>CM033644.1:112686019-113286019 GCA_019512145.1 Engystomops pustulosus | reverse complement strand
TTAGACTTGGTGCAAGTTGTCTGCTAACAAACTAAACTTGTGAAGTCCCCGTGGGATATGGCCCTGCCTACAGAACACAAAACCTGCCTGATAAGTGTCAAGCCAATAACAAACAAGTCTGAAACCCGGGTCACACCACAAGATACACAACACTGAGGGACAAACAACAAATACAGACAGACAAGCAGAGTCGGAGAGAACCTGGTCAAAACTAAGATGGCAGCAAAGGTACAGAATCAAAAAGTGATAGAATGTTGAATAAATGTAGCTGAAGTCAGATACACAGAATAGCAAAGATAGTAATAGCACAAGCAAAGGTCAACATATTATAATATCAGCAAAAAAATTTTTTTATCAATAATTCAATTCAAAAAGTGAAACTTATTTATTATATAAGAGTCATTACAAACAGAGTGAACTTGTTCAATTGCATATTTATGTCAACATTGATGATTATTGGTTAAGCAAAACCCAAAATTCATTATCTCATAAAGGATATAAGACCAAATGTAAAAACCACAGAAATGTTGTTAAAATGAAAAGTATGTACAGTAAATGCACTCAATACTTGGTCAGGCCTCCTTTTGTTTGAATGACTTCATCAATGCGGCATAACATGGAGGTGATCAGTTGATAACAGCCTTCATCTCGTCTCGATTGTTGGAACTGGTGTCACTCATTTTGTCCTTGACAATACCCCATAGATTCCTTCTGGGGTGAAGGTCAGGCAAGTTTGCTGGCCAATCAAGCACAGTGATACTGTGGTTATTAAACCACACTTTTGGCAGTGTGGACAGGTGCCGAGTCGTGCTGAAAAATGAAAATTCCATCTCCAAATAGCTTGACAACAGGGGGAAACATGAAGTGCTCCTGTTAGATGGCTGCACTGACTTTGGCCTTGATAAAACACAGTGGACATACACAAGCAGATGACATGGCTCCCCAAACCATCACTGATTTTGGAAACTTCCCACTAGACCTAAAGCAGCTTGGATTGTGCCTCTCAGCTCTTCCTCCAGACTCTGGAACTTTGATTTCCAAATCAAATGCACAATTTAATTTCATCTGAAAACAACACCTTGGACCACTGAGCAACAGTCCTGTTCTTTTTCTCCTTGGCCCAGGTGAGATGCTTGGCTTGACACATGGAATGGAACACCTGAAGCCCAGCTCCTGTCTGTGTATAGTGGCTCATGAAGCACTTCAAGCAGTGAATCTCCCTCAAATTTGTTCTTAACAATCCTATCAAGGCTGCAGTTATCCCGGTTGCTTGTGTACCTATTTCTCCTACACTTTTTACTTCCACTGAACTTTCCATCAGCACTCTGATGCAGCACTCTGTGAACAGTCAGCTTCATTGGTAATGACCTTTTGTGGCTTCCTGTCCTTGTAGAATGTTTCAATGACTGCCTTCTGCACAATCTTCCTTATCTACCAAAATTGTGTCGCCTACTGAACCAGACTAAGGGACTTTTTAAAATGCTTAGGAAGCCTTTGCAGATGTTTTAGGTTAATTATTCTAATTTTCTGAGAAAAGGGCTTCTGGGTGTTCCTTGGTTGTAAGCCATAATCATCAGCATAAATAAAAACTTTAAAAAGTGCACTCTGTATGTAATGAGTTATCACTGAGAGCTTGCATTGCTTTCTTATTCCTTATTCCTAAGGAGCAATGTTGCACCATAGTGGACCTTCTTGACCTTAGTGGACTTCACAGCAGCTCTCTTAACAAATTGTGGCAATGATTGACCATTGTAAATGGACCTAAAGCTACTTGTTAAGGTGATTTTTGGAAACAATATTTCTTCATATTCATGAATACACTCCAATCTTATTTGTGATAAATAACATATACTTATAGCTTGTAAAGTTTAAAATCAGAGTATCACAGTAAACATGAACACATGAAAAAAATAAAGAATTTAATCATAAAATTGTGCAAATGCCCATTTTAGATTTTAGGTTTTTATGTTATACAATAATTCACAACAAATAAATCATAGATTTAGATGCACATGAGTGCTTAACCTCTTCCCGCTCAGCGTCCAATATATCGGACGCTGAGCTCAGTGACTTAGCGCTCAGCGTCCGATATATCGGACACTGAGCTGATGCCGGTTCGGCTCAAGATCTGAGCCGAACCGGCATCGGGAAAGACGGGGTGCCGGCTGTGACTGATAGCCGGCACCCCAGTGTAACACCCGCGATCGGAGTTGTCTCCGATCGCGGGTGCTTAACCCGTTAAATGCCGCGGTCAGCGCGACCGCGGCATCTAACATGTATCTGGGGGGTCTTTCCCCCACGATCGGCCCCCCCGAACCGTTTTCGGGGTGCGCCGATCGTTGCTATAGTAACTCTGGGGTCCGATCTGGACCCCAGAGTTACCTGCAAGAATTGCCAGTAAGATGGCGTCTGTGACGTCATCTTACTGGCACAGTGCCAGCCTATGCGAGTGCATAGGCTGACACTGATAATACTCTGCAATACATGAGTATTGCAGAATATTATCATGAACAAGCAATCAGAGGATTTCTTGTTCATGTACCATGGTATAAAAGTGAAAAAGTAAAAAAAAAAGTTATTCAATAAAAAAATAAGGTCATAAATCACTAAAAATGCCCCAAACCCCCAAAACATATAAAGAGACATATAACTCAAAAAAAAGTCTAAATCATAAGACAAACCCCACATATATAGTATCACCGCGTCCGTAACAACCCGTAGAATAAAAGTAAATCATTATTGAACCCGCACGATAAACGCCGTAAAAAAAACTGTTATAAACCCTCCAAAAATTATGATTTTTACCTTTTCAATCCCACAAAAAATGCTATAAAATGTGATCAAAAACCATATGTACTGCGACATGATACTGGTGCAAAGTACAACATGTCCCGCAAAAAACAAGCCATCAACCAGCTCCGTAGCCAAAAAAGTAACAATGTTATGCCACTTGGAAGACGGCAATACATAAATGATAGATTTTTCCCCACATTAGGGTTTTGTTTGACAAATTTAGTAAAACGTAAGAAAATATATTCATGTCTGGTATCCCCGTAATCGTATCAACCCATAGAATAAAGATAACATGATTATTAGTCTATACGGTGAACACCAAAAAAAAAAAAGTAAAAAATCCAGTACAGAATTGATGCTTTTCTACTCCTGTCCTCAAAAAAAAGTTCCTAAATTTTCAACAATAGGTGATAAAAACCCCAAAATGGTAACACTGGAAAAAGCATCTCATCCCGCAAAAAAAATGGCATCACATGGCCCCAATAACGAAAAAGCGAAAATTTTATAGCCTTCAAAAGGGGCCAATGAGGAAACTAAAATCCTGGCAGCTGCAGGGTGCTCCTTCCCTTCTGCGCCTCGCTGTGCCCCCATAACACAAGTTACAGCCACATGTGGTGGGTTTTCTCTTTTTATATTTTGGAAATGTGTATATTTTAGGGCTAAATGAACATATAAGGGAACAATATGACCATTCTAAATTTCACCTCCATTTTGATTCAATTACTATGAAGATCTCAAGGGGTTAACAATCTTCGTAAAAGCTGTTTCTGATAGCTTGAGGGGTGCAGATTTGAAAATGGGTTGGTTATATGGGGGGTTTTGATGCTAAATATGTAAAATTTCATTCAAAACTGTATTTATCCCCAAAATAGTCAATTCTGAAAATCCAGAAAAGCGATATTCTATTTGCAAGCCGCGTGACATCAAAATAAATTATCCAGATATTTCAGAAATTATGAAAATGTAAAGTAGACAAATGGGAAATGTTATTCAGCAACTTATTTAGGTGGTAAATCGATCTGCCTGAAAACGCAATGATTTTGAATTTCGAAAATGGCAAATTTTTCCAAAAATTTATCATATTTTCTTTTTTTTTGTAAATAAACGCAAAACTTATCTGCCAAAATTTACCACTAAAATGAAGTACAACATGTGTGGAAAAAACAATCTCAGAATCGCTTTGATAAGTAACAGTGTTCAAAAGTTATAACCGTATAAAGAGATGCAAGTCAGAATCCAAAAAATCGGGCTGAGCCTTAAGCTACAAAATGGCTGCGTCCTTAAGGGGTTAAAGGGGTTTGCCATGAAACAAGTTAGCTTCTATCCAAAGGATAAGGCCTAGCTTGCTGATCAATGGGGGTCTCAGTGATGAAAAACCCACAGATCACGAGAATTGGGGTCGCATGGCCAGGCTGTCCCATTTATCTCTATAGCATTAACTGAGATTGCTAAGTGCCATACTTGGCAATCTACGTCAGCTCCATATAGATGAACGGGGCAGCCTGGACATGTGCGTCCTCTTGCACCGCTCATAACAAGGGTTCCGACTGGGGTACATCAGACCCCTCATTCTAGTGATCAGTGGGGGTCCCATCACTAAGACCACCACTGATCAGCAAGTTATGGTCTAACTTGTTTAGTGGTAAAAACACTTTGAAGAAGGCCGTTCATCACCCTTGACATGCATCTTTATTAAATGATTGCATGAAAGAATCTTCTCTTGTAGTTGTGTTCCTTTGTTATTCCCCATGCTTATTTTTAACTGTTGTAGTAGGGTGAAACAACTTTCCTGGTTAGAAATGCTGTTTCATGCACAGTCTGAATCTGTCATCTTTAGACAGTGACAGGCTCAAACAAAGCCAAAACTGGAAACACATAACTGTCATATTACTAGTAGATTTGTAAGAGGAATAAAAAAGAACATTGAGTTCTAAAAAGTGTGAGACCAGTATAGCTACTATAATAAAACAGAATGAGGATATTGTACCTCAGCATGTATGGAATGGAAACAAAAAACACAGTGGTGGAGAGTTATTAAGATTGGTGTATTGTGTGCCAGTCTTAATATTCCGGGTGTGACACGCTGTATTAAGCAACACACCAGATTAGTTAATTGGGTACAGAAGTTGTGCACCAGAACTGTCTGGTGTAGATTGCAGCTTTAACCTATACCATAAGTGGCATGAAAGGTGTAAAACATTTAACAAGTCCCAATTGCCTGGATGTGGGCCAGGAACTGCTATGCTTCCATGCCATGTATGCCAGAAAGGAATGGTAAATCTATGTGAATTTTTTCTAGATGGTGGAGTTTTTAATAGCACTACTTTAAATGTTTTTTTTTTATAATGCACTTCATTCTTTAAGGCACAAAAATGTATTTTTCTACAGCTACATGTCTATCCATAACTGGGATCTGTTTCCCCATACAAGATTATTGTTTGATAAAATTAAGATTGTGTATATTCATGGAAAAGGTATCAGAAGTTCAGATTGTGGCGCAAAGGCCCTGATAAATATCCGGCTTTATCCACATTATAAAAAGAGAGGTTGAGAAATGGAAGATAATAGTGAATTTCTGTATGCAAAATTGTGAAGAAGGGAGAATAATTTTAAAAAACAAATGTTATTGCAGAGAGGAACATTTATGGCAGACATTATCCACATTGTGGCATTTGAAGATTTATTAAGAAATAAAGTCATATGTTGGTTCCCTGTAGAATGAGTAGCCATCTGAGTACACAAAGATGGAATTTGAGGAATGGGGAGAGTGGTCTGTGAAGCAAGTCTAGATCTAACGATGGATTGGAACTGTGCCAGTTTGTTCATTAGTAGACCACAGAGGATGGCATTGTGGTAGTTGAACCAGGATATGATTAGTGCATCGGGATATTTAATATATCTTCTAGCATTCCTAACCGGCATAATGTCTGTACAGAACATGTATTAGTGATTTTCATTAGAAAGTGTTATTTTACTCCTTGCACTGTACAGTAACTTAGTTCAGAAAAATAATCCCTTCAACTGCATTATAGAAACAGTATCTAGCTTTTGGAAGTCTGCAAAGAAACTGCTTCCAACAGAATTGTGCATGCCACTCTCAGCCGTAATACAAGCTGAATCACAAAATTGTTACAAAATACATAATGAAATGTATTTACAGTAATTCATTTTTCACAGCATGTAGATTGTATCCATAAAGTGGGTGTAAAACTACTACACATTGATTCTACTTCTTTATACCTTTCAGGTATGTAAGTGTCCTTTTGCTTCTGTATTTGCAGTTGCTTAAGACTTTTTAATGGCTTCAATTATTCAAGTTAAACCTATAGCAGAGCAATATAATTCATCCAATAAAATGGTTACTCATTAAGCTTGCCCGTACAACAGGTAGACAAATTGGAAACATTAGGTGACATGATGTGGAAGAAATGCCATTAGCGTTACATGTTTACCAGTTTGTAGTTTAATAAATTATTCTGCGCAGAAACCAGCACCACATATAGCTATTTTATTTTTATTTAACTAATTCAATGAGCCTGCTGGGTCCCAATGCAAACTCTGTACCAGGCTGCATGGCTATAACTTAGTACCGGACTCCTTACACAGAAGAAATAGTATCGCTTTTGCTCAGGGTTGAACATCAATATGAATATCATACAAGTGCACTACAGCCTTTTCAATTATGGTATATACTCAATTATAAGTAGCATGAAATATAAGCTAAAGCACCTTATACAAATAAATGGCAAAATGTATTGAATTGAGTAAAAACCTAGGTTCACATCCTCTCCTCACTAATTTAATGCCCAGAAGTCTCCCCTCACTAATAAAATGCCCTGCAGCCTCATTTCATTAATGAAATGTCTAACAGCCTCACCCACTAATGAAATGCCCAGCAGGCTTTTCCAGTAATGAAATGCCCAGCAGCTTCCCCCAGTAATTAAATCCCCTGCAGCAGCCCCTCATTATATAAAAATAAATGAATTAACTTAGTACTTACCTTCCTGTGTAACAGCACAGCTAGAGAAAGGTCCATGTGCTCTGCCTGTGTACACACTATAATGTCATTAGCTTCATAGTGTATGTGCCAGCAGAGTCTCTGCACCCATCTGTTACACAGGAAGCTGAGAGGAGCTGCAGGGAGCACCGGAGAAAGGAACAAAGTTTATATTTTTTATATACTGGAGTATATACAGAAAACTATTTAGTATAAACTTTATACTGTAGAGTTGTGTGTTTCTGTTTGGCTCTACAATTTTAAAATCTTCTCCATATAATTGTGGATACACGTATTTATACATTGCATTATTTATAAGTTGAAGCTATCATTTCTAACTAATAGTGGATATACACATGTTAATATTGGCAGCTGTGCTGGATCATTGGCATCAAATATCCATGATCATTGTTAATAGTCCAGTTAATACTAAATGTTCTAAATCTGGTCAGAAGATGACACTCATCTAGGTCTGTAATCATGTTCCAACCCCAAAGATAGATCTTGTCCGTAGTGGCATAAATAAACAGTCAATAATGACCTAAATACTTTGTCAGTGATGTGCAGGATTTCTTTATTAGATATAGGGAATATATTTAGCCATTTTATATATGTTGTGAGAACAAAGATAGCAGAACAAAATATAACTGTAGCTGTATAGCTATACATATTCTTGACTGAGTAACTGAGTTTTGATTAGAACAAAACCATTGCCCTAGCAATCTCTAATGTTGTCTGAACAATGGGACTAATTGGGGGTCCTTTTTCAATGCAAGATTACAGGCAGTCCTCTACTTAAGGACACCCAACTTACAAACGACCCCTAGTTACAGACGGACCCCACTGCCCACTGTGATTTCTGGCTAAGCACTCTGGAAGCTTTACTTTACTCCCAGATAAATGATCAGCTTTAAGGTGTCTGTAATGAAGTTTTATTGATAATCCTTGGTACCATGACAGCAGATATTTGAAAATCCAATTGTCACTGGGACAAAAATAGATTTTGTCTGGAGCTACAATTATAAAATATACAGTTCCAAGTTACATACAAATTCAACTTAAGTACAAACCAAAAGAACCTATCTTGTACGTAACTCAGGGACTGCCTGTATTTGATTAACCATATTAAAGGGCAATTCATAGTATTCATAGTCCATATTCTTGATAAGTATACTGTGTACTTGTGCTTCCAACTAGCTGATAAATGAGACTTTTCGCTAATTGCAATTTAATGAGTCTTTTAAATACAAAACCAAAACAAATTTTTGGGAGCTATATTTACTTCAGAACAGAACAGAAATAAAAAATGAAACAAGTTGGCTCTCTTTGACTTACATACTAAATGATAGTAGTATTCACTGATTATTACCAAAATCACAAATGTACGACATTGTTTTCAAAAGAACCTGTCTTCAGAAATTCCAAACTATTATGCCAGTCAAGCAGCTGAACAGCTTTTAGATCATTTTTCTTTCATGGCCCAGGTCAGTGGCATCATCCAGAAAATCACCTTTGATGAGAGAAGTAAGATGTAGCAAACCCCACCTCTGTATGACAAGGGCTCACCCGTGAACTATCTTCATACAGCGTTAGTAGGTCTGCGCCGTACATGTACGGTGCAGAGCGTGAAGAGGTTAAAGTGGCTTTGGCAAAATAATCAACAGTAAAATATTTTTACAAAAATTGTCATAAATCTGGCTTTACACGGAGTTGCACTAGCAGTGGTTCAATATTTAAGCTACTATGGCAGGAAAAGGTCCTTGCAATTTTTTGACACTAAAAAAGCGTAGAAAACCCATTGTAATTTTCCTTTGATAATTGTTCCCCTGTAACTCTGAATCTGGCACCAAAATGTGAGCAATTTAACAGGGGCCAAATTGTGATAATAGGATAACTAGATTAGGATTTCCCCAAAAGCTTGTAAGGTGTTTCCCCAAAATCTTATAAGGTGTTCTCAGCAGTTTGTATCGTTCAACAAGGTCATGAGTGCTTATGGTTCACTGATGAACATTATCAATGAAAGTTAACAGAAATGGATGGCCCCAGAAGGCAGAATGGCAGTGTGACACAGGGGGATATACTACTATTCTGCCCCTGCCACTTCACTTCCATGCAACTTTTTAGGTGCACTGTACTGCCATCCTATTTTCTATTGAACAAAAAGTCTAAAAGGTTGCACAGCAGTGCCTTGCACCTGAAAAGTCACACATCAATGATAAGGTGTGTGTTGCCGCCTTGTACCTAAAAGTTGTAAAAAGATAGCCAACAAGTCAACCAGAATAGTGATATATCTCCCCTGAGTGTGCAATGTTTAGTTGGGAAATCCTGGTATTTATGTGGATTTAGTTTTGACATGTACTCCCCCTAAACACTGCTTCCACTTCCACAATGATAGTGGCCTCATTACATATCCCAACCACACTAGGAAATTGCAAATAAATGGTTTGAGTGTGTCTTTTTGTCTCCAGTTTCTGCAATATTTTAGAAAATACTATTGAGCATCTTTAGGATTTTCCAGTTAAACATACACAAAACAGAGGACTTATCTCAAAACTTTACAGGGGGTGTTCAGTAAAATGTCATTATAGATAAAGGGTCCTCACAGGGGGGTGCATTAGAATGAAAAATCACTGGTTACTGCTCTCTGCTCTCTTAAAGCAGTGACCCAGCTGGGGCAGTCCCTCCTAGTGTTTCTGTAGTTTTGAAAAACACCCAGGTATTTGGCCAGATCTCTTTCCAAGAGAAAACACCCTCTCTTTCTTGAAAATGTATTTGTATTTCTCCTTTTTAAGACCCATACCTTTTATATGAACTTAGGCTTTTTTTGTTGTGTGACAAGACCCGTAGTTTTTGTTGGTGCTATTCTGGTAAATATACAAGATTTTTGCAGTGTCCGACAAAAACAGCAAAATCTGGCATTTTTTTTTAGTGCCTTTTGACAGAGTTCACTGGGTAAATACCATGATAGTTGTATATGTCAGCTCTTCATCATTTCCACAATAACAACTATGGGGGGAATATATCATGGCTTGTACATCAGTTTTCTGTTACACAAGTTATAAAAAAGTAGCAATAGCCAGTACACATAGCCAGACATTGCAACTTTTATTTTTTATTACATTTTTTGTATGCAGCGAAAGGCCATCAATGTTTACAAAACATCTTATCCCCCTACGCCACCCTCGCGACAAGTTGGCAGGAATAGGGCATGGTCACCTTGCAGATGGTTATAGCAGAATTCTACAGCATGCCAGATCTGGCATAAATTTTATCCTGCTGGATATACCAAATGGCTAGAGCTTCTTAGTACATAGGTAGTGTTGTACCCAGTTGCTATAAATTCACCCATGTGCCAATTTTTAAAAGGTTTTCATGGTTTTAAATTGCAAAACCTTTTGGAAAGGGAGATGTATTGTATTATTTTTTAATTTAGAAACTGTCTTGATGTGTGATAATTTAAAGACTTCCATTACCTATGTACTGTAAGGCAGTGTATTATGCAGTAAGTCAAAGACAGCTTATAATGCCACACCACTAGAACAACAAAATATACATTCACTGATGGCAGCCTGTATGTGGAAGTACTAATGCATCACAGAAGGTGTCCCCTTCCTTCTTACACCACATAGATGGCACAGTCTCTATTGACCACAAAGCCTAATGGCTTGTAGTCAAAAAAAGGAAGATGTAAAAGTTTAAAGACTTTTTGACATCTTGATTCTGGTGGTTTTAATGTTATGGCTGCTTGGCGCATCTGTATTATTGTATCTCTCTCTCTCTCTCTCTATATATATATATATATATATATATTTCTGTACAGTTATATTGTTTCACAAGTATAATATTGAAATATAAGCTAATATAGGGAAGTGCAACATTCTATAACCATCATGTGAATATTTCTTGACAATAAAACACTATTGATGAAATGGCAGTGCAGGTGAATGCAGAGATATCCAGGATTATATATTGTGACTCACTGTTACACTCTGACATATAATATTCATCCTTCCTATGGATGAATTCTCATGTAAATCATCTGGGATTTGTTCATACCAGGTCAATCTAAAAAGGTAAATGCTGGAATCAACACAATGAATAAATAGATAATAGATATCTTATAATGTCAATTACCAGAGACACTTATTTACAAGAAATCACCTCCATTATCTGCTGGATTAGTTTACTAGGCTAGTGAATTGTCAATATCATTCATCCGTGGAACACAATGAGGGTTTTCTAGAAAAAAAAAGCTTCTCTATAAGTATTGATTTATCTGAGCAGAGAGCTTGTGCTCATAGAATATATGTCCTACTACTTTCAATGCCAGGCACTAGCCACAAAAACCTAGAAATATTCTCTAACAGTTATTGCTCCAACTTTGACTAATCTAAATGATGTGCTTTGTGTTACAAAGTACAACCTTTACAGTTTAACGTTTTCTCATTTCTTCCAACATTAAAGATATCAAAGGGAAAGACTTGTCAAAAAATGTAAGCAAAGGCTCAGACTTCCAGAATCCCCCAGTGCTCTGTTCTTTTGTCCATAGAGAGAGGGTAAAGGATCATATCTTCAGGTTTTCAGCCACATATACTAAAATCCATCTAGTAATACACATTGAATCATAAATCCTATTAAATGGTTTAGCTCATACTATAAAGATCTTTGTATGCATTTTATGCAGCTATCATTCCAGACAGACAGTTTAATACAGCTCCCCTCTCTTTCCAAGAGATTGTAATATTCTTCCAATATGCCCCATTGAAAAGGTCACAGGTACTAGAAGCACCCTTCCTTCTCTGCTAGTTACATTGGTAATCAATTTTTTGCTATAATGTGGTATATATTAACTTTGAAAAACCCCAACCCCAAACGATTCCTGCTGCCAACTATGCTATACTGACAGCATTCTCATAAAGAGCATAGGAAAACCTCGACCTAAAGTGTAGCAGTCGCTGCATTCATGAATACAGTTGCTGCAGATATGTTTTGCATTACAATTTCACTCATAAAATAATTGTTCAAGAATCAATCAAATGGATTTCATTTTACAAAACAATACGTGTCAAGACATTAAGAGTCCTGTGTGATTCTATTATATTTTCACCAGCTGAACAAGCCTCCAGGGATCTTCTTGCTATTCTGCTGAGCAGATGGATTTTGGTTCACCATTTCTAACATGGCTCTCAGTTTCATATATATTCCAAAAATCTTTTATCACCCTTCCTCTTCTGGGATCCTGCCTCAAACATATAGACTGCAATGACTCACAGGGTATTAAGAATGACAGGATTCTCTTTGCAAATAAAGTCTGCCTCTATTCCAATATAAAAAGACAAAGTTTTAAGCCTTCAGTTTTGAACCTACATCATCCATCAGACATCATGGGATTTACACTAAGAATTGGATGATTAAGAAGTGTTATATTATCCCTAGGAGGTGACTGCACATATTAAATGCCAATTAAAAATGTCTTATCTAAAGAAAGCAGAGAAGCAGAGGAAGAACATATGAGGATAGAATATTTACATCTATACTTATATATATATATGTCTTCACTATCCTCCGATACACTCATTAACCCCCACTCCCCCCCTCCCCGGCCCCCACTCTTTGTTTACTCCTCCAAAGTGTCACCATCAGATTCACTTTAGGTTATATTTAACAAGTCTGCAAAGGAGGAGCAAAGTAGTGTTAAAAATCTGCACCACATTACTATTAGTAAAAATGGTGGCATCTTAAATTGCAACTTGACAAAGCTTTTGCATTATTATATTTACTATAAACATTTTGTGAAGAGATCAGTTTCATTTTCCCTCACATTCCACTTTTACTGCTTTTCTTTAGGAAGTCCCCTGTCCCCAATCAGTCATTGTATATAAAAATCCAAGCAGTCCTAATATTAGAACTGGATCCCTACACCATGTTTCTAATACTCTCACTATAAAATGTGAGTAAAACTAGACACCTCCGTCACACAGGTCAGGTAATAAATAGCCATTCCGGTAGAATTTCTCATCCCTTGATACATAGTACATTATAGTATATGGTACATTAACATAATAAACTGCGCTGCCAAGGACTGCCACAACAACTTGATGCACTAGATTCAGCTCCTACGAGACAATATACATGCACTGTACATAATACTTGTGGTACCCACCATCCCTGGTCCTGCATAGCCTGGGCTGCTCACTTGTAGCTGTCCGTGGTGCTGAAGCAGGCTGCTAGTCCAGCATTCTCCACCGCCTCTCCTCCATGTGAACTGCAAATACTCCCACTGGCAGCTATTGGTCTTCCTAACTCTCCTAATCCACCTCTTAACAGACGCTCACCCTGACCACGGGCAAGGAAAGCTTCCCCTTAACTGGCAACAATAGGTGCTGCCACCTCGGTACAGCACACAGGCAGGCACTGCAATCTAATTCTAAGTGACAGAGAAGACAATTGTGTCTTGGCTCTGTTGTCTTTTTATTTGTGGGCTGCTATCTGTTGTTCATTCATCTCCCCCTCTATACGAGGCTCAGGTTATAGAGGCTGAACAAAGCTCGCAATTAGCACAGTGAGGGCTTCCATTGTTTAATTATTAATTAGTACATGTAGTACTGTAAGCTTGCCAGGAGACACGAGAAAACCATAGAATAGATAAGATATATAGACAGCTCACCAGCTTGCAGAGTTCACTCCCTGATCAGTGCACGGCAGTAAGAGGCAAGTGACTTATCCAATAGAAGAAAGAAATCCAACACTGGACATGGACCGGGAAAAACTTGCAGCTTTATGACCAGGTGACAATTGATAAAAGCATCTCCATTAGCTTATGTGTTATTAATCAAAGTTCTTAATCCTCGCCTGTAGAAAGACTGTTAGATACCTCCCATGCCCCCGGCGGCCAATAATACATTCTTCATATGGCAATAGCACAGACTACCACAGCATGTCATTACAGCATAGAAGATAGACCTAGTAATAGTAATGCTGTAGTGAGTACAGCAAGCTACCAAAAACCATGTGCGCTGAAAAGCATTCAGCTCAGTATTGATAAATGAGATCCTGTCTATGCTCTTATCCTGCTGGATGCCGAGTGTTCAAAACAAAAATCCAGAAAGCTTCACGGCTCAACAGCAGCCTCCTACGATCCCCTCCCCTAGCAGCCAGGTTAACTCTTTAAGCACTCACTGAATGAAGGAAGATCCCTTTCAAGGCACTGTGTAAAAATATTTAGATCATGCTGAAGGATATTTACGTATTTGATACTATAGGTCAATGTATACGGATGATCTCAAGATATATTAAATATAGTATGCGATTTAATGTCGTGTTTGTAACAGAAAAAAGTTGGCTTTAATATTGTTATTTTAACACCACTTGCATATTTTATGCTCATAGCAAAAGAAAGTGTTTTTTTGTAAGTTACACTTGAATGGCTTTATTGCTCTTAAATAGAATTGGAGGTATATTGGTGGAGTTATTTTAGAAATCAACTGAATCCCATCACAAAAATTTCATTGAAATTATGGGTGAAATTTGTCAGAAGTGTCCGAGAGCAGATCTGTTCTAGTTACTCATGGCAAGCAATTAGTGCTCAGTTTTCATTTTCTCATTTTTTTTTCATTTTCGGAAATAGAAGCTGGTGGGCCCCAGTGAAAAGTCTGTGCCAGGCCCCCGACTATAATGTACGGTTTATAGTAATAGTCTTCTCATATGGGAAAGTGACACCATAAGGGCCCCCTAAACCTCTGGGGCCCAGGTGCGATCGCAACCTATGCACCCCCTAAAGTTACGCCCATGCGCTCACCAGTGGTGGTTTATCAGATGCACTTAGCTCTGAGAAACTTCTGATAAATCTTCCCATGTGCCTTGGTGCAATGTAGAGAGGAATCTCAAGAAGCTGTCCAATATTTACCAAGCAATCTGCACCAGTATTCTGCTGTAGATTGCATATAAATACAAGTGCAAACTGCTTGCACATGTATTTATGTAGTGTTTGTACCAGTATTGTGTCGTGGCTGTACTATGCACACCACAACAAAATACTGTGCATCTAATGGGGTGTTCCAGGTGCGTATTTGCAACGGCCACCACATTTATGTCTAAAGTATGACAATATTGTGGTAGAAAAAAACTGCACTCAGTTCATGCATTTTGGGTGCCGGCGGGGTGCACCAGATTAATGAAGCCCGTGCTCCGTAGTGCACTTTCCTTTACTATTAATAAATGAGGCAATTGTGGTATCATTGTCACAACAGAAACATGCATCAACCATAGTGGTGCAGATCAATATTATTTTTCATTTACATAATAACTTCTGATATTTTCCCTCTGCTATAAAGTTTTCAATATGGTTTAGTAAAGAGGACATGACTATGTTGTGATCAGACTATGTTGTGATAAGACATGTACCAGTTTTATAGCACAAAATACCAAATAGGTATCATAAACAAGCATCAGATATGTGTCAAATATACATGTATCTATAATAGACAAGGGTCATTCTCTTGTCACAGATAATGCTGTCAAAATGATGGATAGATAGCATTATAATTTTATTAAGCCCCAAACTGAATGGAGTATTAAATATAATGCAAACATATTTATGATACTGCTTCATTCGGGTCGCATCGATTTCCTTATATTAAATGCTAATTTTATTTTGGCTAGCTTAGCTTCTATCTGAAGCAAAATGACATCTGAAATGAAGCCTACAGACCCCATCACAGTCAATGGGATTGTTGGACAATTTTAAAAATTAGGACTTAAATAACAGCAAAAGCAGCAAGAGAAGCAAGAGTGCAAGTACAATAAAACCTTATGGTTAGTTCATACAGAGGATTTTGACACAAACCCCATGTGTGTGCTTTTATTTTACCCAGAATTTGAAGCAATTGAATTTTTTTTTTTGCCAAATACCATTATGTGAACATTATGCGAATATTTTTTTGTTTTGTATCACCAAGTATTCTGAAGAAATTCCAGTGGTCTAACTGGTTGCTGCCATTTTTAAATTCTATCTTCTTGTGGATGAATACAGTCCAAGGTGTACACCCAAGCTGCACATTGGTGCTGCTGGGTGCCGTTTGATGTTGGATACATAATGCTCATATACTGTACACTTTCTATAGGCGTAATCTGAATGATTGGAGGGCCTATATCCAAATGTGTACATGGCAGTCCCCGGATTATGCACAAGATATATTTCTTGGGTTTGTACCTAAGTTGAATTTGTATGTAAGTCAGAACTGTATATTTTATAATTGTAGTTCCAGGCAAAAAAAAAAATGTATAAGTTTTGGTGGTAGTGGGACCAAGGATTGTCAATAAAACTTCATTACAAACACCTTTAAGCTGATCATTGCAGTCTGGGAGTCAAGTAAAGTATCCAGAGAGCTTCACCAGAGATCATAGTGGGAAGAGAGGTCCATCTGTAACTATGGGTCATCTGTAAGTCAGTTGTCCTTAAATAGGGGACTGCCTGTATATAGATAGAAAAAATTAGATTGATTGATAATTATCATTGACTGTTGACTGTGTGTAGTCAGAATGATTGGATGGAGTGCCTTCATATACTACTGTATGGATAGATAGACGGGTAAAAAAAAAGCCAAAAAATAAGCAGCACACCAATAAATCAAGGTGAAAAACGAAACGAGTCGCAATGTTGCTCTCACTATGGAATAGAGTTCATCCATGTAACTTTTCACTATGAATCATTGGTGTGCTTCTCATTTTTAGGCTTTTTGTATGTGGAGGACCTTATGCAGCACCCTGTTCAGCGTGCACACTATAAATTTTTTATTATATATTTTTCTTGTCTTACTAAAAGGGTCCTTTTTGTGCTGCTCTAGTTTTCTAAATGTAGATAGATCATGAGACTGTGTGTAGTGAGACTAATTGGATGGAGTACCCTTTATTCTACTGGATAGATAGATAGATAGATAGATAGATAATCAACGTTGACTGTGTGTGGTCAGAATGATTGAGTGGAGTGCCCTTTATCCACCTGTGTCATAATTAAAGAGAATGTATTTTGTGAACATCTGCTCTCCATCATTACAATCTATGGCTAATCCTGCCAGCTAATTAATACATGCGTAGCACACTCAAAAGCTGCTATGTTCTATAACACACCTTTACATAAGCAGTTTATTAAATATTATGTAACATTTCCAATCCTTGGTTCATTCATTTTCAAGATGATACTATTTTCCAATGGTTTCATGTGAACTATCAAACTTTAATGTTGATATTTTACTTGGTAGAAAAGTTCCATCTTCAGGAAAGTGGCTGTAACTGCATTTCTGCTCAACCTTCAGTCATGAATCATCCTTCTTTCTGCTATCACTTAACCAGCTCGAATATATTAGTCAAAATAGATGTGATGTACAGAGACCAGACAGACCTGTCTGCAATTTAAGAGGAATCATTTTCTGTGTTATATTGTGTTCCAGCTTTCAAAACACTGATGCTATAATAAATGAAAAGTGCAACGCATGCTGACAACCCTCCCGCTTCCCCAGTACATCAAAA
Source organism: Engystomops pustulosus (assembly GCA_019512145.1). Taxonomy (NCBI): domain Eukaryota; kingdom Metazoa; phylum Chordata; class Amphibia; order Anura; family Leptodactylidae; genus Engystomops; species Engystomops pustulosus. The sequence goes on along the minus strand of CM033644.1, from coordinate 113,268,702 downwards.
CTTGCTGAATTGGAGAAATGTATGCCATTCAAACATTCACAGGTTTAGTGTTTTATAGAACTGAATTGGTACAGGAGTTGGCCAAATAATGCTTTTAGCTTTCCAAAAAGTCAGCATCTTGGAAATTAGTCCCAAAAGCCTAAGCTTCTCCTGGAGCTTTTTTGATCCACTGGGACTGTCATATTGGCCTTGTGTACAATACCCTTGGAGATGGTCATACTGTATGGAGTCATGGGGATTAGAGAAAAGTCATGCTGGGATGCCCCCTTACATCATGGTTGATAATCCGAAGCCCAGGTACATGTAGATCTATAGTATTAGTATTATGATGACCAAGTTAATTATTTGGATGTTATTTAAAGCATTTACCATTCAGTATAGAATGAGCATAAGTATAAAATATCAATGGGGCACATGTATCAAACTGTTAGCTTATAAGATGAGCGAGCACTCAAATGCTCGGTTACTCGTTATTTCGAGACAACTTTTCCGATGCTCGAGTGCTCGTCTCAATAACGAGCCCCATTGAAGTCAATGGGAGACTCGAGCATTTTTCAAGGGGACCAAGGCTCTGCACAGGGAAGCTTAGCCAAACACCTGGGAACCTCAGAAAAGGATGGAAACACCACGGAAATGGACAGGAAACAGCAGGGGCAGCATGCATGGATGCCTCTGAGGCTGCTTAATCGCACCATTATGCCAAAATTATGGGCAACAGCATGGCCATGACAGAGTGACCGAATGAGGCTAGATAGCATCTAAAACATGCAATAATTGACCCTGACACTATAGGGGACGGCATGCAGAGGCAGCGGCAGCAGTGGCAGGCTAGAGAGTCTCATGGCGACATACCCTAAATGGACTCAGGTTTCACCAAAGGAGGTGAAATGATTTCCTATGTGAACAAAAGGTTGACGGTATATTTAGTCGATAACACAGCATGGTGGCGACATAGTGACCAAGTTCCATAACGTATCTGGTGAAACACCCGAAAAATGAGCCTGACACAGCTCTTTTGATAAGGGGACGACATGTGGAGGCAGCCATGGAGACGACTTCCATGATTAAGAGCGACAGTATGGGGCATTCATATTGCGCTGCTATGATTGCAACTTCAGGTCTCCAGCATGACGGCGACAGATAGACCGAGTTCCACTATGTATCTGGTGAAACACCTGAAAATTCTGCCTGACACAGCTCGTTTGATAAGGGGATGATGTGCTGCATATCCTCTCGTGCTCCAGCGTCTGGGGTATAGAGAGTTGAAATGAGACATTGGTGGACGCTGTGGAGGATCGTGGAGGCAAAATGGACAGGAAACAGCAGGGGCGCATGCCATGAGGCCTCTGAGGCTGCCTAATCTTGGGATGGAGCTGACGGTCCACGGCCAGGCGAGATTTCGCCTGTCCAAGCCCCTGTCTCTCGGCTCCTCCCCACCCAAAATGGGCCTGGGGGCCAGAAGCGTTTACTTTGAAAAAATTATAATTTTCAAAGCAGGCCAGGTCGTTTGAATATTTCACCTAGGAATAATGGAATAGCATAGTGGTTCTATTTTTAATTGTTTTTACGGAAATGGTTCCATGATTAAGAGCGACAGTATGGGGCATCCATATTGCGCTGCTATGATTGCAACTTCAGGTCTCCAGCATGGCGGCGACAGATGGGCCGAGTTCCACTATGTATCTGGTGAAACACCTGAAAATTCTGCCTGACACAGCTCGTTTGATAAGGGGACGATGTATGGAGGCAGTGAACTAGTAGTAGATTAAAGGTGCTGCAGTTAAAACTATGTTAGTTGGATCTTGAGATGGAGCTGGCGCTCCGCTGCCAGGCGAGCTTTCGCCAATCCAAGCCCCTGTCTCTAGGCTACTCCCCAAACAGCACTTCTAAGAACCTTTTGTATCAGATCAAGTGTAGTAGCGTTCTTATAAGTTTAGGATATGGCGGGTGAGGGGAATGTAAACAGATGCGCAAGAAGCGCTGAAATAATATTGGTAAATGATAAAAGTTTGCCAGTATATTTTGGGGATTACACAGCAGGGTGGCGACAAAGTTAACAAGTTTGATGTGGAATCCATGAAAACAACCCAAAATTCTGCCTGACACAGTTCGTTTGATAAGGAGACAATGTATGGAGGCAGCTATATGGACGACTTTTGGAGGCAGCTATGGAGATGACGTGTGGAGGTAGCAATGGATACAACGTTTGGAGCCAGCTAAAAAGACGACATGTGGAGGCTGCTATGGAGACAATTTGTTAGGAGGTTCAGAATTGTGGGTACAATGTTTCTAATTTTTATGAAAATGCTCAGCTTTAACCCCTTAACGCCGAAGCCACTTTTCACCTTCTTGACATGGCCTATTTTTTCAAATCTGCCCTGTGTCACTTTAAATGGTTATAACTTTCAAACGCTTTAACATATCCAAGTGATTTTAAAATTGTTTTCTCGTGACACTTTGTACTTCATGTTAGTTGAAAAATTTTGGTGGTATGTTTTGCTATATTTATGAGAAAATCAGATATTTGGTGAAAATTTGGAAAAATTCTTGGTTTTTCGAACTTCAAAATGTTCTACTTTTTCCATACATAGTCATAACTGAAAAATACTTAATAACTAACATTGACCAAATGTCTTCTTTATGTGGACATGGTTTTTATGCATACTCTTATTTTTGTAGGATGTTATGGGGCTTTGAACATTAGATGCAATTTTTCACATTTTCATAAAAAACGCAAAATCCTGCTATTGAGGGACCTGCTCAGGTTTCAAATCACTTTGAGAGACCTAAATAAAAGTAAAACCCCATAAAAAAACTACACCTCTCAACGTACGTGAAACAACTTTTATGAAGTTTGTTAACCCTTTAATTGTTTTACAGGGGTTAAAACAAAATCTGATGCAATTTTGAAAGTAAAAATTTTTTGGCTAAATGAATATGTTTTTCAAAAAATGTACAAATTCTCAGTGGATAAAATACCAAAACGCTCCACAAAATTTGATACCCAATCCCTCCCGCGTATAACAATACCCTATATGTGGTGGTGACTGCTATATGGGCACGCGCCAGGGCATCGTTGGGAAGCTGCGCCATTCAGAGCAGATTATGCATTGACACTTTTTATTGGCTATACAATCTTTATTTTTTTTGCAATTTGGACATATGAGGGCTTATTTTTTGCGACATGAGATGCTCTTTACAAATACTTCATTTTAGTGGGTCATTAGCTTATTGATGAGATTTTATTAACTCTTGAATGTATGGGTAAAAAGAAAATTGTCAATTTTGGTTTACTTTCTTTTCGTATAATTTGGGGGTCGTACACTGTACACTAAAAATACTATATTATCTTTATTCTATAGGTCACCAGGATTACGGTGATACCTCATTTATATAGTTTTTCATTTATTTTTACAATTTTACTGGATAAGAACTAATAAAGAGGAAATCTCATTTGTTTTTGCATCGTCATCTTTACGGAGACGTAACTTTAATATTTTTTGCTTGACAGAGCTGGTTTAGGGCTTATTTTTTACGTGTTGAGTTGTTCTTTTCAGTGGCACCATTTTGGTGCACATAACTTTTTTTATCACTTTTTAGAACATTTTTGTGTAGAGATTTTATGAAAAATGAGTTATTGTATGGATTGTTATGGACACGGCGATTCCAAATATGTGGGATTTTCTGGCGATTTTGTGTTTTTTTCACTTTATTGCATGTGTATAGGGAATATTTGTGTTTAGGGGACTTTATTTAATTAATTATTTTTATTTAAAGATGTTTTTATTTAATGTTTTTAACTTTTTTTATTTACTTTTACAGGTTAGCTTGAACAAGCGATCCATTGATTGCTTGTTCAAGCTCTTCTTCACCTTACACAGTGTAATACGGGTGTATTACACTGTGTAATGTAACAGTGCTTGTTCAAGCTCTTCTTCACATTACACAGTGTAATACAGGTGTATTACACTGTGTAATGTAAAATTACTGCGCATGCTCAGTGTGTTACAGCCGGGTCCTGCCAGAAGGCACGGACCCCGCTCACAGAGGAGGATCACGCAGCCCCGGGCACTGGCAGTCGGAGCAGCCCCCCCGGGGGGGAGGGGGTCCGAATCGCTTCAAATGCCCCTAACACGCCACGTGAGAGGTTTCACAGGGGTTAAAACAAAATGGAGATGTAATTTACAAGCTTTAATTATTTTTAGACAATACATTAATTTTGGTTAAAAATTAAACTGTCACAAATTATTAAATGACGAAAAACTCCACAAGGTTTGATACCCAATTTCTCCCAAATATGATGTTGCCAGGAAGTGCACGTGGTGGGCACCAGCACGGCAGGTGCAGTGGTGAAGCAACAGTGTCACTGCACTTGCCATGCTCGCACCCACCACGTCCAAATATTTGGTCTGATGAAGGGTATTTACCCAAAACGCATTACCAATTGGATGTTTGGAATATTTTCTTGGAAAATAATAGTTGATCTATCAACCGTATCAGTCATCTGATACTAGTTGGTTACTAGCGCACCCGTTAAGCCTTGTTTTGTCTTCTACTCTATATATTGTTCATGGTTCCATTGGATACCAGTCTTTGGAGTGCTTGGGAGCTGCTGTTCCTACCAATGACATACACAGGACTCTCAAGGGATCTTTACCTCATTGTTGTCGCAATTACACATGTGACCATCAGGTGAGCATTTTCTGCTATTCACCTGGACCCATTTCACAAACGTTATTATGCAAGGCGCAGTCCTCTTCTGTTGTTGTTTTCTGTTTTGTTTCTGTGTAGGTTTTTTTTTGTCTTCCACTGTATCAACACCAAAAGATTATAGGCTGGACTTCATGAACCTTTGTCTTTTTTTAACTTCATCTACTATGATACTTTGCCACTTATCTTTCATACAAAAAATGTATCAAAGTTAAGTGAGAAATGACTTTGTGGGAAGGTAACATTATTTAAAATGCATTACTATATTGTGGTAGATATTTAGCAAACCAACAGCTGGTGTAGATTGAGCTGTGCAATCAGATATTCCAGCTAAAATCCACCGAATACAGGCATTTTAATATAAAATCTTTTTTGTCTTCATGTTAAAATCACGGACATATACATCAAATAATCCAATGCGTTATGGACGCCATGTGCGTACTTAGTCATGGATAACACAGTATGGTAAAATTAAGCAATTTATAGTAGCTGTGGACAACACTGAGCCCCCAAAGGGTGGGTGTGTGCCGAGTCCAGTCAGCTGATGACAATATCTCCGTGGGTGACCTGATCGTGTGAGGAAACCCAGAAGCAACCAACGGAGTGTTGTGCGATAGCGGAAATCAATATGAGGCAAGTATTGTAACCGGACCTGACATGATGTGTCAACCCCCAAGAGACATGTTACATATATACATAAATTCAACAGATAATAGGTAGATTTAAAACCAACATACAAAGATAAAAAGATGCATACTACTGTGAGAACCGCAAAAACCATGTAGATATAAAGACATCAAATGGTAGAATGTTTGTAAATTTCAAAAATACATATAAATGGATCAATGATAATGTAACATTAATTCATTCCTGACATGGTATTTAGTAATATGATCTAATAGGCCTCCTGGTCTGATGGTACCTTTCTAATGTCTCCTCCTCTTTTGGATGTAAAGACATTTTTCAATAATAAAGGCATTTAAACTATTAATTTGTTTGTTATGGACATTCCGAAAATGTGCAGATGCTCCACTTAAATTCCTGCCCTCATAACCTTTAACATCATTTATGTGTTCAAGCAACCTAATTTTGAACTTGCGTGTTGTGCATCCTACATACATCATGTTACATTGTGTTTATTGAACCACATAAACAACATTATAACTGTTGCAGGTGAGGTGTTGCCTAATATTGAAAACTCTGTCACCCATAGTGTTTTGGAAGGATTTGGAGGGCGTGATAAAGGTGCAAGTCCGACGTTGTCTTGAACCACATCTATAAAAACCAACCAACTGCGTGGTTTGTGTTATCTTTTATGAGAAAGGGTGACAGAATGTTACCAAGGGTGCAGCACCTCCTGGCAACAACCCTGCACCCTTTAACCAAAATCTATTCCAGTCTGTCAACAACAAATAGTAAAGGTAGGTTACTTAAGGATTATCTTTTTGATTTTGTAAAACTGAGAACTGTACTGCAAAGAAAGTGTCAGTATAACCTGATTAGTGTTTTTATGGATAGGAGGGGGTCTCCTGTGAAGTAAGAGCTCATGATCCCTTTTGAAGGCAAAATCATTTGCTCTGTTAAGTGACCACTTTGGATTACCTCTGTGTGTCAATCTCTGAGAGATACCCAGGATCTCCCTCTGAAAATCAAGATCAAAACTGCAATTTCTTCTGCTGCAAATCATCTCACCTACTGGTATTGATTTAACAGTATGTTTGGGATGTTGACTTTTATAATGTAAAATTGTGTTGCCCACTGTGGGCTTTCTAAATGTACTAGTTGTGACCATCTCACCAACTACCCCCCGCAATCTGAGGTCCAAAAATGTGAACTCAGCTGCATGGGAATAGTATGTGAAATGCAAATTACAGTCATTTTGATTAATATACTGAACAAAAGAGGGTATGGCAGATACGTCGCCCCTCCAAATGAGGAGGAGATCGTCGATGTATCTGCCATACCACTCAATGTTGGACACAAACAGGTTCTCTTCTGTGTAGATGTACTGTAGCTCCCACCATGACATGACCAGGTTGGCCAATGAGGGCAAATATTTTGCCCCCATTGGCACCCCCTGGACTTGCATAAAAATTTATTAGCAAACATGAAGTAGTTATATGACATAAGATGGTATGTAACCTGCATGACAAATTCCTTTAAGTCTGGTGTATATTGACTGTAAGTGTTTCAATGAAATTCTAATGCCTTCATGGCAACTGCATAGGGGATGGACATATATAAAGAAACCACGTCACAACCAAACCAATTGTGGTTATGTTCCCAAGTGTGTTTAATGAGAATTCTCAGGACATCTGAAAAGTCCTGTAAGTAACCTGGAACTCTGACCACAAGCGGCTGCAAGAGGCTATCAAGCCATTCGCCCAAATTTTTCACTGACTGACCCTAGACCTGAGATTATGGGTCTCATTGGGGGAGGAAAGATATTTTTATGCGTTTTGGGTAGACCATGTATGATAGGAACCACCGGTTCATGCACAAGTAAATGATCCTTTTGTCTGGATGTAATCAGACCCAAAGAGAAACCTTCCTCTATAATATGAAACAATTTTTGTTTGAAAATCTGAGTAGGGTTACGTGCGAGTTCCCTGTAAACTGTATCATCCAAAAGCATGGACAAAATTTGGAAACAATAAACACCTTTGTCCGACATTTTGATAATCAAATTAGTACAATTCTTTAATTCAGACAAAGCACGGGACGGCCCCAAAGCCAAATTTTTATTGTGAGACATCCCAGCATGTCTCTGTAGGTTGCGCAGATCCCTCATGACCCTATTCTGAAACAAGGTCATGGAGGGTGTTTGAGACTCAAGAAGGTAAAAATAACGATTGTTGATGCTTAAATCGCGTGATTGATTTATGTTGGGTAGATTGAGCTTTACATGTCCAAAGATGTGTCAGAATTATGTAAATTCTGTATTTTTTCAAGGAGTCCACTGATGCATTTAGGAATAAATGTTGTACACATGTGATTATGTCTAGAGGAAGTATGAGAGTGCAACAGATGTAAACATTACACATTGCACACATCACATTATCATTTTTAAGGCCAGCTGGTATTGTATTTGTTGTTACTAGCCATAAATTTCAAAATTATGATTTAGCAGCGCTAAAATTCAGATATCTTCAAGTACATCATTATTGTAAACTGTCACTGGGGATCATCATGACATTTATTGTTTCTTCATATATCACCTGGCAATTCCCTCTTCTATTATAATATCCTATCCATTTTCAATATGATATTTCAAACTGTATTCTGCAGAAGAAGCCTGTTTATTATACAGCTTGTTTCCAGCAAGTAGAATTGGCAGGTGCAAATTAAAAAGCTCCCTTTAAAGTAAAGTGAATTACACAAAAATGAAGAAAAGTACCAAATGAAGATTTTGCAGCTGATAAAATATCCTTTGTAAAATCACCTTCATTCTATGACACCTCAACAGTGGCTTAAAGAAAATCTACCATTAAAATCCATCATGATAAACCAGGGGCCCTTACTCATAGATCCAGGCACCCTGACTCATCCTGTACTTCCTGTTGCTGCAAGATTACACAAGCAGAGGAAGAAGAGAGAGCGCAGGTGGAGAGAAGACTTCATGTAACACCTTGTGACACTGATACACTGAGACTCAGGTGCATTAGCATAATTTTTAAAAGTTGATGTGAGAAGGGAGGAGGCCATGGATAACAATTATAAGATTGCCCCAGTCACAGTGCATAGATCTATGAGTAAATGCCCCTGGTTTAACAGGCTTGATTTTGTTAGTAGATTTTGTAAGGGTTGGCCACTCTTTAACATAAATTGTCCATGTGCCTTTACTGCCTTAATAATATTCCTTGAATGTTCACCAGTAGATTCATCATCCCTGATGCTTCCTTTAGTGCTGTGTGCAGACTCTCTGTCCACGCTGCATAGCCATGTAAACAAAGACCCTACACTGATAAATATGAGGGAGCTGTAGCAGGAGATTATGACTCATCCTGCTGCCAGACCCTACCTTGTGCACAAAAAGTCCCCATATAGATCAGTGAGATGCCTGAGGAAAACAAAAGAAACACACTGGACAGACTGAAGGAGTGAGAAACAGGATGTGGTGTAGAAATTCAGTGGGCAGCATGGGAGAACAGGGAAAGGCTGAAGCGCTCACTTGGGGCAAAAGTACAGGTAACATATAAATGCAGAGACATGTCTAATGCAAGAAATTTAGTGAAAGGTGGCCCTCCCCTTTAAGTAAAAAGTGGCTTATATGGAGATTTTTATTGGTCTTTGATGCAAAGTTCAATATTATATCAAACAAATGTAAAATTTATTGTTTCACCACATCTTATGACTACTGGTTACACATAAAGGACAGATAAATCTGCCCCTATCAGAATCTGCACCAAAACACTGAGCCACATTTATTAAGGGTTTCAGACAGTTTTCAGGCACTTTTAAAACTATTACATCAAAAGGGGTCTTTAAGGGGACATGACTTCATGGGCAAAAGTCTGCATGCACATGCATGAAATGATGCAGGATTAAAACCAAACCAGTATATCTATTCCAGAAGGAACAGACTCCCAACTGTAGACAGCCCGGTTTCAACCTGATTGGGTCTCCTCAGTACAGCGTAGGTAACTGGTTTGGCTGAGTGAAAGACGTGTGACTAGGGTCCGAAAGTAAGAGGTCTCCTTATGGAGACTGCCAATTAAGGCCACCGTGTAGCCATGGACGCTCCACTAGGGGATTCTGGGAAAATATGCAAGTACGTTTTCAGGATGGGATAGGATGGGATGGGGTGATTGTTCCTTATCCGATCCTCGAAAAGTGATTTGCATATTTTCATAGTCTAACTCTGCACTGTCTTACCTAATAAATCTGCTCCGTAATGCATAATGAATCCTTAATCCAGAGCTACAGAGACAGACTACATGTATTGATATAAAGGATCATTTAGCAAGGTGTGCATGAGGCTTAAGCCGATTACCAGCTGTAATAATCACAATTTTGATTTACGAAAGACATTTGTAGCCATTTTGATGTATCTTCTTTTAGTTGCCTGAAGTGAAAACCATTCTGATACCTCTTGAATTATTCACAATTCCTGCAGAGTTTTAATATTAAATGAGCTATACATTTTAATAAATAGGGCTAAAGTAAGAAAGCACTACCAAGACAAACTTTCTAAGAGACAGACACAGCAGCTGCCAGAAGTTGATCACATAACTCATCCACATGGAGGGAATGGAGGGAATTTGTTTAGATAATTATTGAAATATAATTTATCTGGAGACAAGCCTGTGTGAAGAAATACATTTTAGAATACATAGGTTCTAGATTAACTTAAAGAGGACCTGTCACCCATAAAAATGACACAAGAGCTTAGGGCTTACTAAAGTGAGCAGCTCCTCGTGCTAGAACGGATGTATCAGTGTGTCGGAACCCTCCGATAAAGCTAGTAGACACTGCCGTGCTGCAAAATAGGAACCCTGGACTGCTTTGAGTGGGGCGGTCCGAGGGGCTGCTTCTTCCCCGGACCCCCCCCCCCCCACTCCATAGGCCACCGGTGACTGCCGGGCTTTATGCAGCAGCCACTACCACCTAGACTCGCCCCCTCATGAATACACTGGATAGCTTTGAGCACAGTCCGGCGTTACTATTGTACTGCGCGGAAGTGTCTGCTAGTTTTATCAGAGGGTTCCGATAAAGCTAGCAGTTTATCATGGCTAAAAATGCCTAGTGCCTTATTAAGGGTGACAGGCCACTTTAAGTAGAACACAGTTATAATTTAGAAAAAGAATCACCAAAGCTTTTTTCTAAAGAATGAATACAAGAATAAATTAGTTGATGAGCCAGTTTGTCAAAATTTGGGTTTGATAAGTTTGGATGAACATCTGGAAAAAGTAGGTTTGAAACCTGGATTTGATCTTGAGCACGAACTCCATTGAAATTAATGGGGACCTAAATATTGAAACCTGATAATAGCTGTATTATAGGGGTAGTAAGGGGGAAAAGGCTTCAAAATGGGGGTAGTAACAGGACAATTACCCTGCCAAAAGTTATTATTAAAATAATAACATATTATAAAATATTATATGAACAAAGAAATACTTAATAAAAATAATTAAAAAAATAAAATGCTGTGAATGTCCTTGCAATAGAAGAGTGATGAGTGGATCCGAAACTAGACTGTTTGTGGGAGAGGAAGGAGCTAGAATGAAAGTACGGGTCCTATGACAGGACATTACACATCAGTATTGAAGGGTATTATAATGAACAAGCAATCAAATGATTCCTTGTTCATATCTTCTAGTGAGACAAGTAATAAAGAAATGTTTTTTAAAAAATAAACTAAAAAATAAAAAGGACTCCCAAAAAAGTGTAAACCACCAAACTAACCCCACATACAAGGTATCGTCGTGGTGTAAAAAAAAATAAAAATGTAAAAAAAACACCAAAAGTTATGATTTTTACCTTTTTTGTGTGACATTTTGTGTGATGTCCAGCCGGAGGGCACATCCTCTGCCCCCTGACACAAGTGCGTCCCACCAGGCGCCACATCCTCCGCCCATCACTTTGCACAAGTACGTGCCTGCCGGCGGGCACTACTACAATATGTGTATGTACATGCCCTGCACAGCCCCATAACCATCTGCAGCCCAACCTGTCCACTCTGGGTTCCCCCACTCCCCCCCCCTACCCGGCACCGGTCCCCATCCCCCCTACCAGACGCTTCCGCACCCATCCTTCCGTCCTCGCCCCCCATCCCCCTCCTACTGCTCTCGCGCATCTACTGCTGGTCTCCCGCCCCCCATCCCCCCTACCCGGATCTGCTCCTCCGCCCTCCCCATCCCGCCCTACACGGCTCTGGTCGACTTCACGCCCCCATCCCCCCTACCCGACGCCTGCACTCCTCCGCCAGTCCCCCGCTACCCGGCTGCTGGACTCCTCCGCCCCCCATCCCCCCTACCCGGCTCTGCTCTCCTCCGCCCCCCATCCCCCCTACCCGGCTCTGGTCTCCTCCCCACCCCCCCTACCTGGCTCCGGTCCATAACCCCTTCTGGAGATAAAGACCGGACAGCCAGGACCATAGAAAAAATAAGGTACCTTTTATGTATGTATAATATAGATGTGTATGTATACATGTATAAGTGAGTATGTATGTATAGATGTGTATATTTGCTGTATATATGTGCAGTGTGTATATACTGACTGACTTTATTAGGTACACCATGCTAGTAACGGGTTGGACCCCCTTTTGCCTTCAGAACTGCCTCAATTCTTCGTGGCATAGATTCAACAAGGTGCTGGAAGCATTCCTCAGAGATTTGGTCCATATGACATGATGGCCTCACCAGTTGCCGCAGATTTGTTGGCTGCACATCCATGATGCCATTCTCCGTTCCACCACATCCCAAGATGCTCTATTGGATTGAGACTGGTGACTGTGAGGCCATTTGAGTACAGTGAACTCATGTCATGTTCAGAAACCAGTCTGAGATGATTCCAGCTTATGACATGGCGCATTATCCGGCTGAAAGTACCCATCATATGTTGGGTACATTGTGGTCATAAAGGATGACATGGTCAGAAACAATACTCAGGTGGCTGTGGCATTGCAACTATCGCTTTGGTACCAAGGGCCCAAGAGTGCCAAGAAAATATTCCCCACACCATGACACCACCACCACCAGCCCTGAAACCGTTGATACAGGGCAGATGGATCCATGTTTTATGTTGTTGACACCAAATTCTTACCCTACCATCCGAATGTCGCAGCAGAAATCGAGACTCTCAGCCAGGCAACGTTTTTTCCAATCTTCTACTGTCCATTTCGATAGCTTGTGCAAATTGTGCCTCAGTTTCCTGTTCTTAGCTTGAGAGGAGTGGCACCCGTGTGGTCTTCTGCTGCTGTAGCCCATCTGGCCTACAAGTTCGATGTACTGTGCTTCAGAGATGCCTTCTGCCTACCTTGGTTGTAACAGGTGGCCGATTTGAGTCACGTTGCCTTTCTATTAGCTCGAACACCCTCCCATTCTCCTCTGACCTCTTGGCATCAACAGGCATTTCTGCCCACCAGAACTGCCGCTCACTGGATGTTTTTTCTTTTTCGGACCATTCTCTGTAAACCTAGAGTGGGTGTGGCTTGAAATCCCCAGTAGATCACAGTTTTCGAAATACTCAGACCAGCCCTTCTGGCACCAACAACCAGCCACGTTCAAAGCACCAAACACCTTTCTTCCCCATACTGCATGCTCTTTTGAACTGCAGGAGATTGTCTTGACCATGTCTACATGCCTAAATGCACTGAGTTGCCGCCATGTGATTGGCTTATTGGAAATTAAGTGTTAACGAGCAGTTGGACAGGTGTACCTAATAAAGTGGCCGGTGAGTGTATATGTGTATTTGCTGTATGTATACTCAGTATATAATTCAAATTTTAGTTTTATACTACATGGTGGCACGCTGTAGGCATTTTATACTACATGGTGGCACGCTGTATCCATTTTATACTACATCACCACACGCTGTATCCATTTTATACTACATCACCGCACGCTGTATCTATTTTATACTACAAGAAGGTACGCTGTATCTATTTTATACTACATGGAGGTACGCGGTATCTACTTTCTACGCTGTATCTGATATATTAAAATATTTGGGGGGGGGGGGTCTTTTTATGGCTCGCCTCAGGCAGCAGACAGGCTTGGTACACCCCTGGTCCTATGGTGGAAACTGTAAAAAAGTTTTTTAAAAAATGTTATTCAATAAAAAACAAAGTAAGAAATTTATAAATATGCCCATAAGCCCCATAACATATAAAGAAACATATAAGTGCAAAAAAAAGTCTAAATCATAACACAAACCACACATATATAGTATCACTGCGTCCATAACAACCTGTAGAATAACAGTAAATAATTATTGAACCCGCACGATGAACGCTGTTAAAAACCCTCCATCAGTTAGATTTTTCCTATTCATCCCAAGAAAATTCAATAAAAAGGATAAAAAAAAAACCATCATGTCACTCCAGAATGTACTGTGCGAACCAATGCCCCCCCCCAAAAACAAGCCCATATGCCAAAAAGTAAAAATTTTTCGCCACATGGGTTTATTTGAACAAATTTGTACAAAAAACGGTAGAAAAAATATGCGTGTATGGTATCCCGTAATCATTTGACCCTAGAAATAAAGATAACAGATTATACGGCTGTTAACGTTTTCACCAAAAAAACAAAAGGTTAAACCCCCGTACAAATTGTGCTTTCTACTCCTGCCCTCAAAAAAACGTTTCCTATTTTCAACAATAGGGGATACCAACCCCAAAATGGTAACACAGCCTGGAAAAAGCCTCATGCCTGCAAAAAAATGCATTACATGGCCCCAATAACACAGAAGCTACATTTTATAACCACAAAAAGGACCATTGGGAAAACTAAAATCCTGGCATGCTGCAGTTCGCTCCTCTCCGGTTCTCGCGAGAGAATTTAGAGAGACAAATGTGGGTTGGGTTTTCTCTTTCTTTTGGAAATGTGTATAGGCTAATAAGACATAACGTCAAAATTTTACCATTTAAATTTCGTATTTTGATTCATACGTACAAGATCTCAAGGGGTTTAACAATCTTCTCCTGAAAGCTGTTTCGGTAATTTTGAGGGGTGCAGATTTGAACAATGGGTTGTCTAATAGGGGGTTTTAATAAAGATGTACAGAATTTCATTCAAACTGTATTCATACCCCAAAATAGGCAATTACTGAAATCCGTAAAGCGATATTAATTCGTAAAGCCGCGATGGTACTACAACATAACAGTAAATAATTATTGAACCCGCACGATGAACGCTGTTAAAAACCCTCCAATAATTATGATTTTTACCTATTCAATCCCACAAAAAAATTCAATAAAAAGTGATAAAAAAAAAAAACACATATGTACTCCAGAATGATACTGGTGCAACATGCCCCCCAAAAAACAAGCCCCATAGCCAAAAAAGTAAAAATGTTTTCCCACATTAGGGTTTTATTTGACAAATTTAGTAAAACGTTAGAAAAAATATGCATGTATGGTATCCCCGTAATCATATTGACCCATAGAATAAAGATAACATGATTATTAGGCTTTACGGTTTTCACCAAAAAAAAAAAAAACAAAAGGTTAAACCCCGTACATAATTGATGCTTTCTACTCCTGCCCTCAAAAAAAGTTTCCTCACTTTTCAACAATAGGGGATACCAACCCCAAAATGGTAACACAGCACGGAAAAAGCCTCTCATCCTGCAAAAAAATGCATTACATGGCCCCCAATAACACAGAAGCCTACATTTTATAACCTACAAAAAGGACCATTGGGAAAACTAAAATCCTGGCATGCTGCAGTCGCTCCTTCCCGTCTGACGGGAAATTGAGAGAACAAATGTAGGGTTGGGTTTTCTCTTTCTTTTGGAAATGTGTAATAGTGCTCAGATAAGCATACACGTCAAAATTTTTACCATTTACAATTTCGATTTTGATTCATTACGACAAGATCTCAAGGGTTAACAAATCTTTCCTGAAAGCTGTTTCGGTATTTGAGGGGTGCAGATTTGAACAATGGGTTGGTCATAGGGGGTTTTAATAGAAGATGTAAAATTTCATTCAACTGTATTCATACCCCAAATAGTACAATTATGAAAATCCGAAAGCGATATTAATTCGTAAAGCCGCGATGGTACTACAACACCGCTACGTACTTAGGGACCGTCTGCAAATATTTAACTACAAAACATATACAGCTCTGTAGGAAATACTGTGTCAAATGTTTTACACACTGTCTTGCTGTAACACTGAGAGAGAGATCTGC
Organism: Engystomops pustulosus; assembly: GCA_019512145.1. Classification (NCBI taxonomy): domain Eukaryota; kingdom Metazoa; phylum Chordata; class Amphibia; order Anura; family Leptodactylidae; genus Engystomops; species Engystomops pustulosus. Next base: position 113,253,139 of record CM033644.1, on the reverse strand, counting down.
TACATCAGAGGTCCCCAACCACCGGTCCACGGACCAGGACCGGGCCGTTGGAGTTTATCAGCCGGTCCGCGGCCCTGCGCCTGGTCAGAGCTCGCTCTGTGTGGATTTATAATGTTTTCTGCCATAGCCGTGACAGCTTGCAGCTCCCGGCAGAGAACATTATGCAGGACGGGGTGGGGCAGGTGGGTGCAGGAAAACAAGCCCAGTGCTCCCACTGATTCAGGGAAACAAGCCTGGTGCTCCCCCTCATTCTGAACCTATGGTAAGTTGAATCACATTCTCATTATAAATGTCATAATTATATAATAAGTATGCACTAAGCTCCACCCCTCCATAACCCCACCCCATATGACCAAAGCCCCACCCCCACCGGGCCATGGAAAACTGGTCTAGCTTAAAGCCGGTCCCTGGTGCAAAAAAGGTTGGGGACCTCTGTGCTACATCATTCAGCATTTCATGTCATGTGACCAGGGTGATGTCTTTTAGGGATTTTTACTCCCTAACCTTTCAAAATCTATCTCAGCCGTATGTACACGTCCCCGGGTTTGTACAATCCATAGGTTGTTCTTAAGTAAATTTGTATGCAAGTCGAAAACGTATACTTTAGAATTTAGTTCAGACAATTTTTTTTTTTTGCCCGGTGACAATTGCAGTTTCAATTTTTAGCTGTAATGGGACCAAGGGATCAATAAAGCCTCATTAACAGACAATTTTACAGCTGATATTACAATCTCTGGACTATAATAAAGCATACCAGAGAGCTTCCCCATAGGTCACAAAGTGGGCCGAGGGTCTGTCTTTAACCTAGGGTGTCGAAGGTCGTGTGTCCTTAAGTAGGGGACGCCTGTATCCGAAAATAACATGAAATAACAGTATGTCCCGTGGAGGACGTACACATGTGCCTTAAAGGGTTTTCCACAAACAAGTGATAATTTACAGTATGCCTTACACCATTATGATCTAATAAATATTAAGTTTCTTAGGTCAGAACATAAGATTATTTACTGGAATACAACCTTAGAATTATCACTTTAATATAAACAGTTTCCCCTTCATATTATCGTAGTGTATAGAATTCATCAGAGAAGCTAAACCTCTACAACAAATTCAGTAGGAAAAGCAACGAAAACATAAAGAAGTACAGAAGAAAATATATGGACAATCCTGGCTTAATCCAGTTTGCTGATTACTCTAGCAGTTCTCAAATAAATGCGACTCTTTCCCCTCTGATCAGCAAGGAGGAACTTCACTGCAATGCATGTGCATAATGTGCAGCACGTCATCTCAACCAAATCATCAAACGTAGTCAGAAAAAAAAAGTTAGTACATGTGAAGCAGAATACAGAGAGAATAGACACAAGAAAAATTGGCATTCCCAGGCCCGTTTATTGAGATCTGTAGGGAGGAGCTAACCCACTGAGCATAAGCAAAAAGGACATCCCATTCATTTCAAGTAAAAAGCCTACTCCTTAGATCAGAATAGAACATTTTTTTTTTCATTTGTGTGCTGTATGATAAACTTTACCATCACGTTTGGTCTTTTATTCTGCATTTCGCACCCGGCCCTGTCACTTTAGAGATATATATATATATATATATATATATATATATAAAGATAAGATAATCCTTTATTAGTCCCACAGTGGGGAAATTCACAGCGTTACAGCAGCAGAGAGGGTACAGAGAGTGAAGCACAAACTATGACAACAATAATATTAGGGATAAATGAACAAAAAGGGGGATAAAAAGACAAAAAAAGAGACAAGCAATGATCAGCAGCGGAAATAGCGTCCAAGTCCAAAAGGGCATCTTGTTTTGCATTTGTTGGAAAAATATAAAAAAAATCAATAAAAAGTGCTCAACAGGGTCGTACAGTCCTAAACAATATATCTTTGAAAATACCATCAAATTTCGCAAAAAATTACACCACCCACAGCTTCCTAACACCAAAGTATAAAAAAAGTATTAGCGCCAATAAGTTGGGCAAAATCAAAAACCATTTTTTGTAGCAGGAGGTTTTCATTTTTGTAAATGTAGAAAACATTATAAAAACCTATAACAAAATTTGTTATCCCCCCCTTAATCGTACAAAGACCCAAAGATTAAAGTAGACATGTCATTTGGGGCGCTCCAGTGACAGACTAATAATCCAAGACCAAGCCCACAAGAAACTGGCGCAATGCGTTTTTTCGATACACCATTTTCATTGTATTTGGAATTTTTTTTTTCTTTTTTTTCCTTTCCCGCTTTTGAGTACATGGCATGGAATATTTCCTCCCCTCCAAATTTCAGGTCCCGTCGGGTTCCCCTTTACCCGTAAAATGGACATGGTAATGTTTTTGTATTGCCTTCATGTTTACTGAGCGACAGTTTTTCCTGCTATATACCTCATGTCATAAGAATTTAAAAATTAAAAAAAGGACCATGTTAAATTCAAATCTGTTTTTTTTTTTAAATTTTTACCGGTGTTTTTGGTATGCGTTGGAAAGGGGTAGTCTTATACGGGCGAATATATCTTAAACTCTCTCTAATATTTTAAAAACAGTAAAGGTAGGGGGGGGGGGTCGTCTGATACACCATCGTCTTAATAATCCCGAAAATTACTGTATAATATAATATAATACTTATATTATATATATATATCTCTATATATCTCATATATATATATATAGATATCTAGATAGATGAATAAAAAAAACAATAGAAACGGCACACTCCTCCAATTAGTGGAAATAAAGTGGTGTTATTTCACCCTTTGCAATGTTTCAGCGTATCCCAGCTTTGCAGGAGGGGTGGGATACAGCTGAACACGTTGCCAAGAGTGAATACAACACACTTTTATTCCACTAATTGGAGTGATCTCGTTTCTATTTTTGGCTATTCTGGACTGCTGTAATGGTGATAGTGTACATGATAGCACCGCAACCCTCATTAAGCAATTTTTTCAAAGGACTGTGCTGCTAATTTCTCTATTTTTATACCGTATATACTCGAGTAAGAAGCCGAGAACCCCCTAATTTTTTACCACCAACCACCAAAACTGGGAAAACTATTGCTCTGAGTATAAGGCAGGGTGGAAATGCATTGGTCACAGCCCCCCGACCCCCCCCCAGTTATAGCCAACCCGTATCTCCTATAGTCATACAGCCAGCCCCGCCTGCCCCCAGTGGCATACGCCTGCCCCCAGGGCATACAGCCTGCCCCCATGGCATACACTTTGTCAGCGCCTACTCCCAGTGGTATACAGCTTGCTCCGTGGGAACAAGCTTGCCCCATTATAAAAATAAACTTATATATCACCCTCCGGTGGCCCCATGTAGCGCTGCTTCCCCCCCCGATGTCCTTTCATGCGGAAGCCTTAATATCCATCATCGTCGGACATCGGGGGAGCAGCGCTGCACATCTGGGCCCCGAGGGCGAGATAAGTTTTATTATGTTTTAAGTATTTTGTTTTACTGTTTATATTGAACTGGTGTATAAACGAGGGGACTTTTTCAACAGCACATTTTTTGTGGCTGAAAAACTTGGCTTCTACACGAGTAATAACGTTTAGATTATATAGATCTATATCTAAAAGTTCAACTCACCCACCCCTTTTCCTCCTCCCTAAACCGATTAACAATAAACAGAAAAATCATAAACATCGTTCATATTGCAACGTTTCCAAAATGTCCAATCAAAAAATTATAATGGTTATATCCCAAGCGTTTAACCCTATAACGAAAAATAGCACCCAAAGTTATCCCAAAACAGTAAATTTTTGGCCATTTTGTGCACATATGAACAATAAATATCAAATTTATCAAATGGTTGTTACAGTCCTCAAATGGTGGTAACAATGAAAACATCTCATCTCTTCCGCAAAAAATTACACCTTACACAAGCTCTGTACACCGAAGTATGCCAAAACGTTTTTAAACCGCTGCAAGATGGCAACATAAGAATTTTTTGTACAGAACGTTTATTTTTCTAATGTACTCAAACACAATAAAACTTTAGCATTTAGTATTTGTAACTGACCCAAATAATGAGGGAGACATGTCACCTTTGGGGCACACAGTGAAGCGCAAAAAAAACCAAGCCCACAAGAAAAAATGTCAGTGGATTTAGAATTTTTTTTCCTGCTATCTTCTCAGTACACCATGACGGATAATCAAACACTGGCACTATGAAGTGTGATATGTTACACAGAAAATAACCTTTCGACACAGCTATTAACATAGAAAAAATGAAAAAGTTGTTGATTTTTGAAGGGGCCCGCATCAAAAAAATGGAAATGCCAAAACAAAAAGGGACTTTTTGTTATAAGGGGTTAAAATCATTGCCCTTTTCCCATAAACAGTTCCTTTCATGCCTTGCCATGTTACATAAAATCAGTTTGTGAACTTCCATGCATCACATTCTACGATAAGTTCAATGATAATGAAGGGTGTATCACTGCCACTGCTCTGTCGCCCCTAATCCTTCTTGGACAAGGGTCTTGACCGCTACGTACTTATGACCCGTCTACTGCAAATATTAACTACAAACATATACAGCCTCTGTAAACTAGAATACTGGCTGTCAAATTAAATTCAACTAGTTTTGTGTTAAAAATACACGAGAGAGAGATCTGCTAACAGATGACGATGTCCCCAACAACCCGGATCCCAACGGACCAGACAGGGGCGTGGCAGTTTTATCAGATCGGTCCGACGGCCCATGACGCTTGGTCACGAGCTCAGCTCTAGGTGTGGATCGTTACTAATGTTTCATTTCTACCATAGCCGATAGCCGCCTTGCAACGCTTCCGCTCGTCATAGAAACTATGTCATGACAGGACACGGGGTGGGGAGGTGGGTTGCAGGAAAACAAGACCCAGTGCTCCCACTGATTTCCAAGGGAAACAGCCATGGTGTGACGTCCCCCTCAGTTCTGAACCTTAATGGATTAATATGAATCCATTCCTATACATTATATTCATAATTAGTTATATTAAAGTCATGCACTAGCTCCACCCCTCCCATACCCCCCCACCCCATAGACCCAAAGCCCACCCCCACGGGCATGGAAAAATGGTTCTAGCTTAAAAGCCGGTCCCTGGTGCAAAAAAGGTTGGGGGGACCTTCGTGCTAATCATCAGCATTTCATGTCCATGGGACCAGGGTGATTGTCTTTAGTGATTTTTATCCCTAACCTTTCAAAATCTATCTCAGCACGTATGTACACGTCCCGGGTTTGTACAATCCATAGGTTGTTCTTAAGCTAAATTTGTATGCAAGTCGAAAACGTATACTTTAGAATTTAGTTCAAGACAATTTTTTTTTTTTGCCCGGTGACAATTGCAGTTTCAATTTTTAGCTGAATGGGACCAAGGGATCAATTAAAGCCTCATTAAAGACAATTTTACAGCTGATATTACAATCTCTGGGACTATAATTAAAGCATCCAGAGAGCTTCATCCCAGTAGGTCACAACAGTGGGCCGAGGGGTCTGTCTTTAACCAGGGTCGTCGAAGGTCTGTTGTGTCCTTAAGTAGGGGACTGCCTGTATCCGAAAAATAACATGAAATAACAGTATGTCCCGTGGAGGACGTACCATGCTGCCTTAAAGGAGTTTTCCACAACAAGTGATAATTTACAGTCATGCCCTTACACCATTATGATCTAATAAATATTAAGTTATTTAGGCAGAGACATAAGATTATTTACTGGAATACACCTTAGAATTATCACTTTAATATAAACAGTTTCCCCTTCATATTATCGTAGTGTATAGAATTCATCAGAGAAGCTAAAGCCTCTACAGACAAATTCAGAGGAAAAGCAACGAAAACATAAAGAAGTACCAGAAGAAAATATATGGACAATCCTGGCTTAATCCAGTTTGCTGATTACTCTAGCAGTTCTCAAGATAAATGCCGACTCTTTCCCTTGATCAGCAAGGAGGAACTTCACTGCCAATGCATGTGCATAATGTGCAGCACGTCATCTCAACCAAATCATTCAAACGTAGATCAGAAAAAAAAAGTTAGTAACATGTGAAGCAGAATACAGAGAGAATAGACACAAGAAAAATTGCATTCCCAGTGCCCGTTTATGAGATCTGTAGGGTAGGAGCGTAACACCACTGAGCATAAGCAAAAAGGACATCCACATTCATTTCAAAGTAAAAAGCCTACGATCCTTAGATCAGGAATAGAAACATTTTTTTTTATTCATTTGTGTGCTGTATAGATAAACTTTACCATCACCTTTGGTCTTTTATTCTGCATTTCGCACCCGGCCCTTGTCACTTTAGAGATATATATATATATATATATAATTATATATATATAAAGATAAGATAATCCTTTATTAGGCCCACAGTGGGGAAATTCACAGCGTTACGCGGGGAGCAGCAGGGGTACAGAGAGTGAAGCACAAACCTATGACAACAATAATATTAGGGATAAATGAACAAAAGGGGGATAAAAACACAAAAAAAGAAGACAAGCAATGATCGGCAGTTTGATGTTTAGTCTGTGATGGGGACTTGCAGGACTGAGTTAGGTGGGGGGGCGCAGGTACTTCGTTTGGGCCTTTGGTGTGTGTGTGTGTGTGTGTGTGTGGTGTGTGTGTGGGTGTGTGTGTGTAATAATTCTATTGTTTATGGTATGTGGAAAACAGTATAGACATAGAAAACCCGTCTCCGATTAGAACTTATCAAACGGGGAGAAGAGATGGATCCTATTCATCCTATGATAACGCAATCCCACGATATGGAGGCTCTTACGTATCTAATGGTAACACTGGAAAAAGCATCTCATCCTGCAAAAAAAATGCCATTACATGGCCCCAATAACACAGAAGCTAACATTTTATAACCTACAAAAAGGACCATTGGGAAAACTAAAATCCTGGCAGCTGCAGGTCGCTCCTTCCTCTGTACTCGGGAGAAATTGTAGAACAAATTGTATGGTGGGTTTTCTCTTTATCTTTTGGAAATGTGTAATAGGGCTAAATAAACATAACCGTCAAAATTTTACCATTTTAAATTTCGATTTTGATTCAATTACTACGAAGATCTCAAGGGGTTAACAATCTTCCTGAAAGCTGTTTCTGGTAGTTTGAGGGGTGCAGATTTGAAAATGGGTTGGTCAGATAGGGGGTTTTAATAAATATGTAAAATTTCATTCAAAACTGTATTCATCCCCAAAATAGTCAATTCTGAAAATCCGGAAAAGCGATATTCAATTCGTAAGCCGCGTGGCGTCAAAATAAATTATCAAGACATTTCAAAATTTATGAAAATGTCAAGTAGACATATGGGAAATGTTATTCAGCAATTTCTTTAGGTGGCAAATCTATCTGCCTGAAAACGCAATGTTTTCGAATTTTGAAAATGGCAAATTTTTCAAAAAAATTCATACATTTTTCTTTTTTTTGTAAATAAACGCAAAACTTATAAGCCAAAATTTACCACTAAAATGAAGTACAACATGTGAGGAAAAAAACAAACAAACAAACAAACAATCTCAGAATCACTTTGATAAGTAACAGTGTTCAAAAGTTATAACCATATAAAGCGACGCAAGTCAGAATCCAAAAAAATGGGGCTGAGCCTTAAAATACAAAATGGCTGCATCGTTAAGGGGTTAAGATTAGAGATGAGCGAGCACTAAAATGTTCGGGTACTCGTTATTCGAGACGAACCTTTCCCGATGCTCGAGTGCTCGTCTCGAATAACGAGCCCCATTGAAGTCAATGGGAGACTCAAGCATTTTTCAAGGGGCCAAAATTCTGCCTGACACAGCTCGTTTGATAAGGGGACCATGTATGGAGGCAGCTATATGGACCATTTTTGGAGGCAGCTATGGCGATGACGTGTGGAGGTAGCAATGGAGAAAACGTGTGAAGGCATGGAGAAGGCTGCTATGGAGACAATTTAATTTGGATAGTGCCTGTATGTGGCAGTCCAAAAAAGTTTTCAAAGCAGAGGAGCAGGTAGCTGGTCCTCCAAAAAGATTAAATAAATTGAGTGCCTGTATGTGGCACTCCCAAAAATTGTTTAAAACAGAGGACAGGGTAGTTGGCCCTCCAGAAAAATTAAATACATAGAGTACTATAGCCAGAGCCAGTTGGCCCTGGCAAAAAAAATAGCCAGTTTCCTCTGCTTTAGTGTACAAAGAGGAGGAGAAGGAGGACAATGAGGAGGAGGAGTGCATACATTATTCAGGTTCAGCTTCTTTCACCTGGTGGAGAATGGAAATGCGGAGAAATCCAGGCTTTATTCATCTTGATAAGTGTCAGCCTGTCAGCGCTGTCAGTCGACAGGCGTGTACGCTTATCGGTGATGATGCCACCAGCTGCACTGAAAACCCGCTCGGACAAGACGCTAGCGGCAGGGCAGGCAAGAACCTCCAAGGCGTACAGCGCCAGTTCGTGCCACATGTCCAGCTTTGAAACCCAGTAGTTGTAGGGAGCTGTGTGATCATTTAGGACGATGGTATGGTCAGCTACGTACTCCCTCACCATCTTTCTGTAAAGATCAGCCCTACTCTGCCGAGACTGGGGACAGGTGACAGTGTCTTGCTGGGGTGACATAAAACTGGCAAAAGCCTTGTAAAGCGTACCCTTGCCAGTGCTGGACAAGCTGCCTGCTCGCCTACTCTCCCTCGCTACTTGTCCCGCAGAACTACGCACTCTGCCGCTAGCGCTGTCAGAAGGGAAATACTGTTTCAGCTTGTGCACCAGGGCCTGCTGGTATTCATGCATTCTCACACTCCTTTCCTCTCCAGGGATGAGAGTGGAAAGATTTTGCTTGTACCGTGGGTCCAGGAGAGTGAATACCCAGTAATCGGTGCTGGAATAAATTCTTTGAACGCGAGGGTCACGGGCATGAAATCTGCCATATGCGCCAGAGTCCCAACGCGCAAGAATTCACTCCCCTCACTGGCCTGACTGTCCATTTCCTCCTCCTCCAACTCCTCCAACTCCTCTTCTTCTGCCCATACACGCTGAACAGTGAAGGACTGAACAATGGTCCCCTCTTCTGTCTCGCCAACATTCTCCTCCTCTTCCTCCTCATCCTCCTCCACCTCCTCCGATATGCGCTGAGAAACAGACCTAAGGGTGCTTTGGCTATCAACAAGGGAATCTTCTTCCCCCGTCTCTTGTGACGAGCGCAAAGCTTCCGACTTCATGCTGACCAGAGAGTTTTTCAACAGGCCAAGCAGCGGGATGGTGAGGCTGATGATGGCGGCATCGCCACTGACCATCTGTGTTGACTCCTCAAAGTTACTCAGCACCTGACAGATATCAGACATCCACGTCCACTCCTCATTGTAGACTTGAGGAAGCTGACTGACCTGACTACCAGTTCTGGTGGAAGTTGACATCTGGCAGTCTACAATCGCTCTGCGCTGCTGGTAAACTCTGGATAACATGGTTAATGTTGAATTCCACCTCGTGGGCACGTCGCACAACAGTCGGTGAGCGGGCAGTTGGAGGCGGCGCTGCGCTGCCCTGAGAGTGGCAGCATCTGTGCTGGACTTCCTGAAATGCGCACAGATGCGGCGCACCTTCGTGAGCAAATCAGACAGATTGGGGTATGTCTTGAGGAAACGCTGAACTATGAGATTTAACACATGGGCCAGGCATGGCACATGTGTCAGTCTGCCGAGTTGCAGAGCTGCCACCAGGTTACGGCCGTTGTCACACACAACCATGCCTGGCTTCAGGTTCAGCGGTGCCAGCCACAGATCAGTCTGCGCCGTGATGCCCTGTAATAACTCTTGGGCGGTGTGCCTTTTACTGCCTAGGCTCAGCAGTTTGAGCACCGCCTGCTGTCGCTTAGCGATGGCACTGCTGCTTTGCCTAGAGCTACCGACTGATGGCGCCATGCCCACGGATGGTAATTCAGAGGAGGAGGTGGAGGAGGGGTGGGAGGAGGAGGAGGCATAGTAGGCCTTTGAGACCTGGACCGAGGTAGGCCCCGCAATCCTCGGCGTCGGCAGTATATGACCAGCCCCAGGGTCAGACTCGGTCCCAGCCTCCACCAAGTTAACCCAATATGCCGTCAGCGATATATAGTGGCCCTGCCCGGCAGCACTCGTCCACGTGTCCGTGGTCAGGTGGACCTTGTCAGAAACGGCGTTGGTCAGGGCACGGAGGATGTTCTCTGACACGTGCTTGTGCAGGGCTGGGACAGCACATCGGGAAAAGTAGTGGCGGCTGGGGACCGAATACCGAGGGGCGGCCGCCGCCATGAGGTTTCGAAAGGCCTCGGTCTCTACCAGCCTATAGGGCAGCATCTCCAGGCTAAGCAACTTGGAGATGTGGACATTGAGGGCTTGGGCGTGTGGGTGGGTTGCGCTATACCTCCTTTTGCGCTCCAGCGTCTGGGGTATGGAGAGCTGAACGCTGGTGGATGCTGTGGAGGATCGTGGAGGCGAAGATGGGGTTTTCGCACGGGAGGTGTTTGGGCCGGGGTCCTGGGCAGGGGGCTGACTAGCAGATGACACAGGGGAAGGAGCAGTGGTGTGCCCGGCCGGAGGTGAACGGGCTTGGTGCCATTGAGTGGGGTGTTTAGCATTCAGATGCCTGCGCATACTGGTGGTAGTTAAGCTAGTAGTGGTGGAACCCCTGCTGATCCTGGTTTGGCAAAGGTTGCACACCACAGTCCGTCGGTCATCCGGTGTTTCTTTAAAGAACCTCCAGACTTCTGAAAATCTAACCCTCGCCACGGGAGCTTGACTACGGGCAAAATTTGGTGCTGATGCACCAGCTCTGGCCCTGCCTCTCCGTCTGGCCCCACCACTGCCTCTTCCAACCTGTTCTGGTCGAGGACTCGCCTCCATCTCAGAAGCACTGTGTTCACCCGGCCTCTCAACCCAGCTTGGGTCTCTTTCACGCTCATCATCCTCCGATCCCTCAGTCTGCTCCCTCCCCCCTCGGACTTCTGCCCTGACAACAACTCACCACTGTCTGACAACCGTGTCTCCTCATCGTCGACACTTCTTTACACACTTCTTCCACTACGTCATATTGTCTCATCAACCCACAAACTGTCGACTGTGGAAACCTGGGCATCGGAAAATAGCTCGCAGCACATGTCAAGTGGTTGTGCCTGTGGGGAAGGGTCCAAAAACAGTTCCTCCGAGTATGCCGGTTCAAATGCCAAATTTGGTGGGAGGGGGACTGGGGTGGGAAGGAGGCCTGATGTGGAGAGCTACAGGAGTGCGATTTCGGTGACATGGGTGGACTGCGTGGAAACTGACTGGTGAAATGGCTAAAACATTGTCCGCAATGCCCCGACTCACCACTCTCTTCGCACTGTTGCTGGCCTCAACATTGCTCTACCAACCCCTTATACCACTAGTCCCCAGTAACTGAGACATGATGAACCTAGGGAGTGTAACTCGGGCGGCGTTCCCTCTGCTCCCCCTCAGCAGGTGGTGTCTCACCCTCGCCCAGGACCACACGGCCTCTGACCCTGCAGTATTGAACACCCACGTCCCTTCCTCGTCCTCTACCCCTAGTCCCTCGGTTAACATTTGCCAAATTAAAGTGTAACCTTGAAAAAAAAAAAATTGTGTTTATTTTTTTTTTTTTAAGTTTTTTTTTTTTTTTTTTTTAACAAAACGATTCTATCCTATTGCTATGGCTAGTTGTCTAACCACTGACACGACACGCACACAACTGGATTTTGTCTTTGCAAGAGAGTTTGAGCTATAAAGGAAATAAATGGTAAAAAAAAAATAAAATATAGACAGCCGTGCCTATTCATACTCAAACCCCTAATAATGTGTCCACTTCTGTGTTTGTAGGTGGATATGCGTGTCACTAAGGCTAAACACAATGGTCGCAAGTCGCCCCAGCAAAATTCCTCACAAGTATGACTAGCGCACTAGACTAGGCCAGCAAGCCCGCCACAAGCAAACAAAAAAAGGAAATATACACGCTATGTATGGCCTAATTACCTTGTGGGTTCCCATGGCTATTTGTAGCCTACAATGAGAGCACAACGTCCTTTGGCAGATGAGTTTGTACCTAATAAATGAAATAAAGAAAATAAAAAAAAATAAATCAGCAGACTCTGCCTAATTCATAACTCAAAACCCTAACTAATAAATTGTCCCACTTTGTGTTTGAGATGATATGTGGTCCATAATAGCTGAAACACAACGTGGCGTACATCCATGAAAATTCCTCACAATATGGTCAGCTGCACTACTAGTGCCAGCAAGCCACAGCCACAAGCAAGTATATAAAAAAAAAAAATATAACGGTTTCTGTAGCCCTAAGAAGGGTGTGGGTCTTTTTTTAGAATTCACTCCTTGCTAACACTATTCTAATAGCAACAGCCTAACGCCTTTCCTCTGACCAGCGCAGCATGCTCTCCCTAATCGGATCCGACCGACAGACATGATCGAGCAGGCGCAGGAGGGCTGAGTCTATTCCGGGTTCCCTGATCTTGGCCACGCCAACGCATGCTACGACTGTAAGCGGTACACGTCATGCCTGGTGGAGTGCGAGAGTCGCTCTGGCTTGTGATTGGCTCGTTTCTGGCCGCCAAAAAGCAACACGGCGGGAGATGCCATTTTCTCGAGCGGTCGAATTATTCATCGAGCGACCACGAGCCGCGTTTCAAGTACGCGAATGCTCGAACGAGCATCAAAGCTCGGCAGTAATTTCCTCATCTCTAGTTAATATGGTTTTAACTTTTCTCTTTTGTGAATGTGTAATTTTAGGTAAATGAACGTATTACTGACAAAATTGGACGCATTCTAAATTTCACCTCCAGTTTTGTTCTAAAGAACGATGAAATCTCAAAGGGTTAAACTTCTAAAAGCGCATTCTGATAGTTTGAGGGGATGCAGATCATGAAATGGAAATGATCTAAACGTTGGTTTTTTTATATATATACATTTTAAAATCTTTATAGAAACAATATTGATCCCAAAAAGTAACTTTTAAATCTCGCTTGAAAATATGTATATTGATGTTTGACTTCAAATTGCAAGCCGCTTGACATCAATAGGAACATACGCCAGACATTTAAAATTATGAAAAACTTAAAGCCAGATATATGGGAAATGTTTTTAGTAACTCATTGGGTGGAAAAATATCTGTCTGGAAAACGGAGATAATTTCAAAATTTGAAAATTGTTCCAACATTAGCCATTTAATATTTTTTTTTTTTTTAAGTAAACTCAAAACGTATCAGCCGATTTTAGCACTTACGTGAGGTAGCCACCCTGTGACAAATCACATTTGACACAGTAGTGTTCAAAAGTTATAACATACAAAAAAATGGTCTGAGTCTTGAAACATCACCGTCTTACCAGCATTAACTTCCAGTTTCTTCATGCGTACGTGAACAACCGTTTTTTAGTGCATGTGAAAGTTACTTTTAAAAAAGAGTAAATGAGTCAGAGGCACCTCTTTGGCATCACCGGGTTTTAATTTATCCTACGCCCCCCCCCCCCTATAATCCGACCGTCCTGCTCCCAACCAGGAAGCTAGGAGCCACCGATGACATCAGATGGCCAGTGGCATTGAGAGAGCAGGGCAATGTATTCACCTAGATCCTCTTTCAAGTATGCCCTGTCTTTATGCACAAAAAAAACAGTCCAATGAGTGCATAAGAAACAAGCATTCATGCTGGACACAAGTAAACAAAAAAAACCTGTCTTTTCATAGCATTGCACCTAAGCATAGGACTAATGTTTACACCATAATATGAAGCTGGCATACATAGTCCGTGAGATTTTGTAGCAGTTGGAAAGTCACAAAAAACTTAAATGGCAAAACTTTTTCATGCCAATCCAATGATTAATAGCTCCAAACCTGTATGAACTGGCTTGAATTATTTTTGTACATTGTACTGGATTTAAAATTTCTGAATTTATGCATGATGCCATCAGAAGTAAAATTTTGTCACAACAAGAAAAGTCTTTAAGACATCGTGTAACTAAAAATAGATATTGCTTTTGGAACTCATTGGGAACAAGTTAACTATGTTAAGGGTTGAATTTTCAAAATTAATTATGCAAAATGACATTACTTTCTAAAGAAAAAACAAATAAAAAAAAATAACAAATAATCTTTTCCTGGCTGTATTATCTAACTTAGATAGATCAAGATATGCATTTTTCTTTCTGTATTCATTAACAACCTTGATGTATTAACTCTAAGACACTTGTAGCGCTCATGCACCGTGAATAAGAAAATATAGTAGGAAAAACTAAACACAACCAACGAGAATGCTGACAGAGATAAGTCCAACGTGAAAATTATTGGAACACAAATCTTAGCATATTTCAAATATTTCTTTCTTTCTTTGCATTTTTATAGATTTTTTTTTTGAATTTTTCAAAAACTGTCATTTATATTAGCAGAATAGAAATGGGAGGATTATTCTTTTGACTTGTAATCATGCTTGGGGGTGGCACGAATATATGGCCTCATTTTTAGTAGACTTCAAGTGAATTATTTGACAGTGTCTATATCAGTTTTTAACTTTATTAAATCACTTGGATGAGAATCAGAGTGGATTGTATGTCATTCTTGTCTTTTGTCAGTACCATGCATTTCAACCTACCTGGGCCGCATGTCGAATCTAGTATATTTGAACTAAACAATAAATTTGAATGTAAAAGGGACACTCACTCTCGAACTGCAAAGACATCGGTTTACTGTGTCCACTACTTCAAGTCCGCTAACAATAAACTCAGTTGTTTGAAGTTTATCTGGTTGAAGGTTAGATGCTGAATGTGAAGGCATAAGACTTCATCCTTAGGTCAGCAGTTGAAATGTCTCTTACAAGACTAGAGACTTTATTCGAATACAGGCAAGTTTTTTTGGTTTTTTTTCAACACCAAATCTTTATTGAAACAAAAATATAACTATTATAATAAATCCCCTATAGTTTTATTATAATATTCCAGAATTTCTTCACGACACACAATACAATTCTAGACATTTTAAGTTGTCGCAATTCCTAATCCTGTTTTTGTGCTAACCCCCGGAATATTTTCTACATTGAGTCTGGAAATAAGCCTAACCTTTGTCAATTAAAAATCCATCTTAATGCAGCCAAATAATGCCGGCCTAACTCGAGTATAACAGAGTTTTTTCAGCGACAAAAAATTTGCTGAAAAACCTCACCGCTTATACTTGAACTAAAAGTTGTACTTACTAGAGAATGAGCGAGCACTAAGAATGACGGGTACTCGAGTATCGAGACGAACTTCCCCGATGCTCGAGTGCCGTCTCTAATAACGAGCCCCATTGAAGTCATGAGGGAGACTCAGCATTTTGTAAAGGGACGCAGCTCTGCACAGGGAAGCTTGGCCACCACACCTGGAACCCTCAGAAAAGGTGGAAACCACGGAACTGGGACCAGGAAACAGCAGGGGCAGCTATGCATGGATGCCTCTGAGGCTGCTTAATCGCACCATTCATGCAAAATTATGGCAACAGCATGGGGCCTGACAGATGACTGAATGAGGCTGAGATAGCTCTCAACACATCAATCATGACCCTGACACTATAGGGGAGGCATGCAGAGGCAGCGGCCAGTCGGCAGGCTATGAGTATGGCACAGCCGCTCAACATTGGCTCGGCAGCTTCGACCAAAGGAGTGAGAAAGCTATGATTTCCTATGTGACACAAAGGTTGACGGTATATTTAAGTCGATAACACCGCATGTGGCGACATAGTGACCAAGTTCCATAACGTCTCTGTTGAACCACCCGAAAAATAGCCGACACAGCTCTTTTAATAAGGGAACTAACATGTGGAGGCAGCCAGGAGACGACTCATATAGATCCATAAGAGGGCTGTCATATTGCGCTGCGATGATTGCAACTTCATTACCTCCAAATGGCGTTACAGACAGAGGCCGATTCCACTATGTTATCTGGTGAAACAGCCTGAAATTCTGCTGACACAGCTGCGTTTCGATAGGTATGATGCGCATACCTCGTCTGCTCCAGCGCGGGTACGAGAGTTGAAAGTTGACATTGAGACTCGGGACCTGTGGATGGATCGTGGAGGCAAAATGACAGGAAACAGCAGGGCACAATGCATGGATCTCTGAGGTGTCTAATCTTGTGACTGGAGCTGGCGGTCCACTGCCAGCGAGCTTTCCGCTCCTGTCCAAGCCCCTCTCTCGGCTCCTCCCCACCCAAAATGGGCCTGGTGGGCCACGAAGCGTTTACTTTTAAAAAAAATTATAAAAATTCATAATTTCCAGCAGCTGGTCGTTTGAATATTTCCACCTAGAAATGGACTAAATGCATAGTGGTTCTATTTTTTATACAATTGTTTGTTAGAATGTTCCATGATTAAGTAAGGACGACCGTAGGGGGCATCCTATTGCGCTGCTATTTGCAACTTCAGTGTCTCCAGCATGGCGGCCGACAATGGCCGATTCCACTATGTATCTGGTGAAACACACCTGAAAATTCTGCCTCACAAAGCTCGTTTGATAAGCGGTACGATGTATGAGGCAGTGACTAGTAGTAGATTTAAAGCTGGCGCAGTTAAAACTAATGTGTTTATACTTGGCGATGGAGCTGGCGCTCGCCCTTGCCAAGCGATCTTCCCATGCCAACCAGCCCCTGTCTCTGCAAGCTCCCCCAAACCCACTTCGAAGAACCTTGTGTATAAGATCAGTGTGGTACGTTCTATTATAAGTTCAGACCTGTCCCAGCCTCCACCAAGTTAACCCAATGTGCCGTCGCGATATATGTGGCCCTGCCCGCAGCAACTCGTCCACGTGTCCTGGTCAGTGGACCTTTCAGAAACGTTGGTCATGCAACATGATGTTGTCTGACACGTGCTGTGCAGGCTGGACGGCACAATCGGGAAAAGTATGACGGCTGGGGTCCGAATACCGGGGCGTCCGCCGCCATGATTGCGAAAGGCCTCGGTCTCTACCAGCCTAAGGGCAGCATCTCCAGGCTAAACTTGTTGAGATGTGGACGCTTGAGGGCTTGGGCTGTGGGTTTGGCGCTATACTTCCTTTCTTGCGCTCCGCTTCTGGGGTATGGAGAGCTGAACGCTGCGCTGGATGAGCTGTGGAGGATCGTGAGGGCGCAGGTGGTTTTCGCACGGGAGGTTTTGTGGCCGTGGGTTCCTGGCGGGGGTCTGACTAGCAGATACACCGGGGAAGCAGCAGTGTGTGGCCCGACCGTAGTGAACGGCTTTGGTTCCATTGAGTGGGGTGTTTAGCATTCATAGGCCTTGCGCATACTGTGGTAGTTTTTAAGCTAGTAGTGGGTGGACCCCTGCTGATCCTGGTTGTGGCAAAGGTTGCACACCACAGTCCGTCGTCTCCAGTGTTTCTTTAAAGAACCTCCAGACTTCTGAAAATCTAGGCCCTTCGCCACGAGTCTTCACTACGTGGAAACATTTGGTCGCTGATGCACCAGCTCTGGCCCTGCCTCTCCGTCTGCCCCACCACGCTCTTCCACCTGTTCTCTAGGGACTCGCCTCTCGATCTCACCCGGCCCTCATCAACCCAGCTTGGGTCTGTCACACCTCATCATCCTCCGATCCCTCAGTCTGCTCCCACCCTCGGAATTCATGCCCCTGAAAAACTTCAACACGGTCTGACAACCGTTGTCTCCTCATCGTCCGACCACTTTTACACACTCTTCCACTACGTCAATAATGTCATCATCACCACAGACTGCGACTGGTGGAAAACCTGGGCATCGGAAAATTGCCTCGCGCAACCCGGACAAGTTGTTTGTGACTGTGGGAAGGGTCCAGAAAACAGTTCCTCAGAGTATGCGGTTCAAATGCCAAATGTTTTGTGGGAGGGGCAACAAGGGGGAAGGAGGCTGAGGTGGAGGGCGGAGGAGTGTGATTTTCAGTGACATGGGTGGAAATGCGGAAGGACTGACTGGTGACAAATGGCTAGAAGCATGTCCGCAATCCACGACATCACCTCTCGCACTGTTTGAGATCCACATTGCTCTACCACGAGTCCCAGTAACTTGAGACATGATGAACCTAGGGAGTGGCGCTCTGCGGCGTTCCCCTGCCTCCCCTCACCCGCCAGGCCACGGCCTCTGACCCCTGCAGTAGTTGGACGCCCAACTACTGCAACTTTGGACGCCCAACTTTTTTTTTTAAACAAAACAATGCTATCCTATTGCTATGGCTAGTTTCTAACCTACACTGACAGCACACAACTGGATTTTGTGCTGTGCCAGATGACTTTGAGTTAGAAGAGAAATAAACGTAAAAAATAAATAAATCAGCAGACTGTGCCTAATTCAAATCAAACCCCTAATAAATTGTCCCACTTCGGTGTTTGAGGTGGATATGTGTGTCACTAAGAGCTAAACACAAGTCTCCCTGCAAATTACTCACAATATGGTACTAGCTGCACTACTAATAGCAGCAAGCCCAGCCACAAGCAAACCAAAAAAAAGTAAAATAAAATGTTATTGTAGCCCTAAGAAGGACTGTTGGGTTCTTGTAGAATCACTCCTGCCTAACACTATTCTAATAGAACAACCTAACGTTTTCCCTGACCAGCAGCAGCTCTCTCCCTAGTGGCATCCAGACAGAGAATGATCCGAGCAGCGCGGGCAGGGGCTAGTCTATTCCAGGGTCTCCTGATCAGGCCAGCCAACCACTGCTATCGATGTGTAAGGGTATCACGTCATGCTGGGTGGAGTGCAGAGTCTCCTGGCTTGTGATTGGCTCTGTTTCTGGCTGCCAAAAAATCACAACGGCAGGAGATGCCATTTTCTCGAGCTGGCAAAATACTCGTCTGAGCAACGAGCAGTTTCGAGTACACTAATGCGTGTGTTCTCTAGTCACTATGTAATTTTATCTAGATAGTACTGTGTTTTGGACTAAATAAAAGAATTTCCTGTGATTTGTATATACACATGTGAGCCGAACCTGGATATATTTTGAAGGACTACTAAAACAGTGGAAGGCGAAACTCAATTTGGGCGTGTGTGGATCTTTGTATCACTGTTCCTTTCCACACAAGCATTAGACTTTTTAATCTTAAATTTTATTGATGCCTACATTTACCTTAGGTTTGTTTGTAAAAAACTACTACAACTCACTGGGAGTAATTTATCTTTGTGTTGGCTGTCTTTTTTCTGTCTCCTACTTTGGTAATTTATCAATCTCACCTTTTCCTTGTGTTAAATGGTTTTTTTTTCAGATCTCTTTTTTTCCCCCACAGATGACTACAAAGTGGAATTCCAGTCCTCTTTTGGATATGGTGGGTGCACACGAGATACACTGGAGGCGTTGCTGCTCCTCTGCCTATGGAGAGAGTAGGTTCGGACGAGCACCGGCCATCTGAATGACCCCTAAGGTACTACATGCCACTTCTGTGATACTGTCAGTGTCACTGACCGACTACTAGGGTGTGAGACCACAACAGCATGTGTAGTGTCAGTCAGTCACAGAGGGCCAGGGAGCTGGTGCTTAGTGATTGGGAGCCAGGGATCCTTTATTCTCTAACCACAGATGACGACTCAGGGGAATTCGAGCCCTCTTTTGAATGGGCTCTGTTTCTGAAGGCACAAGATGATGGGTGCACACAGGATACACCAGAGTTACATAGGAAAAAGGTATGAGATGCTTAGTTTTAATCATCTACGTATTTGGGAGTAACTAGTGTTTTCTAGCATAGATGCTTTTATGTTTTTGGTGTCTGGTACAGTTAGCCTGCCCTAGCTCATCCATCACTTCTGGTGGTTATCCTCTGACCAAGAACCTTTTGTAAATTTTACAATCTGTACTATTTGCAGTTGTTTCATCCTCATCCTTTAGGGGTTCTGGGTGGATTTACAGTGAAAAATTGATTTTGTAGAGTGATAGATTAAAGCCTTTACCGACAGACACAACCAGGACCTTGATGCAATTTAGTTGTATTTTAAATATGATCATAAAGCCTAATTAATTGTTTTTCCAGGACCCTCAAAAACTATGAGATTCCCTCCCTTTAGGTTGTAGGAAACACTCCAAGAGTGAGGAGGAAGCTATTGCCCTGTTTAAAATACATGGCAAATCTATTACAGATTTCTTATTCCAAAATGTGAAATATTGCTTTGGGTATCTGAGGGTGTAAGTGCTAAAGCAGTTGTAATAGAGGGCTTTGGCCAAAATGAAAATATCAAAGAGCCATGCCACTAAATACTTAAACACCTGAGATTGGTGCCAGCAGTATAAAAAAAACACACCTCCACACTGTATAGAGAGGGATCATCCCCTTCTTATTATCATCTGGACTTTGATTCATGCAATGTGGTTAAAAGTTTGGTAACGATTTAAGATGAGCCAATAAGCATGTACATGTAAGTTGAGATGGAGATAAATAACTGACGGTGGATCAGGTACTAGCATGACAGCAATTTTACGTAAATAATTGTGCCTTCCACAGTCAACAAAAATGAATGTCACTACTAATACGTGGCCATAATATCCCAATATTACAGTATTTCTGTCCTGTGGTTTCCCAGAAGAGCAGAGAATTTTGTGCTGTTTGCCACAATTTTCATGACCAACCCCACCACTTTCAATTACTATACTGTACCAATTTGAGAGTCACTATAGACAACAGAACTTTAACATTTAAAGACCCAATCAGAGCACAGAAACAATTTGGCCCGGGTGAAAACCAACTGATTTCATGAACTTTCTGTTCATCTGATCCATTTTTCTTCCCATTTTCCCTGAACCCCCTAGCAAGGGGCTTGGTTTGTTCATTAAGACGGACCCCCCCCCCCCATTCCTCTATGATTGGTAGTATTAGGCCTGAGGGTCCCATGATGGAACTCTGGTGGGTAAGCCCCAGCAGACTGTCCCCACTACAGGTTTCTCTGGCTGGCTGTAGGAACTGATGCCCTTGTTGCTTGTAGTTCATACAAAATTGATGTTTATTTTTATGTTAATGTTCTTTCCCTTTTCTCCATCTATTGGGTCTCAAAGCTTCTCATGATGTTCGGTGCCCTCAGTCGCTGGGACAGGGAACATCTGAACATAAATGAAATACTCCCTTTTATCTACACCACCTGCAATCAAGGAGGATGACAGCCTCCCAGAATCAGAAAAACAAGTTTTTGGGTAACAAATGGCAATCCACTATATTGTCTCCAGAGAAGCAGAGATATGCAGCAAGTTGTCTTGAGCAGGACTAGCCTACCGACCATATTTGGGCCGTATCTTTATAAGGACCTCACCTTGTTGGGCTTTGGTTCCACTTTTCAAAATTTTGTCAAACTTGTACAAAAGGCGGCAATAACCATTAATGGCAAAAATACCCTCCAATTGATGTTTTTAGAGTAGCTAGGAAGGATTGCCCCTTTTACCTCTATTATATAACCTCCTGTTGAGATATAGATAAGTTTTTGATAAGTTAGATAAGTTATCTGGATTTAACGGAAATCAACCACATGGATTTAACGGTTTTAACCCTTGCATACTTACACACTGGTATGTCCCACCTTAATCAGTATCATTTTTTATTTAGATGTTAATGGATTTTTTTTTGGGGGGAAAAAAAGGACTCACATAAACAAGCCTCACATAAGTACCATCAGTCTTTAATTTTTCATGCTGCTTTCAGTGCTTATGCCCACCTCCTCCTCCTTCCCATCAGATAGCAATTGACAGCTGACGAAGCAAAAAAGGGCTTCCCTTTAGATATGGCAGAAGCTACCTCTGACATTTGTGAAAAGGGTGAGCCTTTTAAGGCTGGTAAAATGACCATGTCTTCATCTTTTTCTGATGCCTTAGATATTCTAATGATGCTGATGAATATGCCCTTTCCTCACCTACTACCTTGTTGTACCTTGCATATGTACAATTGTCCCGTAAATCTACATCAAACCCCCTTCTTTCCACTTGGAAATCTGACGGGGACCCCCTTATGTGACACAATATCACTAGGTGTAGAATTAGCATGGGTGTGTCCTGTTTTTCTGTGAAAATGTTCAGTAAAACATTGAAAAAAAAAATCGTCAATTTAACCCCTTAAAGGGAACCTGTCACCAGGAGACCCCTTTTTAGCAACCCCTCCTCCTATAGAGCATTGCACATACACTACTAAACATTTTTTTTGCATGAAAATTCGGTTTTACAGAACAAAATATATCTTATATATTACCTTTGAATCACATGTTCTGTGTGACTATTCTAGTCGCCCCCTGTGGGCGGAGCTGAAGCGGAGTAGTTCCCCCCACCCTTGGAAACCACTCCTCCGTGTGTGAAATTTTCAAAAGTATACTCCCGCCACTCACCCGCCCTTCTCCTTTATTCTTTCGGCCCCTGGCTCACCCCCTGCACACGTCACCTACCCAGATCCTGCCCACTGTCCTGAATTCTTGCTGACTGCCAGGCATTCCTGTGTCTGCCCGGTCAGCACGTCTTGTACTGTGCATTTGTCAGCGCATGCGCCACACTACGCTGCTGGCTCGGGTTGGCTACGTAGACAAGGAGGCACCAGGAACTATGCAAACTCTGAGTCGGCAGCGTAGTGTGGCGCATGTGAAGACAAATGCAGGGGCCTTGTGGCCAGAACGGCTTCATCTAAACTTTCATTCATCTTGTAACAAGTTTTATGCCAACTGGAAATATTTTTGTTGGTTACATTGGCAATTAATTACTTCAAGGTTACCTATGTCATACACAGTACAATGGTATGATAGAAATATACAAAATGACCTGGACACAGACATCCCTTTACTTTTTACACTACAAGTTGGTACAGACATCTGATTGGTTGGTTTATATTCCCCAAGTGTGCATTCCAGTTATTGGACAGAATAGGGCCAATCGTCCGTTTTAACCCTTTGATGCTCTTTAAAATTTATCTTTTAATTTTTATCCACTTAAAATATAGAGTGAAAAAACAAACAAAAAAAAAATTGTGTGGAATAAACTGTGTTACTGACTCAGTTTGGTTGTCTAAAATTATCAGAGAGCAGTGGTTAGCCTGTTTTAGCTCATTAATCTATCACATTCCTTTCGGGATATTCTAGTTAGTATTGGAGGTTTTAGCCCAGAGACAGAGAGGAGCCTAATGGAATAGAGAGTCAGGTCAGGCTCTAACACGGGAGACAAATATCGAAGAGAGGTAGCATAAAGAGATGAGGGGAAAACCAGCAGGTATAGGATACCGCAGATGGATGCAGCGGATTGTATGCATGGTGTGAACTACCCTACCTCAATCCTAAATTCTCCCCTACCCTACTAACTACCCTCTGTGTGCAAGCTGACCAGAATGAAAGACTCCAATACTAACTAGAACATCCCGAAAGGAATGTGATAGATTAATGAGCCAAAACAGGCTAACCACTGCACTCTGATAATTTTAGACAACCAAACTGAGTCAGAAACACAGTTTATTCCACACAATTTTTTTTTGTTTGTGTTTTCACTCTAGATTTTAAGTGGATAAGAATTAAAAGTTACATTTTAAAGAGCATCAAAGGGTTAAAACGGCCGATAGGCCCTATTCTGTCCTATATTTAAAAGTAATTAACCCAGCTCACCAATGGTTCAATGAAAATAAAGATATAATTCCAGTTATTGGTTCTTTACACACAACTAACATTTTATTTCTATTGTGTTACTTACCACATCTTCTTCAGACAATACCTTACATGCAGCAACTTCTTTAACCTGCTCAGTCTCTTGTTTGTCATGTTCCATTTCCTGTTTCCCCTGAAGGCAGTTGGTGAACTATAAGGGTTTGGATTTTAGCAATGTGTATGTGATAACTTTTTATAGGTGAAAAACAAAATATTCCAAACCTTCAGACATAACCTGAAACCCACCTATTCAAGATTGCCTACACATTAATTGCTCTGCTCCCTCACCTCATGCCTCCATCTAGCCTCCCATATAGATTGTCAGCCCTCACAAGTCCGACTTCTATTTGGTCCAGATCTCTGTAGTTTTTGTATTTGCATTTGTACTTGTCTTAAAGGGAACCTGTCACCAGGGACCTCATTTTCACTAAAGACAAATTATAAAAGCCCATGACACCTGTAGTGCAAAAATGCCTCTGCCTTTTCTAAGCATTTGCATTAGAATATAATTGTGTGTTATAACTTACTCTTGCATCCTGACAAAATCCTGGGGTAGTCACAGAGGCTGGGCTTTGGTTTGGATGCATTTCAAAAAACAACATGTGACTTGTCTGAGCTGCAGGCTGCCTCCATCTTTGTGCTTCTGTACAGCTTGTCACTCCCCCCCTGATGTCAGATCACCAGGCTGTGACCTCTGAGAAGGAGCAGAAGGTGGAGCTGTACAGGAGCACAAAGGTGAGGGCTCAGCTCTGAGGAGTAACACAGACAAGGCACATGTTTTTTGAAAGGCATCCAATTCAAAGTCCAGCCCCTATGACTACCCCAGTATTTTGTCATGGTGCAAGAGTAAGTTATAACACACAATTATATTGTAAAGGCAGAAAGGCATATTTGCACTGCAGGTGTAATAAGTTTCTGCAACCGGTCTTTAGTGTAAATAAAGTCCCCGGTGACAGGTCCCCTTTAATGTCATGTATGCGAACCCCTTACTGATTGTACAGCACTATGGATTGAATAGTGCTCTATAAATAATCTAGGTCAAAATAGTTTTCTTTAATAATCATGTGGGGGTTAATAGCAAGCGTTTCTGCTTGCAGTTAATGTTATAAATTTTTTTTTAATCAGGATTCTGGTACATTCTTACCCATTATAATTCAAAATAGGTCCAAGATGCAACATTTTGTATAATAATAATAATAATATGAAGTATCTGCAGTTCATTACTTAGCAAGAATCTCAATTTTCCAGGTCGTACCCTAACACAATATTGCACAGAGAGCTTAAATAATTTATATTTATCAATTAATACATTATAAACAACTAAAAGGCATAACAGTTTGTGAACATGACTTATGATTAAGTATAAGTTACAGAAAATAGTCACATCTAATTACATTCAATGCTTTAGTATGAAGGGTGAAGAATGACAGGGTATAGTTGATGCTTGGAGAATGACTGTAGTGGTCTTGTCAAAGACAATGAAAGTGTCAGGAACAAAACTGTTCTAGTTACCAATGGCATCCAATGAGAGCTTATTTTATAAACTGCTGTGGGAAGATGGAAGCTTTACCAAAGGTTACCAATAAACACTAGAACAGTTTTTCTCCGGCTCTTCGGGAGGTATGTTGCTAGGATCGGACCACTGTAAATTACTAAACATAAAGTAGCTACTTTGCCAATGAGTAAAGTAGTCAGATCGCCAGATACCTAGCAATATGACAACACTGTGTCACAAAATAACCACATAAATGTCAAGCATTTAATTACACAAAAGAAGAATTTCAAATAAAAAAGGTGACAAAGAAAAAAAATCAATAAAAGCAACTAAACCACTCATCTAATTTTTCTAAATAATAATAATAATAATATTAACTAATAAATTACCAGGAAGAATAATTAGAAAAAAAAAAAAAAATGGAAGAACAAATCAATCTCCTTTTTTTTTATACACAAATAGATTTTTACAGGTAAATTTTTTGCATATAGTTTGCTTACCAAACAATAGCAATCATCCTTCTTTTGGCAAGTCCTTGTACCCACAATCTGAACTGAAATGAACAGGATTGGTGTATGTGATGTAGCCATGAAAGTTAAGTTCACATATGAACACACACTACATGCCTCATTGTAACATTACACCAAAACTAATCATGCCTACCAGTTATGGTATTCTGGACACAATTCAGTATGCTGTTTTTACAATGTGAGTATATAACTTATATACAGATATAAATATATGCACTCACATCTAAAAAAGAAAGAACAAAATTCCAGTGAACTAAAAAGTAAACATATTTGACCAAGAACCTGACTGCTACAGATGCTTAAAAATATATACAATGGATAAAGCAATGTTAACTGATATTTCCTTGACAGAAGAGTTTATTACTCTCATATCAAAAGTTTCATGGCCAATTTAAAGAAGAAAACTAATGTTAAAAACTGAAAATGTAAAAATCATAGTTGTTAGACTTCAAGTATTACACAGGAGCATCTCAAGCAATAAGTGATTCCTTCACATAACCTTTTGAAAAAAATATAATAACCTTCTGGGGAAAAGAAACTGGTATTCTTGACAGAAACCTTCCTGACTTATGCAAAAGGACAACCATCTAAAGTGATTCTACATCACGCAATTGTATTGTTCCATATTTACAAAATATAAAGCTTAAAGGTGATATTGTTAAACTGAGAAATTAAAACGGTAGCACTAAAAATGTTCAGCTTCAAGAAATCTACAAGGCCAGGCTGCTTTGTTTTGCAGCGTGTAGATAATGCACATAAAATAATATTACACTGTAAGTAACAGAAGGTGGGAGGGGGAAAAGATACCAATCTCCAAAATCTAAGTTTCTATCAAATTCTGTTTTTGTTCGTGAACAAGAGAATTCTCTTGGAAAAGAGGAATCTCTCACTGCTTTTCAAAATGTGTTTAGGAAACCGGTGCTTTCGCCCTTGTGCTTCTCCCTTTGTTTTTCACATCTACAGTTGAATTACCAGAACTCACTTTGTGATTCCTTTTATGTTGCTCCAGATCTTTCTTTTTAGCAAATGCTTTACCACAAGTTTTACACTTAAGTAATGAAAAGTTTTTGGTCACTTTCACCTCAATGCTTGCATCACCTCCATTGGCCTTTCTGCTGTAGGAGGTGGGTGCATCTTTTTTGGAAGAAGCTTTTTTACCCTTTTCTTGTTTGTGGTGTTTTTTTGTAGCTTTATCCTGTATAATAGATTCAATTGGTTTTTTGATGGCTCGACTTTCAAGGTTTGAAGTTATTTTAATCAGGGCACGCTGTGTTTTTTTGTGAACAACGGTTATATGTCGGATGACATCACGTTTCCGACGTGTCTCATACGAGCACAGAGGACATCTGTAAAATTTGACAAAGATGCAGTTTCCGTCTGTATGCAGCTCAATATGTTTTGCCAGATTTTGCTTGGAAGTGAATTGTCGTTTGCAAAGTTTACAGTAAAGTTGCTTGAAATCAAAACCTGCTGATAACTTAGGCTTACGAGCCTTTTTCTTGTCACTGGAAGGAGAAGATCCAGTTTTAGACTCAACATCCAACTTTGTTTTATTCTTTGTGGCAGGTGTACTCTTTTTGTCCAATGTTGCCCCTTTTGATTCACTCTGAGGGGAACTTGTACCACAATTCGATGAGACATCTTCAAGTTTAACTTTACCATTTGTGATGGCAACAGGACTGTCAATGGATCTAGTATTATCGGATTGATTTGTTTTATGTACTATCTGCATATGCTTCTTCATCAAGTATTTTGAGGTGTATCGCCTATTGCAAATAGAACAAGTAGAAGATCCAAGACTAAAATTAGGCTTTGATGCAGATTTCTTTTTACGGGGAATAGTCTTTACTTCTTTTTTAGGCGTTGTTAAATCAGGATTTATACTTTTAGCAGGTTTAGTACCACTTTCTGTTGTTATATAATCTCGTCTCATACCCCTGTGAACTTCATCAATGTGCCTTCTAGTATTAGCCTTTGTAGCAAATGATTTCTGGCATATATGACAGCTTTTACCTGTTGAATGAATTATACTGGCAAGTCCTTTGGAAGATGACAAAGGAATATTTCTGTGTACCTCAATGAATTTCTTTATATCCTCCAACTTTTTCTTGTGTACTTTTTTAACATGACGACGAATGCTCCTTCTACAATTAAAATCTTTCTTGCAAATGCGACACAAAAATGGATTGCTATTGCTAGGTTTCTTAATAGATCTTGCAACAACATTAGAAACATTAAGATTATTTTCATTAGTAAAACTAGACTCATCCTCAGTTTTAGCATTCTCAGAGGGTAAGCTAACAGTCTCTGTTTCTGAAGTCAATGATGGTTGAGTGGCAGGAACAGACTCTTCCTCTTGAATATCAGCAGGGCCAGACATATTGGCATTGAGGTTCATTTCACTAGCAGGCTTAACAATCTGAAACACTGCATTCTGGTTTGTCTGGATGGCTTCTAATTGTATGACAACCTCTGAATTATTTGTTCTTGGGCAACGCAAATCTGCTACATCTTTAGCTACTTGACTCTGGTTATTCCCATTTGGAGGCTCTACAGCAACAGATAAAAGATAAACATTAAAAATCAAAATTGAGTAGAATGTTATTCAGGAAGCATTCACATATATATCCACCTCCACATTAAGAGATTCAATAGCAAGAAAATATGAAAAAAATTTTGTCCAAAACCTTTTTCTGGATTTAGCCATGGACCAATGGTTTTATTATTATTTGCCAACCTACATGCATGTTGGTCTTACACTTACATAATCTGTGAAAACTACCATATTCAAAAGGCTAAGTGAACCATTTACATTTTTTTCAACACACAGGAAAAATTATTGTTCTCAGGCTTATAATAGAACTAGTCAAACTAAAATGTGACAAAATCATGGGCCAAATTTGTTATAGAAAAAATATGTACAATTAAGGACATTTTTCCTTGTGATTAGACATAACGATGAAATTTTTCACCTGGGCAAAAAACTTGAAGGGAATCCAGTAATTTGGTACATATAAAGCTGCAGGCAGTGTTAGAAAAACTGCCAGAACTGTGTAAACATACATTTGTGAGTAAGTAGCAGCAGGACTGTGAAAAATGTATTTCTATTCCAGAATTGGGGTTGGAGCAAACAATAATAATTTCCTTCAATGAAATCAATACCATTCAAGTACATGACTTGGAATAGCATGTAAAATATATAAAGAAAACATATGTTTTCCACCTTGCACTTGGCCATTTTTGAGAGGGGTGGTCCAATGTGACGGTTGGGTCCTGACCAACGCGCCAATGCACCAGTAGAGCATAATGATATTTGCAGTATTAGCAGTGCACATGCTGCCTACCAGCAGGTCAGCACTAGTAGACATTACATACCATATATACTCGTGTATAAGCCGAGTTTTTCAGCACAAAAAATGTGCTGAAAAACCTCGCCTCGGCTTATACACGGGTCAATGATTAAAAAAAATAATAATAATACTCACCCTCCGGTGTCCCTGATGTTCGTCGCGGCTCCCTGTGTCTTCTCTTTTGTCTTCTCTATCTGGCAGAGTCGCGTCCATGCGATCTGCCAGCCGTCGCACACTGTGATGCGACGCTGTCGCCACGGATGACGTCATCAGCGGCGACAGCGCTGCATCACAGTGTGCGACGGCCGGCGCGATCTCCCGGCCAGAGAAGAGTGAAGAAGCCGCCGGGAGACGCGACGAACATTGGGGACAACGGAGGGAGAGTATTAAGTTTATTTCTTTATCTGTATACTACCGGGGGCAGGCTGTACGCTACGGGGGGGCTGGTTGGCGGTACACTACAGGGGGGCTGGCTGGCGGTACACTACACCCTCGGCTTATACTCGAGTCAATAGGTTTTCCCAGTTTTCGGTGGTAAAATTAGGGGTCTCTGCTTATACTCGAGTATATACGGTATTTTCTACGGGGACAAAAATAAATAAAACAGTAGGCCAGATTTTGCCTATGGCCAGAGTTAGTACTTCTTTAACAGGCTGGAATATTGTTATAAAACTTATTTACTAAAATACTTAAACATCAATAACATTTTTGTTTAACCCCTTCACGACCTGGCCCTTTTTTGATTTTTTCATTTCCATTTTTCACTCCCCCACCTTCAAAATCTATAACTTTTTTATTGAAATTGGTGAAGAAATGAATTTGCCCAGTTTTCTTGTGGGCTTGGATTTTAAGGTTTTCACTGGGCGCCCCAAATGACATGTCTACTTTATTCTTTGGGTCAGTGCGATCACGGGGATAACAAATTTGTATAGGTTTTATAATGTTTTCATACATTAAAACCTTCTGTACAAATTTTTATTTATTTATTTTTTTTTAATTCTGCCATTTTCTGGCACAATTAATGTATTCATTCTTTGGCATATGGAGCTGTGGGTGCTGTAATTTTTTGCGACTCTTGATGACGTTTTCAATGCTACCATTTCTCTAAATGGTAAAAAAGTGGCATTTTCGACTACGGTCGCTATATTCCATTATGGGGGTTAAACACCGTTAAAAAACGATTATTAGATTGTGATTAGATTATTAGATCGGGGCATTTTCGGACGTGGCATACACATTGTTCATGATTTTTACTGTTTATTTACATGACTTCTAGGGAAAGAGGGTTGATTTGAATTTTTAGGTTTTTTAAATTATTTTTACTATTTGTCAGACCCCATAGGGTACTTTAACCCTAGGTTGTCTGATTGATCCTACTACAGTATGGCAGTATATGGGAATTTTCCTCCACATTCATTACAAATTGCACCTTGCGGCGATCCTCACCAAGATAGCGGTACATGGGCTTTGCCGGCGGCGATCGACGGGATAATACCCGCGAAGTGCTGGTGTTACAAGTAAGTCTTTGCTGCAATATGCAGCAAATACTTACTGCCTATGAAGAGGGCTCAGTCCGTGAGCCCTCTCCATGCACCCGCAACTGATGCGTGGCGCACTATTACGGTGCACAGTGGGAAGGGGTTAAGATTGCTTCAGAATTGTCTTGCAAGGTTCTCACAACTACAAATATTTTTAATAACTAAATACACATAAAAGTATGGCTAAATTCACACCTGTGTTCAGCAGGTTCCAATAGGCATTTTCTGCTATAAATTGCAGATGTGTAACAGTAAAGTTTAATTAAAGTTTATAGGGAATGGGATGTGAATTTCTGGGGTCGAACTCGAAACACCGGAGGTGCAGTGGTTTCCGAACTATTTTAACAATTGGCTGCCCAGACCATCCACCCCCACCCCACACATTTCCCCAATGACAATATCAGTTTAGTATCTCTGTAGACAGCACAGTGAAAGCCTTAAGGGTAAAGGTTGTAAGAAAACTGGGCTACTTCATTTTTCCAATTATGGCTTTTGGAAGTGGGGAGTAAAATCTAGATGGAGAAACAGAAAAGGTTGTCTGCGTTAAGAGGTTAGAATAAAACAGGCAAAACATTTTTCCATTTTTTAAGTAACAGTCTCACCTTCTTCCACATGGAACTTGGCTAAACAGTAAAACTGCTTGTGTGTGATCAGATTGGGCAATCCTCGGAAAAGGCTGCGGCAAGACTTACACTCAAATATAGTGTCTACTTCTCGTAAGAGCATCAGCCTAAGATGTTTGGTGCCTATGGAAAACAAATAAAAATTATTTATGAACCTTATAGATAAACATAATATATTGACTAACTGACTCTTATATTGACTAAAGAGTAAAGTGTTGGGAATATATCTCTAGTGCGTGCATACAAATTGTCAAGGCACCTCTGTATCCTCACATGTATTCTCCTGAATACATGTGGGGTTGTACCCACAACAGGGGTTGTACCAAGTTGTCCCCTATCCATTTTGGACATGTTTGGCGAAACTGCACCTTTTCTGCAACTTTCATAAAGGTGAATAGGAGTAGGCATATGTACAGTACTAACGGAAAAAATGCAGCTAAAAAAGTGCTGTGTTATTTACATTAATTTCATTCTTATCTATGGTCATCAGGTGCCCACTGCATATGACACTGAACAGACAGTCCCACAACAAATCCAGTAAAGCATATATGCAGAAGGACTGAGGATTAGTTAAAAGGCATAAAAATATATTCTTGAAAGAAGAGCCAATGGGAGCTGAAATATGGGTAAATGACAACTCAAGGATGTGCCACTTCTTTGCTTTACTGGGTACAACTAAAAGAGTAAATAGACCCTTAGAGACTTGACAAGTACATTATATTTATCTTTCTTATTCCACAACAAGAATATATTGTTCCAAGCAATTTGTAATTTAAAAAAGGTGGCATGCAGCCCATTAACTACTCTATAAACCTCAAACTGCTAATGAAATAACATTTTACACTTCTAAGTTCTAATAAATATATACATCCAAAATGTTTGTATTTCCATGCAATTATAATTGTCACATAAAATTCATCACCATAAATCACTATCTTTCTTTAATGATTTATTTTGAATTATGAAAGATAACTATAGTATTACACAATAACATAAAAATATTACACTACATACCAGATCTGAAACATTCTATAATTTGTAATATGCCAGATTTGGAAGTCTGAACAGGCTGTTGTAGTAAAGGGGGGTCTCCAGGCTCCACAACCTTGTCTGCAATATAAAAAATAAACCACACATCATTCAGTGAAATATATTATTTTGAGGCACAGAAATTTGGTTATTTGGGATAACAAATTTGTATAGGTTTTATAATGTTTTCATACATTAAAACCTTCTGTACAAATTTTTATTTATTTATTTTTTTTTAATTCTGCCATTTTCTGGCACAATTAATGTATTCATTCTTTGGCATATGGAGCTGTGGGTGCTGTAATTTTTTGCGACTCTTGATGACGTTTTCAATGCTACCATTTCTCTAAATGGTAAAAAGTGGCATTTTCGACTACGGTCGCTATATTCCATTATGGGGGTTAAACACCGTTAAAAAACGTTATTAGATTTTGATTAGATCGGGGCATTTTCGGACGTGGCATACACATTGTTTATTTTTACTGTTTATTTACATGACTTCTAGGGAAAGAGGGTTGATTTGAATTTTTAGGTTTTTTAAATTATTTTTACTATTTGTCAGACCCCATAGGGTACTTTAACCCTAGGTTGTCTGATTGATCCTACTACAGTATGGCAGTATATGGGGATTTCCTCCACATTCATTACAAATTGCACCTTGCGCCGATCCTCACCAAGATGGCTGCACATGGGCTTTGCCAGCGGCGATCGACGGGATAATACCCGCGAAGTGCTGGTGTTACAAGTAAGTCTTTGCTGCAATATGCAGCAAATACTTACCGCCTATGAAGAGGGCTCAGTCCGTGAGCCCTCTCCATGCACCCGCAACTGATGCGTGGCGCACTATTACGGTGCACAGTGGGAAGGGGTTAAGATTGCTTCAGAATTGTCTTGCAAGGTTCTTACAACTACAAATATTTTTAATAACTAAATACACATAAAAGTATGGCTAAATTCACACCTGTGTTCAGCAGGTTCCAATAGGCATTTTCTGCTATAAATTGCAGATGTGTAACAGTAAAGTTTAATTAAAGTTTATAGGGAATGGGATGTGAATTTCTGGGGTTGAACTCAAACTATTTTAACAATTGGCTGCCCAGACCATCCACCCCCACCCCACACATTTCCCCAATGACAATATCAGTTTAGTATCTCTGTAGACAGCACACTGAAAGCCTTAAGGGTAAAGGTTGTAAGAAAACTGGGCTACTTCATTTTTCCAATTATGGCTTTTGGAAGTGGGGAGTAAAATCTAGATGGAGAAACAGAAAAGGTTGTCTGCGTTAAGAGGTTAGAATAAAACAGGCAAAACATTTTTCCATTTTTTAAGTAACAGTCTCACCTTCTTCCACATGGAACTTGGCTAAACAGTAAAACTGCTTGTGTGTGATCAGATTGGGCAATCCTCGGAAAAGGCTGCGGCAAGACTTACACTCAAATATAGTGTCTACTTCTCGTAAGAGCATTAGCCTAAGATGTTTGGTGCCTATGGAAAACAAATAAAAATTATTTATGAACCTTATAGATAAACATAATATATTGACTAACTGACTCTTATATTGACTAAAGAGTAAAGTGTTGGGAATATATCTCTAGTGCGTGCATACAAATTGTGAAGGCACCTCTGTATCCTCACATGTATTCTCCTGAATACATGTGGGGTTGTACCCACAACAGGGGTTGTACCAAGTTGTCCCCTATCCATTTTGGACATGTTTGGCGAAACTGCACCTTTTCTGCAACTTTCATAAAGGTGAATAGGAGTAGGCATATGTACAGTACTAACGGAAAAAATGCAGCTAAAAAAGTGCTGTGTTATTTACATTAATTTCATTCTTATCTATGGTCATCAGGTGCCCACTGCATATGACACTGAACAGACAGTCCCACAACAAATCCAGTAAAGCATATATGCAGAAGGACTGAGGATTAGTTAAAAGGCATAAAAATATATTCTTGAAAGAAGAGCCAATGGGAGCTGAAATATGGGTAAATGACAACTCAAGGATGTGCCACTTCTTTGCTTTACTGGGTACAACTAAAAGAGTAAATAGACCCTTAGAGACTTGACAAGTACATTATATTTATCTTTCTTATTCCACAACAAGAATATATTGTTCCAAGCAATTTGTAATTTAAAAAAGGTGGCATGCAGCCCATTAACTACTCTATAAACCTCAAACTGCTAATGAAATAACATTTTACACTTCTAAGTTCTAATAAATATATACATCCAAAATGTTTGTATTTCCATGCAATTATAATTGTCACATAAAATTCATCACCATAAATCACTATCTTTCTTTAATGATTTATTTTGAATTATGAAAGATAACTATAGTATTACACAATAACATAAAAATATTACACTACATACCAGATCTGAAACATTCTATAATTTGTAATATGCCAGATTTGGAAGTCTGAACAGGCTGTTGTAGTAAAGGGGGGTCTCCAGGCTCCACAACCTTGTCTGCAATATAAAAAATAAACCACACATCATTCAGTGAAATATATTATTTTGAGGCACAGAAATTTGGTTATTTCAGACACTAAAAGCCAAAGCCCTGCCAAGAAATCTTCACTCCCTAACAGGTCAACTAACACGTGACTTTTATTACTTCAAATCCGGCTCCATGCACACAGCCTGCACTAAATGATTGGCCTTGAATGGATCTATTAAAGGGGTATTCCAGGAATAAGCATAATTCATATACAAATGGGTGCTTAAAATATAAGCTAATATGTAATTAGTTGTTATTTAAAATTTTGCTCCCCTTAGCAGAAAATGCTGGTGACATAGACTGTAATGAAGAATTAAAATGCTACTGGCCCTTTAATCAGTCCGTTAATTTCCTCCGCGAAGTCTGTTGTGGATCAGACACAGAACAGAAGATGGCCGCTGGTCACATGTCCACATCACATGTCCTGCACCTGCCTGGGCAGGTCATGTGATCACCACTAAGTTTGGCTGTAGTGGGTTGGTTGCAGTGCATCCAGTATGGCCAGTGTTTTGGTGATGGCAGTTACAGATCATTACTATGGTAACAGAGCAAGAAAACCTGTTACATCATCACAGGGAGCAGAGCATAAGAGGGAGGAGGAGTTACTGAGAACTAAAGGATCATGGAACTTGTAGTTTCCAGTGGCGGCCATCTTAGTGATAACTCCACCTACTTTAGAGAGGTCATACATTTTTTAAATCATAAAATCATTATTTTAGCTCCGTTTTGTGACAAATGACATTGAGTAATGTTGTACTCAATTTTATTTATACCCTTGATTTATTTATACCATCAAGGGTTTTTGTGTCATACGTTCATATTCCCGGAATACCCCTTTAAAGCCAAGGTGGACACAGGTGTCGATTCACAACATGGATGAGAATTATCCAGATATTTGTTCATGTAGCCTTAAAGGGGTTCTCCGGTCACTAGATGTACTTTTTTTTTTTTAACTAACCAGTTCTTTTGCATATATCATAGTTGCACACCCTTACCTCACTACCCTGGGCTGTATGCTTTGTTTTCCTTCACTTGTCACTTCACAGCTCACTGACTGTATAAATCCAAGATGGCTGCCCCCATTATGCTTAAAGACTACATCTCCCACAATCCCCCTGGTCAGCATAGCTTCTTCATACAGAAGAACGTGCAGCCACACCCCCACAGCAGGGAACAAGAAGCTGACTGCACATGTCAGACCAGAGAGCAGAGACAGTATACAGGTCGTTTCTATGGAAACTAAGTGTAGCAGGAGCTGGCAGTGCACATGAATGACTTTGATTTCAAGAAAAGGGGGCAGAAGATTTAATGACACTGAATTAGTAAAGTGATAAGTGTGGGGAGATAAGGTATAGTGAGGTCAATCTTTGTCCCCGGAGAACCCCTTTAAGGGGAAGCAGGCATTCAAATGTACCCATCCAAAATAAATACTTCACAAAAATAACAGTGCTGTATACTACTGGGGGCAGTGCTGTATACTACTGGGGGCTGTGCTGTATACTACTGGGGGCTGTGCTGTATACTACTGGGGGCTGTGCTGTAATGGTAATGTTGTTGTATGCCTTATGTTTATGAGCGACAGTTTTCCTGCTATATACCTGCATGTCATAAGAATTTAAATTAAAAAAAGGACCATGTTAAATTCAAATCTGTTTTTTTTTAAATTTTTACCGGTGTTTTGTATGCGTTGGAAAAGGGGTAGTCTTATACGCAACGTTTCAGCTGTATCCCAGCCTTTTTCAAGCTGGATACAGCTGAAACGTTGCAAGAAGTGAAATAAACACCACTTTATTTCCACTAATTGGAGTGCTGCCGATTTCTATTTTTTGGATATCTCTGGACTCTGTATGGTGAGAGTGTAGGATAGCACCCATTACAATTTTTTCAAAGGACTGTGCTGCTAATTTCTCAATTTTTATACCGTATATACTCGAGTATAAGCCGAGACCCCTAATTTTACCACCAAAAACTGGGAAAAACTATTGACTCGAGTATAAGTCGAGGGTGGGAAATGCATTGGTCACAGCCCCCCCCCCCAGTATATAGCCAACCAGTCGCCTATAGTATACAGCCAGCCCAGCCTGCCCCCAGTGGCATACAGCCTGCCCCCAGTGGCATACAGCCTGCCCCCAGTGGCATACAGCTTGCCAGCCTACTCCCAGTGGTATACAGCTTGCTCCCAGTGGTATACAGCTTGCTCCCAGTATTAAAAAAATAAACTTATATACTCACCCTCCGGTGGCCCCGATGTGCAGCGCTGCTCCCCCGATGTCTTCAGGCGGAAGCCTGAAGACAAGCAGCGCGGACATCGGGGGAGCAGCGCTGCACATCTGGCCACCGGAGGGCGAGTATAAGTTTATTATTTTTTAAGTATTTTTTTACTGTTATATTGACTCGTGTATAAACCGAGGGGACTTTTTCCGGAAATAGCGTCCAAGTCCAAAAGGGCATCTTGTTTTGCATTTGTTGGAAAAATATAAAAAAAATCAATAAAAAGTGCTCAACAGGGTCGTACAGTCCTAAACAATATATCTTTGAAAATACCATCAAATTTCGCAAAAAATTACACCACCCACAGCTTCCTAACACCAAAGTATAAAAAAAGTATTAGCGCCAATAAGTTGGGCAAAATCAAAAACCATTTTTTGTAGCAGGAGGTTTTCATTTTTGTAAATGTAGAAAACATTATAAAAACCTATAACAAAATTTGTTATCCCCCCCTTAATCGTACAAAGACCCAAAGATTAAAGTAGACATGTCATTTGGGGCGCTCCAGTGACAGACTAATAATCCAAGACCAAGCCCACAAGAAACTGGCGCAATGCGTTTTTTCGATACACCATTTTCATTGTATTTGGAATTTTTTTTTTCTTTTTTTTCCTTTCCCGCTTTTGAGTACATGGCATGGAATATTTCCTCCCCTCCAAATTTCAGGTCCCGTCGGGTTCCCCTTTACCCGTAAAATGGACATGGTAATGTTTTTGTATTGCCTTCATGTTTACTGAGCGACAGTTTTTCCTGCTATATACCTCATGTCATAAGAATTTAAAAATTAAAAAAAGGACCATGTTAAATTCAAATCTGTTTTTTTTTTTAAATTTTTACCGGTGTTTTTGGTATGCGTTGGAAAGGGGTAGTCTTATACGGGCGAATATATCTTAAACTCTCTCTAATATTTTAAAAACAGTAAAGGTAGGGGGGGGGGGTCGTCTGATACACCATCGTCTTAATAATCCCGAAAATTACTGTATAATATAATATAATACTTATATTATATATATATATCTCTATATATCTCATATATATATATATAGATATCTAGATAGATGAATAAAAAAAACAATAGAAACGGCACACTCCTCCAATTAGTTGGACAATAAAGTGGTGTGTATGTCACCTCTTTTGCAATGTTTCAGCGGTATCCCAGCGCTTTTTCAAGCTGGATACAGCTGAAACGTTTGCAAGAAGTGAAATCAACACCACTTTTAATTCCACTAATTGGAGTTGCTGCCGTTTCTATTTTTGGCTATTCTGGACTGCTGTAATGGTGATAGTGTACATGATAGCACCGCAACCCTCATTAAGCAATTTTTTCAAAGGACTGTGCTGCTAATTTCTCTATTTTTATACCGTATATACTCGAGTAAGAAGCCGAGAACCCCCTAATTTTTTACCACCAACCACCAAAACTGGGAAAACTATTGCTCTGAGTATAAGGCAGGGTGGAAATGCATTGGTCACAGCCCCCCGACCCCCCCCCAGTTATAGCCAACCCGTATCTCCTATAGTCATACAGCCAGCCCCGCCTGCCCCCAGTGGCATACGCCTGCCCCCAGGGCATACAGCCTGCCCCCATGGCATACACTTTGTCAGCGCCTACTCCCAGTGGTATACAGCTTGCTCCGTGGGAACAAGCTTGCCCCATTATAAAAATAAACTTATATATCACCCTCCGGTGGCCCCATGTAGCGCTGCTTCCCCCCCCGATGTCCTTTCATGCGGAAGCCTTAATATCCATCATCGTCGGACATCGGGGGAGCAGCGCTGCACATCTGGGCCCCGAGGGCGAGATAAGTTTTATTATGTTTTAAGTATTTTGTTTTACTGTTATATTGACTCGTGTATAAACCGAGGGGACTTTTTCAGCACATTTTTTGTGCTGAAAAACTTGGCTTATACACGAGTATATACGGTAGATATATAGATCTATATCTAAAAGTTCAAATCACCCCTTTTCCCTAGAACCGATATAACAATAAACAGAAAAATCATAAACATGTTCATTATTGCAACGTTCCAAAATGTCAAATATCAAAAAATTAATAATGGTTATTCCCAGCGTTTAACCCTATAACGAAAAATAGCACCCAAATGTCTAAAAATGTTCGCCATTTTGCAACATATGAAAAATAAAATTCAAATTTATCAAAAGGTTGTACAGTCCTCAAATGGGTAACAATGAAAACATCTCATCTCGCAAAAAATTACACCTTACACAGCTCTGTACACCGAAGTATGAAAACGTTTTTACCGCTGCAAGATGGCAAAATAAAATTTTTGTACAGAACGTTTTATTTTTCTAAATGTATTAAAACACAATAAAACTTTAGCATTTAGTATTTGTACTGACCCAAAGAATGAGGGAGACATGTCATTTGGGGCACACAGTGAAAGCCAAAAAAACCAAGCCCACAAGAAAAAATGTCAGTGGATTTAGAATTTTTTTTCCCGCTTCTCAGTACACAGGACGGAATATCAAACACTGTCACTATGAAGTGTGATATGTTACACAGAAAATAAGCTTTCACACAGCTATTTACATAGAAAAATAAAAAAGTTTTGATTTTTGAAGCTGCCGAATAAAAAAATGGAAATGCAAAAACAAAAAAGGGACTGGTTGTTAAGGGGTTAAAATCATTGCCCTTTTCCATAAACAGTTCCTTTTCATCCCTTCAATGTTACATAAAATCAGTTTGTGAACTTCCATGCATCACATCTAAGATAAGTTCAATGATAATGAAGGGGTGTTCACTGCACTGCTCTGCCTCCCTAATCCTGATTGACAGGTCTGACCGCTACGTACTTAGGGACCGTCTGCAAATATTTAACTACAAAACATATACAGCCTCTGTAAGGAAAATACTGTGGTCAAATTGTTTTCCACACTGTCTTTGCTGTAACACTGAAGAGAGATCTGCTACATCGATGTCCCCAACCCCGATCCACGGACCAGACAGGGCCGTGAGTTTTATCAGTTATCATCCGGTCCGCGGCCCTTGCGCCTGGGTCAGAGCTCGCTCTGGTGTGGATTTATAATGTTTTTTCTTTCTCTCTGCCATAAGCCCCTTGAACAGCTTGCCGCTCCCGTCATAGAACATTATGCAGGACGGGGTGGGCAGGTGGGTTGCAGGAAAACAAGCCCAGGTGCTCCCACTGAATGCAGGGAAACAAGCCGGTGGCTCCCCCTCATTCTGAACCTATGGTTAATTGAATCCAATTCTCATTATAATGTCATAATTATTAATAAAGTAATGCACTAAGCTCCACCCCTCCCATACCCCCCCCCCACCCCATATGACCCAAAGCCCCACCCCCACCGGGCAATGGAAAACTGGTCTAAGCTTAAAGCCGGTCCCTGGTGCAAAAAAGGGTTGGGGACCTCTCTGTCTACATCTTCCGCATTTCATGTCCATTGACCAGGGTGATTGTCTTTTATGATTTTTACTCCCTAACCTTTTCAAAATCTATCTCAAGCACAGTATGTACATTCGTCCCCGGGTTTGTACAATCCATAGGTTGTTCTTAAGCCTAAATTTGTTATGGCAAGTCGAAACGTATACTTTAGAAATTTAGTTCACGACAACTTTTTTTTTTTTGCCCGGTGACAATTGCAAGTTTCCACATTTTTAAGGGCTGTTAATTGGGACCAAGGGATCAATAAGCCTCATTAACAGACAATTTTACAGCTGATTATTACAATCTGCTGGGACTATAATAAAGCATCCAAAGCTTTCCCATAGGTCCACAACAGTGGGCCGAGGGGTCTGTCCTTTAACCAGGGTCGTCGTAAGGTCGTTGTGTCCTTAGTAGGGGGGGACTGCCTGTATCCGAAAAAAATAACATGAAATAACAGTATGTCCCTTGGGGACGTCCATGTGCCTTAAAGGAGTTTTCCACAACAAGTGATAATTTACAGTATCCATTAGCACCATTATGATATAATAAATATTAAGTTATTTAGGCAGAACATAAGATTATTTACTGGGAATACACCTTAGAATTACACTTTAATATAAACATTTCCCCTTCATATTATCCGTACGTGTATAGAATTCATCAGAGAAGCTAACCTCTACATACAAATTCAGTAGGAAAAGCAACGAAAACATAAAGAATACCAGAAGAAAATATATGGACATCCTGGCTTATCCAGTTGCTGATTTACTCTATAAGCAGTCTCTAATATTAAATGCGACTTCTTTCCCCTCTGATCACAAGTGAGGAACTGCACTGCAATGCAATGTGCATAATGTGCAGCACGTTCATCTCAACCAATCATGCAAACGCTAGCTCAGAAAAAAAAAGTAACATGTGAAAGCAGAAACAGAGAGAAATAGACACAAGAAAATTGCATATCCCAGAGCCCGTTTATTGAGATCTGTAGGGTATGGAGCGTAAACCACTGAGCATAAGCAAAAAGGACATCCACATCATTCAAAGTAAAAAGCCTACATCCTTAGATCATGAATAAACATTTTGTTCTTTTTCATTTGTGTGCTGTATGATAAACTTTACCATCACTTTTGGATCTTTTATTCTGCATTTCGCACCCGGCCGCTGTCACTTTAGAGATATATATATATATATATATAATTTATGATATATAAAGATAAGATAAATTCCTTTATTAGTCCCACATGGGGAAATTCACAGCGTTACGGGGGAGCAGCAGAGGGTACAGAG
This sequence comes from Engystomops pustulosus, assembly GCA_019512145.1. Taxonomy (NCBI): domain Eukaryota; kingdom Metazoa; phylum Chordata; class Amphibia; order Anura; family Leptodactylidae; genus Engystomops; species Engystomops pustulosus. The sequence continues at coordinate 113,211,565 of CM033644.1, read as the reverse complement.
AGTGAAGCACAAACTATGACAACATAATTTAGGGATAAATGAACAAAAGGGGGGATAAAAATACAAAAAAAGAGACAAGCAATGATCGCAGTTTGATGTTTAGTCTGTGATGGTACTTGCAGGACTGGGTTAGTGTGGGTGGGGTCGCAGGTTACTTCGTTTGGGCCTTGGTGTGTGTGTTTGTGTGTGGTGTGGTGTGTGTGTGGGTGTGTGTGTGTGAATAATTCTATTGTTTATGGTATGTGGAACACATTATAGCCATAGACAACCCGTCTCCGATTAGAACTTAATCAAACCGGGGAGAAGAGATTGATCCTATTCATCCTTGATACGCAATCCCACGTATGGAGCGGTCTCTTACTTATCTTCCTATGTCAAATGAGGTTCGTTTGTATGATATAAATGTGACCTTTATTTTCCAACCATTGCTGTACATACTTGGTTTTAACCTGATGAAGGCATGGTCCAAGCCGAAACCCATAGTTTTTATAATAGAACCTGTGTTATGAATAAAAATACTTTTAAACTTGGGAAGATCCCTGTAAAACTGATTCCAGGAATAGAACAGGCATTGTAGGACATTACAAATTTCCCAAAATTTCTGATTCTAGCAGTAATGTGCGTGAATATTTTTTTAAACTAATTAAAAAAAGTTTTGGAGTCGGTCCATTTTATTTCGGACTCTGACTCCATCAAAATGGTCACCAAACTCGACCTCGAATCCACTGCCCTAAGACAAGTGGTGTGTTTGGACACAACCCTGCAAAAAACCTTAATCACTCCCTTGGGGGTCTGGGATAGGCCTTGGCGAGGCGAAGAGAATCAACCCGCACACTGCCCTCAGAATGTCTCTTTATAGAGTCACATGTTTGTCTCATCCATGAGTGAGCCCTGGTTTAGCTGTTTTTAGTAAGTGAGGGACCAGGTAGCTTGACTGTTACGGGCACTCCGCTAGTCCTGTGACTGGACACAGAGGACTAAATATAGTGGCTTTTTTTTTTTTTTTTTTTATTTTTAAAGATGGTGGCTCTTAATCCCTTGGATAGAACCTATGGAAAAGTATAAAGACATCTAAAAAAGGTATTATGTGTGGTTCATGGGGGAGGGTCCCTTCACCTTAGAACCCCTCCATGTCAGAGTGTGTGATGTGCCTAGGAGCGAGCTGTCAATTACAATAATTGGGTGCAGTTAAAGATGTGGAAAACTAACTCAGTGCTAAACGCCCACCTCTTGACTTTATTCAACTAGGTGATTTATCTGAAGGGGAATATTTATGGAAAAATTGGTTGTCCTATCAAGTGAACATTAAAAAACTGATCCTGCGATTTATAGCTGTCAATTGAGAACTACATATGTCAATCATCTGATTACTATTGAGTACTACTGGTCTGGTTATGACAACAGTAGTGTGATGTGATATTATTTTTCTGTAAAAAATATGGTTTATTCAATATGCCTTTTATAATACAAGGAATCACACACGGATACATTATGTGAGAAAAAAAATATGCATAAAATACTTGTCCGACACTGAAATTCAGGAAACCATAAACTACAGTATGTACAGTACATCCCTTCCAGCTATGTAAATAACATTGTCGAAAATACAGAAGCAGAGAGGCATAAAACAATTTCCTTTCCTGTTAAGAGGGACTGAGTTATTCTAAACCCTACATCCCCTCTATATGATATTATTAAAAGGGTGACAGGCACACAGGAATGGTGTGCCTTTCTATTTTTTTTTAATGATACAGTCAGAGCTTATCCAGACTGGCATAGAGGTCAGCATATGTTTGTGGAAATCTAGGTTTGTTACTTCAATGCATGCGTAATTCATCACCAGTGTGGTCAATCCCTGAAAGCACAGTGACTTCACAAACAGGGACGACGAAGCGGGTATCACCGATTAGGAACACTCCTTGACTGCAAAGCCTGAAGGGGGTTCCCAGTACAAAGATATTCCCTATCCACATGAAAAGGTCCGAACTTGCTGATTGTGCAATAGTATCCGAAACGATGACCACCTCCGTCAACCCCTCTTCGCTCCCCAAAATGGAGGCAGATCTGTCACCACGCATTGTCTGGTTCCACTTCAGTCATCTCTATGGAGCTGGACAGAGATTGGCATTCTTTACAGTAAATAGGTTACATCATTTGGTCTATTCCAACCTATTATGAAACATTTACACTGTTTGATGATAGTGGGTAAGTTGGGGATATACACCTTTTGGTTGAAAATTCCAGATGACCTAAACGGTTCTCTAAACCTTTACAATGAACTTAAAGTCAATAAAACACTGCAAAAAAAAAAAATTCCTACCAATACTCAACGCTCCCCTCTCTTCCTCATCTTGATTCTGGCACTTGGTCCGTTTGCTAACTTGAACACTCCCGGATCAATTTGAAAACAATCTTATAATGTCTTGTGCTCCGCCTTCTACTTATGCATGCCCCCAAGCACCTCCCTCACCTCCCATGTTGGGAGCATGAAAAGAGAGGTGGATTGTCACACACAAGGATGAAACGAAGGCTGAATAGGGGGAGGTTTCGAGGACTGCATAATTAGTAGCCCCCCTTAGCACCGGCATCTAGTGATCCCCCCTCATGTCAAGCCTTACAGCGAAGACAAGAGCCTGATCCTGTAGAAGAGGGAAACAACGATAAGCCAGTATTTGTGGTTTCCATTTAGTGATTATTTAACTTTTAATGGCAGTAAAATAAACGTTAAGGCTGAAAATGCAAAACAGGTCTATTAGCAGATTTTTGTGTGTCCATGTAACAGATCGTATAATTTGACCGAGTGTTTCTGTAAGACTTTTTTTTAAACACAGCAACTGAAACAAAACATAAATGAAAAAGTCAAATCAACAAATATAATAATTGGCCCAGAAAAACAAAGCTTATTGCAGTGAGGGAACATAAATATGTGGCTTTTGCGAACCCATGCCTACATTTATGGATTTTCATTCTCTTTTTTGAATTTGAACACATTTTTTTTAAATACTCTATTAACTTTTTTTGGTCTCCAATTCCTTTTATATTGTTTTTCATTGTATTATTCTTTAATCTGCATCCTACATTGGAAGACAAGGGGAGCCACCTCTCATACCTGTTCAGATGCTATAGAGACTTCGTTGGGCTGCTGTTGCTCATCTTCCACCAAAAATAATGCAAAAAAAAGTAAGTCACAGGGGAATACACCATATCATCAATGAGTCAACAAAGGTTGAAATGTACTCTGAGTCACTCCACCATGGGATCATTCTTGACAATACTTGTCCTCTTGATATTTTTTGAGTGGATTACTTTGTTTCTTTCCGTCTCCCTGTCATGTTAGTCTGTTGAGAAATGATAATGTTAAATCCGATTCCCCTTTTTTTTAGTTTTACCCAATTACAAACAAAAAATACTCAAAACAACACATCACGCTGACCACATGCATGGATGCGGAAACATGGATAATTTGGTGTTTAATACCCTTTTTGCGCAATAGCGTGTCTTCCGCAGGTTACGGAATTTTTATATCCATGGTTTAATTTAAGGCAAGAATTCCTATACATTGCTGCGATAGACTGTAAGAAAAATATATTTTATGTAGTCACCAACCAGGAAAGATACGACTATTAGCCAAGAGAATTTCCAAGGATTGATATAGAAGTAAAAGCATGAAATGTAAAATTTCATAGGGGTAATCGGGATGAAACTCTGGCAACTCACAAGGATCTAAAGAACCAGGGTCCTTTGTATCCGTTTCATAAATGGATCAGATGGTTGTTACTTCCCTACAATCTGATAGTGCCAGAGCTGCTGGCTCTATTTGCCATCTCCGCGTACACATAGAAGTAACAGTAACCAAACATTGCAACCAGCATTAAATTAATTTTGGGGTATAAGGATCCCTAGTTCTCATAAAGTGGTTTCCAGCAGTCCGGATCCCAACCAATCAGCAAATTAAGAATTTATCGGTTCCTTTTATAGAGATTTCACTTTTTGCTGTGATACAATACAATAAAAATCGAAAAAAAGAATTTTGATCCAGATCTAATTGACAAATCCCAATCATTCAACCTTTTTGTGAGTGAATGTCAATTGTACCAGATCAGGTTCCAGGTCTGTTTTTGCAGTTCACAGCTCTTCTTTAAATGTTGATATCTTTTGAACATCTTTTGGCATATCATAACAATTTTTAAACTTATGTTCATGATATGTGACACTTTGTAAATAAAATCTTTTAATTACATAAAAGTGTTAATCATTAAAGCATTTACAAAGTGTATTAAAATGAAAAACTAGGTTTTGTTTGTCTTTTTGCCCATACATTTGTTTTATCAATAGCGTAGAGTTTTAAAAATGCTTTACCGAAAAAGTGTTTAAAATCGTACAATACCCCATCAAGCTGTAACCCTTCCCCTGTTTCGCTACAGATATGCAGAGGGTTGTACCGTATGTCTACTACGGATTTCTCCTCAACTGTGAACTTTTGAAGGGTTCTACGTCTTCTTCCGGAGTCAACATCATGATGAAGCTACATCTAGCTTTAAAACAAGGGCCTTGTTCATTGCTGCAAGTGAATGAGAGAGGGCCATATATTCCGAAAATATCTCCTGCTCAGCTATAAATTATTGAAAACTCAAGTAGTGTGAGAGACTTGGCACCTAGAAGTGGTTAGCGTCCTGCCATAAATTCCTAAATGGGAACTCCTCTTTTAAGAGAAAATGGAACAAGACCTCTGTAACCCTAATACTTTACCATCACGTTTGGTCTTTTATTCTGCATTTCGCACCCCGCCCTGTCACTATAGAGATATAGATATATATATATATATATATATATATAAAGATAAGATAATCCTTTATTAGTCCCACAGTGGGGAAATTCACAGCGTTACAGCAGCAGAGAGGGTACAGAGAGTGAAGCACAAACTATGACATCCTATGGTCAAAATGAGGTTCGTTTGTAGATATAAATGTGACCTTGATTCCACCACTTGCTGTACATACATTGGTTTTAACCTGATGAAGGCATTGGTCCAATGCCGAAACGCATAGTTTTATACCTGTGATATGAATAAAAATACTTTTAAACCTTGGAAGATGCGCCTGTAAAAACTGATGCCCAGGAATAGAACAGGCATTGTAGGACATTGCAAAATTTCCCCAAATTCTGATTATAGCAGTATGTGCTGAATATTTGTTTAAACTAATTAAAAAGTTTTGGAGTCGGTCCATTTTATTCAGACTCTGACTCCATCAAAATGGTCACCAACTCGACTCCACTGCCCTGAAGACAGTGGTTGTGTTTGACACAACCCTGCTACATCATTAATCACTCCCTTGGGGGGGCTGGGAGAGGCCTGGCTATGCGAAGAGAAATCAACCTCACACTGCCCTCAAGAATTCTCTTTAGAGAGTCACATGTTTGTCTCATCCATGAGGGAGCCTGGGTTAGCTGTGTTAGTAAGTGAGGAGACAAGGTAGCTTGACTGTATACTGCAGCTCCGCGAGTCTGTGACTGGAACAGAGGACATAAATATGAGGCTTTTTTTTTTTTTTTAAAGAATGGTGGCTCTTATCCCTTGGATAGAGACACTAGTGGAAAATGTATAAAGACATCTAAAAAAAGGTATTATGTTTGGTTCATGGGGGAGGGTCCTTCACCTTAGAACATCCTCTCCATGTCAGTGTGTGATGTGCCTGGATGCAGAGCTGTCAATTACAATGAATTGTGCAGTCTAAAGATGTGGAAAACTAACTTCAGTGCTAAACTCCCACCTCTTGACTTTATTCAACTAGGTGATTATCTGAATGGGAAATGTATTAGGAAAATGGGTTGTCATATCAAGTGAACAGTAAAAACTGATCCTGCATTTATAGCTGTCATTGAGAACTACATATGTAAATCGCTGATTACTATTGATTACTGGTCTGTTAGACAAACAGTAGTGTGATGTGGATATTATTTTTCTGTAAAATATGGTTATATCAATATGCCTTTTATATACAAAGGAATCACACACGGATACAGTGATGTGAGAAAAAAATCATTGCATAAAAATAAGTTGTCCAGAAACTGAAAGCAGGAAACCATAAACTACAGTATGTACAGTACATCCCTTCCAAATGTAATAACATTGTCAGAAATACAGAAGCAGAGAGGCATAAAACAAATTCCTTATCCTGTTTAAGAGGACTGAAGGTTAATTCTACCCTACATCCCCTCTATATGATATTATTAAAGGGTGCAGCACACAGGAAATGGTGTGCCATTCTATTTTTTTTAATGATACAGTAGAGCTTGATCCAGACTGGCATAGATGGTCAGCAGATGTTTGTGGAAATCTCAGGTTGTTACTTCAATGCATGCGTAATTACATAACCAGTGTTGTCAGTGCCTGAAAGCACATGACTGCACAAACAGGGACAGCGGTTAATCACCGATTAGGAACGTCTCCTTGACTGCAAAGCCTGAAGGGGTTTCCCACGAAACAAGATATGCCCTATCCACAGGAAAGGGCCTAACTTGCTGATTGTGCATAGATCACGAGAACGAGGTACCTCTGTCAGACCCCTCTTCGCTCCCCAAAATTGAGCAGAGCAGGTCACCACGCATGTCTGTTCCACTTCATTCATCTCTATGGAGCTGACAGAGATTGGCACTTCTTTACAGTAAATAGGTTACATTTGGTCTATTCCAACATATTTATGAAAAATTTACACTGTTGATGATAGTGGGGTAAAGTTGGGGATATACAACTTTTGGTTGAAAATTCCAGATGAACCTAAACTGTTCTCTAACCTTTACAAGTGAACTTAAAGGCAATAAAACACTGCAAAAAACAAAAAAAAATCCTACAAATACTCACCTCCTCTCTTCCTCATCTTGATTCTGGCACTGTCCGTTGCTAGACTTGACACGCCCTGATCAATTTGAAAACAAACTTATAATGTCTGGTGCTCCGGACTTCTACTTATGCATGCCCCCGCACCTCCCTCTCCCATGTTGGGAGCATGAGAAAGAGAGGTGATGTCACACAAGAGGCTTGAACGCAGGTATGAGAGGGGGAGGTTTCGAGGACATGCATAATTAGTAGCCCCGTAGCATCTAGGTGATCCCGGCATGTCAAGCTTACAGAAGAAGACAAGAGCCATGATCCTGGAGAAGAGGACGATAAGCAAGTATGTGTGGTTTCATTTTAGTGGATGATTTCCTTTAATTGGCAGTAAAATAAAAAGTTAAAGGCTGAAAATGCAAAACAGGTTTTTAGCAGATTTTTTTGTGTCAAATGTAACAGATGTATTAATTTGAAACCAGTGTTATCGTAATGACATTTTTTTAAACACAGCAACTGAAACAAAACATAAATGAAAGTCAAATCAACAAATATATATAATTTGGCCCAGAAAAACAAAGCCTTATGCAGTGAGTGAAACATAAATATGTGGCTTTTGCGAAACAATGCATACATTTATGGATGTTTCATTCTCTTTTTTGAATTTGTACACATTTTTTTTTAAATATTCTATTAATCTTTTTTGGTCTCCAATTCCTTGTATAATTGTTTTGCAGTGTATTATGCTTTAATCTGCATCCTACATCTGGAAGACAAGGGGAGCCACCTCTCAATACCTGTTCAGATGCTATAGAGACTTAGTTAGGGATGTTCCTTCACCAAAATATGCAAAAAAAGTCACAGGGGAATACAACCATATCATAAAGAGGTCAACAAAAGGTGATGTACCTGAGTCACTACCACCATGGTGATCAGTCTGACAAGACTTGTCTCTTGATATTTTTTGAGTGGATGACTTTGTTTCTTCCGTCTCCATGTCATGTTTAGTCTGTTGAGGAAATGATAATGTTGAAATCCGATTCCTTTTTTAAGTTTTACCAATTACAAAAAAAAAAATACATCAAATACACACATGCAAGCTGACGTCACATGCAGGGATGCAGGAAACATGGATAAATTTGGTTAATACCTTTTTGCGCAAATAGCGTGTCTTCCGAAGGGTTACGGAATTTTTATCCATGGTTAAATTTAACGCAGAATTACTATACTTGCTGCGATAGACTGTAAGAAAAAAGTATATTTTATGTAGTCACCAGGAAAGAGACGACTATTGCCAAGAGAAGTTCCAAAGGATTGATATAGAAGTAAAAGCATGAAATGTAAAATTTCATAGGGGAAATCTGGGGAGTGAAAACGCTGGCACTCACAAGGATCTAAAGAACAGGGTCCTTTGTATCCGTTAATAAATGGAGCAGATGGTTGTACTCCAATACAATCTGATAGTGCCAGAGCTGCTGGACTCTATTTTGCCATCTCCAGCGAACACATAGAAGTAAACAAGTAACCAAACATGTGCAACCAGCATTAAATTAATTTTGGGTATAAGAGATCCCTAGTTCTCTAAATGGTTTCCAGCAGTCGGATCCCAACCAATCAGCAAATTAAGAATTTATCGGTTCCTTTTATTAGAGATTTCTTTTTGCTGTATACAAGACAATAAAGATCGAAAAAGAAGAATTTTGATCCAGATCTAATTGACAAATCCCAATCATTAACCTTTTTGTGAGTGAAGGTCATTGGTACCAGAGTCAGGTCCAGGTCATGTTTTTGCAGTTCAGCTCTTCTTTAAAATGTTGATATCTTTTGAAAAGCTTTGCATATCATAACAATTTTAACTTATTTTCATGATATGTGACACTTTAAAGAAAATCTTTTTAATTAATAAAATATGTTAATCAATTTAAAGCATTACAAATGTATTAAAAATGAGAAAACTATGTTTTGTCTTTTTGCCCATTACATTTTTTTTCAATAAGCAGTAGAGTTTAAAAATGCTTTACCAAAAAGTGTTAAAAATACGTACACCATCAAGCTGTAACCCTTCCCCGGGTTCGGCTACAGATGCAGAGGGTGTACCGTATGTACTTCTCTCAACTGTGAACTTTGTGAAGGGGTCTAAGTCTTATTCTGATGTCAACATCATGATGAGCTACATCTAGCTTGAAAACAGGGCCTTGTTCATTGCTGCAAGTGAATGAGAGAGGGCCATATATGCAGAAATCTCTCCTGCTCAGCTATATTATTGAACTCAAGTAGTGTGAGAGACTTGGCCATAGAAGTGGTTAGCGTCCTTATCATTTCCCTGTGCATATTGCCATAAATCCTAAAATGGGAACGCCTCTTTTAAGAGAAATGAACAAGACCTCTGTAACCATGACACAACCTTTTAGTGTTCTTGAGCATAATATCATGGTGCATCTTAGATATACTACTTTAGGTACTTTCCAGGCTATTTTTAACCAATATCTAGTTGCAGGGGTTAGACTGCAGAAAAGGCTTCTACCAAAGGAATCTACAAGAAGTTCCTCTTATGGATGTGCTCACATAGTTTAAAACAACAGGCATCAGAATTCAGACAATTAACTGGAATTTAATATTAGCTCGTTTACAGCTCATTTTAAAGCCGATTAACATATTACAAACTGTTTTTTTTTTTAGAAGATTGTGATTTGCCTGCTTTCTTTAAATTGTAATTGGATTTTCTGTCCTGGCCATGCTCATAAATGAGAAAGGTATTTTTTCCCAAATCAGCACCATTCGTAGAGTAATGACTTAAAGGAAACCTACCACTTGGAATCGTGCTTCTAAGCTGCAAATACTGCTCAGGGTTGGCTGGTGCCGGCGCTTATTTTTGTTATTTTTTAAATAGATGTAAAAGCGTTTAAACGCTTTAGTAATCTTTATATATAAAGTAGATTCACCGCACCGTGGTACGCCATTCCACACACGGTTGCGCGTAAGGTGTGCCGAGATTTTGCGGTGTATCTACTTCTTATATAAAGATTACTAAAGCGTTTGTACGCTTTACATCTGTTTAAAAACATAGCGAAAATAAGCGCCGGCAACAGCTCACCCTGAGCTGGTGCACGACGTTTGTAGCTTAGAAGAACGATTGGAAGTGGTAGGTTTCCTTTAATCACACAGTTTTTTTTCCCAGTATCCAATGTCATAGATTATTAAAAACTGTCAGTTTGGACAATAGTCAGGGTTGGTACAGGTGCCGAAATGTATGTGAATAAAGGATAAATATTGTAAATTTTTTGTGGCTCACCCGATGACTTCAACCAGCGCTGCACGTCACGGATTCCGCATGGACCACTGCGTGAGACTTGAAAGCAAGAGAAATAATCCAGCGTGCTGCATCCGGATGATTGAAAGGCAAGCAGATAAAAAGACGAGCACCGTTGTAGTCACAGCACAGCAAAGTATGGAGGTTAGCCTACTCTGGCCAACGCGTTTTTAGTGTCAACTGACACTATTAGTCATGGCAAAACTTGCCTTGGACTACGCGTCCATAAAAAACCTAATAAGTTTTTAATCATCCGGATGCAGCCCGCTGAATTATTTCTCTTGCTTTCAAGCCGAAATGTATGTGTCTTTGTTTCTAACTTTAGACACTAAAGGCAGCTGAGGGTTGCCCTGGCTGCTTTTGACACCATCGGCCCAGGATTTCTACTTCCGGATGTGATGCGTGACAGAGTGAGCGCACACACTCTGCACCTGCTCAAACACTGTGGTCCCTGTTTGCCGCGGTATCTAAGGGGTCAAACACCCAGTATTAGAGTTTGTCCAATACTGAGTGTTAGTGTCGGGGGCTGGGCTGTAATAACAGTCCAGCACTGACAGCAGTAAGACAGTTAACTGTTTTATAGCTATGTCTTTATTAACTGCCACCGCAGCCTTCACCTGGAAAAATAATGTTTTATTCTTGTCCGCCACAAGTCCGCTGGTGGAATGTGTGGAGCTGCAGTCAAGCAGACAGCCTCCCTCAAGGTCGCCTCATTCAGTAACCTCCTTCTCTGTACCTTCGTATAGCTGATTCGGGCCCTGCCCCCCATATTCTGCACCTCCTCGTCTTCCTGCGGTCACATTTCAAATACCAGTCATGCGCTGTGCGGCTGTCATCTCCACTCCAGCCCTATACGTACCTGGAGAAAGAAACGAACACTACGCATGTGCTAGGACGCCCGGCTAGCAGGTACGCAGCGATGAAGCGGCAGGTGGCGCACACGCAGTGTACATTTCTCCCTCCAGGTACGCACAGAGCTGGAGAGGAGAGGACAGCTGCACTGCACATGCGCAATATAGGGAAGAATGCGGGGATTTTCAAATGAGGCAGTCTTGAGGGTGGCTGCCTGCTTGACTGCAGCTCCCTACACCCCACCCCCTTGACCGGTAGCGGTACGAGAATAAAACATTTATCCGGACGAAGGCAGTTAATAAACACATAGCTGTAAACCAGTTAAAGAGAACCTGTCACCCTGAAAAACGGCACTAGGAGCAGCTTACTAGAGTAAAACAGCTCCTAGTGCCAAAACAAATGCAGAAGTGTTACAATGTTAGCGTTATCGGAAACTTCCGATAACGCTAACTAACACTGATGTGCTGAAAAGAACATGTAAACTGCTTGCTTATAACGTTTCTGTGCTGTGTCCGACAGGACGTGAGAAATTGTCCATCTAAAGGGGTGTGTTAGTGCTTAGTCGGAGTTTGTGCTAAATTTATTACTGACATGCTCCACAATTCTGCAGCATGAACTACCGTAAGTGCACCAAAAAAAAAAAAAATAAATAAAAAATGGTGCACACTTCCCTAGCAGTGCAGGGGAGATTAATGAAGACTGTGAACCAGTATCTTCACATGTCAACCGGAGGTACATATAAGAACAATATAAGGAGATTTAAAAATATTTATTTATCCATTTCCTCAGCAGGTTTTCATTGTAAATGGGGCATCTCCTTATCGTTATAATATATATTGGCAGAACTGGTCTGGGTTTCTGCCACCCCAAGGGGCACCCAGAGATTATGTGATCACCAGGAACATCAAACACAGTGGCCCTGTCACTTACTGTATTACTACTGCATTCTAAATAATGTGATCTTGTTATGCAAGAATCACATGTTTATGCAATTCAATAATATACCGATTTGGCAAGCTCTGTGCTGCGCTGCATATTCTGCGCTATATAAAGAATTTATATTATTAATATACCCACAATTTGCATTTACATGTTACATTAACAATTCCTTTTGTTCCATGAGTAGCCTTTACATGAGAAATGTGGTTTGGTGATTCCAAGAAAGCATTGAAAAAAAGACACACATCTGTCCTTTATGTACTATATGTCTCCCCTATTTAATCCACATTTGGGTTTCGCTCTAAATACTGCATCAATAAAACCTGAAGGTGCCTTTACCTTTATATATCAACATAAATACCATCAGAGACTATCAAGAGAATTACTGCCAAATATTCCCAGGATGCACAATGAATGGAAGTGCTTGTTTAATATTACAGTCCATGTGCAACAGACTTTTTCTTCACTGGTAAAATACCCCTCCTGCTCCTGATCTAATGTTTCACTTCATATCTACGGTAATTTTCAGCCACATTTGAATGTCTTTGACATTTCTGATCGTCCAAACAAGTTTTCCCTTTAGAAATATCCAAGTGTGTAGGACCATATAGGAAGTGTTGAAGTGTCCGTCAACCAGAAACTTGCTCAACCCACAGTATTAAAATATATTAATTTCGTAAAGACACATCAGGAGGATGCCTATACAGTGGGATATGTCGCCTGGGGACCCCCCATGAATGTGGGGGGAATAGTGTCATCGGCAACAGCCGTTGATTGGCTGCTGCTGATGAACAGGGCGTTCCCTGAGTGTGTCACTGTCCTAATATGGAAAGTCAAATCAAAGGGTCCTCCCTCCTGCTGAGCAACGTATGCACTCGGCGGGGCTGTGGTGAGAGATGCAATAAGTTGCATCCACTCCCCATAGCCTTCTACTGGAGGCGGAGGCTGCAGGATGAAAAGACGTAGCTTCTGATCTACTCCCGGATTCCTCCTGCCTGCCTCTGCCCTAATCTGTAATTCAATAGTCCTGGAACCTAACTTGTTAAAAAACTTTATTTTAGTAATATTTAAATTAACTGCAGAGGCCGTAAGCACAGCCAGGCGCCACTATTCTCTATGGAGAGGAGAGGGGTGAGCAGCGCTTTTCCTCCTCTCCAGCGTGGCCAACGTGTGCCAACCTTACTATAGCCATGTGGGCACATGTTTGTGTTCATGCACCCTTAGCAAAACTCTCATTGGGCATCGAAGTTCCCCAAGTCTTCCTCAACAAATATGTTGCGTTAAAAATAAATGGCAGTGTGACAGAGAGTCAATGGTTGCGACTATAAAATTCAGGTCAGGTTTTCCCGGCTTGAAGTTAAAGGAAATCTACCACTTTGAAAATGCTGATTTAAACCAAGCATACCTGATGGTAGCCGAATCCATGCTGACGCAGGATCTGTTCTTGATAATCCAATAAACCTTGCTTTTCCTGAATAAAATAACTTTTGAAGTTATGCAAATTAGCACCATGCATTCCTCGAGAGACAAGTGACGTCACGCACATGCATGCTCGTCATCACTATCACCCAGACGTATCACACAAACAGCTGCTTCTCATTGACGAAAGTGCATTTGCGAACTTCATAAGTTATTTTATTCAGTGAATTTCCCCACTGTGGGACTAATAAAGGATTCTTATCTTAAAACACAAGGGGGTATATTTATATAAAGCGTTGGTGTCTGCATTGGCTTTTTTACCGAGCTGCTCTAGGAAAGAAGATACACATTTAATATTATGAAGCTGTGCAGATACAATTCTGGCGCTGAGACCATTCTGTCCCTGGGACCAAAATTTGTCCCGAGCACCAGAAATGTGTCCAACAGTCGGAGAACAGGCAACAGCGCAATAGCACTGTTTTGTGTTCCTGCTAGACTGAATTTCTTTTGGTCTACTTTCCACCAGTTTACAGTGCCCAAAAATGGCTGTGACACACAGCGCCAAAGCCACGCCCCTTTTTTTGTCACCGTCAGCTAATAAATAGGTCGGAGAGCAGAATATGTGGTGAGAGCGCCACAAAACTGGCGGAAAGACCTTAGTAAGTGCCCCTCAAGGTTTATCAGATTATCAAGAACAGATCAGCGTAGCGTCAGCGTAGACTCAGCTAGCAGCAGGTATGCTTGGTTTAAATCAGCATTTTCAAAGTGGCAGATTTTCTTCAATAAACCATTGAAAATTTAATAGGCGTTCACACAGTAATTGGTGAGCACCCTGTTACTTTACTGAGACAGCCCTCCTCTCTATGGTCTCTATATGATAATAGTTTAAAAGCACAGAGCTCTTGTGAAAGGATCTGTAAAACCTTGAAGGAATCTGACTTAAAAAGCAAGCCAGGTGGAAATTCTAAATATACCTTATATACTCGAGTATAAGCCTAGTTTTTCAGCACAAAAAAATGTGCTGAAAACCCAAACTCGGCTTATACTCGAGTAAAAAAATATATAGGTTTTACCAGGTTTTTGTGGTAAAATTAGGGGCCTCGGCTTATACTTGGGTCGGCTTATACTCGAGTATATACGGTACTCAGGAAGTCAAAATATTAAAAGTGTATTATGCACATGCAGATTTACCCACAAAGTAACCCAGGCAATTGCTTGGGGTCCTCAAAGATAAGGGTAGCCCCACATTGATGTTTCGAGCATCAGGTCAGGGTCCGTCTGCCGTTAAGTTGTAATATAAACAGATGTCTAGACAGATCCATAGACAGAAAAGTATTTTTTTTGCTTTTTAACAGGTGGTTTTAAAGAGAACCTACCACCACGAATCTACCTATAAAAGGTAGATAAAGCCCCAACCCAAAACCAAGAGCCAACGTGAGACAGTCACACATCTCTCAAGTTCTGGAGGGCCATCCAGCAGGGACTCGCATCTGCTGACTGTGAAATCGAGGAGGTCAAAGTAAAGAAATATAATCCCTTTGATACATGTAATGCTATGAAAATCCTTTATAGGGCAGAGTGGGTCCAAGGACGAGAAGGAGCGAGGGGGTCTCAGCTAGAACGACCCAGAGGCCCAACCGCGATTCCACAAACAGAATCGCCTGGAGCCTTTTAAGAGTGGCCACCTATGAGTTCACAAGGTGGTGCCTGGAGCACAGGCTCGTACCACAAACTATCACCTTTAGGATAATTGGCGTTCCCCCAGCAGATACCAGAGGAAAGCAGTACTCCTTTAATAAAATTCATGAGGCCATCAGCATACGTGATACCTCTCTGTCGGGAGGCAACTTCTTCAACATGCGTTTGCGGTTGGAGGGGCCCCCACTGTCCTAGCATCCCTCCCCGCCTGGGACAGCAATAGCCCCTCATCCTGGCCTGGGACATTCCTCAGCACACGGACAGGGATCATCCGTCACCTGGCATACCCACAAGATACGTGTGATACACAAGAACTAGACCCTCTCTTCTTGTCACCAACAGAGGCAGAAGACTGGCTGAACCACCTTCCGAGTCCTTTAGTAGCCTTTACACTGGTAAAAGTTTCCTTATAATTCTCAATTTAGCTTTTCCTCCCTTGTAAGACAACTTGGTGGACTTTTTACTGTATTTCGGATGATTACGTTTCTAACTGCCCGACCTTTATGTCCTGAGATACCAATGCCCTATCTCGGGAGACCCGGTGGGCTTCGCTGACTGTACATCCCCCATGCGAGGTCTTTCCACTAGTAGGGGAAGATGCGTGCCCATGGCCCATACAAATCACAGGCATTTATCAATAATTTAGCTAGTGGTGTATACTACCACTTGCAGCCCATCCTACGGGTGACTACCCAGGCAGATCTAACTACCACGGGTCTGACATATAGGCGCCACGAATCACCTACAATGTTAATAGAAGGGGCTACTACCCGATCCAGTAAGGCGGGTAGAGAATACCCTTGAGTTTGTTCTACGAATAACCAAAATTGTTAAACGTGTTTTTGTTTAATATTTTTTCCCCAAAACTTAGAGTCCAATGGCACACTGGTCCGGAGGCTAGGGGTCACGTAATCTGTATCACCAACTCCTCGAGCTCGTATCTAGAAACTCAGGCTACTATTTCCGTGACTAAAAGAACGGACATGACGTGGGAAAGAAGAGGACAGCAAATACGCCGAATGATCTACGTGTTTATTTGACATTGGCATAGCCCAACTTCTTTAAACTATGCTATGGGAAACTCTTAGAGAAATTTGCGAGTTCTCGCCTGCGCACAACTGGTCCAAGTCCTCTCCCTCCATTTCACCATATCCGACAAAATTGCCTGTCGAGTGACGTTTATGCTGGAAATCCCTATACATTTACTTTAAATATTTTGTGGATCATTCCGTGCTCAGTTGAGAGTCTACCACCTGAAAGGCCAAAGCATGAAGCAGACATCTGCCCTCCCCCACACTTTGATCTGTACTATTTAGAGCGGCCACGATGCATTAGGAAACTGGCCTACTGTGCACTCCTCTAACCCCCTTCAGAATTCCAACTGGCACACTATTTATAACTAGGTCAAACTAGGGCCATCCGAAGCTTCCGCACTACGCCAACCTTTACTACCGCTTACATGATTAGCCAAGTGGTTTTTATACTTGATATATATGTCATCTTAGACACCCTTTGTGGTGTAATCCAGGGCTGCATGAAAATATCTACACATGCCAGAATTTGCGTCATAGGGCAATTTGGTATCCTCCACTATCGACCTGTAATACACTCTAATCTCAATCCTTTAACAACTCTGACCATTCCATGATATTCCAGTTATATATTTCCTAATTTCTCCATACCTTCAATTAACATGCCCTCTCCTCACATTCAAACCCCGCCAAGGGTTTTCACACCAGCTATCCCCTAAAAGAGCGCAAATGTCCCAGCCCTACATACGTAGAAGACATTAGTGTGGTGTGTGTGGTGTAGTGGGGGGGGGGGGGGGGGGAAGGGGATGGGCTTCCACCCTCTCCTCGGCCAATAATAAAATTATAAAACTTTTTTTTTAACCCACCATTGCAATCTCTACCCCAGCAGATTACATAAAATGTGATCCCTGTCCTCACATAATAATGACTCTCCAACATTGCATCTGCTTCAGATCGGGACGCCAATTCCTTCTGACCACCTAGGTAATGCTTTCCTGGAGATGGGTACGCATGTGAGTATAGGCACACATATGATATGTTGAGGGACAATCCCTTCTTGTTGGTAAGAAACATTTGCATTACGGTGATGGCTCCCGCCTTCCTTTCCACCTGAACATAGGACCTGCTGATGTGCCGATTAAGAGCATAAAGATTCATCGGTCACAGTATTGACATGTCCTATTTGATAAGACATTACCATTCTCACCAATCTGGTGCGCACTATCTACCTTCGCTGATCTGAGCTTCAACAGATGTCGAAGTCCTGTGGGACATTATAAGACCAGCCAGTGTGACTCCTAAATATTCCGCCCTGTGACGCTTCGGTAATTTCGTGTAATTCTAATCTCCACATTAACATGAAATCTTATTCTTATAATTGAATGATTTAAACATCAATGAACAATGAATGACCTAATAATTCTCATAACATAAATAATGTGACCATAAGTCATTCAGATAAAGATTTTTGTCTGAAGTTTTTGTCCTTATTTTCACATCGACGTTCTTTGGCTTACCATAGGTCCTTATTTCGTAATGTCCCATATTTTTAAAAAACTGACTGTTCAGGTTCAGTGTAACCAAACGTGTATGGTGAGTTACCTCTGAAACAACGATGTAAGCAGACAATACAAGATTGGGCATCAGGTAGATTGGTGCAAAAGGTCAGTCTACTTCTAGCTAGTGGGTTAAGCATAACACAATCAAAAACTATACCGTGAATCAAAGTATATACTCGGTTATGAAGCCAACCTACATAAGCGAGGTACTCTACTTCTACCTCAAAGAAAACTTTGAAAACTATTGACTTAAGAATATCAAGTCCTAGGGTGGGAATGCATTCCCCCAGTAATAACAAGTCAGCTTCTGCCCCATTATATTAGCTAGCTACCTCCTACCCTCCATTATTAGCTACCTCTACTGCCCCTCAGTATTACTATCCAGCCTCCTGCCCCGCCAGTATATAGCTTTAGCCTCCTGCCCCCCCAGTTATTGAGAAATTGCCTAAATCCAGGGACACTTCGTACCCAAATCCCGGATAATACGCTAGCTCAACAAGTCCTGTATACACCCCAGTATATAGCAGAGAGCCTATCCTCCTGCCGCCTCCACGGTATATAGTCTAGGTAGCCTCTGCCCCGCCGTATTATAACTAGCTAGCATCCTGCCCCCGCTATATTAGACCGTTAGCCTCCTGCCGCTCCATCATATGGAGCTAGTTACCTTCCTAGCCTCCTGCCCCCCATAAATAGCAACACAGTCGTACTACCACTCAGCCTAAAAAACTGCCCATACTATATAGACCAGCTACACAGGCCCCCTAAGTATATAGCCCGCCATCCCATTCCCCTCCCCTCACAATATTCTAGCTACGTAGCCCATTTCATCTCACAGATGGTGGGGTAACCATTGCACTGGTGCCAGAGGTGGCTACTCAGAGACCTTCTTATTTCGGTGGGTCCCCCTGGCTCATCACTGCTTTAGAATGACTCCCACGGAGCGCCGTCCGTCCCAGTACGTCTAGAAGGACTTGCTAGCGGCACGGAGCTATTTGAATGGTGACAGCGCTACCTGGGACTACGGGGAATGGAAGATGTGGACAGATTTGTATTATCATTGGGTAGTGCATCCTTTCGTCCGGCCCTGCAAGCTTTCCTCTTTATGGGACCTATCTAGGAGCGGGAATTCGACAAGGATCAGGACACCAAAGTGTCTTCTATGGTCTGCGGTTATGGGGGGGCGTGGCGAGGGGGCGGATAAACATGAACGCTGTGACAGAGAATGGGTCTCATCACAATTTGCGATAATCACATTTTGCGAGAAAGAAGTGGGTCGTGGGGGAGAGGGGGGGCACTCAGTCCTCATAAAAGGTTTCGCAATCTACTCGACCCTAGTGATGACAGATTTCTATCGCCATCACAGCCCCCAGCCACGCCTTAGTATATTAGCACCGCTACCACCACATATACAGCCAGCCCGGCATCCAAGCGATAGCAAGCCCCCAGGATGCCTAGCGCTTAAAAAATAAAGTCAAAACTCACCTTTACGACACCCACAGGTCCTCTTCTTACTTCCCAGATGCACGGAGGGCACACACGGTCAAGCCAACTTGTTGGTGCCATGTATTACGTTGGAGTTTCCGCCCATTTTTTTGCTTCCCGACCGTGAAATTCGGCGTACCACTAGAGATATATAAGGTAAAGGCGCTCCTGCAAATAGGGTTATATATAAACGCGCGGCAGATGACGGCAGGAAAATCGGAAAGGCTCCCACAACCTGAAATATCATGTGATATTTCAATGCTAAATTTGACGAGGGTCAATAGCAAGTCGTGGATCTGACGGGGTATCAACAGTACATGAAATCGGGCAAAAAGTGGGTGGGGAGGTGGATATACGCCGATCATGGCACTCAGCCCTGTGTATCATTTCTGGCTAGTTCTCGTCTTAGTAGCACTGGCCCCTCACGTCCGAAAAGTGCACGGATGGGAATGTGCCCGGTGGAGAGATGGCGACGGCTCGCATATGCGGACAAAGTTGACTATAATGGTGGGTCTCATCTAGACTCTCATGCTATGTAGCTTCACCCAAATGAGGTGAAATTGACAAAAAGATTGCATTTGCAGTGGTTTCTTGTCGGCTCTGTTTTTACCTTCTCTGTGTGGTCCAAGTGACTCCTCTCCTTTATTCTTTGTGTCAGTAAGATCATGGAGATTTTATTATGTTTTAGTAGGTTTAAAAAAAAAATCATAACTGTGTAAAAAACTTAAAACACCATTGGCTGTTTTCCCTGTTCTTATCCAGACACCCATAACTTTTTTGCTTCTATGGTGCACGACCCCCCTTCATGCCCACCTAGCCCAAGTGCTGCTTGTTGGGAGAAGAATTGAAACCTGTCCAGCCCTGATGACCGTCCCCCAGGACTCGTTGTATTTTCCGCCTAACTCCTCTTGCCCCCATTATGCTGTGCGCAGGTATATCATTGTAAACATGACATATGGCTCTAAGCATACAGTCCCTGTGCCCCAATATCACAATATGTGAGGAAGGAATGGGCAATGCTTAGTTGTGCCAAGCGTTAAAGTATGGTAAAATGTTTGGACATGGTATTATTCACTTCCACTAAAGGTCAGACTGGAAGTGATACTTCTCTTTTTATGAGCCAACCACTTGCCCTGACAGAGGGATTCCAGGTTGCCCTGTTGGGAATGGTGGGCTCCCTGATAATGTATGGCTGGCAGTGGCACTTCTCATGCTGAGTATTACTGCAAGCTGTATGCGCCTCGGGCGCGCAGTTATCCGTCCGGTGAGGGGCTTACGGCCAGAAGCCGCGTCTTCGCCGCCTGGCACAGAGCTGCCGGTCTGTGCCCCCTCATATTCCCGTCGGTGCGATCTCGGGAGCCTTGGTCTCCCTGGCCGGGCCCCGCTTATGACGCGCCTGTCTCTCCTCCTTCTGCCCTGGCAGAAGCTGCTGGCTGCGCGGGGCGTTGCGCACTGTGAGAGCGCTCGTCCGGTGGCTGTGTCTCGGTTCGCTCTGGTGTGAAGCAGGTCCTGAGCCTACATTGCCGAGCCTGAGTATAACAATAGACCTCCGCGTTCCTTCAGGCGCCCCTCGCCGCGCGCTACCTTTCCTTCCCCGTGCGGCCTTTCCCCCGTGCGGTCCGCTTCCCCTGCGCCTATTCGTCTCGTCGCTCCTCTTCTGCCTGCCTGGCCTGGACCATGGATGTAGGGTGGCGCAGACCCCCAGTGATGCCCCCCTTTCCCTGTGCTGGGGGTGTGGCATACGGCGCGCCCAGTACAGTACTATGTGCACGTCTGCTGACCCCGGCTGCCACCCTCAGTCCCCGGGCTTCCCTGCAATGGCAACCCGTCTTGGGTTCCCTGCTTGCCCTGTGCCACTTGTCACGACGCACACGAGGAGGGCCAACGGAGCGGGGCTGCTGGCGCCTCTGTGGCCTGGTAAACGACCCCTGTACCCTACCCCCCGTCCTCCACCAAAGAGGTAGGTTATGAGCATGTGGCCGGGTGCCGTGTGCAGGGCGGCTTCCACCACCGTGTGCGCAACTGCTACGCGCCGGAGCGCATCGATCAGAGCTCCATAGTGGCGCCATCCCCATACACTATTGTACTGCAACGCTCACTGCTACACTGACAACCTCCATGGATGGCACGCCGATCCCCTCCCATAATATCAAGTTGTGCTGTAAACTTTGCGTACATTTGTTCACTGTTCCTTTTCTCTCCACCCCTTTTTGAGTTAAGATCTAGTATGTACCTAAGACAAACCTCCAGTCTGGAAATCCCACAGAGCTCTAGTTACTGTTCACTGGCGGTATAGGAACTGATTCACACTTTCTTTAATGGTGATTGCGTTTCAAAACAAATCCAAACGGCAGGGAGGATTCTGCCTGGAAGCATATGCGTTTCCTCAGCATAAACGGCAGGCTAATCGGTAATGTGCATCGGTTATTCACATGGAACAATGCATAACGAAACTACTTGCGATCAGGGGCAAGCCCCACTCACAAGCTTTGCATTGCATTTCTAAATTACAAATGCCTGAACCTGTACATGCCGCATGCATCAGGACCATTCTCATCTGCGTTCCACATTTGTTTACATCTCTGTTTTGTTTAACATAATTACAGATGACTCACCATACTTTTTCCCTTATTAATTTTGAGGGATTTGTAATACGTCCTTAAAGGGTATCCCAGTTTAACCAAACTCATGATTTAGGACAGGGCTGGGTGGTTAATTGAAAATACAACACATATTTACCACCCTCCTATTTATGTCCCGCGACGTGGGCATCGGATCTGTGCTCGGTTTGATTACAGGGGCACGGCCGCCGCCATCCGACCCATCTCCCACCGCGCGCTTCAATTTGGATGAGAAGGACGTGGTGTCTGTGTAAACACAGTGGATGGATCAGATGACGCGTGCATGGACATTAGAGACGCGGAGGAGGTAAGGACCCCAGTTTATATTATTTTTCAATAGCCAGCCAGGCCTTTAAATTATGGTATTTAACTAACATCGGATCACCCCTTTAAATTCCTTTTAACATCATTCTTTTTAGCCCGCTGTTTGGGGGGGAATAATTGGATGCAAATTGCTTTACCATTATTTTTTTCCATCTGAAGTAACGTCAGGCTAATGGAATACTCCTTTCCATCTTATTTTTTAATATTTTCTATGTATGACAGACTGTGTATATATTCATATGAGTTTGCACCATCATTTAAGGGGGTTTTCCACTTTCAGCAAATAATTGATACGGATTGTGTTTTAACTCCTTAACGACCAGGAGTTTTTTGCGTTTTCATTTTTCACTCCCCACCTTCAAAAATCCATAACTGTATGAGGGCTTGTTTTCTCTGCGTAATAACTTGTCACTATCATATGATGTATTTAATATTCCCATACCCATTTCCTGGAAAGCAGAAAAAAAATTCCAATTGCGTGAAATTGGTGAAAATGCATGTGCACAAAAATTTGTCAAAACACCATTTCTTATGGGCTTGGATTTCTACCGCTTCATTGTGCGCCCAAATACATGTGTTACTTTACTCTTTTGATTCATTCTTGGGCTCGTGCAAATCGCCTGGGATACCAAATTGGTATTGGGTTTTATAATGTTTTTATACATTTCAAAATGAAAAAAACCCCTCAATGTACAAAATACAACAAAACTTATAACTACGCCGCCAAGCATAGTTGCCCCCGCACTGATCGTCCTCCATGTTACCACGTTGGGTGTTAGTGCATATGCAGGGCAATGCTCTCCAGCTATGGAGAGAGATTAGCCCATGATCCCTCTCCAAATACTTGCAGCTGACAAGTACGTCCAATGTACCTCTTGCGTTCTATAAAGAAGTGATATAACTTTTTCCAATATACATAATTCTGATCACATTCTCTCCTCATGGTTATTCACTAGATCTCTGCTTGCTGTTTTTCTATAGCAAATGTCTGATGTTACTCTCCACTTGATTACAGAATTTGTCCAATGGGCTAGCGATGGATCGTAAGGTGGTGTGTATTATTCCACTCTGCAGGATACCTTTCGGTGATAAAACCAACGGCTCGGCAAACACTGCCTGTCCATCATGTAGCCATGGACAGATTTGTAGCAATTAGTAACTCAAGCTTTCTTTACAGGACAGCAAGCAGAGTCTTGAAAATCAGGAGTAATTGATACAGAAAGTATATTTGGACAAATTGTGACATCTTCCCACTACACGAGTCACGTGAGCAATTTAATTTTACGGAAATGGGAGCCAACCCTTGTAATCAATCCTATTTTATTTCAGGAGTTTTCAGTGCACCTCCTGTGCGTACAAGCAAGTGAATAAATAATGACATCATGGATATAACTAATGAAAATGGAATAACTTATATGAACCGAAATAGCAAGGGTCTTGACATTACAACGTACCACCTGTAAAGGGAACCGACCACCTACGAATCGACACTAGAAAGGTAGAATCGGTGGTAGGTGTATGTAAGGGTACCAGGTAGGATAAGTCGGTAGTCGAGGAGCTATCGACAACGGCCCTCCGCCTAAGGTGCAGTTTACAAAGCGTGAGTGGGCTAATAGTTATAGATGCTGCGTATGCTTGGTCGAGCATCCACTCCACAGCCAGTCGGAGACACATTAACTGGACCTCCACACCTGGTTGCTGCGGACCCGCAGCTACAGGAACCTAGCACCGCAACAGTGGTTAGGAGGATAATGCGGCGACTGGGGCGTGGATTAGCCGCGCTGTGTAGCCTCGTGCTTGGCTACCTCCACGCCCCAGTAGCCGCATACCGAAATTTCCTTTAGGTAGCGCGCTCAGTATAAAGTTACAAAAGTTAGCGGGACGTGAGGATAGCTCTAAAAAAGCTATCCTCACTCCCTTACCATCCCCTACCACCGCGGGATAACCCCTTTAAGGACGTCATTACAAATCCATCAAAATTAATAAGGGAAAAAGTATTGTTAGTCATCTGTAATTCATGTTAAAAAAAACAGAAGATGCTAAACACAAATGTGAACGCAGATGAGAAGTGGTCCTTGCTGCATGCTGCATTTACATGTTCATGCATTGTATTTAGAAATGCAATGCAAATGCATGTGGATGGGGCTCTGCCTGATCGCACGTAAGTTTCCGTTCTGAATTGTTTACATGTGAAATAACCGGATGCACATTACCGATTGCATGCGTTTATGCTGAAACGCATATGCGTCCAGGCAGAATCCCTCCCTGTTCCGTTTGGATTCTGTTTTGAAACGCAATCAATACAGAAGGTGTGAATGCAGCCTTACAGCAGTGACAGCTACTAGAGCTCTGTGGGATTCCAGCCTGGATGTGTTTGTCTTTGCACTAATAGATCTTAAAAAAGGGGGGAGAAAGTGAAAAATGTACAAAGTTTCAGAACTTTTTATTATGGGAGGAGATGGCTCCATCCATGGAGGTTGTCAGTGAGCAGTGAGGCTGCAGTACAATAGTAGGGGATGGCGCACTATGGAGCTGATCATGCGCTCCAGGCCGCTAGCATTGCGCACACGGAGGTGGAGAGCCGCCCTGCACCCGGCTCCCCCGGCCACTCTGCTCATACCTACCTCTTTGTGCGGACGGGGTAGGGCACAGGGGTCGTTACCAGGCCACAGAGGCGCACAGCAGCCCCGCTCCGTGCCCTCCTCCCGTGTGCGTGACAAGTGGCACAGGCAGCAGGGAACCCAAGCGGTGCCATTTCAGGGAGCCCGGGACTGAGGTGGGCAGCAGGTGCACATGGTACTGTACTGGGCGCCGTACTGCCCACACAGCACAGGACAGGGGGGCCTCACTGGGGGTCTGCGCCACCGCTACATCCATTGCAGGCCAGGCAGGCAGAGCGCGCCGAGACGCATCAGGCGCAGGAAGCGGCCGCACGGGGAAAGGGGCGCGCGGCGAGGGCGCCTGCAGGAACGCGCGGTTATTGTTATTACCTCAGGCTCGGCAGATGGGCTCCGGAACATGGCTCACACCAGAGCGCAACCGAGACACAGCCACCGGACGACGCGCTCTCACCGTGCGCAACGCCCCGCCAGCCAGCAGGCTCTCCAGGGCAGAGGAGGAGGAGACAGCGCGTCATCAAGCGGCGCCCGGCCAGGGGACCAAGGCTCCGAGATCTCCACCGACGGGAATATGAGGGGGCACAGACTGCCAGCTCTAGTGCCAGGCGGCGAGACGCGGCTACTGGCCGTACGCCCTCACCTCTAGTGCCAGGCGGCGAGACGCGGCTACTGGCCGTACGCCCTCACTGGCCGGTAACTGCGCGCCGAGGCGCTACTACAGCTGCAGTCATACCTCAGCTGGGGGGCAGGAGGCTAACTAGCTATATACTGGGGGGCAGGAGGCTGGATAGCTATATACTGAGGGGCAGTAGACTGGCTAGCTATATACTGGGAGGTAGGAGGCTAGCTAGCTATATACTGGGGCAGGAAGCTGACTTGTTATTTACTGGGGGGCATGCATTTCCCACCCTAGACTTATACTTAAGTCAATAGGTTTTCCCAGTTTTTTTGAGGTAGAATTAGGTACCTCTGCTTATATTCAGGTTGGCTTATACCCGAGTATATACGGTATATGTTTTTTTCTGATGTTAGCCATACACAATAGCTAGAAGTAGACTGATTGTTCAACAACCTCTGTACAAATGATTGTCTGATAAAGTGTTGTTTTGCAGAACTAACCATACACGTTTTGTCACTACTGAACAGTAGTTTTTTTAAAATATGGTACAATAAGGACAATAGTACAATAAAGTCCTATGTGAAATAAGAAAATTCAGACAAACTTTAATCTTAATTGACTTAATGGTCAATATTTGTATGAGATTAATAGGCATTCATTGTTCATTGATGTTTAAATCATTCAATTTTATAAGCATAAGGATTTCTGGGAGATTAGACATAACACAAATTACCTAAAGAGTCACAGGGGCGGATTAGAGTCACACTGGCTTGTCTAATGTCCCACAGGACTTCTACATTGTTGTAAGCTATCACCGGTAGCTGCCACCCAGATTGTGATGATGTACCTGTCTAATAGGACATCACTTAGGACATGAACTTTTATGTATTAATCGGCAATCAGCAGGTCCCTATTGTTCAGGGGACAGGGGACGCGGAGCCATTCACCGTAATGCAAATGTCTTCCTTACCAACAAAAGGGATTCCCTCAAAATCTCATATGGTGTTGCTATACCTCCTTGTCTAATATCCCCAGAAAGCATACCTAAGGTGTCAGAAGGATTGGCTCCCCTCTGCAGCAGATGCATTTTGGGGATGCATTTATTATGGAGATCACATTTTATGTAATCTTGCTGGGGTAAGATTGCACTGGTGGGTAAAAAAAAAGTTGTATAATTTTATTATTGGCAGAGAGAGGGTGGAAGCCCCCCCCCCCCCCCCCCCACCCACACACACACACACACACACACACACACTAATGTCTTCCACGTATGTAGGGCTGGGACATTTTGATGCTCTTTTTTAGGGGATAGCTGGTGAAAACCTTGGCGGGGTTTGAACTGTGAGGAGAGGGCATGTCTTAATTGAAGGTACTGGTAGAATATATAACTGGGAATATCATGAATGGTCTAGAGTTGTTTAAAGGATTTGAGATTAGAGTTGTCATACAGGTCTGCTAGTGTGAGGATACCAAATTGCTCCTATGCCGCCAATTCTGGCATTTTAGATATTTCATGCAGCCCTGGATTACACCACAAAGGGGTCTCAAGTATAATATATATCAAGTATAATAACCACTCTGGCTAATCTGTAAGCGGGTAGTAAATGTTTGGCGTATGTGCAGGAAGCTTCTAGGACTGTCCATAGTTTATCTAGTTCTAAATAGTGTGCCAGTTGGTAATCTGAAGTGGGTAGAGGCGTGCACAGTAGCCAGTTCCTAATGCATTTAGTTGGCCCGCTAAATAGTACAGACTCAAGTGTGGGAGGGCCGCTCCTGCTTCATGCTTTGGCCTTTTCAGGGTTGGTAGACTCAACTTAGCCCTGAATGATCCACAAATATTTAAAGGTAAATGTTATAGGGAATTCCAGCATAAAGTCACCCTCGACCAGGCTAATTTTGTCGGATAATGGTGTGAGGGAGGACTTGGACCAGTTGGTGCGAAGGCCTGAGAACTCGCAAAATTTCTCTACAGTATGTTTCCCATCGCAATAGTTAAAGAATGTTTGGGCTCTGCCATGAATAACAGTAGGTCATCTGCGTATTGTGCTGTCCTCTTTATTTCCCACGCCTATGCCTTTGTAAAGGGAAAAGTAGCAAGTTTATAGATATTGATGCTCGAGGAGATTGGTAGATAACAGATTAAGCTGACCCCCTACCTCCAGGACCCCAGTGTGCCATTGGACTTCTAAGTTATAAATATAACAAAAACACGTTTAACAATTTGGTATTCGTATAACAACTCAAGGGTATCTCTACCCGCCTCTACTGGGATAATGGGTCTAGTAGCCCTTCTATTCATATTTGTAGGTGATTCGTGGCGCTCTATTTAGAAAACGTTGGTAGTTAGATCTGCCTGGGTAGTCACCCGTAGGAGATGCTAAGTGGTAGGTATAACCACTAGCTAAATTATTGCATCAATGCCTGTGATTTGTATGTGGCATGGGCACCGCATCTTCCCCTACAGTGGAAAGGACATAGCATGGGGAGTACATCAAAGAAGCCCACCTGTCTCCCGGTAGGGCATTTGGTATCCGGACATAAAGGAGGGCGTTAGAAACGTAATCATCCGAAATACAGTAAAAAGTCCACCAAGTGTCCTTACCTATAGGGAGAAAAAGCTAAATTGAAGATCTTATTAAGGAACTTTACAGTGTAAAGGATACTAAGATCTCGGAAGTTGGTTCAGCCAGTCTTCTGCTTCTTTTGGTGACAAGAAGAACAGGGTCTGCTCTCTGTGTATCACACGTAATCTTGCTGGGTATGCCATGGTGTACTGGATTGAGGCTTCGCTTAGATGCTTCTTGACCTGCTGGAACGTGGAACAAATTTTCTGAAGAGCCGCTGAATAATCTGGGACTAGCGCCACGTTGGAGTTGTTGTATTTAATCTCGCCGAGTCGTCTGGCCGCTTGAAGTGCCGCATCCCTGTCCTTGCTGCTGAGTAGATGTCCCAGCCAGGGAGGCTATGCTGTCCCAGGCGGGGAGGCTATGCTAGGACAGGGTGGGCCCTCTCCACCGCAAACGCTGTTGAGAAGTTTGCCTCCCGCAGAGTATCACGTAGCCATTGCTCAATGAATATACAAGGGTCTCTTTCCTCTGTTATCTCTGGGACGCCAATTATCCTAAGGTTATTTTGGTAGAGCCTGTTCTCCAGGTCATCCACCTTTTGAACTCATAGGTTGGCCACTCTCTACAGCTCCGTGATTCTGTTTGGAAGCGTTGCCTCTGTGTCTTCTAGCTGAGACACCTGCTCTTCGGCCTCACCCACTCTGCCTCTTAGATTTTGCATAGCATGTCTCAAAAGGCTAATATCTACTTTGACCTCCTCGATTTTCACAGTCAGAGATGCAGTCCTTGCTTGGATGGCCTCCAGTAACTGAGCTGTGACTTGTCTCAACGTGGGCTCTTGTTTTGGGTCTGGGGCTTTCTGTTTGGCTGAAGTCAATTACTGTTGGGACCTTTAAAATGGGCTGGCAGAGCTATCAGCCCCCCTGGCCGATTCTCGCAGCCTGTCAGGGACCGATGCCGTCACCTTGCAGCTCATTTGTACTGGTTTGCAGCTGCTGAAGGATGATATGGTTGCGGTGAGCTTGACTGTGAGAGTATACTTAAAATTAAAAAGCAAAGTCTTATGTCTCCTGCCTGCTTTGCTATTTCAGGTCCCTTTAACCCTCTGGTAATGTACCAGCTTTATGGGTTCTCAATTGGAGTGCTGGTTGTGAGGAGGAGCTCCCTTTTCTTGGCCCCTTCAGGAATTCTGAGCCTCCCTAAGGATTGCTGGAAGGAGAGGGGTACCTGAGGGGGGGCGGGGTTATATTGTGTTGTGGCGCCTGTTATAGCCTCTCGATGCAGCGTCAATGACAAGCCCCTTTTGTACCTGGAATTACAGCTGTATGTTGGAGACTAGATATCTGGGTGTCCCTGGAGTTGCGGCTTGGTGTCATCTCCTCTGGGCAGCCGCTACTTGTTTCACCAGAGAAAATGGCCACCACACGTGGCCACCGTGCGCCAGTACCCCTGGCCGTATCGGGGCTCTCTCTACCACACCCTCCGGTGCCGGTGGCTCATTGTGGTCTCGCCGACCCCTCTGGCTGACTGCAGACCTCCGGTCTGGCGTTAATCTTAGGTGCGCTGGTGGTTCCGTCTGCTCCTTCTCCCTGACAAGACTCCTGGCGTGTCCCTGCTATTTCTCTTCGGTGCCTGTGCAGAATAAAGAAAGGATTATACACCGGCAATGGCGGAGCTCAACTTTGGCATGTCTTGCCAGCTCGATTACTCGCCACGCACCCCATGTACCGCACCTTTGATTAATTACGTTATAAATTTTTGGTTTGTCTACCTGAATCTCTTACACTGCACTCTTTCTTGATTTTGATTATCACAGTGTTCTTACATTGTACATAAAGATGTTTTCTAAGCCTAGTAAAATAGAGTAAAATTATGCATAATTTCCCAAAGTAATTCAGAATATTCTAATGAAAACCTAGTCATAATTAAGATTTATTTTTTCTGCAGATAGTTTTACCAAACTCATGTTTTTCAGAATAGTTAATGCTGTTGCTGCACACGTCTCAATGTATTAATATGGATTCGAACAGCAGTTGTTTTCTGTAGGTAAATGTAATATTTTTTTACATTTCACAAAGCAGTGTGCACTTTTGAAAAATATAAGCATATGAAATATCTGCAAACAACAATTCTAGGACAAAATGTTCTTAGCTGAATCTAAAATGATTTCCCCAAGATACAGTTTAAAACAGAAGTTTACATACATTATATAAAAAGACACATATGCATGTTTTTAATCACTATGAAATCAAAACAGAATAAACTTTTCCAGTTTTAGGTCACTTAGGATTACCAAAATTATTTATGTTTGCCAAATGCCAGAATAATGAGAAAGAGACTTTTTAAATGGAACCTGACATCAGGAGCCCTTTTTCT
Organism: Engystomops pustulosus; assembly: GCA_019512145.1. Classification (NCBI taxonomy): domain Eukaryota; kingdom Metazoa; phylum Chordata; class Amphibia; order Anura; family Leptodactylidae; genus Engystomops; species Engystomops pustulosus. The sequence goes on along the minus strand of CM033644.1, from coordinate 113,181,321 downwards.
GGTTCCCCCCCATGTCCCAAAAAAGAATATTGCGCACATTGCCAACATGTTATATTAAAACTGGCTTTTTCCGATAAAAACAAAAGTTAGATGAAAGTTTACCTTTCTCTCTGTAGAATAATTTCCATGGGAGTGGCCAGTGAGAAGCTGTTTCCCCCCTCCCTGGGGAAACCACTCCGTCATGTGTCTATTTAACAAGGAGGGAAATGGGTGTTTTTTTAAAATTTGAAATAGAAGCATGATTGAGCAGTTTCCAGAGGATGTGCCGTTAAGTCATTTTTTTTGTTATGACAAAGTTAAGTTTCCATATATTTCTTTAGTATTTGGTACCATTGCCCTTAAACTGCATGACTTTTGGTCAAACATTTTGGATATCCTTCCACAAGCTTCTCACAGTAGTTGGTGGGAATTAGGGTCCTTCCCCATGACAGAAATGGTGTTACTGAGCCATATTTGTAGGCTTCCTTGCTTTCACCTGCGTTTTCAGCTTTGCCAATAAATAGGAGTGATGGCCACTCCAAAATATTGACTTGTTATTCTTAGAGGGGTTAGCTACTCTTTTATAGTTGCCCATGTGCCCTTATTGCCCTAAAGAGGTTTACCTATAAAGTAAAGTCCTCAAATCTTGATCTAGCAGTGATGCTAAAATTAAAACGATAACCTTTAATCCCTTACTGCAATTTTACTCACTTTTTTCTGCTTCTGCTCCAATCGTGGCAATAGATTTTTTTAAGCCTCAGACATTACAAGACCTGGCCGTATAGGTTAAATACCCATTGCCAGGGAAACGGTAAACAAAATACACCAAATAGTGTCACTTACATATAATACAACAGATAGCATTTATTATTCAAATATATAATCCAATAAGCAAATCCTCAGTGTGTATATGTGCATGTTTATAAATAGTCACTTATGAACAAGCTTGTTACGTGACCATTACAATAACAAAGAAACAGTTACTGTATGCCGATAAGCTCAAAGATAGCAGGGGAGGATATATGTAAAAACTAAAACAGTATGGAAGAATGAATAAATAAAGGTGAATAATCGGGCAGATTTACTATATCATTGATTAAAGAATATGTTATTTTACCATACTGTGTATATTTAAAATGTTTTCTTCGTGGGAATACCCCTTTAATAATAATCCCTGAATGTTCAAGTGATTCAGCACTCCTGCTACTTACTTTAGTGCTGTCTGTGGCTCTTTGTGTATATGTCTGAGCACTGATGAATAGGAGGAGCCTGCAGCAGGAGCATAATGACTCATCCTGCACTCCCTTCTGCTCTCTCCCTGTGTCTTTCAATGAGATGGACTGTGAGAGAAAGAGGCAGTGGTTGATACCATTAAGACAGACTGAAGGAGTGATAAATAGGGAGTTCTGTATATATGAAGAGGGCATGTTGAGAACAGAAAAAGTCTGGAACTCTCAAAAGAGGGAAAGGTGCAGAGACATGTCTAATAGGGAGGCAAACGTGCAGAGACATGTCTAATAGAACAGATTTACTGAAAAGTGGCCAACCACCTTTATGCCACTTTTGTCCATTTAGAAGACCCATTTTCAATCAAGCTTTAATTTCCTGGCTGATGTCTTGAGCTGTTGTTTCGTTTTTGCCACATAATGGGGCACATTTACTAACAGCTTTGCCCCACACTTTTATCGGACTGTGCACCTTCATCTAGGCTAAATCGGCTTGCACAGGTGTTAAAGAAGTGTCTGCACTGCTATTGTGTCGCACCCAACCCTTTTGTGGAGCCGCTGAGCTAGCCTCCATGCGAAACAAATTAGGAGGTGTGCCATCGGTTGGTCCAACTGATTTGGACCGAGCACCGTATTTAACCTGCAAATTGTGTTGCACGCCCTATGTTAAAGGTGCACCACAAAAAAGATGCAAATTGTGTTGCACGCCCTATGTTAAAGGTGCACCACAAAAAAGATGGTGAACTCTGTTGAGCCAGTGCACGGGAGCGATAGATTCATGATTTCTGGCGGACTGTGCACCTTAAATCGGCTTGCACAGGTATTAAAGAAGTGTCTGCACTGCTATTATAGTAAATGTGCCCCAATGTTCTTTCCTCAGGATGTCACTTTTTTGTGCTGTGCTCCAGTCCCACCACATGATGGTTCTGCCTTTGTGTTTCACAATTGGGATGTTGTTCTCAGGTTTGTAAGCTTATTTCTTTTTCCTCCACACTTAACAAGGGTCATTATGGCCAAACTGTTCAGGGCTGTTTCCTGGCAGAGTGGTCTTTCAGCCCAAGTCGATTTAGTACTGGATAATGACACACTCCACTGCAAACTTTTTGAAATAAACTTTTTTTTTACAAAAAAATTGTTACAAAAATATATACTATACAACCCAATTTTTGCAGAGCTATTGCCCTTTTTATTGACCAAAAGTCATCTGAATACCCATTGGGGGACATCTACTATGGCGCTTCCACCAGTTTTGTTCTGCTTTCCGACCTATTTATTAGCTGGCAGCTGAAAAAAAATGGTATGTCTCTTCTCTGAAAAGAGGCGTGGCTTTGGCGTAGTGGAAACTCAGACACAATTAATACCTTATATACTCGAGTATAAGCCTAGTTTTCAGCACAAAATTTGTGCTCAAAAACCCTAACTCGGCTTATACTCGAGTCAACTAAAAACAAAGACAAAACCCTTTCTGACGTCGCCCATAGGTCCTCTTCTGTCTGAGACAGTCTGAGACAGAAGAGGACCTATGGGGGACGTCGGAAAGATGAGTACAGTGTTATTTTTTTCCCTACTACAGGGGCTGGGCAGGCTGTATGCTACAGGGACTGGGCAGGCTGTATGCTACAGGGGCTGACAGACTATATACTGGGAGGCTGTAACCAATGCATTTCCCACCCTCGGCTTATACTCGAGTCAATAGGTTTTCCCAGTTTTTTTGTGTTGAAATTAGGGGTCTCGGCTTATACTTGGGTCGGCTTATACTCGAGTATATACGGTATGTGTCGCAACCATTTTTGGGCGCTGTAAACTGGTGGAAGGTAGACCCAAAGAAATTTGGTCTACCAAGGGCACAAAAACATGCTTTTGCACTCACATTAGGATGCCTGCTGCCTGTCCTTCTGGCATCTAATTCCAACTGGAAGAGCTGTGGGACAAGATGTATCCACTGATGCATTTCCGCAGCTCCACTCTACGGCAGAGCTCAGCCTGTTCTCCAACTGTTGGACACATTTATGGACAGAACAGATTTTGGTCCCACAGACAGAAAATGGTCTGGGCACCAGAAATGTATCTTTCCGACAACAAGTCGGTAACAAAGCCAGTGTAGACACCGGCACTTTATATAAATGTCCCCTTTTCATTGTGTGTGAAGGAGGGCTTAGTTTTTCTTATTGCATCTTTTATGCACTGAGAGGAAAAGCCCTTTTTTTCCCATTGCTTTTTTAATGTCAGTGAGAGGAAGGGTCCGGTTTTCCCACTGCCTATCTTATGGTAGTGAGAGGAAGGCCTCTGTTTTTCAATATATAATGGGTGGCCACCCTGCCACACTATAAAACAATATTCTTGATTCTACCACTAGAGTTCATGATAAAAAAATGAGAGAATGCACGACTGATAGTGTTCTCATTTGACATTGATGGCATAGTGGCGGTTACAGAAAATAATGCTCCCCTCCTGGACATTACAGACATCACATGCATCATTTAATGGAGTTTACCTTAAAATGTTGGTATGTTGAGTCTTTGTCTGTTTTTTTGCTGGATTATATTCAGTGTAGATTTGATACGATCTCAATGGAGGATGACCACTATTCAAGGGCCAAATCTGTTTTTCTAATGACGGAAAACATTAACCTCCTCACGCTCTGCACCATACATGTACAGCATAGAGCTGCTACCACTGAATGAATATGTATGTATATTGCAGCAAACACGCACCACTAGTACCCTCAATCAGTGCTAGCACCAATCCCGAGTATTAACACTCTGATTGCAGCCGTAGACTATATGGCACCTGGAGACTCATTAGTGGTACATTCTAATGAATACTGTGTAAAAACGCCATATACTGTACTACAGTAGAATTGCAGTTTATGGTTGGAACAATCAGACCATCTAGAGTAAAAGTACCCTAGAGAGTCTAAAGAATAGTTAAAAAAAAATTCACCCCTTTCCCTAGAACTGATATTAAACTTAATAAACAGTAAAAAATCACAAACATGTTTGGTAATCCCAAAATGCCCGATCTATCAAAGTATAAAAACAATTCCTGGTGGTGAACCCCCTAATGGAAAATAGCGCCCAAATGTCTGAAAAGCTACTTTTACACCAATTACATCATATAAAAAAATGATTAAAAGATTACACAGTCCTCAAAATGGTTGCAATGAAAATGTCAGCTCACCTGCATAAACAGCTTCCTACAGCAAACTATGAAAAAGTTATTAGCATCAGAAGATGGCAAAATTAATTTTTTTTTTAATACACATTGGGGCACATTTACTAAGAGCATTGCACCAGTTTTCTGTCAGACTTTGCACATTCTATCTAGTGCAAACTGCTTGCACAGGTATTTAAGAAGTGTTGCACCACAAATGTGTTGTACGTGACCCTTTTGTGGCGCAGCTGCACTAGGCATCATGCAACACAAATTAGGGGGCATTCCCGTGCTCAGTCGGACCGTGCGTCAGATTTAACATGCAATCTAATAGAAGTGTTTTGCACGACCCATGTAAAAGATAGACCAAAAAAAAAGCTGTGCACTCTTTTTCCCCAGTTTAGGGAGTGCCATATTAATGAAGAACGGGCTCCAGAAGTCATGAATCTGGCGCACCTTGCATTATACACAGGCAAGCTACACTTAATGCAGTTTGAACCATTCTTAGTAAATGGGCTCCATTGTTTTAATTTTTTTAAATGTATTAAAACATAAAAAAACCTATATAAATTTGGTATCCCGTGATCCTACCGCACCACAAAAATGTGACGAGAATGCATTTTTTGCCAATTTCGCAACATTTGGAATTTTTTTCCAGCTTCTCAGTACATGGCATGAAATATTAAATAACGTCACTGAGACATAAAATTTGTTACGCAGAAAATATGCCCTCAGACAGCTATGGAAATGGAAAATGACAAAGTTATAGCTTTTGAAGGTGGAAAGCAAAACATCAATGAAAAAACACTGCATCCTAAAATGGTTAATGCTGCCCCATTGATGTACTATAAAGCCCTAGCCCTAAACTCATCTCTCTAGCTCAGGGGTTGCTGTAGGAAAAGCTGGATGAGGAACTTATCTTTGAAAACCTTTGGATATTTTAACCAAGACATTTATGTTTGTCCTCATCAGCATCATATTAACCTTTCATTGGACTCTCATAGTGAAGTAACTGCTACACCAGAGAGGAATCTATATATAACAATTCTGCCTATCTGTATTGTGGATGCAGCTCGATTGTTTGGCTGTGTAGTAACCAAAAACCATCCATATGATAAACTTACTGCAGAACTCATAAATAAAATTCGGGCCAAGAAAATGGCATGCAAACATTTGATCTAGGTTTCTTCACACTGTTTACTGACAGGAGCACATTTACGATCAAAATATTATTCAACACTATTCACTAACAATAGCACTTTAAGGATCCACGTACCATTGTTTGCTATTCATGGAAATAGAACTTGAATGATCTGTGTATCAGTGTGCGTTATTCATGGACAACAGAACTTTTATGATCTGCGTATCAGTGTATGCTATTTATGGACAACAGAACTATTATGATCCACATTTTAATGCGTACTAATCACCATGATGAGCACTTCTATTATCCATGTATAAATGTGCACTAATCACTATGATGGTCAGTAATATTATCCATGTATTAATGTGCACTAATCAGTATGATATGCAGTAATATTATCGAAAAGAAAGCACGGCCAGCAGGATCCAAACTCCAATAACTTCTTTATTCAATGCATAAATAGCAATAAAAACTTCCACTCAGAAGGACGACACCAGCCTACGCATTTTAGACAGCAGAGCTGTCCTTAGTCATGGCTAACACTTAATGTCATACACCTCCAATTTATAATGAAAATACACTCCCCTACTTTTCTGTACCTCCCCTCACCCATACGTCATTTCCGATACCGCCTCTAATTTGACTAGATATACATTTAACCTGCTAGCAATTGCATAAAACTAACAATGAGGATCACGCGAAAAAATAACACAAGGTAATAAATAAATACATCAATACATTGCCACACATCTTGTATAATATATCATGAAATTTCCTCAAATAGCAGTCGCCAACGCCGGAGAAGAAATGGGGTCACGTGATACCAGTTTTGTGCATGGTAGCAGTGTGTCTTTCCGGTTGAAGTCCTGTATACAAATGCCTGTTGTTAAGCAGCATGATTGCACAGTTAAAGTCCTGTAAACAAAGGTGCGTTGCCCAATAGCACATAGTAGTCATGTGACAGATCACCTGATGGTCATTTGAAGAATAGAATTTGACATCAGGAGCTGCCACCATATATGATGAGTCCCATCGACAGCGCAGCGGAGATTCCAGTTGGGGGTTGACGCTGGTCTCGAAGAACATGTGACGGGCGGAGAGAGCCTACTGAAGACCAGGAATCCACGCGGCACAGCCGAGGTGACTCAGTGGGGTGAATGGGAACCGAAGAATCTAGAAGTAATAATGGCGTACACAGAAGTGTATAAATAAAAGCAATCAATATAAAAACAACAATTTAAAATGACAAGAATGGATACAATGAATAGTATGGTAACATGAACCCTGCGGCATAAGAATGGTTGATCGAAACAGTGTAACAATGTAACAATAGTGATTAACTAAGAAGGTTTTACCAACATTTAATAGTGGTACATTAGCTCTCGTCTCCGATTAAGCCCTTATGGGGAGCAAGTCTCCAATGTAAAAATCCAAATGCTTCCCTACTGGTCAAACGTATTCCGAAATTGCCACCCCTAATATTTCTTTTGACTTTTTCAATGGCAAATGTAACTAGTGTACTGGTGTCCCCCCTATGTACCCTGACAAAGTGTTGGGATGCACCAGACAGATTACAACCGGAAGGGTTCGAGATATCGTGCAAATGCTCGCTAAACCGGACTTTGAATTTACAGGTAGTATGTCCAACATACATTAGATTGCATTGAGTGCATGGTATGATGTACACTACATTTTCCGTATTGCAGTTGATCAGTTTTTTGATGGGAAAACTCTTTTGGCCATTACTGTTTGTACACGACTTAGTTTTGTTGGCGACAAAATTGCAGGTAAGACACCTCAAGGCGCCACATTTGTAAAAACCTTGGTGTGCAGGCACGTCGGATTTGATTGTGTGGTATACAAGGAAGGGGAGCGCAAATTCCCCAAACTTTGGCCTCTTCTAGAAATGATCCTACACCCATTGTTAAGGATCTGTTCTAATGTTGGATCGCCTTTTAATAAAGGGATATGGCGTTGTACTATGTCCGAGATATCCTTGAACTGAGGGCTAAATTGGAGCACTAGTGTAGGAACATGTCTAGAAACAGAGGTCTTGGTATGTTTATTGTTCTAAATCTGATGTTGTTCAACATGTATGAGTGACTGTCTGTTTTTAATTGATGCTTTCTTATAAGCTCTTTTCAGGGACCATTCAGGATAGCCCCTGCTTCTTAGTCTACTACAAACCTGTGCTGCCTCTGTCTCAAATAGACTATCGGTACTGCAATTTCTCCTAACACGTGTTAATTCACCATCTGGTATGCCTCGAATAGTATGTGAGGGATGTTGGGATTTGGCGTGTAAGATGGTGTTCCCTGCCAGGGGTTTCAGATATGTCTTTGTGATGATGTTTTTGCCGCTAACCCCTTTAAGATGCAGATCTAGAAATTAAATTTCATTGGGATGGGTGGCAAACTCAAAATGACTGTTTTTTTTCAGATAATCGACGAAGATTTTCATGACAGGCACATCCCCACACCAGACAATTAAGATGTTGTCGATGTACCTGCCATACCACTCAATGGAAAATGGATTATTGTGAGAGTAGATAACATGCTCCTCCCACCACGCCTGTGTTGGTGACACGGACTGCTATTCGAGGAAATTTCATGATATATTATACAAGATGTCTGGCAATGTATTGATGTATTTATTTATTACCTTGTGTTATTTTTCGTGTGATCCTCATTGTTAGTTTTATGCAATTGCTAGCAGTTTAAATGTATATCTAGATGCGGTATTGGAAATGACATATGGGTGAGGGGAGGTACGTAAAAGTAGGGGAGTGTATTTTCATTATAAATTGGAGGTGTATGACATTAAGTGTTAGTCATGACTAAGGACAGTCTGCTGTCTAAAATGCGTAGGCTGGTGTCGTCCTTCTGAGTGGAAGTTTTTATTGCTATTTATGCATTGAATAAAGAAGTTATTGGAGTTTGGATCCGGGCTGGACCGTGCTTTCTTTTCTGATAATATTACTGCATATCATACTGATTAGTGCACATTAATACATGGATAATATTACTGACCATCATAGTGATTAGTGCACATTTATACATGGATAATAGAAATGCTCATCATGGTGATTAGTACGCATTAAAATGTGGATCATAATAGTTCTGTTGTCCATAAATAGCATACACTATTGCTATTTATGCATTGAATAAAGAAGTTATTGGAGTTTGGATCCAGGCTGGACCATGCTTTCTAATCTGATTTTTGGAATATTATCCATGTATTAATGTGCACTAATCACTAAGATGTGCAGTAATATTATCCATGTATTAATGCGCACTAATCACCATGATGAGCACTTCTATTATCCATTTATAAATGTGCGCTAATCACTATGATGTTCAGTAATATTATCCATGTATTAATGTGCACTAATCACTATGATGTGCAGTAATATTATCCATGTATTAATGCGCACTAATCAACATGATGGGCACTTCTATTATATATGCATTAATATGCAGTAATCACTATGAATACCACTTCTTTTATCCATATATTAAGGTTGCAATAATCATTGACAGAGTAACTTTACAATCAAGGTATGATTGATGATGATTTATGATTTTTCTTGAGCTGAATACTATACAGAGACAGGACGGTCAAGATCTTGCAGGATCATGTAGTAATGTAGTAATTTAATAATGTAGATCATGTAGTAATTTATAATATTCTTTGCAAGTGTTGCTGTAAAACCTGGCAAGTGACCAGCAATGGACAGACTTATAAGTCTCCCATCACAGATAGCCATGATTAAGGAAATCACTTTCCGAAACTCATAGGCAACTCACTTTGTCTCTTCTTACCCTGTGTGAATTCTTGTACCCTGGAGATGTCTCAATACATTTTTGGAAATTTTATCTTTTCCTTGCATTCCATTTAAGAAGCTGGACTTTGGTTTTGGATTGTGTATTTGGAGCAAAGGTTGTCAGTGCTCACGGATCCTCAGTAGAACTACATGACCCAGCATTTCAGGTAAGCTGATATTGAACTTTGTTTTTGTTATATCACCCCATCCTACTACTTATATTTGCTTCAAAACTCCTGGAACAACATGTCCATCTGGAACGATCCTAGGAGAGCTCATTAAATCTCCTGGCTTTCAATAACACTCCTATGCTAATGGCGAAAAATGTATAACACTGGCCCAGGCATAACATCTTTTCTAGCCAAAATTTCAGAGCATCTATCAACCATAATCTTCCTCTTCTCTTCCTGTTTTATAAAACTTAACATGGACCCATGATCTTTCCTCCACCAAGCATCCCACAATTCATGGATCTACACTCTCCCCAGTCCAAGCCTCCTGACTTGGAGTCATCTTTAACCCTACCTTATCCTTTATGGCTCAAATATAGGTATTTATTAAAACCTGCCTCTTCCATCTCAAGAATATCTCTTGCAACCTAATCCCACAGTCTACAAAATTGTTAGTACATGCCCTCATCATCTCCCCCTCGGTTAATTGTATATTCTTCTTTGTGGTCTCCCAGCTAACTCTCTTACACCTGTCCATTACCAAGTGTAATGGTAAAGTTACTGATAAAAAGTACTCTGGAGAGAGCCTTTGACAACAATTGCAACAATACTTGTATCATGCCGCTGGCTTCTTCCTATCCTGAGATATATCTGGTATATTTAACATTATTTCTTATCAAATCAGACGTAGGTGGGCACTTCCTGGTTGTGACATTAGCTCTGGGCACTGAAGCCAGACAGGACAGCATGTTTGTAATTGGTCAATCTGAAGCATGTGACATGTCATATGCTTGTGACTTGACTGAAGGTCTTTTGCCAGAGCACTAAGGACTTTCAAATAATACAGAACAGCATGTTTGTAATTATATAACCTGAAGCATGTGACAAGTTGCATGGTTGTGACATCCATCAAGGTCCTATTTCTTTTTTGCATTCCTCAACTACTGACACTCCCAACAAACCTCCTCTCGTCTCTAACTGATCTATATGGTTTCCTAAGGTTACCAGGAAGCATGGCAAATGGAGATTAGCCTGAGGGAACAAGGTAAAACATCTGCTAGCTGCTAAACACCTGAAGGTAACCGAGGGTCTAAGGGGCGTAAGTAAGACCCTCCAGCGGTATAGCAAGGACATATGATTTGTGAATCTGGAAATAGTAAAAACAGAATCATTATGAGATTATGATAAATGTGCCTGTCAAGTCTGTCTGTGTCTCTGAACTTTATTACATTAAAAACTGACCCTGCTACATATCTTTTAGACCCCCTAGGGTCTGATTGATCCTACCATATACTCTAGTATAGCAGTACATGGCCTTTTTTTCAAGATCTGTTACAATGTGCTAGTGTCACATTGTAACAGATCTTCAGAAATGAAAAATTATAAAGACTCCAGGCTGTCATGGCGACAAATAGTTGCTCCCAATGACATCGTGGGGAGCGATGATCACAGCCAAGATGGCGGCACCCACGCTCCACCAGCAGCTTTTTTGCTGGCATTTGAAGGGTTACAGTAAATCTACTATCATAAAACTACTTTCTGATGTGGCTCCCGAAGCAGATTCCCCATGCCTGCAGCAGCTGCATGCCCGTCTAGTATATGCTCCAGAAATAAACTCGCATAGACGCGCCTTCATGCCCCCAGTAGACTACTTCAGATAGTAGTTTCCCGAAAAAGGCTCAGCCCGTGAGCCTTTTTAATACACCTCTTGTGGCGGCATGACGTTCCTGTATTTCCTGGTGGGGCAAGGGGTAAAATGAGAAGTTCTTAAAAGCATAATCATTTCACTGCACTTTGAAGTCCTGAAGATCAATACTGCATCCAACAAGGTGGGGTTAGGGTCAATTGAGGGTAAATAATCCAACAGGGTTATAGCAATATACAGACCAGAGGTCCTGTACATTTGGTGTCAGTGACAATTATTACTTGGGGCCTCTCTCAATGTCAACTAGGTAGGGCAATGAGTTTCCAAGGCTCTCATTGACTATAATGTTCAGACATCCACATTGTAAAGTGTGCTGTGTGGCATTGGATAGTGTAACATTAGGCAAAAAACTAGGTTGTGGGCCGGAAGCGGGCTCAAGGGCAAAACTATCTGCTAGGTACCAAAGGTTAGGCCAGATCTCACAAAGTCCAGGAGACCTGTTGCTGTGAATCTGAATAGGGCGCCATGATCTATTAGGCTGAGTACGATGTTTTTGGTGACGGATTTTGATTTGGGGAAAATAGCTCTGCTCGCTCTAGGACTCTTCTGCCCTCTACCAGGAATTTCGTAACGTAACTTGATCCATTTTGTGTGTAGGAAAAGGAAAGGATGAAATCCCAACATTCGAGGCCTGTTCTGCGTTAGGAACCTCAGTTATGACTTTTGGACGTCTGAGGTCTATACTCTATTGAACATATCTCAGACCTGCTTGTCTAGTCTATTGAGTATGTACAACAAATACATCAAGTGAAAGAAAGACAACCCTCATGTCCTTTCATGCGACAGAAATCGGGGGGCTGAGCGTGGGATTAAACTTTAAAATTGTATGGCAAGCCATGACCTGAGCGGGGAGTGACACATGCAGGACATTGGGCACTTGATCGTAGTGAATCGCAGCAGAGTTCATTCTTGCCGGAGTACACCGGATCAGGGAATGTGCAGGACCAGATAAGTAAATGTGCCCCAATATCTCAGGTAAATATTAACAAGGTACCACCTATATGTTCTCTTCTTACTCATATTGTAATCATAGTTGGTGCACAAGTTAACCCTGTAAGGTGCGGTTTGTGAAATAACATTGATCGAATTGGTCTTCCGTCTCCCCACACTTATTTTCAATACATCAATAAATTAGGTGGGTGCGGAGCCATCCACCGCAAGGCTTTGGCCTTCTGAGCTAAAGGGCTTCCCTTAGGAAAGTGTGCTTATGGTGCTGCCATGATTCGTTGTCAAAGACTCCTAGTAGGCAGATCTTGGGAGCTAGTGTGAAAGGGATACCTATAATGGTGGGCAATAAGGATGTCACATCTTGCCAAAAGGAATGAATTATCAGACAAGACCACACCGTATGCCAGAAGTCAGCATATGTAGATGCACATCTAAAGCAGCCAGGGGTTTGTTTCCTGCCCATTCTTTGTTATCAAGCTGGAGTCAGCTAGCATTGGTGGAGGAAAAAAAAACTGAAAAGGTTTGTTGTTGGCTGACGGAGATACATACCAACTCCATTGCTTTACTGTATGGCTTATCAGACAAATGAGGAATCTGTAGCTTCCATTTCAACAAGGCAGAGGAGGGAAAGTTGTACACTTTGTCTGTTATCAGGTGGGAATATATTGTGGATATAAGGCCTCAAGGGCCTTTACCTTAGAACTCCTTTGAGAGGGATAGCTAAACAAATGGAGGGGTAGGTTATGAAACTGCAGATATGAAGGTATCTATACCTGATATACTATAACTAATATATTGCCTGTGTCTTCCTGCAACCTCTACTGGATCTTTATGCCTTGTTGCCTTTGAGAAAGATTGTTATTGTGACACTTGTGATTACCCATTGTGACTTCTGCTTCATTTCCTGACCTCGATTCTCTGCCGCCCACCTTGACCTTCTGCTACGTTCCCGCTTCTGATCCTGTGCCGTCTGTCCTGACCTTCTGCCTGACTACAACTCTGATTCTGCCTGCTGTTTCTGTACCTCGCCTTGACCACTACCATGAAAAAGTCGGGTCTGTGGAGCGACCTGGTGGTATCCTGCCACAGCAAGTCCAACCCGATTTGCGGTGGGCTCTGGTGAAAACTGAGTGCCACTTACACCATCACTCACGGCGGTTCAGTGGGTCCCTACCACCCATCCTGACAGTAAGATCCGGCCATAGATTCCGTCAAGGTGTCACTCCGTGAAGTAGCTGTCCTCACCACCATTGTGGCTCAGCAGTTTCCGCATATTTCAATGCAGGCCCAGCAACTTAACCATCTTATCGCTGTAATGCAGTAGTTATTGGCCGCCCAGCAGCAGCGTCCATTTCCTGCGGAACCTCCCGCTACAGCGTCTTCTGCAGAACCCAGACTGTGTTTGTCTATGCACTCCCAGTATGACGGAGATGTCAAGTTGTGCAGGGGCTTCATTACCCAATGCTCAATGCACTTCGAGCTGATGCCAACACAGTTCTCCACAGTAGGCATCCGTGGTCAGCCTACTCTCTGGGAAAGCCGTGTTCTGGGCCACTCCTCTCTGGAACAGGAATGACCCAGTGGCTGCAAACATCACTGCTTTTCTTGCAGAATTCTGGTCTGTCTTCGAGGAACCAGCCCAGGCATCTTCCGCTGAGACCACCCCGTTGAATTTGTAAATACGCAGTTCAATTCTGCACTCTTACCTTAGCTTTCTTGGAATGAAGTGCCATGTTTAAGAAAGAACTGTCAAGTCGTATCAAAGATGCACTGTCTGCTCGGGATCTGCCATCTTCTCTCATTTCTCTGGCCACTTGGATAGACTTCCGGTTCTCAGAGTGTCTAGAAGAGCAGCACCTAGAACATACGCAGATCAGGACCTGTCAACTTCCCCCCTTGGCTCCAGTTTTCCAAAGACCACCACAGCTGCCCTCCTTGTCTGTTGCAGAGGAGGCCATGCAGGTGGATAAAGCTGGATACCCCAAGAGTACGCCAGATGACAGGAGAATCTGTGTCTCTATTGTGCCAGTCCAGAGCACTTTCTCGGAACTTGTCTACTCCATCCACAGCATATGGGAAACGCACACACCTAGTAATTCTGGGATAAGCGTCCCTAGGTGAGAGCAAAGCTTCTCCACGTCTGAACATACCTGTCCTACTCAGCTCTGGGAATGGTAGCCAGTTTAAAGTTTCTGCCTCCCTGGATTCCGGCTCAGCAGGAAGCTTCTTGCATGCTGCCCTGATCTCCCAGCATAATCTTCTTCTGGTTCCTCTTGAGAAGCCGCTGGCTCGCTCCATCCATGCATTGATTATCACAGACTAAACAAAATCACTGTGAAGAACCGCTACCTATTGCCACTGATCACGGAACTCTTTGATCTACCTGGTTTACCTGGACGATATCCTGGCTTTCTCTGCTGACCTTGAGTTCAGGTTGTACAGGTTGTACAACTATTCCTCAGGCACGTAAGGACCTGAGGAATTACTATCGGCAGTTCATACCGCATTTCTCCTCTCTTGTGTCTCCTATTGTGGCACTGACCAAGAAAGACACCAATCCTAAGCACTGGCCTCTGGTGGCTGAAGATGCTTTCTCCAAGCTGAAGTTTGCCTATGTCTCTGCTCCTGTACTCACGTGGCCTGATATGGTGTGCCAAAATCGTTTGTTCCAGGGTTCCTGATGCAGATTTGCTAAAAAAAAAAAGTGCAAAGTCTGACAGATAACTGGCGCAGGGACTTCAGTAAATGTGGGCCAATATGATCACATATTATGAGGAATTTCTAGCGTTTTATGTATAGGGAATTATGTATTTAAATACTGTCCTCTATATGTACCTTACATTTTTCATTACAGAATGCATGACCTTTTAGCACATGCATTCTTGTGTCATGAATATTAAGAAGGTGGAAAAGAAGACTTAAGAGCCACAAGAGAAAAATCTTTCTGTTCAACAAAAGTAGCTCTATTTGCATTATAAATATTTTAAAGGAAACTCAGTTATTATTAAAGAATGCCCTTTCATTTAAGAGCTGTAATTTAGTGTGCTCGGGTTATCAGTAATACAGTGCGTGCATTGAGAACAGACTCGTGTAACAGCAGGTAGAGACGCTATGCCAAGTGCATCCAATGAAATTACATTGTATGAAAAAGATTTCATGTCTTTCACTATAACAAGCAGCTATGTAATGGCAAACCAGTGTTAAATGATCGATTAAGAGACACTTTACCTGCAGCGCCATATATTATGACACATTATTAATGTAGAGGTTAATTCGCAATGGTGAATTTAACAGTCTGTTTCAGCTGTATAAAACGAAACATCCTGATATTTAGTCACACAAAAAAAGGACAAATCCTTGAACTTAAATTGAATATTGTAGCACATTTATAACAATTGTTTTACCAGAAAGTTTCCATCTACAAAAATGACACAGATCATTTCAGACATCTACCATATTTATAGAAAGAGCACAGATGTGCATGGGTTTATCACAACATACTCGTATAGTAAACAATTTTCTAATTCTATGGTTTATAAAGACAAAATTAATTGGTTCTTTAACCTCTTTCCAACCAGGCCTTAAAAGGTTTTAATGAGCGTCACAAAGGCTGCTTAGCACTCTCGGCTAATAATTATGAAACCCCCAGAGTGACGTCACCAGGCTCTCTAGCAGGGACAAGGAAGTGAGTATCGCTGTTAATTGGCATATTTTTCAAAGTCTTTTTTTACAGGATTGATTAACGAAGATGTTTTCCGGGATTGAGGAGAAGATAACAGGTACGTTACATGTAACTTAAAGCGTAACTGCAAAGCTAGCGTGATTTTACCAGTTATTATATGTGATTCCCCCTTTGAAAACAAACATAACGATGCCTACTTTGTGCTGCTTACCCTTTTCTTTCCAAAGTTATGGCATTTTCTTTACTGAAAGTGTTTGACAAAAATCTTTCTCACTAGAGGTGAAGTGGGCAGAGACTAATATCTGTCAGTCTATGCCCTCAGGATGAGACCAGTTAGCTGCCCCACAGATCCCATGATGCCTTGTGTTCCCTCTAAAAGTAATTTAGCATTAAATCCATTTAGTTTCCCACAAGTAAATCTACTGATCACTGCACAGTGTACATACAGGATGTATATGGTGACTAGCTTCCATCACATAGAGGAGCAGGGAACATGTAATAAGTGGTAGAAATCATTAATACGCCAGTTACATGCAGTCTATAGTCTTTAATGTGTGAGCACCAAGGGTTAATAGCTTATCTCCACAAAGCTGATGCTGCCGATGACAAGGTAGGGGGGAAGTGAGCAACGAGAAATGCAGTTCTGTAGAATCACAGACTGGGATAGAGGGACTGATAGGGTACATCACTATTCTGTGCAGGAGACATCTACTTTCACTGTTCTGTACACTTCCAGCTCTGCTACATTCATTGTTACATGACCTCCCTATCTGTGAGCAGGGAGCAGCAGATCCTCCCCTCCCATGAAACCATCTGAGACACAAAGTGGAAACAAGATATGGTCTCATAAGGCTTATCAGCACATGAAGAGGAGGCAGCTATTGCAGCAATGAGGTAATCTGAGGGCAATATCAAAGAAACTATTGAATATAGGTAACAAAGATAATAGGTAAAGTTTTGTTACATCCCAAGAGCTATTTATTTGTAAAAAGAAAAAAACACCTTTACAGTTACTCTTTAAATTGCTAACATGCGATGGTTAGTTTACTTTTGAGAAAGTCTTAAGCAAGCTGCTCTTTCACCCAGCTAAGATGTTAGCTTTGGTTTAGAGATAAAGCTAACGTCAGATGTCATGAGCAAAATAGGAATTGTGGCCCATTCATAACAGCAAGTATAGGAATTAAAAGGCTATGTAGCATCCAGATACTGCTAAATATCAAGTAATTGTAAATTGTAAAAGTTTTGGCCGTTTGCTCATCTGGAACAGGTAATTCTCTTTCTCCCATTGCATAATTCATCCTTTGTCATTCCTCTGGTTAAAAATAGCACCAACAACCAGGAAAGAAGCATTAATTTCCAAGAAGAACCACTTAGAAGTTTTTGTATGATACAAGACATGAGCAGCTACAAAGGACTTTTTGAAAGTGATAAAGGGAGAAACAGCCTTAGGCTACATTCACACGCCGTACTATGGTATGGAGGGCATACACTGGCGCCAGGGAGAGGAGAAGGGGATGAGCGCCGCTCACACCTGCCCCTCTCCATAGCAATATATGGCTGCAGAGCCGTATTACGGGAGATAGGACATATCCTATCTTTTTCCCGGCTATGGAACGGTACGGTGCAGCATGTGTGCTGCATCATACCACTCCCGTAGGGTGCCGTCAGCCCATTGCCGTGTTTGGGGGATGTATATACGCTGTATATACATCAGCCATATATACGTCCCCCATACATTCGTGTGAATATAGCCTTAGTAAGAGTGAAAAGCTTTGTATGGCATGAAGACCTTGCGAACAGGGTCAATCCAATATCGTTTTCAGTTTCTTAGGATCCATCTATTGGCCAGTGCAGATACAATATAGCACAAGAAGGGTAATGAGGAGTACTGAGATCTGGTTAAGTCATATCAGTTGACAGACATTTTTAGTGTGTAGCAAATTGGTTGGGTAAAACAGACTGTCTTCTAGGTATGCTGAGACATGGATATGCAATAGGTCAGGGAAAATGTCAGTGAGCAAATCTTGAAACACAACAAGAGCATTGTACAGGCCAAAATGCATGACCAAGTATTCTAAGGTATTCTAAGGGCCTTTAAGGGTTTTGAAGGTAGTCTTTCACTCGTCACCTTCACATATTTATGATAGTAGGCAACTGACAGATCCAGTTTAGAGAAGATTGAATCCTTTAAAAAAACTCTGATATCAGCAACATGGGATATTTATTCTTGACAGTAATTTTGTCCAGTTGCTGATAATCTTTGCATGGACAGAGAGATCCTTTTCTTTTTACAAAGTATTAGTCAGGACCTGTCGCCAAAGTGGATTTACAGATAAACCTCTACTCCTACTCCTAACATGACTTGTGTATCCGGTATTCCACTACAGTGTCTGTATTAGGACATAGTCAGATTCATAGATCATACAATGGCATATTTGATACTTAACACTGACACCTGACACTGACACCTGAGTCTGACACTTGACACCTACATTGAATCTTTTTAAAAACTGTGGTAGCCAATGAGGACAAGAGCATAGGGAGGGGGAAATAACCAAGAATCCAGTGCATTATTTTTCACACTTGCAGAAGCTGCTGCTAAGATTTCCATTTTAAGACATGGTCAGGAGACAGAGTCAGAGTTGAGGTTGTTAACGGTAGTGCTTGCTGCAACATGCTGGTATGCATGGAGGGAGCTTAGCCGTGAGCCCTCTCCATACATCTTTTGCCATAAGCTGACATACTGTTACGTCGGTTTGCGGCAGGGGTAAGTAAATGACTTATAGCCACTGTTAATCATATGCACACTTCTTTTATCACTGAAAATTAACTGCTGCACACTCCGTCACTGTCACTGTATATTTGTACACAGAGACGAACAGGGCAACGCCAACCTCTATATACTAGCAAAGACCAACAGGGCAGTGCCAGCCTGTGTATACTAACAGAGACGTGGCAGAGACGGGCAGCACAACAGCACAGGGACACCCTGCATCATGTATAACCATAATTGCCAGTGTCAACCCGATTTTTCAGTGTGTTTCTCCATCACAGTGTACTTGTTCGTATAATGTCTGTTCCTCTTTTTTATGAAATTCAATAAAATTTGTAAGAGTTTATTTTGACTAAACTGTTTTTAAAGTTTGCCTTTTCTCGTGCAGGTTTTGAAAGAGGCATATTGCAGAGGCAGACTAGGTCTGTTTGTAGGCACAGCACGGTGACTGCCAGCTCAGCTCGCAGATGTATGGCTGGGGGAATACGAAGGAGGAGAAAGAGGCAGTTCACACCCAGGACAGCCTATCCATCTTCTGAAAAGCCTGGCTCACATGAGCCACTACATGTTCCAGTGGCTGGGCAACCAACACTGAGTTGTCCACATTGTCACCAGTGGCCACTCTGCTGAATAGTGGCTATAAGGATAACATAACACCCTTGATTACACAGTGGTAGAAAATTAGTGAATACAGATCCTCCTGGAATACTGGAGGAGTTCCCATCATACATTTAGGTCTCAGTGGCAGAACGAGGCCAAGGACGAGGAAGTCGCCAAAACAGCAGGGGCAAAAGCACCATCTCAGAAAGGAGGGTTAGGATGGTCACCTTGTTCAATTCTCCACAAAATCAAATCCACCACTGACACCATTGGATATGGCCCGTAGTATCAGGAAGCAGACTTTGAGTGGCCTGTCAATGATCATTCAAAGGTGAATGTGACTCAAACATCTATTTATAATTTCCAATTCATTTTCTGGGCTGGTAAACTGGACACATGGCCAGAGATTACCCTCTATTCCGTAGAGGTTCTGGCCTACCCTTTAGAAAATGTCTTATTAGAACATGTTTTCAGCACTATTAGGGGTCTCATCACCGATAAGAGGATCTGCTTACACACAGCCAATGTGGACATTCTTACATTAATTAACATAAAGTCTGAGATACATAATAACATGTGGGTTTGTTGGTGGAGTCAGTTTGCAAATTCTTTTGCATTTTACATCATGTATGGAAGTATGGTCAATTTTACTTCGATTTACACATAAAGAGTCCTCCCCTTTCCCCCCCATGACCTATCACACACTGCTGGCCAGATGTCAGGTAATGTTAAAAAAAAGATTTAAAAGCCGTGGAATTATTCAGATGTACCACAAAGGCAGGCTTAGTATCTAAGAAAGCTAACCTAGTTCACACTCTCTCCCAAATTTAGGCAATAGCTGCTGCAGCACCTCTTGCTGTGCAATGGACTTTTTACCCTGTTGCATTCCTGGGCCCTCGAACTACCTCCAGGTACGGAGGAATGGACTTCTGTGCATCGATTTTTTTCAACGCTTGGGATCCATCGAAGCTATGCCTGATCATGTTGAGCTTTCAGAATTCCAACTTCTGTAGCAAGATAAACACTTGACAGAGGAGTATTGCATAGCCTTCCACAACACTGTGTTACTCTGAATTGGTGTTTACCTACCTTAAAAGTTACTTTTAATGTAGTTTGTAGTTGGTTAAAGATGCCTGGGTTGTTTGCCCTGACACTAGTTTCATAGAGCAGACTATTTCTTTGGTTGTCCGCGCAGGCTTAGAGATAGATGCAAGGCTAAGATTGAAGCTAATTATTCTTCTGTGCTACCACCTTGCTCTCCTTCTGCTATCCCTGAATGTGAACTTATGTTACTGGGGTCTATGGACCCTAAAGCCAGAAAAGAACATTGATTCAAGAATGCCTTATGTCTATACTGTGGCAAGCCCTCATTTCCTGCATAGCTGCCCTACTAAATACAGTTCGTCACCAGAAAATCTTCAGTGCCTAATTGATAGTCAAGGATGTCACTCAGGCTCCCTGAGTTTACTATGATTTAGCGTAAACTTGTATGTTTATAAACCTCTGAAGGTAGGTGTTATTATCTCCCTGTTGCATGGGGATACCCATTCCTGGGCCCTCAAACTACCTCCAGGTATGGAGGAATGGACTTCTGTGGATCGATTTTCTTCAACTCCTGGGATCCATCGAAGCTACGCCTGATCATGTTGTGCTTGCAGAATCCAAACTTCTCTCCCTGTAGAATGATAAACACTTCACAGAGGAGTATCGCATATCGTTCCACAACACTGTGTTACTCTGAATTGGTGTTACCTTCCTTATTTTTAATGTAGTTTGTCAGACTCAGTCAAAGATGCCTGGGTTGGTTGCCCTGACGCTAGTTTCATAGAGCAGACTATTTCCTTGGCTGTCCACACAGGTTTAGAGATAGATGCAAGGCCAAGATTGAAGCTAATTATTGTTCTGTGCTACCACCTATCTCTCTTTCTGCTATCCCTGAATGTGAACTTATGTTACTGGGGTATATGGACCCTAAAACCAGAAAGGAACACCGATTCAAGAATGCCTTATGTCTATAATGTGGCAAGCCCTCATTTTCTCCAGAGCTGCCCCACTAGTGGACATACCTGGAGGACAACCAGGCTTTGTCACCTGGAGAGAAGCTTGAGGAGGCCTGTGCTTAGCTTAGTTCTGGCAGAAGCCTGTAACAGAAGTCCATTCAGCCATAAAATGTGGGTGTAGGTCAGGCTAGCAAGGTGAGGAGAAGACAGCAGAACTGGCAGAGGCACAAAATGGGACATCTTGTAGAACCGGTCAGTTACCAACCAGATAACGGTATTCCCAGAGGAGGATGGAAGATCCATGATGAAGTCCATTGCCACGTGAGACCACGGGTGGCAAGGTATCGGTAACGGTAGTAGTAAACTAGCTGGTTTAAGGCGAGATGGCTTATTAGAAGCACAGGAAGTGCAGGAACCCACAAAATCCTGTACGTCTTTGTCCAAATCAGGCCACCAATAGAAATGGGAAATGAGGGCTCTAGATTGTTGCACTCCAGGGTGCCCAGACACACAAGAGCAATGTCTCCAAGTCAATATCCTCTTTCGAAGTGCAGGTCAGACATAGGTCTTGCCTACCAAAGATCCACTGGAGCAGCAACAACCAGTTGCTTGGGAAAAATTAATATGTTGAGGAGCTGGGAGACCAGAGAGGCATCCACAAAGTTTCCTGCAGAGCCGGAATCAAGGAAGGAAGAAATCAGTAACTGAGCACTTGTTCCTGAGCTGAATGGGAACATTCAGACGTGGAGAAGCTTTGTTCTCACCAAGGGACGCTTCTCCCTAGAACCCTAGGTGCAATTTGTTCCCGGACACTGAGGACGAAGCAGGCAGGTCTGAAGGAAGTGTTCTGGGCTGGTACAGCTGTACGTCTTTGTCCAAATCAGACAGCCGAGCTCTGTTCATCTGCATCGGTTCCTCAGCAGCTGTCACTAAAGGTGACTCAAGCGGTCTTTGGAAGGCAGGAGCCAAGCGAGGCAAACATTGAACCTGGCCTTGCGCTTGTTCTAGACATTGCAACTTAGATTGCTCTATAAACCCGATATCCATCCTAGTGGCCAGCGAGATGAGTTCACAGACGGGAGGACACGTGCAGATGGCGGGTCTTTCACTTGTCCCGAAAGTCCCTTCTTAAAAGTCGCAGTCAGAGCTGCATCCAGGCTAGTTCAGCGGCCAGGGTACGGAACCGAACTGCAAAGTCACCAACAAAAGAGTCCCCTTGACGCAGGTTCAGCAGTGCAGTCTCAGCTGAAGAAGCCCCTGCAGGTGCCTTAAAGATGGACTGGAGAAAAGAAAGTGGTGATGTCAGCTGTAACCGGGTCTTTTTTGTCCCAGAGGGAAGTAGCCCATGCCAAGGCCTTCCTGGAGAGGAAGCTGATGATGAATGCCACCTTAGACCCTTCTGTGACAAATTGAGTCAGCATAAGCTCAATGTGCAGGGAGCACTGGATGATAAAGCCCCTGCACAACTTAGGGTCCCTATCATACTTTGAAGGCATGAAATGTCTCAGCCTAGGTTCAGCGGTAGGCAAGCAAACTGGGGTAACAGAAATCTGACAATGTTGCTGAGTGGCAGTCAGCTGCTGCAGAATGGTGGTGATTTGTCCAAGCTGTTCATGCCTTGCATGGCAATCTACTGGCACTGTTGGACCACAACGGTGGTTAGATCAGCCAGTTTAGGTAGCGGAACTGTGTCTAAGTGGCACCGGGTTTTCACCAGAGTCCGCCGCAAAGCAGGTTGGATTCGCTGCGGTGTGGTACGACCAAGTCGTTCCACAGGTGCAACTTTGTTCACGGTGGCAGCCAAGGCGAGGTACACAAGCGTTAGGCAGAATCGTAGTTGGGGACAGGCAGGAGGTCAGGACGGGCAGCACGGAATCAGAGTTGGGGACATAGAAACAGGTCAGGGCAGGAGGAACAGGATCAAAGTTGAACATGGAATCGGGATCACAACGGGAAATCAATAAACAGGCACTAGACAAGGACACAAGCTTTTTCAATGGCATAGAGCACAAAGATCCGGCGGGGTTTGCAGGAAAAGGCCAGTTTAAATAGCATACTGGGAAATGGGCAGCGCCAAGTAATGGCACGCTGGTCCTTTAAATCTCCTGAAGACGGCGCGCGCACGCCCTAGGATCGGGGGGGGCGGGGAGAGTGCAGCACAGGTGAGACCCGAGATATGGGTTGCGGGAGCACCCATGACAATCCTACAAAATATTACAACTTAAACAGCTTCAAATGCCAAAATACAAAAAAGAATATGGTAAAATTAAGATTTCTTTGTACAAAAGGTTTTTATTTCTTAAAATTTTATGAAACCTTTATAAATTTGGTATAAATGGGAGTTGTTGGAGTGTACAGTAAAAACTGTATAAACAGAGCCTACAAGAAAAAGGCACAAAACTGTTTATTTGTCAAGTTTGGAAGTTTTTTGCCGCTTACCTGTACATGGCATGGAAAATTAAAAGGAAAAAGTGTTATGCAAAAAACAATCCTATATCAAGCTCTTTAAAAGGAAAAATAAAAGTTATGGGGAGAAAATTGGAAACACAAAAACAAATAATGGCATGGGAGGGAAGGGGTTAAAGTCCTGCCACAGCAGAAATATACACTACATAAAAAGACACATACAGTATGTATGTTTTTCTTACTATCTGATATTGTGCCCTCTCTGTGGTATGACGCCCCCCGGCCCTCACTTACCTTTCCACGATCCTGCTCCCATCCAGGCTAGGCCACGCACAGGTCACTTGCGGGTTCTTCGACTGTCTGCGTGGTTCCAAAGTGTTCTCCAAGCTGGACCTTCGTGGGACCTACAACCTTGTCTGGATCCGCAAGGGAGACTAAGGAAAAATGGCGTTCAACACCTGTGATGGACACTTTAAATACATAGTGATGCCATTCAGACTCTGTCATGCTCCTGCTGTCTTTCAGAAGTTTGTGAATGATATTTTCAGGGACCTTCTGTATCCGTGTGTGGTGGTCTACCTGGACGACATCTTGGTGTATTCTCGAGACCCATCAATCACACGTACGTCAAGTTCTTGGCCGGCTACGGGCCAATCATCTCTACGCCAAGCTTGAAAAATGTCAGTTTCACCAACGCAACCTTGGCTACATAATCTCCGACAGAGGCCTCCAGATGGATTGTGCTAAACTGTCTGCAGTTCTTCAGTGGCCACGGCCAGAAGGTCTACAAGCCATTCAGAGGTTCCTTGGTTTTGCGAATTATTATCAGCAGTTTATTCTACATTTTTCTACTCTGGTGTCTCCCATCGTGGCACTTACCAAGAAGAGGATTCTGTCTTGGGGACATTCTTCGTGATTGGGTGGGCACCCAGGGGTACAACGTTCTGTGGCCCTCATCTCCCGCTAATACTGGTGGCCAGATCTGGTCAAAGATGTCCGGGATTCTGTGGGATCTTGTTCCTCCTGTGCTCATAACTCTGGGTCCTCAGCTGCAGCTCTGTTCTTTATGGTCAATGGACGAATCCCCTGTGCTCCTCTTCCGTTACCCACTTCCTATGAATCCCCTGCGGTAGAGACTCCAGGACCTCAAATCCATTTGGGAACAAACCTGTCAGTCTCTCCTCTGAACCACTGATCATACCAAGCCTGATAAGAAACGTTGGACTCCTCCTGTCTTCTCTCCAGGTGTGGTTGTCTTCCAGATATGTCCAGCTGAAGATACCTAGCTACAAGCTTGGTCTCCGTTTCCTTGGTCCCTTTGAGGTGATTCGGCGCATCAATCCAATGGCCTACAAACTACAAACATCCTGAACTGCTTATATTGACATTCTCCTCCTCCTGCTTCTGAGGCTGACTCTACTATTGTCTACGAAGTCAAGGAGGTGTTGGACAGGAAGACCGTGAGGGGCAAGCAGTTCTTCCTTGTAGACTGGAAGGGGTTCGGGCCTGAGGAGAGATCCTAGCAGCCCAAAGAGGATATTTTAGATTGAAGTCTCCTCCAGAGGTTTCTTGGGACCAAGAAACCTTAAAGGTCGGCTATTCCCATCAGTCTCTGTCGGATCTTTGAGATCATAGCCCAAGGGAAAACTTCCTTGCGTTGTTCCCTGTGTTCCTGTACCTGCTTTGCCTTGATCTCCTGTTGCCAACTCCGGACCTAAACTTTAGCCTCTGTATCTCTGGCACCATCCCTTACTACCTGCCTGTAACCGACCATGAGCCTGAACGCCGATTCTGTACCACAACCTTGGCTGCCACCGCAGACTAGTCGCACCTGTGGAACGACCTGGTGGTACCCTGCTGCGGCAAGTCAATCCCGCTTTGCGGCGGGCTCTGGTGAAGACTAGGAGCCACTTAGACTCCGGGTCCAGGTGTCGGTTAGTACCATCTCCCGCGGTGCTCCAGGGGATTCACTGACCACGAACCCTGACACCTATGAGTTCAATTACAGGTCTCTCTTATCTTTTTAATTGAGAGAACTTGCACAATTGGTGAATGAATGAATCCATCATCCAAAAAAATTACATATTGTAAATTCCACCTCCATTTTATTTTAACCCCTGTAAAAGGGCTAAAGTGTTAACAAACTTCCTAAAGTTGGTTTCTCATACATTGAGGGGTGTAGTTTCGTTATTGGGATTTACCCAACTGAGCAGGTGCCTGTAAATATAGGTTTTGGTGATTTTCATAAAAATGTGAAAATTTCACATTCCAAGCCTCTAGAAAAATAAGATGATGCATAAAAAAGCATGCCAATATAAAGCAAACAAAAGGGAATTGTTAGTTATGAAGTTTTTTGGGTGCTACGACTATCTGCCTGAAACAAAATTAGAACTTTGTCAGTACAGACAATGACTACAATGACTTCAAAAATATATAATAACATCCCAAAATGGAAAGTTAAGTATCACAAAAAGACTGGATGTAAACAATGTAGGTATTAATTATTCAAAAATTCATAATTTATAAACAATTAATAAGCACTTCCAGTGCACATACAAAAGAATCCAATAGCTCCCATATCACAAAGTTTTAATAAATAGGTAAACATATATTACAAATCTTGTGATGACAAATCTTTATGTTTTAGCCCCAGGAAAATATCAGTTACTCAATATATTTATCACCAAGACAAAAATCAATTCATATCCTATAATGAATATTACAGATTTCTGGCCTATCAAAAAATAAAGTATAGATACCTGTTATGCATAGAGAGTAAAGTGTGGGGAGCTAGAGGAGCCGAGTCCCCACTTGTATCGTCTGTATGCACAGGCTTCCTCAGGTGTCCTTAATTAGAAATTAAAAAATTTGAAAATTTTAAACAATTTTTGCAAAATTTAAATTCATAATTAAATTCAAAAGATATCATCCAAATGTTTCCACTAATGTGAAGTACAATGTGTGACGAGAAAACAATCTAAAAATTACCTGGATATGTTAAAGCATTTGAAGGGTATAAGCACTCATAGTGACACAGATTTAAAAAAATCGGGCTTGGTCCGAAAGCCCTAAAGTGGCTTGGTCCTTAAGTGGTTATAGTACCCCTTTGGGTTAAAATACCCTGGGGAGGGTCTTCAAAAAAATATAGGTATAACATAAAAGTTCAAATCACACCCCTTCCCCTAGAACTGATTTACAAATCATAAACATGTTAGGAATCACCGCATCCCAAAGGTCCCCATCTATCAAAATATAAAAATGGAGAAGAATAGGGGCTCATTTTTCCTCATAGACTGTAAGCTTTTTTCCATATGAATGTTTGTGCTCTGCCATGTTTTATTTTATTTCTATATGTCCCTTATGATTTGTAAAGTTCTATGGAATATGATCGTGGTCGCAGGGGGTGCGACCACGACCAGGCCCGTCGGAAGGGGGGGCCCCGGGGTTGTCACTATAATTTTTGTCTGTTGCGGCTTGGCCCCCCCTGTCAATCATAGGCTGGCCAATTCACTAATCTAGCTTTAAGCTGTATTGGAGCTGCGCTCCCATACTGATAAAAGCCATGACAGAGCAGGAAGCGCATTGACACTTCCTGCTCTTTCACACTGATGACTCCAGCAGCGCACAGAGTGTAAGGGTCCCAGCGCTGCCACTGGAACGTCGCTGGAAACGCGATGAAGTCATCGCATTGCCGGCAACTAGATAAATTCACCATGTCGCCAACACTGCACACCTTATGACAGAAGAGAGAAGTGAAGAGCAGAAGATCATTGAATATGGCCGCTGCCCGCCCAGAGCGATCATCAGAGTACTGTTTTGTTTATTTTTAATAATGCACTGGTAAAATAAATGGGGGCAAAATAGAGGGAGGTTTAAGAATTTGGAATTAAAAGAGAGTAGGGATTGTGAATGGGGGCAATATAGAGTGGGGATTATGATTGAGGGCAATATAGAGGGGGGATTATGAAGGGGGCCTTATGAATGGGGGCAATGTAGAGGAGGCCATATAGAGGGAGCATTATGAATGGAGACAGTATAGAGTGGGCATTATGAATGGGGGCAGTATAGAGGGGACATTATGAATGGGGGCGCTATGAATGGTGGCAGTATAGAGGGGGCGTTATGAATGGAGCAATGTAGAGGGGCGTTATGAAAAGAGGTGTTATGAATGGGGGTAGTATGAATGGGGGCATTATAGAGGGGGCATTATGAATGTGGCAAAACAGGGTATCATAAATGGAGGCAAAAAGAGGGAGCATTAATTAAGAATGAGGATAGAAGAGAAGAAAAAAATAGTGATGATGGGGCATTTACAAGGTAGAAGAGCAAAGGTGTGCTTACAAAAAAATAGGGCATTAAACATAGGATAATATTTTTTTTCTCTTTATTTTCTTCTTCTTTGTTTTCCCTTCTTTCTTTTTTCCCTCTTCTCTATATTTTAAATTGATGGCCATAAATATCTGATGAGCAGAAGTATTTCCCTTTTAAATTAAGTAATAGTTAAAGGGAGGCCTGAGCCCTTGGGAGAACTGGGAAGTAAGCCCCCCCAAGCTCACTGAATTTTTTAATCACCCCCCAAACAAAAGAATACACCTCTCTAGTGGGATAGGTGAGATATAATGCCTATAGATTGGGATTTCACTAGAGCGCTTTGTGGCGCTACCTGCCTACTTTAAATCAGCTAAGGCTAAGAGAGGTAAAAGGGGTTGTGTGTCTTTTTTGTCTTGTCTGGTTTGTGTGGGTTTTTTTTTTAATTCTCGTCTTCCTCTCCTTCTCCTCTTGCTTTCCTTACCTCCCCCTTTCCCCTTCCCTCTCGCTCCTTTGATTTTTTTTTAGAACATCTCATATCTGTTGTATTCACTCCTAGCCCTGTGAAGACAACTGGAGCAATGGAACAACTACATATAGTGTCCCTAAATAAAAAGGGTTTAAATATACCCGAGAAAAGAATTTCCTTGCTGCGTTTACTCAAAAAACAAAAAGCTTCCATAGCATTTATACAAGAAACACACTTTCGATCAGACCAAATCCCTAGGCTCTTCGATAGAAACTACCCATGGGTTTATCATAGTTCTTCTGTAGACTCTAAGACAAAAGGGACTTCTATTATCTTTTCTAGAAATACACCATGGGAACTAATAGTTATAAAAACGGATGAAAATGGGCGATATGTATTTGTTAATGGTAAAATTGCTTCAGTTTTATATACCCTGGGAACAATATATTTACCAAATACAGGCCAAGCCAAAGCTCTTAAATGTATTTTACAGGAATTAGAGGAGTTAATTGAGGGAACACTCATTATAGGAGGAGATATGAACTTGGCCCTAGATCCAAAATTAGATACGTCTAGTGGTAGACCATCAGTTTCACAGGGAACAATAAGGACCATGCAAAATACCTTACATGCTTTCCAATTGATGGATACTTGGAGGCTATTACATCCAGCCGAGAAAGATTACACTTTTTTTTCACACGTACACAATGTGTACGTGTACCATGTGTTGATCTAAGCTTCTCTGTCCCTTCCGCCTCTAAAAGCGAGGAGCTGGGATTGGAAGCTGAATGAGAGCATATTAGACGATGGGATACTAATAGAGGAGCTTTCAGTAAAAATAAATGATTTCTTTGAACAAAATGACTCGCCAGATATTTCCAAACAGTGGCTATGGGAGGCACATAAAAATCATATTAGAGGTATCTTGGTGGAAATGGGATTGCGAATTAAGAAAATGTACAATGCCCAGGCAGAAGACCTATTGAAACAAATACAACAAATAGAGAAAATACATAAGAGGTCACTTCAACAGAGTATGGGGGCACAGTTATGTCAACTTAGGGAACAATTTAAAACAATAATATTTAGCAAAGCAAAAGCAATATTACAGAGATGTCAGCGCCATTTTTACGAATTTGGAAACAAACCAGGGAAGACTCTGGCCAGAGCCTTGAGATAACAGAGAAGCAGGGCTTATATCTCTAAGATTGCAAATAATCAAAACTAATTGGTCTCATCACCATCTCAAATTCTAGAGACTTTTTATAATTACTATTCTGATTTATATAATTTAAGGGAGAAAGATGATATTGAGAATCCAAAAATTGTTATTCAAAAATATCTTGATAAATCTAAACTACCCCAGCTCCCGTTGGAGGCAATTGAGGACCTAGATAGACCTATAGCAGTGCAGGAATTACAGGATGTGATTTCATCAACAGCATCAGGGAAAGCTCCAGGACCCGATGGGTTTACAATAAAATACTATAAAACTTTTATTATACAACTCCAAAATAGATTTTTAGAGACATTCAATTCAATTCGACCAAATGAGTCCCTCCCACCAGGGCTACTGAGAGCCCATATCTCAGTGATACATAAGGAAGGTAAGGACCCAAATTTTTGTGCGAATTATAGACCAATTTCGCTCCTCAATTCAGACCTAAAACTATTTGCTAAGATCCTAGCTGCACGTCTGTCACCGCACTTAGTAAATTTGGTACATAAAGATCAAATTGGCTTCATGCCGACCAGAGAGGCGAGAGATAAGACAACCAGAGCGATCAATGTGATTCATGAGATACAGAGAGGGGGCACAACCGCGGTTCTCTTGTTTGCAGATGCAGAAAAAGCCTTCGATAGAATACAGTGGGACTTTATTAAAAGCTCACTGAACTATATAGGTCTGGGGGCAGGAATGCAGACTTGGATTGGAGCTCTATATGAAAGTCCAACTGCGGCGGTTAGAATAAATGGGGCTACATCTAATTATTTTTCTATATCAAATGGAACCAGACAGGGATGCCCCCTCTCCCCTCTTATATTTGCTTTGGTCATGGAACCGCTTTTGTGCGCTGTTAGGGCAAATGTGAACATAGAGGGCATTAAAATTGGCCAGAGGAATCATAAGGTATCCGCTTATGCGGACGACTTGTTATTCTTTGTGGCCAGACCTAATATTTCCCTACCAAATTTGATGATCGAACTGCAAAAATATTCTAAATTATCTCTAGACAAAATAAATTTAAATAAATCTGAAATACTAAATATTACCGTCCTTAACAGAGAAATAGCGAATTTGAGGGATAAATTCCCTTTTAAATGGAAAACAGAGGAGATCAGATATTTGGGAATTACCCTAACGGCGGACTTAAATAAGTTATTCAGAAAAAATGTTGTACCCTTAATAAATCAGGTAGAGAGAGACCTAAACCAAAGGGACAAAGGGACCTTCTCTTGGTTGGGTAGAAGCTCTATAATAAAAATGAATTTACTCCCAAGAATTCATCTGCAGGCGATACCTATTGCTATCCCTAAATTTTTTTTTGAGAAAATTACCTCTTGTAATTTCTCTTCAAATGCTGAAGGGGGAAGAAAGCAAAAATTTCAATAGAAATATTATATCGGTCAAAACATAGAGGAGGTCTGGGAGTCCCAAATATATTTAGATACTACATAGCCACCCATCTTTGTAGGGTAATTGATTGACATAGACATAAAGATTTGAAACTCTGGGTGGAAATGGAGGAAACCGTCTCCCCAATCTCGCTTAAAAGTGCCCCATGGATCGCTATTCCATGCTTGTTTGTCTCCCATTCTATACAACCCAAATTTTGACGCTAAACCATGGGGTGACTACTTGAAGACTCTAAATACACTGGATAAGTGTGGGAAGGGAAAACACGAACAGACTGACAAACATACACAAAAGAGTGGTAAACCAGCCAGAGTCACAATGAGAGGGTACGTCAAGAGCAAAATCAGTAAGCAAAGAGTCAATGTCAAAAACTAGCCGAGTTCACAACAATTCAGATACAGAGCAAGTCAAACCTAATGCAGAGAGAAAGTGAAGAAAGGGATTTCAAACACTGGCACAGGTGACTAGTGAAGCTGCAATTTATGCAGAGGTACCACAAGTCCCAGCAGTTCAGAACACAACTCCTAGACAGCGCAAGGTCTTAGCAGCCGCTGTCCGGGGCGCATGCCAGAGACCGCTGGTAGCGGACGAGAGGTGGAGTTTGCGCGGATACGCGCCGGAGGTCGGAGAATGCTGCTAGCACCACCAGAAGAACCAGAAGTCCCAGCATTCTCCCCAGCGAACCTGACAATGCCTCAACTTTTAAAGGCTTTTGTTAATTTATAAATGATCAGAACAAGAAATAATAGTGAACTTTGTAAAATATTTTCTAATATAAACATGCTTCTTCAAGGTGGGGAAAAGGGCTCCATCCTGGACCATTGGGTTTAGCTTGAGCTGGTATCCTTTATAGCTGAGATCTATGCCAGGTCTGATCTATGCCAGATCCTCTTAGTAAGTCTGGCATGCGGGGTGAAGATGGTGTTAGTGGGTTATTAAAGGGGTTGTAAAGAGGTTGAAAAACATGTCTGCTTTCTTCCAAAAACAGCTCCTCTTCTGACTATTTGAAGTTTTTGGTATTGCAACTAAGTTGCTATATACATCTTAGTTGCAATACCAGCACAAACCATGGTCAGTTGTGGAGCTGTTTTTTAAAAAAAAGAAAGCAGACATGTTTTTCAACCTCTGTATAATCCTTTTAACTATTGCTGTGATAACTAGCTACATAAGATTAATACTCTTAGAAACAACCTAAACTGAGTTTAGTAGCAGAACAAGTAGATCTTGGTCACACCATTACCATAATCAGAACAGTGGTTTTTTTTTTTATCAGAAATCTATTTTTGTCCTGTTATATATATTCTTACTTCCTTACCACCATGTCTTCTGTTTTATCATTCATTCCATTTAATAATAGTTTCTCATTAATGTATAAAGTTCTTGGTACCTACTAAAATAAGATAAATGACTTGCTAGGTAAATGTGCAAGATCATCTTTTTTTGTTATTTCAACTGTTCTGTGTTACTTAATTAAAAAGTTCAATATTTGCTTTTGGTTAAACATGCGAACATAAAACTTTTATAATTAAAGAATTATATGCAATAAAGATAAGATAAAGTCTAAATAAGAACCTTCTCCTGACACTGGGATTTCTTGAAATATGCTTATCTATCCATTAATATGTTGACTTTGGATTTATGTATTTAAAATTAAAACAGAACAATGCTTCAGCTTTTGTAAGTCTTAAATATTTAATCATATAATCCCTACAGTATAAATAACGGATTTTTTTAAAATATATTTTTCACTTTACCTCTATTACTTGTGGCTCTTCCCCTTGTTACTCTATGGGGCACATTTACTTACAGGGTCACTGCGCGAACCCCGATCCGGATTGTCTGACGAGGATGAACTTGAGATTCATGAAGATCGTGCCCCCGATATCCTGCATGTGTCGCTTCCCTGATCAGGTCCACCGGAGTTCATCTTCTTCTTCCCGGTGCATGTAAGTGCTTGGCTTGCGACACAATTTTGAAGTTAAATCCCGCAGTTTGTCTGACGTCACCAGCTCTCTGTCTGGCGAGGGTGTTGAGCAGGTAGCAATTAACTCTGAACAGTGGCATGCAGGATTAGCATAAGATGGAGCCAGACGAGGCTTCTATTACATAGCTCCTGAGGCTCATATGCATAATTTTAAAATGATTTTCCCTAATAGTAGGCCATTAGAAGGAAAAATTGGATCCTGTTTCATGGGACACACACCAACGCATAAGTTTGCTTGGTGTACAGTACTGCTGCATCCTTTATCCCCTTCCCATATCACATTTGTTGTATTAGTACTGCATGGCGGGAAGTGCGTTCCCGCATCTTGCTGTACCATTACCATTGTTCAAGCCAACCTGTTAAAAAAAAAAATTTAAAACACTTTTTGTGATAACACTTTTTGTGATAAAAATAATAAATTAAATAAAGTAAAAGTCCTCTATACACGTCTAATAAAGTAAAAAAAAAACCTACAAAATCACAAAAAGACACTACATATTTGGTATTGCCGCATCCCTAACAATCTGTACATAACTTCGATTTTTGGACCTGCACGGTGAATGCCGTAAAAGCAAGACCTAAAAAAACTCATCAAAAATTAATTTTCATTAAATCCCTTCACAAAAATGTTGCAAAAAATGATCAAAAAAAGCTAAGTGCACCAAAATGGTACCACTGAAGAGGACAACTGAACGTGTAAAATATAAACCCTAAACCAGCTGTTAGGATTGGGTAACACGAAAGACAGGGGATAGTGTGCCCTGAGCTTGCCCCAACCTCTGTCCCTTCCTATAGCCCCCCCACGCTAAACCGTGGGGCGACTACTTGAAGACTCGAAATACACTGATAAGTGTGGAAGGGAAACACAAACAGACTGACAAACATAAAACACAAAAGAATAGTAAACTAGCCGGATTCACAACGAGAGGGTACGTCAATAGCAAAATCAGTAGGCAAAGAGTCAATGTCAAAAACGAGCCGAGGTCAACAACGATACAGATACAGAGCAAGTCAAACCTAA
The DNA here is from genome assembly GCA_019512145.1 of Engystomops pustulosus. NCBI lineage: Eukaryota > Metazoa > Chordata > Amphibia > Anura > Leptodactylidae > Engystomops > Engystomops pustulosus. The sequence continues at coordinate 113,147,292 of CM033644.1, read as the reverse complement.
TGCTGAGAGCGAGTGGAGAAGGGATTTCAAACACTGGCACAGGTGACTAGTGAGGCTGCAATTTATGCAGCCAGAACTCCACCTCCAGAACCTGATAGGAGCTGGACAGCTTCTGGGAATTAACCCCTCATGGTGCAGAACAACCAGGCACCAAGCATAGGTAGCACAAGTCCCAGCAGTTCCGAACACAACTCCTAGACAGCGCGAGATCTTAGCAGCCGCTGCCCGGGACGAGAGGTGGAGTTTGCGGAGAACGCTGCTGGCACCACCAGAAGAACCAGAAGTCCCAGCATATTCCCTAGCGGACCTGACACCAGCTCTGTCAACCAAAAATTGTTAATACAGAATAAAGATAATATAGTATTTTTAGGGAATGGTGCACAGCCCCCCCCCCCCCAAAGAAAAAAAGGAAACGAAAATTGACGATTTTGCCCATGCAGCAGGTTACCACTAGAGATGAGCGAGCACTAAAATGCTCGAGTGCTCGTTATTCGAGACGAACTTTTAAGAGAAGAACACAGTGAAAAACACAGTGAAGAATAGATTACAGATGTTTGGCACATCTGCTTACCTGTCGGAAGATACGCGCGGAGCGGTGCGAACAAAATAGCATGTGAAGAACAATATATATGTGTGAAGAACACATTGAAGAACACGGTGAGCAGGACAGAGACAACGGGGAGCAGCACACAGACACCGGGGAGCAGCACGGAGACACCGGGGCAGCGGCAGCAGCACGGAGACATGGGGCAGCGGCAGCACGGAGACATGGGGCAGCGGCAGCAGCACGGTTTTTTTTTTTAAACTTTTTTTTATTTTTACTTTTACTATTTTTCAGACTCCCTAGGGTACTCTAACCCTAGGTAGTCTGATCGATCCTATCATATACTGCCATACTACAGTATGGCAGTATATGTGGATTTTACTCCCCATGCATTACAATGTGCAATTAGCACATTGTAATGCATGGGTTAAAACGAAGTAGCCTCGGGTATTCGGAACACCCGAGGTTACCATGGCGACGGATCGCCGCTCCCCGTGACGTTATCGGGGAGCAGCGATCCACGACAAGATGGTGGCGCCCATGCGGCGCCATCTCTTTGAAGCCGCCGGCAGCATTGCTGGCGGCGATCTAGGTGAGAGCACCCGCGATATGCAGCAAAGACTTACCGGCTATGGAGAGGGCTCGGCCCGCGTCGGGAAGGGGTTAAGAGCAAGAAAGCTAGAGAATAGCCATAATTTACCAATTGGTTTTCAGGTTTTGCACATTAAAATACTGGCAGTTGAAAACAGAGACAACGCCAAAAGCTGCGAATCAGGGCCATTTAATTGGACTCCCCCCATGGCGCTTACCGGGGATTTGGGGGGGGGGCGCTGCCCCCACAGGGCTGTGCGATCTTCGTCCTGAGTTGAGTCCTGCCTTCTAGCTTGACCCGGCTGTAACGCACTGAGCATGCACAATGCAGACCAGCCAATAGCTGCAAATTTACTTATGACGTAGACACGGTGATTGGGGTAGGGTGGCGGCTGTCCTGACAGCCACCAATTTTGCCCTGTAGTCCAGAGGGGTTTTGCTGCCCCTCTCTGTCCATGTTCGCCGCTATTGGCTGCTCGATATGAGCAGCAATGTTCGTCACAATGGGCATCGCTGGGGTGAATAAGAGCAACACACGGCGATAATTGTTCCTGTCTAGGATATCACCAATCATAAGTGGTAGGGGCCATGTCTGGTGGCATCATGCCATCTCCCAGAGAGCTCCGAGTGACTGTAGAGCACAGCGGCATTGTACACAAAAGCCAGAGAGGTCCCCTGGAGCCCTTGTTAGACAACGAGTTAGAAAGGGGGGAGATCAAGGAGCTCAGCAATCAGAACTTGGTGTTTGTGAAATATAAGGACAAAGGCAATGTCCTTGTTCTGACCACAATTCATGGGGACTCTAGCACCCTCACCCCTGTACGAGGTACCTCAACCACTGCCCCCAAACCACAATAAATAGATGGGTGTGTTTGATCTGTCAGATCAGGTGCTGACACCGTACAGCACCCTATGGAAAATGAAGATATGGTACAAAAGCGCTGGCCATGTACATTGTACAGATGATGCTGTACAACTCTTACGAGCTGTTCCAATGTGCAGGTTCTGCCGTATCATTTCTCCGTTTTCAAGAGGAAGATATTAGGAAACTAATATTTGGACAAGAAGGACAGAGCCCCAGTACCTCTGGATTAGATGTTCCCGTGTTTTGCCAGGACAACATTTTCCCAGTGAATTCTGCTGCTTCTAAAGATAGGACTCAATAAAGAGTCTGTTCCAAAAGAGGAGTTAGGATGGACACTATATACTACTGAGAGACCTGCGACACCTCCAGAGTGACAAAAGTTTAGTTGGTCCCCTGGTGTATTCCACTTCCTTATACACAACACGTATAATTGCATCTCCATTTCCATTTTGTTCTCCATTGCACATCATATTTGGAAACCACCTACATGTTCAAAATGCTCATTTCACCATGTGTATTACACTACACCACATATTACACCTTGCTAAATTCCCCAAGGGGTGTACATTCAACAGTTAGGGTCACTTTTCAGGTTTTCCTCTGTTTTGGTACCACTAGGGCTCTCCAAATGTGAAATATTTCGGTCAAATTTGGCTTCTAAAAGACAAACATCCCTCTTTTCCTCTACTGTGCGCCCATGAAGCATTTTATATGCACATGTGAGGTTATCTTGTCCCTCAAACAAATGACACCTAGTTATGAGTAGTGGAATATAGCAAAACCAAAATGTATTGGGGCACATTTACTAAAAACAGTTCAGACTGCACTATGTGCAGTTTGTCTGTGTAGTATGAAGAGTATGCCAGATTCATGAATTTTGGTGCCCATTCTTCATGACAGAGTGCACCAACTTTTTTTGGTGCACCTTTAACATGGGCCGTACAACACAATTCTGTCGGAATTTACATGTTAAATGTGGCACACTGGAATGTAACGGAATGCCCATTTCAATGATGAAGTTCATGTCGCGTGGAGAATAGCCGGGCCACAAAGGGGTCTTGTGCGATACATATGTGACACTTCTCAAATACATGTACAAGTAGTTTGAACATAAAAGAATCTGCAAAGCCAGACAGAAAACTGGCGCAAGGTACATAGTAAATGTGCCCCATTGTTTTTTAAATGGGTTTATTTTTTAAAGGTCTTAAGATACAATACAATTATATTCATTTGGTATCTCTGTGATCATGCTGACCCAAAATACAAAGTATATGATTTATATGAATTTCACAGTGAAAGCCTTAAAACTTGGACCACTAAGAAAATGGAACAATTACATTTTACCACATTTGGAATTTTCTCCAGCTACCAAATACATAAAGAATATTTGTATTCTTGTATTTGTGAAGAATTTATATATTTGGTAAGAGAAAAGTAATAGATGGAAATGCAAGAATTAAACATGGCTGCAAAACAAGGGGTTAACAGAATCAGTATAGGTGGCTAGGCTAGTGACCTCAACATCTAAGAGAGTTTCACTGAAGAGGTAAATCTTGCACTTTCCTCTGTTGGCACCTTTCATCATGTCGGATTTCTGTCTGCTCAGCAGGACTTCCTGGGATCTAATTCCTCTGGCAGAATCTAACAGTCTGTTTGTCAGCCTAGGCAACAACATAGACCAACTTTTCTAATTTTCAATATGCAATACATGAAAATTTGTTTAGAATGTCCCCAAAGTCCCATTTACAAATGAAACATCATATTATGTAAAAATGTGAAAAGCAGTTAAAAAAACACATACGATCTCCCCAAGTCTGTAACAACCCAAACAAATATAAATCATAGATGAATCTGTATTGTGAATGATGTAAGAAACACCATACAGAGGGGGCGTGGCTTGTGTGAAAAATGGTAAAAAAAAAAAACATTATGGCCTGGTCCTTAAGGGGTTAAATAAGAATGAAAGGCAGAACAAAAAGAAGGACATGGGAACTGATGAAATATGAAACAAAATATACTATTATAATCTGCACTATTGATTAAAATTTTCTCAAAAGTTTAGTATTCTTTAACCCCTTAACGACTTGGCCTTTTTTAGTTTTTTCACTTCCATTTTTCACTCACCAACTTCAAAAATCTATAACTTTTTTATTTTTCCACATAAAGAGCTGTGTTATGGCTTATTTTCTGCGTAACAAATTGCACTTCATAGTGCAAAAATTCCAAATGCAGTGAAAATGGTGAAAAACCACATTTGTGACGTTTTCTTGTGGGCTTAGATTTTACAGCTTTCACTCTGCGTCCCAAATGACATGTCTACTTTATTCTTTGGGTCGGTATGATGATGTGGATACCAAATTTGTATAGGTTTTATAATGTTTTCATACATTTAAAAAAATTAAAACCTCCTGTACAAAATATTTTTTTTTTATTTTGCCATCTTCTGGGGCCAATAACTTTTTCATACTTTGGTGTACGGAGCTGTGGATAGTGTCATTTTTTGCGAATTTTGATGGCGTTTTCATTACTATAATTTTTCGAACTGTGCGACCTTTTGATCACTTTTTATTAATTTTTTTATATTTTTCAAAATGGCAAAAAATGCCATTTTCGACTTTGGACGCTATTTTCCGTTACGGGGTTAAACGTAGTGAAAAAACATTATCATATTTTGATAGAACGGGCATTTTCGGACGCGGCGATACCTAATGTGTTTATGACTTTTACTGTTTATTTTTATATCAGTTCTAGGGAAAGGGGGGTGATTTGAATTTTTGTTTTTTTTTCTTATAATTTTTTATTTTTAAACTTTTTTTTATTTTTACTTTTACTATTTAGGAGGAGTGTAGGGATGGACAACTAGATACTACTGAGGAGACTGCGACACCTCCAGAGTGACAAAAGTTTAGTTGGTCCCCTGGTGTACTTCACTCCTTGTACAACAACACGTATATTGCATCTCCATTTCCATTTGTTCTCCATTGCAAATCATATTTGGAAAACCACCTACATGTTCAAAATGTCTCATTTCACCATGTGTATTACCACTACAACCACTATTTACACCTTGCTAAATTCCCCAAGGGGTGTACATCAACAGTTAGGGTCACTTTTCAGGGTTCCTCTGTTTTGGTACCACTAGGGCTCTCAAAGTGAAATATTTCGGTCAATATTTTGGCTTCTAAAAGAACAAAATCCCCTTTCCTTGTTACGTGCGCCATGAAGCATTTTATATGCAGCATGTGAGGTACTTCTACACTTGTGAAAAAAGTTTTAACCTTTTCATGGTAAATCAATATTATCCTTTATGGCTTTTTTTTAGGGCTAATTGGATCAATTCACCTGTAGGGGTACAATACACATATTACACCTGATAAATTCTCCAAAGCGTGCACTTTCCAAAATGGTGACACTTGTTGTGTCTTTCCTCTTTTTGGTACCACTAGGGCTCTCCAAATGATCCTGAGGGCTCTCCAAATGCATCCTGCCACATGTAAAGGATGTCTGTCAAATCTGGCCTTCTAAAAGGCTAACGCCCCCCTCTTTCCCTTCTGAGCCTATACTGTGTTCCCATGCAACAATTTATATGCACAAGTGGTCAATTCTGTGCTTAGGAGAAAGTTTTACACATTATGGGGGTTGTTTCCTCTTTTATCCCTTCAACTTTCTTACCTTCTTCCTTTTTGGGGCCTAATTGAATCAAACACTATGAGGGCAAATACACACTTTACACCTTGCTAACTCTCCAAGGGTGTCATTTTCCAAAATGGTAGATTATTGTTGGGTCTTTCCTCTGTTTGGTACCATTAGGGCTCTCTAACATGCATTCTTACACATGAAAACTTTTCAGCCATATTGTCCTCCAAAAAACGTACAACGCTCTCTCCCTTCCAAGTGCCCCCCTGTCCCCGTACAGCAGAATTCAGTGACAAAATGGGTTTGCATACTGGAGGAATTGCACTAAATATTGTAAAATGCATTTTCCTTTTAACCACTCATTGTGAAGGTTGCAAATTGGGTGTTCAATTATCTTTTCTGCAATTTTCAATTTCATTTATTTTCATACTCCTCAACGCTCATAGGGTTAAAAAAATTTCCAGGTGTTTTGAATATTTTGAGGGGTGTAGGTCTAAATGGTGCATTTGTGGGGTTTTTCTGTCATGTGGGCCTTATTAGTCACTTCCAACTAAATTGACACTCCAAAAGTAGGTTTCATGATTTTTGTGAAATATCTGAAAAATTGCACCTAAAGGAGTTAAGCTCCTAACATCCAAATAAAGGAAAGAGTGAGAAAAATGATGCCAAGTTAAAGCAGACATATGAAAATGTTAGTTATAAAGTTTAATTTAGGTGATTAGACCAACTTCCAAAAAAGTAGAACATTTTTAATTGGAAAACATTGTTTTTTTCAAAATGTGTCACGAAAAACAATCCTCACAAATCAATGGATATGTTAAAGCGTTCCAAGTTATAACCACTTAAATAGACACATGTTAGATTTTAGAATGGGTCTGGCAGGAAGGTGAAAAGTGGCTTCGGCGTTAAAGGGGTACGGCATTATATAAAAATATCAGAGAATTTGTCTTGATTTTCCAATGTTCAGGACAAAATGGTTATTCTGCATTGCATAATTGATTTTGGTCTAAAGTGTGCTTTAAAAATATATCACGTCTTGTGCCTTTTAGATAGTTTGATGGAATCATTCACAGCATGGGTAACTCTGTGGGAGGAGAAGTTAGCACTTTACAAGAATGAAGAGACAATGCTTCTGATTACTCATTAGGCATCTGTTATATAGAGTGATAGATTATAAAGTGTACCTGTCATGCAGGAATGAAAATCACACTTTATTAATTTAGCCCAAGGGCCTAAGTCTAAATGCAATAAACCCATTATCTCACACGTATGTATATGGTATGAAGACATTTCTAAATCCACCTTCCAGTGCCGTGAATGTGTGATGCTAATAGATGTAAGTTAGGATAAATGCAATTTCAGCATGAAGTCTAGATCATTCTGGCTATCCAGGCTGTACCACCAACCATTATGGATGCTATTGTTCAGGAAAACTATTATAGGATACAGTTATGTGAAGTCAGAAGTTGACATAGATACCCTGTTACCTGGGATTATGAAAGAACCGCACAATCCCAGCTTTTAAACGGCTTCCCGGCATGGTTTAGGAGACTCAGCCACCAGAGTCCAAACTGAGGATTATGAGGCTGTGTTACACGTGGCGTTTCACATTGCATATTGAAACGCAATGCAACAGTGAGAAGAGATTTCCTAATACTTTGCTGTTGACATTAGTGTTAAAAGTGCAGCACAAAACTTTAGGTTAAACGAAGAAAACATGGCCGCGTCCATGACAGAAGCAAGAAGAAAGAAGAGGAGCCGCGGAGAGGAAAGAAGACGGGGCACGCTGACATCGGGGACATCGATAAGCCGCGCTGACATCGGAGGGTGATTATATACGTTTATTTTTTAAGGGCTGTGGGGGCAGGCTGGCTGTATACTAACTACTAGGGGCTGCTGTATACTACTAGGGGCTGTTGTATACTACTAGGGGCTGCTGTATACTACACGCTGAGGCTGGCTGTATACTACTAGGCTCTTGCTGTATACTACTAGGGGCTGCTATATACTACATGGGGGCTGCTGTATACTACATGGGTGCTGGCAGGCTGTATACTACTAGGGGCTGCTGTATACTACGTGAGGGCTGGCAGGCTGTATACTATTAAGGGCTGCTGTATACTACATGGGGGCAGGCTGGCTGTATACTACTAGGGGCTTGCTGTATACTACTAGGGGCTGCTGTATACTATTAGGGGCTTGCTGTATACTACTAGGGGCTGCTGTATACGACATGGGGCAGGCTGGATGTATACTACTAGGGGCTTGCTGTATACTACTAGGGGCTGCTGTGTACAGCCGCCCTCTAGTATTCATACAGCAAGCCCTAGTAGTAATACACAGCCTCCCCTAGTAGTATACACAGCCCTATAGTATACAGCAGCTCCGCTAGTAGTATACAGCAAGCCCCTTAGTATATCAGCACCAAGCCCCTAGTAGTAACTACAGGCAGCCCTAGTAGTATACACACCGCTAGTAGTATACACAAGCCCCTTAGTATACAGCAGCCCTGTGTATAGGCAGCACAGCCTAGTAGTATACAGCATCCCGAGTAGTATACAGCAGCCCTAGAGTATAGCAAGCGCCCCTAGAGTATACAGCAAAGCCCGTAGTATAAACATCAGCCCCTTAGTATTCATACGCGCCCCCAGTAGTATACAGCAGCCCCTAGTAGTAGACAGCCTGCCCCAGTAGTATACAGCTTGCCAGTAATATAGACAGAAGCCCTAGTAGTATACAGCAAGCCCCTAGTATATACAGCCTGCCCCCAGTAGTGCCAGCAGCCCTTAGTAGTATACAGCCTGCCCCCAGTAGTATACAGCAGCCCCTAGTGTATACAGCCTATACAGCCCCAGTAGTATACAGACTGCTAGTATACAGCAGCCCGAGAGTATACCCGCCCCTAGTAGTATACAAGCCGCCCTAGTGTATACAGCAGCCCCAAGTAGTATACAGCAAGCCCTAGTAGTATACAGCGTCAAGTCCCCCTAGTAGTATACAGCAAGCCTAGTATGTATATACAGCAGATCCCCAGTTGCCAGCGTCCCCTAGTGTATACAGCACCCCTATATAGTATAGCAGCAGCCCCTAGTAGTATACAGCAGTCTGCCCACGGACCTAAAAAATAAACTTAATACGCACACCCCCAATGTCAGCGCGCTCCCGATGTCGGTGCGGCTTCCGATGTCCCCGATGTCAGCGCCCCCCGTCTTCTTCTTCTTCGCGGCTCTTCCTCTTCTTCTTTCTCCGGCATGGACCGGCCATGTTTTCTTCCAGCATGCGCATACTGTGACGCGGCCGCTGCGCATCATAGTATGCCGCGGCCATGAAGAAAAGGGCCGCGTCATCAGAAGAAGAAGAGAGACCGCTGGAGAAGAGAAGACTGGACGCGCTGACATCGGGGACATCGACATCGGGGATCCGCTCTGAGGTCGGAGGGTGAGTATTTAAGTTTATTTTTTTTAACTGGGTAATTTTTTTTAATAATAGACTGTGTATAACCCGTGGGGACGTTTTCAGCACATTTTTGTGTCTGAAAAACTCGGCTATACACGAGTATAACGGTATTAGGAACATAGTGTTGTTATGCAGGTAACATTATACTTAATTGACTGTGCTATTAGTACCATGTAATATGGAGACACTAGGTAGGTAAACAAGGAAATAAAAAATGTGTTTATCTAACAACATGTTAAGATCTGATTGTGCTCTTTATACAGTAGTGTGATGGTTCCGTGATCACTACTATGCTCACTTCTTTGAGGAAATAATTACTTAAATTGCAGTCTCTCTAAGGAGTCTTCTTACTTCCCCTGCCTAGTCATTTGTCTCTCACTCAGCTAAACCAATTTCCTCTCTATACTGATGAGATGCGAATACAATCGAAATAGCACTGTCTAAAGTTGGGAGTCTGTTCCTTATGGAATAGAAATACTAGTTTGTCTTTTATCCTGCATCACGTCATGATGCATCCTGACAGTCGTGCTTGATGTTAGGTGCTTTACAGGTAGTCAAGAGGCATTGTCGGGGGGGAGGGATTTATCACCAATTTGTTTGGTTTCGTGTACTTCATTTTGAGATTTTTTTTGCCTCATTTTAGACAAATTTATATGTTTATTTGGTGATAGATTCCCCCTATGTTTTTCTTTCTATACATTAGCTTGACATAGTTGATCTCTCACCCTGTGTAAAACTGCTGGAATGCCCTTTGGTCTCAGCTGATACTTTCCCTCTTGGTACGAACCCTCATTGTGTCTGATCAGACATCTTTTTTTATACACAATCCTGCATTACAAAAAACACTGCTGGTCCCTCACCTGCATAACCTTAAATTCACTTTAAACACACTCGTCCACTTTTAGATTTTTCTTGGTAAGAATTTTAACTTTAATAAATTGTTGGTATTCATAATTGTTCACTTAATATTATTCATGATTCCTAAGATCTGAACAAACATGTTCATTTTGATTTGCTAATCATATACAATTACACATGCACTTCTGCAAAAATTGTTGATGTAAAATTAGTCATTTGTGCTTGCTGTCACAAGAAACACCACTGAGTTTAGGACAGATCAACTATAAGCCATGCAATTAAATATACTGACTTTCCAACCAACACATTATCAGGAAACCTGACAAAATTATATGTCATGGGATACACTAAAATTGTTGTGCATGTTGTAAATCTTTGTTTTACCTGTTTTATATTCATTTACATTTTCTTCTCCATTAATATGAAAGGCTTATTCATAGTCTATAACATCTTTAGAACTTTAGTCGGAATGTAAAGGGAAGCTGTTATAACGTCATGGGACTGATACCATATGTGTAAATTGCCAACAGATAGCACACCTCCAGCTGGTATCTCCTGGTTAGAAAACGATCCCTATACTCCCTAAGCCAGATAAACTGAACACACCTGAAACTTACTTGAGCAATACTGCTGGTGGAATACGGTTCTGGCCTCCATCAGGCAGGTACTGGAAATGTGGAGGCGATGGTAGATTAGTCAAACTTGGTGTGGTCAAAACATGAATTCGCCATAAGTTAAAAACCAAATTAAGTCAAGTATAGTAGAATAGTCAGAAGACATACACAAAAGCGGAAAGGGATAAGGTAAGATTGGGATGTTACTATCAAGGCATTCACATGGTTGGGTTTATTTCTTATTCTTTGGTCGGATGATGATGATTGAGATACCAAATTTGTTATAGGTTTTATATTTTTTTTCCATACATTTAAGAAAAATAAACCTCCGGTCACCAAATATTTTTTTTTTATTTGCGCATCTCTGGGCCAATAACTTTTCATACTTTGAGTGTACGGGACTGTGGATAGTGTCATTTTTGCGAATTTGATGCGTTTCATTACTATATTTTGGGACGTGCACCTTTTGATCACTTTTTATTTAAATTTTTTTATATTTTTCAAATGGCAAAAAATCCATTTTCGACTTTGGAACGCTATTTTCGTTACGGGTTCCCGTAGTGAAAAAAACCATTATCATTATTTTGATAGACGGGCAGTTTCGGACGCGGCGATACTAATGTGTTTAACGTACGTTACTGTTTATTTTATATCAGTTCTGGGGAAAGGGGGTGATTTGAAATTTTTGTTTTTTTTCTTATAATTTTTTTATTTTTAACGTTTTTTTATTTTTACATTTACTATTTTTTTTTCAGACTCCCTAGGGTAGTCTAACCCTAGGTAGTCTGATCGATTCCTATCATATATGCCATACTACAGTATGGGCCAGTATATGTGGTTATTAACTCCCATCATTACATGTGCCAATTAGCACATGTAATCATGGTGGTTTAAAACGAACAAGTAGCCTCGGTATGATATTCGGAACCACGCCAGTTACATGGCGACGAATCGCGCTCCAACCGTGACGTTATCGGGGGTGAGCAGCGATCCACGACAAATGTGGCGGCCTCATGCTGGCGCCATCTCTTTGAAGCCGCCCAGCATTGCCTGGGGCGATCTAGGGAGAGCACCCGCGATATCCCGAAAGACTACCGGCTATGGAGAGGGCTCGCCCGCGTCTGGAGGAAGGGGTTAGAGCAGGAGAAGCTAGAGAAAGCCATAATTTACGACCATTGGTTTCAGGTTTGCACATTAAAATATGGCAGTTGAAACAGAGACAACGCCAAAATCTGCGAATCAGGGCCATTTAATTGCCTCTCCCCCATTGCGCTTACCGGGGATTGGGGGGGGGAAGCGCTGCCCACCAGGGCGTGTGCGATCTTCGTCCCTGATGTTGAGTCCTGCCGTTCTAGCTTGTACCCGCTGTAACGCATGAGCATGCACCAACAGACCAGCAATAGCTGCAAATTTACCTTATAGTAGACACGGTGATGTGGGGTTGTAGTGGGGCGGCTGTCTGACAGCCATTTTGCCTTATCCAGAGGGGTTTTGCGTGCCCCTCTCTTCCATGTTCGCCGCACTATTGAAACTGAATTCGTATTGGGCCGTTCAAAGAACATTTTCGTCACAATGGGCAATCGCGGGGGTCGGGTGAATAAGAGCAACAACACAGCGGCGAAATTGTTCCTGTCTAGGAATATCACGCAATGTCATGTGAAGTGGTAGGCGGCCATGGTCTGGTGGCATATGCCATCTCCCAGAGAGCTCCGACGGAACTGTAGAGCCACAGCGGCATGTACACCAAAGCCGAAGAGGTCCCTGGAGCCCTTTGTTTGACAAAGAGTTAGAAAGGAGGGGAGAGGAGTAAGGAGCTCACAATCAGAACTTGGTGTTTTGCGATTGTGAAATATAAGACAAGAGCAATGTCCCTTTTGAACCACATTGCATGGCGACTAGCACCCTCCCCCTGTACGAGGTACTCAACACTGCCCCGCAAACCACAATAAATAGATGGGGCTTTCGCTTTGATCTGTTTCACTCAGCTACACAGGGGTGCGACCACACCGTACAGCTTTTACCCTATGGAAAATAAGCGATATGGTACAAAATGTGGCCATTTTTTTGTAGCATTGGCGATAGTATTGCACCGTGTACGGCGACCATTTGTACAGCATAGAGCTGATTCAACTTGTACGACGCTCCATGCCATGCATGGTTCTCCGTATCATTTCTCCGTTTTCCAAGAGGAAGATATGTATAGGAAACTAAGATTTGGACAAGAAGGACAGAGCCCCATTACCTCGCTGGATTGATGTCCTGTGTTTTGCAGGTTCCGGACAAACATTTTCCCCTGAATTCTGCCTGACTTCAAAGAATGACTCAATAAAGAGTTCTGTTCCAAAAGAGGATGTTAGGATGCGACCACTATATACTACTGAGGACCGCTCGGACACCTCCAGAGTGACAAAAGTTTAGTTGGTCCCCTGCGTATATTCCACTCTTATACACAACACTATAATATATGGCATCTCATGTTATCCATTTGTTTCCCATTGCACAATCATATTTGGAAACCACCTACTTATCAAAATGTATTATCACATGTGTTTTACACTACCAACCACTATTCACACCTTGTACTTAATTCCCAGGGGTGTCTTCAACAGTTGGGTCACTTTTTCAGGTTTCCTCCTTTTTTGGTACCCACTAGGGCTCCCAAATGTGAAATCTATTTCGGTCAATATTTGGCCTCTAAAAGACAAAATCCCTCTTTTCCTCCTACTGTGGCGCCCATGAAGCATTTATAGCACATGTGAGGAGGTTATCTTGTCCCTCAAACAAATGACACCTAGTTATGAGTAGTGGAATATAGCAAAACCAAAATGTATTGGGGCACATTTACTAAAAACAGTTCAGACTGCACTATGTGCAGTTTGTCTGTGTAGTATGAAGAGTATGCCAGATTCATGAATTTTGGTGCCCATTCTTTATGACAGAGTGCACCAACTTTTTTTGGTGCACCTTTAACATGGGCCGTACAACACAATTCTGTCGGAATTTACATGTTAAATGTGGCACACTGGAATGTAACGGAATGCCCATTTCAATGATGAAGTTCATGTCGCGTGGAGAATAGCCGGGCCACAAAGGGGTCTTGTGCGATACATATGTGACACTTCTCAAATACATGTACAAGTAGTTTGAACATAAAAGAATCTGCAAAGCCAGACAGAAAACTGGCGCAAGGTACATAGTAAATGTGCCCCATTGTTTTTTAAATGGGTTTATTTTTTAAAGGTCTTAAGATACAATACAATTATATTCATTTGGTATCTCTGTGATCATGCTGACCCAAAATACAAAGTATATGATTTATATGAATTTCACAGTGAAAGCCTTAAAACTTGGACCACTAAGAAAATGGAACAATTACATTTTACCACATTTGGAATTTTCTCCAGCTACCAAATACATAAAGAATATTTGTATTCTTGTATTTGTGAAGAATTTATATATTTGGTAAGAGAAAAGTAATAGATGGAAATGCAAGAATTAAACATGGCTGCAAAACAAGGGGTTAACAGAATCAGTATAGGTGGCTAGGCTAGTGACCTCAACATCTAAGAGAGTTTCACTGAAGAGGTAAATCTTGCACTTTCCTCTGTTGGCACCTTTCATCATGTCGGATTTCTGTCTGCTCAGCAGGACTTCCTGGGATCTAATTCCTCTGGCAGAATCTAACAGTCTGTTTGTCAGCCTAGGCAACAACATAGACCAACTTTTCTAATTTTCAATATGCAATACATGAAAATTTGTTTAGAATGTCCCCAAAGTCCCATTTACAAATGAAACATCATATTATGTAAAAATGTGAAAAGCAGTTAAAAAAACACATACGATCTCCCCAAGTCTGTAACAACCCAAACAAATATAAATCATAGATGAATCTGTATTGTGAATGATGTAAGAAACACCATACAGAGGGGGCGTGGCTTGTGTGAAAAATGGTAAAAAAAAAAAACATTATGGCCTGGTCCTTAAGGGGTTAAATAAGAATGAAAGGCAGAACAAAAAGAAGGACATGGGAACTGATGAAATATGAAACAAAATATACTATTATAATCTGCACTATTGATTAAAATTTTCTCAAAAGTTTAGTATTCTTTAACCCCTTAACGACTTGGCCTTTTTTAGTTTTTTCACTTCCATTTTTCACTCACCAACTTCAAAAATCTATAACTTTTTTATTTTTCCACATAAAGAGCTGTGTTATGGCTTATTTTCTGCGTAACAAATTGCACTTCATAGTGCAAAAATTCCAAATGCAGTGAAAATGGTGAAAAACCACATTTGTGACGTTTTCTTGTGGGCTTAGATTTTACAGCTTTCACTCTGCGTCCCAAATGACATGTCTACTTTATTCTTTGGGTCGGTATGATGATGTGGATACCAAATTTGTATAGGTTTTATAATGTTTTCATACATTTAAAAAAATTAAAACCTCCTGTACAAAATATTTTTTTTTTATTTTGCCATCTTCTGGGGCCAATAACTTTTTCATACTTTGGTGTACGGAGCTGTGGATAGTGTCATTTTTTGCGAATTTTGATGGCGTTTTCATTACTATAATTTTTCGAACTGTGCGACCTTTTGATCACTTTTTATTAATTTTTTTATATTTTTCAAAATGGCAAAAAATGCCATTTTCGACTTTGGACGCTATTTTCCGTTACGGGGTTAAACGTAGTGAAAAAACATTATCATATTTTGATAGAACGGGCATTTTCGGACGCGGCGATACCTAATGTGTTTATGACTTTTACTGTTTATTTTTATATCAGTTCTAGGGAAAGGGGGGTGATTTGAATTTTTGTTTTTTTTTCTTATAATTTTTTATTTTTAAACTTTTTTTTATTTTTACTTTTACTATTTTTCAGACTCCCTAGGGTACTCTAACCCTAGGTAGTCTGATCGATCCATCATATACTGCCATACTACAGTATGGCAGTATATGTGGATTTTACTCCCCATGCATTACAATGTGCACTTAGCACATTGTAATGTCATGGGTTAAAACGAAGTAGCCTCGGTATTCGGACACACCAGTACATTCATGGCGACGGATCGCCGCTCCCCGTGACGTTATCGGGGAGCAAGCGATCCACGAACAAGATGGTGGCGCCCATGCGGCGCCATCTCTTTGAAGCCGCCGTGCAGCATTGCTGGTGGCGATCTAGGTGAGAGCACCCGCGATAGCAGCAAAGACTTACCGGCTATGGAGAGGGCTCGGCCCGCGTCGGGAAGGGGTTAGAGCAAGAAAGCTAGAGAATAGCCATAATTTACCAATTGGTTTCAGGTTTTGCACATTAAATACTGGCATTGAAACAAAGAGACAACGCCAAAGCTCCGAATCGGGCCATTTAATTGGACTCCCCCCAGGCGCTTACCGGGGATTTGGGGGGGGGGGCGCTGCCCACAGGGCTGTGCGATCTTCGTCCTGAGTTGAGTCCTGCGTTCTAGCTTGACCCGGCTGTAACGCACTGAGCATGCACAATGCGACCAGCAATAGCTGCACAATTTACTTATTACGTAGACGGTGATTGGGTAGTGGCTAGACACTTCTGACAGCCCTTTGCCTTTGTCCAAGGTTGTTTTGCTGCCGTACCGTCTCTTCCTGTTCGCCCATCTATGGCGGCTGTCCTGACCCACCAATTTGCCTTATCCAGAGGGGTTTGCTGCCCCTCTCTGCATGTTCGCCGCTATGGCGTGTTCGATATGAGCAGCAATGTTCGTCAAATGGGCATCGCTGGGTGAATAAGAGACAACACACGGCGATAATTGTTCCTGTCTAGGATAATCCCCACAATCATAAAGTGGTAGGGGCCATGTCTGGTGGCATCATGCCCATCTCCCCAGAGAGCTCCGAGTGACTGTAGAGCACAGCGGCATTGTACACAAAAAGCCAGAGAGGTCCCTGGAGCCCTTGTTAGACAACGACGGTTAGAAAGGGGGGAGATCAAGGAGCTCAGCAATCAGAACTTGGGTTTGTGAAATATAAGGACAAAGGCAATGTCCTTGTTCTGACCACAATTCATGGGGACTCTAGCACCCTCACCCCTGTACAGAGGTAACCTCAACCACTGCCCCCAAACCACAATAAATAGTGGGTGGGTTGATCTGTCGAATCAGGTGTGACCACCGTACAGCACCCTATGAAAATGAAGATATGGTACAAAAGCGCTGGCCATGTACATTGTACAGATGATGCTGTACAACTCTAAGTGCTGTTCCAATGTGAGGTTCTGCCGTATCATTTCTCCGTTTTCCAAGAGGAAGATATTAGGAAACAATATTTGGACAAGAAGGAAGGCCCCAGTACCTCTGGATAGTGTTCCCGTGTTTTTGCCCAGGACAAACATTTTCCAGTTGAATTTGCTGCTTCTAAAGATAGGACTCAATAAAGAGTCTGTTCCAAAAGAGAGTTAGAGGACACTAATAATACTGCAGAGACCTGCGGACACCTCCAGAGTGACAAAAGTTTAGTTTTGGTCCCTGGTATATTCCACTTCCTTTAAACAAACACGTATAATTGCATCTCCATTCCATTGTTCTCCATTGCACATCAATTTGGAAAACCACTACATGTTCAAAATGCTCATTTCACCCATGTGATTACACACACACATATACACCTGCTAAATTCCCCAGGGGTGTACATTCAACAGTTAGGGTCACTTTTCAGGGTTTTTTCCTCTGTTTTTGGTACCAATAGGGCTCTCCAAATGTGAAATATTTCGGTCAAATTTGGCTTCTAAAAGAACAAAATCCCTCTTTTCCTGCTACTGTGCGCCCATGAAGCATTTATATGCACATGTGAGATTTATCTTGTCCCTCAAAACAAATGACACCTATTATGAGTAGTGGAATACTCAAAACCAAAATGTATGGGGCACATTTACTAAACAGTTCAGACTGCACTCATGTGCCAGTTTGTCTGTGTAGTATGAAGAGTATCCAGATTCATGAATTTTGGTATGACCCTTCTTCATGACAGAGTGCACAACTTTTTTTGGTGCACTTTAACATGGGCCGTACAACACAATTCTGTCGCGAATTTACATGTTAAATGTGGCACACTGGAATGTACGGAATGCCCATTTCAATGATGAAGTTCATGTCGCGTGGAGAATAGCCGGGCCACAAGGGTCTTGTGCGCTACATGTGACACTTCTCAAACACATGTACAAGTGTTTGAACATAAAGAATCTGCAAAGCCAGACAGAAAACTGCGCAAGGTACTAGTAAATGTGCCCCATTGTTTTTTAAATGGGTTTATTTTTTTTAAAGGTCTTAAGATACAATACAATCTATATTCATTTGGTATCTCTGTGATCATGCTGACCCAAATACAACAGTATCATGATTTATATGAATTTCACAGTGAAAGCCTTAAAACTTGGACCACTATAGAAAATGGAACACTTACATTTTACCAATTTGGAATTTTCTCCAGCTACCAAATACATAAAGAATATTTGTATTCTTGTATTGTGAAGAATTTATATATTTGGTAAGAGAAAAGTAATAGATGGAAATGCAAGAATAAACATGGCTGCAAACACAAGGGGTTAACAGAACAGTATAGGTGGCTAGGCTAGTGCCTCAACATCTAAGAGAGTTTCACTGAAGAGGTAAATCTTGCACTTCCTTCTGTTGGCACCTTTCATCATGTCGGATTTCTGTCTGCTCAGCAGGACTTCCTGGGATCTAATTCCTCTGGCAGAATCTAACAGTCTGTTTGTCAGCCTAGCAACAACATAGACCAACTTTTCTAATTTTAATATGCAATACATGAAATTTGTTTAGAATGTCCCAAGTCCATTTACAAATGAAACATCATATTATGTAAAATGTGAAAAGCAGTTAAAAAAACACATACGATCTCCCCAAGTCTGTAACAACCCAAACAATATAAATCATAGATGAATCTGTATTGTGAATGTGTAAGAAAAACACCATACAGAGGGGCGTGGCTTGTGTGAAAAATGGTTAAAAAAAAAAAACATTATGGCCTGGTCCTTAAGGGGTTAAATAGAATGAAGGCAGAACAAAAAGAAGGACATGGGAACTGATGAAATATGAAACACAAAATACTATATAAATCTGCACTATTGATTAAAATTTTCTCAAAGTTTAGTATTCTTTAACCCCTTAACGACTTGGCCTTTTTTAGTTTTTCACTTCCATTTTTCACTCACCAATTCAAAAATCTATAACTTTTTATTTTTCCAAATAAAGAGCTGTGTTATGGCTTATTTTCTGCGTACAAATTGCACTTCATAGTGCAAAAATTCAATGCAGTGAAAATGGTGAAAAACCACATTTGTGACGTTTGTTTTTTGGGCTTAGATTTTACAGCTTTCACTCTGCGTCCCAAATGACATGTCTACTTTATCTTTGTTTGGTCGTTATGATGATGTGGATACCAAAATTTGTATAGGTTTTATAATGTTTTCATACATTTAAAAAAATTAAAACCTCCTGTACAAAATATTTTTTTTTTATTTTGCATCTTCTGGGGCCAATAACTTTTTCATACTTTGGTGTACGGAGCTGTGGATAGTGTCATTTTTTGCGATTTTGATGGCGTTTTATTACTATATTTCGAACTGTGCGACTTTTGACACTTTTATTAATTTTTTTATATTTTTCAAAATGGCAAAAAAATGCCATTTTCGACTTGGACGCTATTTCCGTACGGGGTTAAACGTAGTGAAGAAAAAACTTTCATATTTGATAGAACGGGCATTTCGAGAGCGGCGAGACCTAATGTGGTTTATGACTTTTACTGTTTATTTATGTTTTAATCAGTTCTAGGAAAGGGGTGATTTGGGTATTGAAACCCGAGGTTACCATGGCGACGGATCGCCGTCCCCGTGACGTTATCGGGGAGCAGCGATCCACGACAAGATGGGCGGCCCATGCGGCGCCATCTCTTTGAAGCCGCCGGCAAGCATGCTGGCGGCGACTAGGTGAGAGCACCCGCGATAGTCAGCAAGACTTACCGGCTATGGAGAGGGCTCGGCCGCGGGAGGGGGTTAAGAGCAAAAAGCTAGAGAATAGCCATAATTTCCATTGGTTTTCAGGTTTTGCACATTAAAATACTGGCAGTTGAAAACAGAGACAACGCCAAAAAGTGCGAATCAGGGCCATTTAATGCGAATTGGACTCCCCCCATGGCGCTTACCGGGATTTGGGGGGGGCTGCCCCCCAAGGGCTGTGCGATCTTCGTCCTGAGTTGAGTCCTGCCTTCTAGCTTGACCCGGCTGTAACGCACTGAGCATGCACAATGCAGACCAGCAATAGCTGCCAAATTTACTTATGACGTAGACACGGTGATTGGGGTAGGGTGGCGGCTGTCCTGACAGCCACCAATTTTGGTGTAGTCCAGAGGGGTTTTGCTGCCCCTCTCTGTCCATGTTCGCGCTATTGGCTGTTCGCTATGAGCAGCAATGTTCGCCACAATGGGCATCGCTGGGGTGAATAAGAGCAACACACGGCGATAATTGTTCCTGTCTAGGATACACCAATATAAGTGGTTAGGGGCCATGTCTGGTTGGCATCTGCCATCTCCCAGAGAGCTCCGAGTGACTGGTAGAGCACGCGGCATTGTACACAAAAGCAGCAGAGAGGTCCCCTGGAGCCCTTGTTAGACAACAAGTTAGAAAGGGGGGAGATCAAGGAGCTCAGCAATCAGAAATGGTGTTTGTTGATGAAATATAAGGACAAAGGCAATGTCCTTGTTCTGACCACAATTCATGGGGACCTAGCACCCTCACCCCTGTACGAGGTACCTCAACCATGCCCCCAAACCACAAATAAATAGATGGTGTGTGTTTGATCTGTCAGATCAGGTGCTGACACCGTACAGCACCCCTATGGAAAATGAAGATATGGTACAAAAGCGCTGGCCATGACATTGTACAGATGATGCTGTACAACTCTTACGAGCTGTTCCAATGTGCAGGTTCTGGGTATCATTTCTCCGTTTTCAAGAGAAGATATTAGGAAACAATATGGGACAAGAAGGACGGAGCCCAGTACCTCTGGATTAGATGTTCCCGTGTTTTGCCAGACAACATTTTCCCCGTGAATTCTGCTGCTTCTAAAGATAGGACTCAATAAGAGTCTGTTCCAAAGAGAGTGAGGAGTTAGGATGGACACTATATACTACTGAGAGACCCTGCGACACCTCCAGTGACAAAAGGTTAGGTTGGTCCCCTGGGTATTCCACTTCCTTATACACAACACGTTATAATTGATCTCCATTTCCATTTTGTTCTCATTGCACATCCATATTTGGAAACCACTACATGTTCAAAATGCTCATTTACCATGTGTATTACACTACACCACATATTACACCTTGCTAAATCCCAAGGGGTGTACATTCAAACAGTTAGGGTCACTTTTCAGGTTTTCCTTGTTTTGGTACCTAGCGGCTCTCCAACATGTGAAATATTCGGTCAATTTGGCTTCTAAAAGACAAACATCCCTCTTTTCCTCTACTGTGCGCCCATGAAGCATTTTATATGCACATGTGAGGTACTTCTACACTTGTGAAAAATAGTTTTACACCTTTTTCATGGTAAATTCATATATTATCCTTTATGGCTTTTTTTAGGGCCTAATTGGATCATTCACCTGTAGGGGTAAATACACATATTACACCTTGATAAATTCTCCAAAGCGTGCACTTTCCAAAATGGTGACACTTGTTGGGGTTTCCCTCTGTTTTGGTACCACTAGGGCTCTCCAAATGCATCCTGAGGGCTCTCCAAATGCATCCTGACACATGTAAAGGATGTCTGTCAAATCTGGCTTCTAAAAGGCTAACGCCCCTCTTTCCCTTCTGAGCCCTACTGTGTTCCCATGCAACAATTTATATGCACAAGTGGTTCAATTCTGTGCTTAGGAGAAATAGTTTTACACATTTATGGGGGTTGTTTCATCTTTTATTCCTTGTGGCTTACAAAAATTTGGGGGAAAAGTGACTTTTTTAGCAAAATTTTCACCTTCTTCCTTTTTGGGGCCTAATTGAATCAAACACCTATTGGGGCAAATACACAATTTACACCTTGCTAAACTCTCCAAGGGGTGTATTTTCCAAAATGGTATCTATTGTTGGGTCTTTCCTCTGTTTTGGTACCATTAGGGCTCTCTAAATGCATCCTTACACATGAAAACTTTTTCAGCCATATTTGTCCTCCAAAAAACGATACAACGCTCTTTCCCTTCCAAGTGCCCCCCTGTCCCCGTACAGCAGAATTCAGTGACAAAATGGGTATTGGCATACTCAGGAGGAATTGCACTAAATATTGTAAAATGCATTTTCCTTTTTAACCCATTGTGAAGGTGCAAATTGTAGTGTTCAATTAATATATTTCTGTAATTTCACTTTCATTTATCTTTCATCCTCATGAAACGCTCATAGGGTAACAAAATTTCCAAAGGTTGTTTTGAATATTTTGAGGGGTGTAGTTTCTTAAATGGTGTCATTTGTGGGGTTTTTCTGTCATGTGGGCCTTATAAAGTCACTTCCAACTAAATTGACACTCCAAAAGTAGGTTTTCATGATTTTTGTGAAAATCTGAAAAATTGCACCTAAAGTATATAAGCCTCCTAACATCCTAAATAAAGGAAAGATGTTTGAAAAATGATGCCAAGTTAAAGCAGACATATGGAAAATGTTAGTTATAAAGTTATTTTAGTGATATGACCAACTTTCCAAAAAGTAGAACATTTTTAATTTGGAAAACATTGTTTTTTTCAAAATGTGTCACGAAAAAACAATCTCAAAATCAACTGGATATGTTAAAGCGTTCCAAAGTTATAACCACTTAAATAGACACATGTTAGATTTTTAGAAATGGGTCATGGCAGGAAGGTGAAAAGTGGCTTCGGCGTTAAAGGGTTAAGGCATTATATAAAAAATATTCATAGAATATTGTCTTGATTTTCCAATGTTCAGGAAAATGGTATTGCATTGCATTAATTGATTTTGGCTCTTAAAGTGTGCTTTAAAAATCATTTAAGCTCTTGTGCCTTTTAGATAGTTTGATGGATCATTCACAGCATGGGTAACTCTGTGGGAGAGAAGTTAGCACTTTACCAAGGAATGAGACAATGCTTCTGATTACTCCATCAGGCCATCTGTTATATAGAGATGATAGATTATTAAAGTGTACCTGTCATGCAGGAATGAAAATTCACACTTTATTAATTTAGCCCAAGGAGCCTAAGTCTAAATGCAATTTAAACCCATTATCTCACACGTATGTATATGGTATGAAGACATTTCTAAATCCACCTTCAGTGCCGTGAATGTGTGATGCTAATAAGATGTAAGTTAGGAAATAAATGCAATTTCAGCATGAAGTCTATGATCTTCTGGCTATCCAGGCTGTACACACACCATTATGGATTGCTATTTTTCAGAAAACCTATTTATAGATACAGTTATGTGAAGTCAGAAGTTATATAGATACCCTGCTTACCTGGGATTCTGAAAAGAACCCGACAATCCCAGCTTTTAACAAGGCTTCCCCCGGCATGGTTTAGAGCTCAGCACCCAGAGTCCAAACTGAGGATTATGAGGCTGTGTTCACACGTGGCGTTTACATTGCATATTGAAACGCAATGCAACAGCTGAGAAGAGATTTTCCTAATTACTTTGCTGTTGACATTAGTGTTAAAATTGCAGCAAACTTTAGGTAAATCTCCTTTTCTAAGCTGTTGTATTGTGTTTCAAAATGCAATATAAACACAACATGTGAATGCATCTTGATAGTAACATCCTAATTCTTTACCTTATCCCTTTCCGCTTTTGTTTATTGTCTCTGACTATTCTACTACTTGACTTTAATTTGGTTTTAACTTATGGCGAATCATGTTCTGACCACACCAAGTTTGACTAATCTACCCATCTGCTCCACATTTCCAGTACCTGCCTGATGGAGGCCAGATACCGTATTCCACCAGCAGTATTGCTCAAAGTAAGTTTCAGAGTGTGTTCAGTTTATCTGGCTTAGGGAGTATAGGGATCGTTTTCTAAACCAGGGAGCTACCAGCTGTAGGTGTGCTATCTGCTTGGCAATTTACACATATGGTATCAGTCCCATGAAACGTTTATTAACAGCTTCCCTTTACATTCAAGCTAAAGTTCTAAAGATGTATAGACTATTGAATTAAGCCTTTCATATTAATGGAGAAGAAAATGTAAAATGAATATAAAACAGGTAAAACAAAGGATTTACAACATTGCACAACATATTATTTAGTTGTATCCCATGACATATTAATTTTGTCAGGTTTCCTTGATAATGTTGTTGGTTGTAAAGTCAGTATATTTAATTGCATGGCTTATAGTTGACTCTGTCCTAAACTCAGTGGTTGTTCTTGTGACAAGCAAGCACAAATGACTAATTTTCATCAACAATTTTCTGCAGAAGTGCATTGCTGTAATATGTAATTATTTAGCAAAATCAAAATGAACATGTTTGTTCAGATCTTTAGGATATCATGAATAATATTAAGTGAACAATTCATGAATACCAACAATTTTATTTAAAGTTAAAATTCTTTACCAAGAAAAATCTAAAAGTGGACGAGCGTGTTTAAAGGTGAATTAAAGGTTATGCAAGGTGAGGGACCAGCAGTGTTTTTTTGTAATGCAGGATTGTGTATATAAAAAATGATGTCATGATCAGACACAATGGAGGGTTCTGTACCAAGAGGGAAATATCAGCTGAGACCAAAGGGCATTCCAGCATTTTTCACACAGGGTGAGAGATCAACTATGATCAAGCTAATGTATAGAAAGAAAACCATAGGGGGAATCTATCACCAAATAAGACATAATAAATTTGTCTCAACTGAGGCAAAAAAAATCTCAAAATGAAGTACACGAAACCAAACAAATTGGTGATAAATCCCTCCCCCCCGACAATGCCTCTTGACTACCTTGTAAAGCACCCCTTAACATCAAGCACGACTGTCAGGATGCATCATGACGTGATGCAGGATAAAAGACAAACTAGTATTTCTATTCCATAAGGAACAGACTCCCAACTTTAGACAGTGCTATTTCGATTGTATTCGCATCTCGTCAGTATAGAGAAGGAAATTGGTTTAGCTGAGTGAGAGACAAATGACTAGGCAGGGAAGTAAGAAGACTCCTTAGAGAGACTGCAATTTAAGTAATTTATTTCCTCAAAGAAGTGAGCATAGTAGTGATCACGGAACCTATCACACTACTGTATAAAGAGCACAATCAGATCTCTAACATGTTGTTAGATAAACACATTTTTTATTTCCTTGTTTTACCTACCTAGTGTCTCCATATTACATTGGTACTAATAGCACAGTCAATTAAAGTATAATGTTACCTGCATAACAACACTATGTTCCTAAATACCGTATATACTCGTGTATTAGCCGAGTTTTTCAGCACAAAAAATGTGCTGAAAAACGTCCCCACGGGTTATACACGAGTCTATTATTAAAAAAAATTACCCAGTTAAAAAAAATAAACTTAAATACTCACCCTCCGACCTCAGAGCGGCTCCCCGATGTCGATGTCCCCGATGTCAGCGCGTCCAGTCTTCATTCCATGTTTTCTTCATGGCCGCGCATACTATGATGTCAGCAGCGGCCGCGTCACAGTATGCGCATGCTGGAAGAAAACATGGCCGCGTCCATGCCGGAAGAAAGAAGAAGAGCCGCGAAGAAGAAAGAAGACGGGGTGCGCTGACATCGGGGACATCGGTAGGCCGCACCGACATCGGAGAGCCGCGCTGACATTGGAGGGTGAGTATTTAAGTTTATTTTTTTAGGTCCGTGGGGCAGACTGCTGTATACTACTAGGGGCTGCTGTATACTATTAGGGGCTTGCTGTATACTACTAGGGGCTGCTGTATACAACTAGGGCTTGTTCTCTGGGTATACAACCCTGGGGCTTGCTGTATACTACTAGGGCTTGCTGTATACTACTAGGGGCTGCTGTATACTAGCTAGGGCTTGTGTATCTACTAGGGGCAGGCTGTTATATACTACTAGGGGCTGCTGTATACTACAGGGGCTGCTTAACTACCAGAGCTCTGTTACTACTGGGTAGCTGTATACTACTAGGGCTGCTGTACTACTGGGGGCAGGCTGTATACTACTAAGGGCTGCGGTACACTACTGGGGCAGTGCATACTACTAGGGCTTGCTGTATACTACTAGGGGCTTGCTGTAGTATATTACGCGGGCAAGCTGTATACTACTGGGGGCAGGCTGTATACTACCAGGGGCTGCTGTATACTACTGGGGGCAGGCTTGTATACTACTAGGGCTGCTGTAACTACTGGGCCTTTCTATTATACTACTAGGGGCTTTCTGTATACTACTAGGGGCTGCTGTATCTACTAGGGGCTGCTGTATACTACTAGAGACTTGCTGTATACTACTAGGGCTTGCTGTATACTACTAGGGGGCTTGCTTATACTCTAGGGCTGCTGTACTACTAGGGACTGCTGTATACTACTAGGGCTGCTGTATACTACTAGGGCTGCTTATACTACTAGGGCTGCTGTATACTACTAGGGGCTGCTGTATACTATAGGCTGCTGTAACTACTAGGGTGATCTACAGGGCTGCTGTATACTACTAGGGTTGCTGTACTACAGGGCTGCTGTATACTATAGGGCTGCTGTATACTACTAGGGGCTGCTGTATACTACTAGGGGCTTGCTGTATTACTACTAGGGCTGCTGTATACAACTAGGGGCTGCTGTATACTACTAGGGCTTGCTGTATACTACTAGGGCTGCTGTATACTACTAGGGCTTGCTGTATACTACAGGGGCTGCTGTATACTACTATGGCAGGCGTACTTAGGGTTGCGTATACACTGGGGCTGTGTATACTACTAGAGGCCTTGCGTATACGTACTGTGGTACGGCTGTATACTACTAGGGGCTGCTGTATACTACTGGGGGCAGGCTGTATTCTACTAAGGCTGCTGTACACTTGCTGGGGTCAGGCTGTAATACTACTAGGGCTTGCTGTATACTACTAGGGCTTGCTGATATTACTGGGGCAGCTGTATACTACTGGGGGCTGCTGTATACTACCAGGGGCTGCTGTATACTGACTGGGGGCAGGCTGTATACTACTAGGGGCTGCTATTATATCTACTAGGGGCTTTCTGTATACTACTAGGGGCAAGCTGTATACACTGGGGGCAGCTGTATACTACCTGGTGACTGTATACTACTGGGGCGCTGTATACTATAGGGCTGCTGTACTCTAGGGCTTCTGTATACACTAGGGGCTTCTGTATACTACTAGGGGCTGCGTATACTACTAGGGCTTGCTGTATTACTACTAGGGGCTTGCGTATACACTTGGGGAGGCTGTATACTACTAGGGGCTCTGTATACTACTTAGGGGATCAGGCTGTATACTACTAGGGGCTGCTGTATACTATTGGGCTTTGTATACTACTGGGGGCAGGCTGTATCCGGGGCAGGCTGTATACTTTGGGGGGCTTTTCTGTATACTATAGGGGCTTGCGGTATACTACTAGCGGCGCTGTATACTATGGGCTTTCTTATACTACTAGGTGCTTGCCTGTATACTCACTAGGGGCGCACGTATACTACTAGGGGCTTGCTATATACTTACTGGGGGGCAGGCTGTATAGTACTGGGGGCAAGCTGTATAGTACTGGGGGCAAGCTGTATACGTACTGGGGGCAGGCTGTATAGTACTGGGGGCTGCTGTCTACTCTAGCTGGGGGGGTATGGTTAAGGCTTCTGTATACTATAGGGGCTTCTGTATACAGGGCTGCTGTATCTACTGGGTTTCTGTATACTAAGGGGGCTTTTCTGTATAACTACTAGGGCTTGCTTAGCTAGGGCTGCTGTATACTACTAGGGGCTGTCTTACTACTAGGGGCTGCTAAATACTACATGGGGGCTGGCAGGCTGTATATTACTGGGGCTGGCACGACTGTATACTATTGGGGGGGGGGGTTGACATGCATTCTCCCCCCTGGCTTATACGAGTCAGTAGTTTTTCCCAGTTTTTGTTGGTAAAATAGGGGTCTCGGCTTATACTCGGGTCGGCTTATACCTGATTATATACGGTTAATATAATCCCTCCACAACACAACTGAACGCAGTGCTGTGTGATCACGTAATCACATGCCTCCTGAGTCCACACAGAGCAACAGTGTCAGGAGTTATGATGTCCTACAGTGTCCTATGGTAAGGACTGTGTTGAATAGAGGGTTGAGGCAGGCCAAAAGTGCACACATGGCCTCTGCTGCCAAGAGTACGGTGGGCTCATATCAAAGACAGCTATCTTGATCTAAGAAAACAAGGGATTAATGGAGAAATATCTTCACACATGTACATTTATTCATAGCTTGCAATTCAAGAAATGTTATATTGGAAAATGAATTAATGAAATGTGAATGTCCAGGAGAGAATACCCATTAACGTAAGCCAATCAAGTGCTTATAAACATCATATGGCCCTTAATAAATACCAATATGAAAAACTTGATGCAGAAAGCAGAAGTATAGATTTTAAATAATCGGTGTTTTGGAGACAACCAAAGATTAGAAGGTAGATTTCTCAAATCTAATGAATGTTATTCAAAAAATGTTCCTGTGTGAAGATAATTTTCATAAATGTAGCCATGTGTCCCTTAGAAACAAGATAGCTTCCTCAGATACGACCAACCTCTCATTTTGCAGCGGTGGCCAAGATATGCAATATGAGTACTGCCTGACCACCTGGATTGCAGCAATCATGATCTGTAGGATATGCAGTTACTCCCAGACATTTCAAATACAAAAACTTTTTTTTTTTGTGCAATCTCTCCAGCAGAGGTGGCCGTATCTAGAGGACACAGTCTTGTTCTAAGGGACCATCCACACTTACATTTATGACAAAATTATCTTCACTAGAAAACATTTTTTTAATAAATCTAATTGAAGAAGTTATATATGGCATTTAACGAAACAAACTGAATGTGAATGCCCGAACGAGAATATACCCCTTTAACTTTCTATATGATAATTTGATGTTTATTTAAAGGGAATCAAACAGTAGATTTCCTATGTATTAACTATTAATGTTGGTAGATCCCAGCTGCATTTCCTATGGTGACTGTCATTATCACCATATTGAGAAACCTAAAAAAGGAGAATTGACAGTTCATAAGCAGAAATAAACAGATTGTATATATCATAAATTCAACAGATGCATATAAAAGCTAGTTAAAATTAGAGGATTTCATGTCAACACTTCTTTAAATTACACAGGCAAATGTCTCGTGCCCATAGGTTTACCTTTGTTTTTTTCAGTTCTAAAGGGTTAAGTCTAAGTTTCTGCAGGGACCCTTAACCTTTGTTATATAGTTTTTGGCTTAAATAGTTTGTGATTATCACACTTTTAATTTTAGGATAACTTGAACACACAAATAAATCTTATTATGTCATGTGTGAGTGTAGAATTTTTTTATTCATGTAATTCTCAGCTTCAGTATCTCGTTCATTTTATACATGTTTTTTGTTTTTATTTTTTATGTATTTCAGTTTCAATAAAAATATATTTTCCAAACGCTGCATTAAAATAATAAAACATAATTTCATGTGTCACGGCCACACCGCGATCACTCGTACGGATCGCTGAGTACACCCGTGCCCTTCCATGTAGACGGCGGCAACCCCTGCGGCCGGACCTTACCTATCCACCCTGTGCTTCGCCGCGTGTGCGGTCGCAGGGCGCAGGCGGCTATCAGAAGGACTCATCTCCAGCTTCAGAAGCCACTCCTGCCTCTGGCTTGCCAAGAGCCTCTCCAGCCTTCGGCATGCCAAGAGCAACTCCAGCCTCGTGCCAAGAGCAATCCGGCCTCCGGCTCCAAGAGCAAAACCAGCCTCTGGCTGCCAAAAGCCACTCCAGCCTCCGGCTTGCCAAGAGACCACCCCAGCCTCCGGCCGTACTACTTGCTCCTCGGTGCACCGAGGAGCAAGTAGTACGGCCGGAGGCTGGGGTGGTCTCTTGGCAAGCCGGAGGCTGGAGTGGCTTTTGGCAGCCAGAGGCTGGTTTTGCTCTTGAGCCGGAGCCGGATGCTCTTGGACGGGCTGGAGTTGCTCTTGGCATGCCGAAGGCTGGAGAGGCTCTTGGCAAGCCAGAGGCAGGAGTGGCTTCTGGAAGCTGGAGATGGAGTCCTTCTGATAGCCGGCACTGCGCCCTGCGCGCACACGCTGGTCAGAAGCACAGGGTGGATAGGTAAGGTCCGGGCCGCAGGGGTTGCCGCGTCACATGGAGGGCACGGGTGTACCAGCGATCCGTACGAGGATCGCGGTGTGGCCGTGACACATGAAATTAGGTTTTATTATTTTAATGCAGTTTGGAAAATATATTTTTATTGAAACTGAAATAATAAAAAATAAAAGAAAAAAAAACATGTATAAAATGAACGAGATACTGAAGCTGAGATTACAATGAATAAAAAAATTCTACACTCACACATGACATAAATAAGATTTATTTGTGGTTCAAGTTATCCTAAAATTAAAAGTGTGATAATCACAAACTAATTTAAGCCAAAAACTATATAACAAGGTTAAGGGTCCCTGCAGAAACTTAGACTTAACCCTTTAGAACTTGAAAAAAACAAAGGTTAAACTATGGCACGGACATTTGCCTGTGTAATTAAAGAAGTGTTGACATGAAATCCTCTAATTTTAACTAGCTTTTATATGCATCTGTTGAATTTTGATACTATACAATCTGTTTATTTCTGCTTATGAACTGTCAATTCTCCTTTTTTAGGTTTCTCAATATGGTTGTAATGACAGTCACCATAGGAAATGCAGTGGGATCTACCAACATTAATAGTTATACATAGGAAATCTACTGTTTGATTCCCTTTAATAAACATCCAAATTATCAATATAGAAAGCTTAAAGGGGTATATTCTCGTTCGGGCATTCACATTCAGTTTTCGTTAAACTGCCATATATAACTTTCTTCAATAGATTTATTAAAAAAAATGTTTTCTATGAGATAATTTGTCATAATGTGTGTGAGATGGTCCCTTAGAAACAAGACTGTGTCCTCTAGATACGGCCACCTCTGCTGAGAGATTGCACAAGAAAAAAAAAGTTTTTGTATTTGAAATGTCTGGGAGTAACTGCATATCCTACAGAGTCATGATTGCTGAATCCAGGTGGTCAGGCAGTACTCATAGTGCATATCTGGCCACCGCTGCAAAATGAGAGGTTGGTCGTATCTGAGGAAGCTATCTTGTTTCTAAGGGACACATGGCTACATTTATGAGAAATTATCTTCACACAGGAACATTTTTGAATAACATCATAATTGTGAAGAAATCTACCTTCTAATCTTTGGTTGTCTCCAAACACACCTATTATTTAAAATCTAACTTCTGCTTTCTGCATCAAGTTTTTCATATTGGATTATTAAGGCCATATGATGTTTATAAGCACTTGATTGGCTTACGTTAATGGGGTATTCTCTCCTGGACATTCACATTTCATTTAATTCATTTTCCATATATAACATTTCTTGAATTGCAAGCTATGAATAAATGTACATGTGTGAAGATATTTCTCCATTAATCCCTTTTTTCTAGAATCAAGATGCTGTCTTTGGATATGAGCACCACCGTACTCTGGCAGCAGAGGCCATGTGTGCACTTTTGTGGCCTGCTCAACCACCTCTATTCAACACATCTACCATAGGACAGCTGTAGGACATGCATAACTCCTGACACTGTTGCTCTGGTGGACTCAGGAGGCATGTGATTACGTGATCACACAGCACTGCGTTCAGTTGTGTTGTGGAGGGATACATATTAACGTATATAATCGAGGTATAAGCCGACCCGAGTATAAGCCGAGACCCCTAATTACCAACAAAAACGGGAAAACTACTGACTCGGTATAAGCCAGGGTGGGAGAATGCATGGTCAACCCCCCCCCCCAATAGTATACAGTCTGCCAGCCCCCAGTAATATACAGCCTGCCAGCCCCCATGTAGTATTTAGCAGCCCCTAGTAGTACAGACAGCCCCTAGTAGTATACAGCAGCCCTAGTCGTAAAGCAAGCCCCTAGTAGTATACAGAAAGCCCCTGTAGATACAGAAGCCCAGTAGTATACAGCAGCCCCTGTAGTATACAGAAAGCCCCTATAGTATACAGAAAGCCTTAATCCCTCCCCAGTAGTAGACAGCAGCCCTAGTAGTATACAGCCTGCCCCCAGTATCGTATACAGCTTGCCCCCAGTAGTATACAGCTTGCCCCCAGTACTATACAGCCAGCCCCCAGTAGTATATAGCAAGCCCCCTAGTAGTATACGCGCCCCTAGTAGTATACAGCAGCACCTAGAGTAAGAAAGCCCCATAGTATACAGCGCCGCTACGTAGTATACCGCAGCCCCTAGTAGTATACAGAAAAGCCCCCCAAGAGTATAAGCCTGCCCCAGGATACAGCCTGCCCCCAGTAGTATACAGAAGCCCCATAGTATACAGCCAGCCCCTAGTAGTATACAGCCTGTCCCCAAGTAGTATACAGTAGCCCCTAGTAGTATACAGCCTGCCCCAGTGTATACGCAAGCCCCTAGTAGTAATACAGCAAGCCCTAGTCAGCTATACGCCAGCCCCTAGTAGTATACAGAAAGCCCCTAGTGTATACAGAAGCCCTAGAGTACAGCAGCCCTATAGTATACAGCAGCCCCCTAGTAGTATACAAGCAGCTCAGGTAGTATTACAGCCTGCCCCCAGTAGTATACAGCTTGCCCCTAGTAGTATACAGAAAGCCCCTAGTAGATATAAAGCAGCCCCCTAGTAGTATACAGCCTGCCCCCAGTCGTATACAGCAGCCCCTGGTAGTATACAGCAGCCCCCAGTAGTATACAGCTGCCCAGTAATATCAGCAAGCCCTAGTAGTATACAGC
This sequence comes from Engystomops pustulosus, assembly GCA_019512145.1. Classification (NCBI taxonomy): domain Eukaryota; kingdom Metazoa; phylum Chordata; class Amphibia; order Anura; family Leptodactylidae; genus Engystomops; species Engystomops pustulosus. The sequence goes on along the minus strand of CM033644.1, from coordinate 113,114,749 downwards.
AAGCCCTAGTATATACAGCCTGACCCCAGCAGTGTACAGCAGCCCTTAGTAGAATACAGCCTGCCCCCAGTAGTATACAGCCCAGCCCCTAGTAGTATACAAGCCTAGTACCACCAGTGATATACCGCCCTATAGCAGCCTCTAGTAGTATACAGCAGTCCCCAGTAGTATACGAAGCTAGAGTCGCCTGCCATAGTAGTATACTACTAGGGGCTTGCTGTATACTACTAGGGGCTTGCTGTATACTACTATGGGCTGCTGTATACTACTAGGGGCTGCTGTATACTACTAGGGGCTTGCTGTATACTACTAGGGGCTGCTGTATACTACTAGGGGCAGGCTGTATACTACTAGGGGCTGCTGTATACTACTGGGGGCTGCTGTATACTACTAGAGGCTTGCTGTATACTACTGGGGGTAGGCTGTATACTACTAGGGGCTGCTGTATACTACTGGGGGCAGGCTGTATTCTACTAAGGGCTGCTGTACACTGCTGGGGTCAGGCTGTATACTACTAGGGGCTTGCTGTATACTACTAGGGGCTTGCTGTATATTACTGGAGGCAAGCTGTATACTACTGGGGGCAGGCTGTATACTACCAGGGGCTGCTGTATACTACTGGGGGCAGGCTGTATACTACTAGGGGCTGCTGTATACTACTAGGGGCTTTCTGTATACTACTAGGGGCTTTCTGTATACTACTAGGGGCTGCTGTATACTACTAGGGGCTGCTGTATACTACTAGAGACTTGCTGTATACTACTAGGGGCTGCTGTATACTACTAGGGGCTGCTTTATACTACTAGGGGCTTGCTGTATACTACTAGGGGCTGCTGTATACTACTAGGGGCTTGCTGTTTACTACTAGGGGCTTGCTGTATACTACTGGGGGCAGGCTGTATACTACTAGGGGCTGCTGTATACTACTGGGGACAGGCTGTATACTATTAGGGGCTGCTGTATACTATTAGGGGCTTGCTGTATACTACTGGGGGCAGGCTGTATGCTACTGGGGGCAGGCTGTATACTACTTGGGGCTTTCTGTATACTACTAGGGGCTTGCTGTATACTACTAGCGGCTGCTGTATACTACTAGGGGCTTGCTGTATACTACTAGGTGCTTGCTGTATACTACTAGGGGCTGCAGTATACTACTAGGGGCTTGCTGTATACTACTGGGGGCTGGCTGTATAGTACTGGGGGCAAGCTGTATACTACTGGGGGCAAGCTGTACACTACTGGGGGCAGGCTGTATACTACTAGGGGCTGCTGTCTACTACTGGGGGCAGGCTGTATACTACTAGGGGCTGCTGTATACTACTAGGGACTTTCTGTATACTACTAGGGGCTTTCTGTATACTACTAGGGGCTGCTGTATACTACTAGGGGCTTTCTGTATACTACTAGGGGCTGCTGTATACTACTAGGGGCTGCTGTATACTACTAGGGGCTGCTAAATACTACATGGGGGCTGGCAGGCTGTATATTACTGGGGGCTGGCAGACTGTATACTATTGGGGGGGGGGGTTGACCAATGCATCTCCCACCCTCGGCTTATACTCGAGTCAGTAGTTTTTCCCAGTTTTTGTTGGTAAAATTAGGGGTCTCGGCTTATACTCGGGTCGGCTTATACTCGATTATATACGGTAATATATATCCCTCCACAACACAACTGAACGCAGATGCTGTGTGATCACGTAATCACATGCCTCCTGAGTCCACCAGAGCAACAGTGTCAGGAGTTAATGCATGTCCTACAGCTGTCCTATGGTAATGAATGTTGAATAGAGGTGGTTGAGCAGGCCACAAAAGTGCACACATGGCCTCTGCTGCCAGAGTACGGTGGTGCTCATATCCAAAGACAGCTATCTTGATTCTATAGAAAAACAGGGATTAATGGAGAAATATCTTCACACATGTACATTTATTTCATAGCTTGCAATTCAAGAAATGTTTATATATGGAAAATGAATTAAATGAAATGTGAATGTCCAGGAGAGAATACCCCATTAACGTAATGCCAATCAAGTGCTTATAAACATCATATGGCCTTAATAAATACCAATATGAAAAACTTGATGCAGAAAGCAGAAGTTAGATTTTTAAATAATAGGTGTGTTTGGAGACAACCAAAGATTAGAAGGTAGATTTCTTCAATTGAATGTTATTCAAAAAATGTTCCTGTGTGAAGATAATTTCTCATAAATGTAGCCATGTTGTCCCTTAGAAACAAGATAGCTTCCTCAGATACGACAACCTCTCATTTTGGCAGCGGTGGCCAGATATGCACTATTGAGTACTGCCTGACCACCTGGATTCAGCAATCATGACGTCTGTAGGATATGCAGTTACTCCCAGACATTTCAAATACAAAAACTTTTTTTTCTTTGTGCAATCTCTCCAGCAGAGGTGGCCGTATCTAAGGACACAGTCTTGTTTCTAAGGGACCATATCACTACATTTATGACAAATTATCTTCACATAGGAACATTTTTTTTAATAACATCTAATTGAAGAAATGTTTATATATGGCAGTTTAACAAAAACTGAATGTGAATGCCCGAACGAGAATACCCCTTTAAGCCTTTCTATATTGGATAAATTTGGATGTTTATTTAAAGGGAATCAAACAGTAGATTTCCTATGTATTAACTATTAATGTTGGGTAGATCCCAGCTGCATTTCCTATGGTGACTGTCATTATAACCATATTGGAAACCTAAAAAAGGAGAATTGACAGTTCATAAGCAGAAATAAACAGATTGTATAGTATACATAAATTCAACAGATGCATATAAAAGCTAGTTAAAATTAGAGGATTTTCATGTCAAACACTTGCTTTAAATTACACAGGCAAATGTCCTGTGCCTATAGGTTTACCTTTGTTTGTTTTCAAGTTCTAAAGGGTTAAGTCTAAGTTTCTGCAGGGACCCTTAACCTTTGTTATATAGTTTTGGCTTAAATTAGTTTGTGATTATCACACTTTTTAATTTTAGGATAACTTGAACCACAAATAAATCTTATGTCTATGTGTGAGTGTATGAATTTTTTTATTCATTGTAATTCTCAGCTTCAGTACTCTCGTTCATTTTATACATGTTTTTTCCTTTTTATTTTTTTATTTATTTCAGTTTCAATAAAAATATATTTTCCAAATCTGCATTTTAAAATAATAAAACCTAATTTCATGTGTCACGGCCACAACCGCGATCCTCGGTACGGATCGCTGGTACACCCGTGCCCTTCCATGTAACGCGGCAACCCCTGCGGCCCGGACTTACCTATCCAACCCTTGTGCTTCCTGACCAGGCGTGTGCCGGCGCAGGGCGCAGTGCCGGCTGTCATGAAGGCACTCCAGTCTCCAGCTTTCCAGAAGCCACTCCTGCCTCTGGCTTGCCAAGAGCCTCTCCAGCCTTCGGCATGCCAAGAGCAACTCCAGCCTTCGGCATGCCAAGAGCAACTCCAGCCTCCGGCTTGCCAAGAGCAAAACCAGCCTCTGGCTTGCCAAAAGCCACTCCAGCCTCCGGCTTGCCAAGAGCCACCCCAGCCTCCGGCTGTACTACTTGCTCCTCAGGTGTCCCGTCACTAAGAAGAAGTGGAGGAGGTGGAAGAAGAGGAAGAATACGCTGAACAAGGAAGGAAGGCGCCATAAGGGTGGGGGAGTACTGTCACGGCCGCACTTGCGATCCTCGATACGGATCGTGGGTACACCCGTGCCCTTCCATGTGGTGCAGCAACCCCCGGCCCTCCACCTCTCCAACACTCCTGCTTACCGATTAGGCCGTGCACATCCCTGGTCACTAAGGTGCGCACGCTAGCTGGCGTCCTCCTGATTGACGCTGGCTAATCCACCTCGCCCTTATAATGTGACACCTCCCTTGCTGTCTCGCCGAATCTTCAAAATTGTTTCCTGTAAGTGAAATCCATATCTCTGTGCATAAAGCAAATTACTGGTTCCATTACCAAGCTTCCCTAGCTGTTCTGAACTGGTTATGAAATAGGCTCCAGCATCCCAGACGCATCTGTTGTTCCAGTCATTTCCAGACGTCTCTTGTGTCCTTGGTCTATCAGAGTTCCCAGAAGCTACTGTGTTCCCACTATCCAGGACCACTTCTGCCTCCAAGCCATGCTCCTGCTTTCACCCAGGCTTGACTGTGGCATGTCATCTTCTGTTCCTCGCTCCCGTTAGGGGCCTCTTCCTCATTGTTCTATCACCAGCCCTCAGTCCGTGGGCAGCTGTGGCCGGGCTCACGGTGTCTTAGTCTTCTATGGACCTGGGTGTCGGCTAGTATCATCATCTCCAATGTTGCTCCAGATGGGTCCACAGACTCTTCCCTAGTAGACTCTGACAGGTCGTCCCTAGCGAGTAATGGTCTTCATTAAACAATCTCATTTATTTTACCCCCATTCAAACCCCACCCCCCACCCATGAAGGTAAGCCAGTAATAGGAGGAGAGGTGAAAAAAATTAAAAAAAACGTCTTTAACCCTCTATACCTTTAACAGTTAAACATCAATCTATGAGTATTGGTTAATTTATTAATCAGTATTCTCAATTTTTATCAATTCCATTGATCTTTCCCTTTTTTAACCTCTAATACCTTTCTCATATTTCAAGCATATTTTAACATTTACTCCCTCCCAATTTTTTGTCTGGTTCTTCTCTGGACATCCAATAAGAGTAATATTTTCCTAGCAATCAACAATACTTATAAAAAAGTGATTTATTTGTATGTCCCCAATTCTTGAACGATGTTCTACATTACACTAAAATAACAGCTTTGAGATCTAATTTAACTATTTGAAATAAAACAAATATTGGCATCTGGCCACCAATGACCTCCCAAAGTTAATAACCTGTAACATCTTCACAGATAAATGGAACAAATCTGCATTATTTTTAAACACTTAAGACCATAATGGGGCAACATTTACTACCCGGCCCATTGCGACTCCAGCGGCGACGTTCTATGCACAGGCATTCGGGGTACCCAGGCTGGGATATAGATGGTTAGTGTCCTCCGCCGTCACCAGGTGGCCGCTGCTGCGCCGAAAATTAATCTAAGCAACCGGAATGACCACCATCCCATAGAAGGTGAGGTGAGCGCTCCTCCAAGCGACAATTTCAGTCTGTTAATGCAGGCGGGTTTTTCCGAAAGACGTCGGGTTTTCGTTCGGCCACCCCCCCGGATTTGCGGCCATGGCGTCCCCCCGATGCGCCAACAATCCGATGCGGCCATGCGCCAAAAACCAAGGCAATTCATGTACAAAGCGGCGAAAATCGGAATATTCGGGTAACAGTCGGGAAAACGCGGAATCGGGCCCTTAGTAAATGTGACCCCCAATGAATTCTCTCTTTCCTACTCATTTTCATTTTTTCTGCATTATATAGTGTTGTTCTCTAAGAACCAGGGTTACATTAGGTTATTTTCTTATCTTTAATTCCTATTACTCCCATTTTTTTATTCTGTATTACCAACATTGGGCTCCCATTTCCCATAATATTATAGTGATGTTCTCGGACTCTTCCTTTTTAACAGAATTATGGTAACACAGATGAAATAGATCCTTTTTATTTTTAATTCTATCTTAGTTCTTCATAAACGGAGATTGTCCTATACAATTATGTTAAATTCTCCTCTATTATTAATGTAATAGTTTTTAACTGAAGGTAGCAGAATTTACGCCTGGTTATTTTCCACACTTTCCCCTGGTATCTCTTCCCAATGTTTTATCTCTCCCCTTACAAACAGATTCTATTGTGTTTTTATTCCTCGTATATCCCAAATATCTTCTTTCCAATTTGCCTCTTTTTAGTAATTTAAAACTCTGATTGGCACATAACGGGAAGTACAATGGCAAATTCTCTTGAGGCCCTTTATTTTTATGTTTAACCCCAAATCATAGCTTCTTTTCTTTTATTCGTATCTCCCATATCTTCTTCCAATTTGCCTCTGTTAGTAATTAAAACTCTGATTTGGCCAACACAGAGTACATTACTTCTTCGTCCTTTTTGTTTAACCACCATACTGATATCTATGTTATAGTATTAATGACGTATATTTTTTATCGATGCAAACGCCTTTAATAGAGCACTATATTACGCTCACCCTAGCAATCACTTATACATCCACCTAGCAATCACTGTATACAGCTCCCCCAGCGAATCACTGTATACAGCTCCCCACAGTAATTTCACTGTATACAGCTCCCCCACGAAAATCCACATATTCAGCTCCCCAGCAATACATGGATACAGCTCCCCCAGCAGCAACTTTATTAAAGCCCCCACAGCAATCGCTGTATACAGCTCCCCAGCAATCACTGTATACAGCTCTTCGTAATCACTAATGCACTACAGACCATACGTCCCGGCACCTTGATAAAGCAGCAATCACTATACAGTCCCCAGGCCAATCACTGTAGTACGCTCCCAGCAATCACTGTATACAGCTTCCCAGAAAAACATATACAGCCCCCAGAATACTGTATACAGTTTCCCCATCTTAGCTCAGTAATCACGATACACCCATAATATATATACAGGCTCCCCAGCAATCATGTAACAGCCACCAGCAATCGCTGTATACAGCCAGCCCCGCAAATGACTGTTACAGCTCCCCAGCAATCACTATAATAGCGTCCCACGCAATCACTGTATACTTCACCTAGACAATACATGTATACAGCTCCCCAAGCCAATCAATGTAAAACTCCACCAGTAATCATTATAAAGGCTCCCGCAGCAATCAATGTATAAAGCTCCCCAGCAAATCCTGGATACAGCTCCCCCAGTACATCACTGTATACAGCTCCGCAGCAATCACTGTATACAGCCTCCCCAGCACTCCACTGGATAAGCTACCCAGCAGCAATCTATACGCTCTTCAGTAATCACTAATACAGCTCCCCAGCATATACGTATACAGCTCTTCCAGTAATCACCTATAGACAGCGCTCCCAGCAATCACTTATACAGCTCCCGAGCAATCAATGTATACGCTCCCAGCAATCAATGTATAAGCCCCTCCCCCAGCAATCCACTGTATACAGGCCCCCCGCCAAATCACTGATTACAGATTTTCCCCAAAAATTACTATATACAGCTCCCCCAAGTAAATACTGGCTATACAGCCCCACGTATATCACTATTATACAGCTCCCCAGCAATAACGTATCAGCCCCCCACACCAATCGCTTAGCTACAGCGCCCCCGCCAAAGGACTGTATAAGCTCCCCAGCAATCATATATACAGCTCCCCCAGCAATCCACTGCTTATAAGCCTCAGCAATCACTGTTATACAGCTACCCCGGTAATCACATGTATAAGCCCCCCAGCAATCATGTTACAGACCCCCAAGCAATCACGTGGATACAGTACTCCCCCAGCAATCACTGTATACAGTTCCCCCAGTAATCACTTGTATACAGCCCGCCGCAATCACTGTATACAGCCTCCCCCAGCAATCACTGTATACAGCTCCCAGCAATCACTGTATACACTCCCCAGTTAATCACGTATACAGCTCCCCAGCAATCACTGTATAAGCTCCCACAATCACTGTATACAGCTCCCAGCACACGTATACAGCTCCCCCACACTCACTGTAACAGCCCCCAGCATCATCTATAACAGTTTCCCCAAAAATTTACTATAGTACAGCTCCCCAGTTCCACGTATACAGCCCCCAGTAAGCTCACTATATACAGCTCCCCCAGCAATCAACTGTTACAGCCCCCAGCAATCGCTGTATACAGCAGCCCCGCAATGACTGTAACACGCTTCCCAAGCATCTTACATATAACAGCTCCCCCCAGCAATCACTTATACACGCCCCCCAGCCATCATGTATACAGCTACCCCAGAATTACTGTATACAGCCCCCCAGCACATCACTGTATACAGCTCCCAGCAATCACTGTATACCGTCCCCCAGCAATCATGTATACCAGTCCCCAGAATCACTGTATACAGCTCCCCAGCAAACTCTATACATGCTCCCCGCAATCAGGATCAGCTCCCCAGCAACCACTATTACAGCCCGCAGAATCGCGTATACAGCTCCCCAGCAATCGCTGTATACAGCTCTTCCAGTAATCACTATATAAGCTCCCCCGCATCACTATATACGCTCCCCAGCAATCACTGTATACCCCCAAGCAATCACTGTATACAGTTCCCCCAAAAATTTACTATATACAGCTCCCCCAAAGTACATCACTGTAAAGCCCCAGTAATCACTATTACAGTCCCCCCAATCACCGTATACAGCCCCCACAGCAATCACTCTATACAGTTTCACCCAACAATACATATACGTCCCCCAGTAATCACTGGATACGCCCCCCAGTAATACACTATATACAGCTCCCCAGCAATCACTGTAACAGCCCCAGCAATCGATCTATTACAGCAGCACCCGCAATGACTGTATTACAGCTCCCCCAGCATCGACTATAACAGCTACGCCAGCACTCACTATATACAGCTCCAGCACATCATGTTACAGCTCCCCAGTAATTACTGTAACAGCTCCCCCCAGCAATCACTGTATACAGCTCCCCCAGCAATCACTGTATACAGCTCCCCCAGCAATCACTATTACAGCTCCCCACAGTAATCGCTGTATACAGCTCCCCAGCAGATCACACTCTCGATACAGCTCTCCCAGCAATACCATGGATACAGCTCCCCCAGAAAACCTACTATACAGCCCCGCAGCAATCGCTGTATACAGCGTCCCCAGTCAATCGCTGTATACAGCTCTTCAGTAATCACTAATACAGCACTCCCCCCCGAATCCACTATACGCCCCCCCAGCAATCACTGTATACAGCCCCCCAGCAATCACTGTATACAGTTCCCCCAAAAATTACTATATACAGCTCCCCCAGTAATCACTGTATACAGCCCCAGTAATCACTATATACAGCTCCCCCTCAATCACCGTATACAGCCCCCCCGCAATTTGCTGTATACCAGCCCAGCAATCACTTTCAGATACCCCAACAATCACTGTATACAGCTCCCAGCAATCACTATATACAGTTCCCCCAAAAATGGACTTGAACCAATTTACATTTAGCTCAGAGTATTTACCAAAGCTCTGGAGTACACTCATCACCTCTATAAGGGAAGTAGTCGTCTTTGACAATAAAAACAAATTATCTGCAAATAGCAGTATGTTTTCCTTCCTACCGCATGTTTGAACACTTGTAATTTTTTGACTGTATTTAATAATTGCAGCCAGTTGTTCAACTGTTATTGCGAATAAGAGAGGAGATAGGGGACATCGCTGTCTAGTTCTCCTGCAAATCGCATAACTCTCAGAGATCTCTCCATTTATCTCAATACTTGCTCTTAGTCGGGTGTACAATATCTTCACCCATCTTATGAATCCTAGGACAAAACCAAATCTCATCCTGAGCGCTCATAGGAAGTAACACTCAACGCTGTTAAACGCTTTGACAGTGTCAAGTGTCACCACTGCTCTCTCACCTTCTCCCTCAAATATGCATCTCTGGATATCAAAGATTATCCTTTTCAAATTCACAGATGTAGAATTTTCAGGCATGAATCCACTTTGATTGTCTCTTATAAAAGAGGTTATGATCTTCCCTAACTGCAGAGCAAGTATTTTTGCAACTATTTTATTATCTAGATTTAGCAGCAAAATGGCTCGAAATGATCCTGGGCCTAAAGGTTCCTTATCCTGTTTATTAATGCTTCCAACGTTGATTGTGGCAATCCCCTCCTTCTCAAATGATACCTGTAATTCTCTATGTAGATGTATTGTAATTATATCTATATGCTTCCTATATATCTCAGTTGGTAGTCAATCTAGTCCCGGAGCTTTCTCTAATACCATACTGTCAATGGGCAGTTTTACATCCTCCTCCGTTATGGGCAATTCCATAATGACGCTATGACGCTCCCCGGAATCCATTGCGGTTCCGACATCGTGTCCTGGTCCGTCACAGTCTTTGTGACGTCAGCACACACTATGATGTCAGCTTGAGGCTGACGTAATGGTGCCTGCGACGGACCGGGAGGGGCTGGCAGGCTATATACTCGAGGGGGCAGGCAGGCAGCCTATATACTTGAGGGGGCAGGCAGGCAGCCTATATACTCCAGGGGCTAGCAGGCTATATACTCCAGGGAGCTGGCAGGCTATATACTTGATGGGGCTGGCTGGCTATATACTCCAGGGGGCTGGCAGGCTATATACTGGGGGGGCTGCGACCAATGCATTCCTCACCCTTGGCTTATACTCGAGTCAATAGATTTTTCCAGTTTTTTTGTGTCAAAATTAGGGGTCTCGGCTTATACTCGGGTCGGCTTATACATAAGTATATACGGTATGTGAATTTGACATAGATTTCTTGATATCTACTTTAGCAACAAAAAGAATTAAAATTTGGGGAATACAGATCCCCCAAAACGGACACCCTGGACTTTGAGCAAAAATTACTCCATCAGCTACTGAATACAAGCAGCTAGACACCAGAGACAGCACACGCAGTGTGAAATGACCGGATTGCAAATGGCCATCTGTTTTTATAGGGCTGTGACATCACATAAGCCGCTGGACGCTGATTGGCTTACATGTCTGCACATGTGATTGAGGGTGTTCCTTTCTTCTTCCCAGAGTTCTCTGCCCCATGTAACATGTTGTACTTGTGGTCATTTTGCTAATAAAGGGGAAAAAAGAAAATTTGTTCCCACAAATCACCGTAAACTTCAGATTCGTGCGGAACTGAAGTTTTCCTGAAATTCTAAGCAAATTCCACTTTTTTAGAATCGATTCGCCCATCTCGATTCGAGCCATTGCTTCCTTTACTGTTGGAAAAAAATGGACCTTGTCTTGATACACAACCCTTAATTTAGTCAGATATAGCATCCTGTATTGGATCTGTGAATGTCTTAGTCTTTTTTTTTTTACTTTCAATTCCTGTCTTTTCCTTTTGGTCTCATTTGAAAAGTTAAGGAATATTCTTATCTGATTACTATTCTATACCAGGTTGTACCTTCTTGATATGTCCTCCATTTTTATCAGTTTTTCAAGATTACAATTTGACCTTTTATCAATTTTTTCCCATTTTTAATACTATCTTCTATCTGATCTTCCACCTTGCCTAGCCTCTCTTCAGCTTATCCTACTCATTTACAAATTTAGTTTAGATCTTCCCTAACAAGATGAACATCCTAAAGTTCCTACTGTTTTATCAGGCTGACTAAGACCTCATTGTTTTTATTTATGGCTTCCATCACATCCATTAAAGTTATTTTCTTCTGTATTTTGCTATTTTGTTCTCTTTGCACATTTCCATGTCTTGTACAATATTTACCTCTGTGTGTGTGACCTCTGCCAAATCACTGCTCCCCCCCCACACTCTGCATATTGTTTTTCTCTTTCCAGTTGTCCCAATCCTCCCTTGTACACCAGAGAAAAAAGGATATCTGCCCCCCATCTGATTTCCTATCATTAGCCTTGTACTTGTGCTCTCTTCTTTACTTTTTTTTGTTCTGCTAGACATTTTTAGTAACAGAAAAGATAACTTATGGTCGTATTATGGAGATGTTAATTCACATATATACTTATTACACAAATGATACCTGTAATTCTCTATGTAGATGTATTGTAATTATATCTCTATGCTTCCTATATATCTCAGTTGGTAGTCAATCTAGTCCCGGAGCTTTCTCTAATACCATACTGTCAATGGGAAGTTCTACATCCTCCTCCGTTATGGGCAATTCCAAAAATATTTTATCTAGAATCTTTATTTTAGGTAATGTAATCCCCTCAAAAGTTATGCAGCTCGTTTTGTGAGTATACTGCTTGTGTGTTATATAAGTTCTTATAGTACTCTAAAAATATTTTATAAATCCCATCTCTATCCCTTATCATCTTATCATTGTTTTCCTGTATGCCTGCTATATATATGCTTCCTTTTTTTTATCACTGATGCCAGAATCTTGCCCGACCTATCTCCCTCTACAAATATCTTTTCCTTAACTTTGCTCCTGTTTTCCTTCCCTCTTGTTTTGTTTCCAGTTCATATGCTAAAATTGCCTCTTCCCATTTTACCCTATTTATTCTATATCTTAATATTCTTTTTCTAATTAAAATATACACTCACCGGCCACTTTATTAGGTACACCTGTCCAACTCCTCGTTAACACTTAATTTCTAATCAGCCAATCACATGGCGGCAACTCGGTGCATTTAGGCATGTAGACATGGTCAAGACAATCTCCTGCAGTTCAAACCGAGCATCAGTATGGGGAAGAAAGGTGATTTGAGTGCCTTTGAATGTGGCATGGTTGTTGGTGCCAGAAGGGCTGGTCAGAGTATTTCAGAAACTGCTGATCTACTGGGATTTTCACGCACAACCATCTCTAGGGTTTACATAGAATGGTCCGAAAAAGAAAAAACATCCAGTGAGCGGCAGTTGAGTGTGATCCTAGGACCAGGGGACGTAATCTTAGGGCCAGGGAGTGGCATGGAGTCAGGGGTCTGTGTCGTGAGGTGCTCAGGGAATGTAGCCGGCCATCAGGTTGCAGGGTGGTTTAAGCCAGGGGTCAGGGATGGCCTGGGCAAGGTGTGTGCAGGTTCAGGGATGGTCACAGTGGGTCAGAGATGTACTCGTGCGCCAGGGGTGTGAACATAAGGTCAGGGGATTAGAGCAGGGTGTGACCGAAGTCCGTGAGCGTGTCGGCGGTGGAGGCGGGGTCATGGGGATAAATGTGAGCAGGGGCAGGGGATGTCCAGCAGCGGTCAGGGACTGTCAGCAGGGGTCAGTGACTGTCATCGCAGGGGTCGGGGTTTGTGAGCAGGTGGTCAGAGGGTGTAAGCAGGGGTCAGGGAATGTGAAGCAGGTGGTCAAGTGTATATGTCTGTTGGCAGTGGGTCAGTGTGTGAGGGGCGGGTGTGAGCAGGGGTCGAGGGGATTTTAGGAGGTGGCAAATGGGAGTACAGTGGATCAGGTCAGCGTGTAAGCAGGGTAAGGGGATGTGAGCAGGGGTCAGGGGATGTGGCATTGCAGTCAGGAGATGAGTGGTCAGGATGTCAGCAGGGGTCGGGTGTAGAGGGTCGGCGTGTGTTTAATGGTCAGGGATGTAGCAGGGGTGGGAGAGGTGGGTCAGGGTTTGTGCGCAGGAGGTGATGCAGGTGCGGGTCGAGGGTGAAGCAGGGAGTGACAGGGGGTCCGATGTTCAGCAGGGGTAGAGGGTCGTGAGCAGGGGCCGGGGTGTTGTAGGGTAAGCAGGGATAAGGGAGTGAGCAGGGGGTAAGGGTTGTGAGAGGGGTCAGGGGGATTGTGAGCAGGAGGTTGTGTGAGAGGGGTCAGAGGGTGTTGTTGTTTTGTATTGTAAGCAGGGATCAGGGATGTGAGCAGGGTAGGGGATGTGATCACGGGCAAGGGGATGTTAAGCATGGGCCAGGGGATGTTGAGCAAAGGCCCGGGGATCGTGATCATGGGCCGCCGGAGGATGTGGGGGAGCGTTGGATCATGGGCCAGGGGAATGTAATCTTGGGCCAGGGGATGTGGCAGGGGTAAGGGGTTGTGATCAGGTGAGTCAGGGATGTCAGCAGGGGTCAGAGGGTTGGCCTATGTGAGAGGGGTCGAGGTTGTTTAAAGGGCACCCAGGGGTCAGGGGATGTGAGCAGGGTTAAGGGGAGGGGAGCAGGGGTCAGGAGGAAGTTCAAGCAGGGGGTCAGAGGGTGTTAAGCACCGGGGTCGGGAATGTGAGCAGGGGTCAGGGAATGTCAGCAGGGGTCAGAGGGTTTTGCAACTGTGTGAAGCAGGGGATCAGAGGGTGTAAGCAGGGATCAGGGGATGTGAGCAGGGGTCAGGGGTATGTGCATGTGGAGCAGGGGGTCAGGGGGTTCCTGTGAATGCGCCATGTGACAGGGGTCAGGGGATGTGCGCCGGGTTCGGGATGTGAGCAGGAAGTGTGAGCATGGAGGGTCAGAGCGGTGTGTAAGCATGGATCGGGGGCCTGTGAGCAGGGTGGTCAGGGGATGTGATGCAGGAGGTGTGAGCAGGGGTCAGGAGATGTTTTTATATGTGATACCGGAGGGAGCTCGTGAGGCAGAGCTCAGGGGATTAAATCGTGGGCCCGGGGCTGTGAGCGTGGTAGGGGAGTGGGCAGGGATGTGATCTAAGGGGTCGGGAATTGTCACCAGGGGTCAGAGGATGTAATCGTGGGCCAGGGGATGTGAGCAGGAGATGTGAAGCCTGGGGATGTGATCAGGGTCCGGGAATGTCAGCATAGGGTACAGAGGGTGGAATGGTACCCAATGTCACGATCTAGTGTAGCAGGGAAGTCAGGGGATGATGGACACAGGTCAAGGGTAGTGAGCAGGGATCAGGGGGGATGTGAGCAGGGCTCTTGGGTAGGTAGTGAGCCGGGGTCATGGGATGTGAGCCGGGGTCAGGGATGTGAGCCGGGTGTCTGTGTGACTGGGAGCGGGGTGCGGGCTGTGCGCCGGGTCCGGGGATGTGTTGATGTGCGCGCGGGGTCCGGGAATGTCGCAGGGCTCCGAGGGTTTCGCTGTGGCAGTGGTCAGAGGGGTTAAGCAGAGCTCGTCAAGGGCAACTGTGAGCGGCGGTCAGCCTTGTCAGCAGGGTCAGAGCGGGTGTGCAGTAACGGTCAGAGGGTAAGAGGATACAGGGGGTGTGAGCCTGGCACCCGGTCAAAGAGCCTCAAGAGATGTGAGCGAAGGTTGTGAGCAGAGCTTCAGTGGAGTGTAATCAGTAGAGCGCCACGGGGATCGTGAGCAGTTGTCAGGGGTATGGAGCAGCCGCGGGATGTGATCAAAGGGTCAGGGGAATTGTCTCCAGGGGTCAGAGGATGTCATCGTAGGGCTCAGGGGGGATGTGAGCAGGAGATGTGAGCAGGGGATTTGTGATCACAGGGTCAGGGAATGTCAGAGGGTGGGCATCGAGGGTACGTTGGTGACACCTCTTGTGCATGACATCATGGGCGGCAGGGCAGGTGGCCATGTAAAACATGGGTCCGGTATGTTGAGCAGTGCTCAGGGGATGGGAGCAGCGGTGGCTCTGGAGTGTGAGCGGGGGCAGGGGAATCGTGAGCCGGGGGTAGGGGATCTGGTCGTTGAGCAGGGTCAGGGGTGTGAGCCAGGGGTTATAGAGGTCAGGCGATGTGAGCAGGGGTCAGGGAATGTGTCAGCAGGGTCAGAGGGTGTGAGCAGGGGTCAGTGGGATGTAAGAACGGGGTCAGGGAATGTGAGCAGGGTTAGGGTCAGGTCAATGGTCAAGCAGGGGTCAGAGGGTGTCTTGGGGAGCTAGGGTCAGAGGTGTAATAGGGATCAGGGGATGTGAAGCAGGAGGGTAAGGGGATGTGAGCCGGGGTCAGGGATGTGAGAGGTGTCAGAGCGGTATCGTAAGCCAAGGGATCAGGGGATGTGAGCAGGGGTCATGAGACTACTGTGAGAGAAGGTGTGAGCCGAGCTCACGCGATTTTTAGGTTTTTTTATTATAATTTTTTTTTTTAAACTTTTTTTTACTTTTACTTTTACTATTTTTCAGACTCCCTAGGGTACTTTAACCCTAGGTTGTCTGATCGATCCTACCATATACTGCCATACTGCAATATGGCAGTATATGGGGATTTTACTCCTCATTCATTACAATGTGCTGATAGCACATTGTAATGAATGGGTTAAAACGAGACTGCTTCGGGCCTTCGTGAGACCCGAAGCTGTCATGCCAACGGATCACCGCTCCCCGTGACGTCATCGCCGGCGGCGATCGCCGTGAAAGCACCCGCGATCGGTGCTAGCACCAATCGCGGGTGTTACCGGTAAGCCTTTGCTGCAATATGCAGCAAAGACTTACCGGCTATGGAGAGGGCTCGGCCCGCGAGTCCTCTCCATGCACCGGGACCCGGCGCGCGTCGGGAAGGGGTTAAAAGTAGAAGGGAAAAGTAGAAGTAAAATAGCAAAGGTTCTTTCCTATGACATGCCTCAGCACTGATTGTAGTTGTTTGTATGGGAAATTCTTAAAGATGACCTTTAAGAAGTTACTATGCAGGAATATACATATTTAGAACTAGGGATCCTCTGACATACATTTTGGTTTGCTGTGTATATTTTCTGCTGTATTTTTACTCTTGATGCTGCACAATATGACTGCCTCAAGCTGTTTAAATTGATGTGACTCATGTTCCACATTGGAAGTGAAATGCCAGCGATTATACATAGAGTGAATGATGTACTGGGATGAGTCAACGCCACCACATTAAATAGTCTGGATAACAGTTGATTCACCGCTGCCTCTGCTGATTGCTGGGAGCTTGAATTGGAGCACTGAAGCAGAACCAGGCCATCAGAAATATCAGGAGCTTTACACTTCCATGTAGCCACTGCAAAGTGCTGTTGGGGCTTGTTCGTGTTTGGATTTTTTTTCACACTGTATTATAGGTTTTTAAAAGAAATGTGTTCCAATTTTTTACTTTGACTCATTTAACCAAATAAATTCAAAAAAATCATCTTTATCGGAAAAAGTTGCAAAAAACCTAAAAGTTGTAAAAAAACCTTTTTACCCCTTATGACCCATCCACAAACCTAGCCAAGGTAACAAAAATAAAATGTTGTAGCTCACCTGGTACAGATTCCAGTTTGTGCACATTTCGGATCCCACATGGACCAATGCACTGGATAAATGGCAAAAAGACAATGACAATCTTTTTTGTACACATGTGTACCCTGTTTCTTGAATAATGTAATGTGTCTTTATTTTACTATTATACTATGAAGTTTCCTATGCTCATTATTGAGAATGTATTATATTGGAATTACAGTAATAAGACAAAATGTATATTGTGGGTATTATCATATTATTGCATTTTACCAGTTACACATAGTAACAACATATTTACAGTATTTTTCGGACTATAAGGCGCACTGGATTATAAGGCGCACCATCAATAAATGCCTGCTAAAACCTCTAGGTTCATATATAAGGCGCACCAGAGTATAAGGCGCACCTGATTATTAGGATGAATGACCAGCAGGTGGAAGACCTGTGCACAGTTCAAGGCAGCTGTTGTCTGTAACTACGGTTCATATATAAGGCGCACTGGACTATAAGGCGCACCTTTGATTTCTGAGAACATTTTTAGGATTTTTTTTTTTTAGGATTTTTAGTGCGCCTTATAGTCCGAAAAATACGGTATATATATTTTGAGCGTAATGTTATGTTTTTTTTAAAGTTTTTTTGCCAGGTTTGATATTTACATATGTCTGGTGTTCAGTATTAGTGCATGGTTCATGGACGCCAGGGGATCCACGCCAAGTATTTTGTTGTTCGGATAATGACCTATGTGTGTTCTGGTCATCTAGCATACAGTATATGTTTCACTGTGCGTCCATAATACCAGCCATGAGTAAGAGTGTCAGATGACACTAGAAAGGATTTGGAATTTTATGGCTGCAACAGTTTTCCTGTAATATTTTATGTTATGACCATTGCAGCTTCTTATTGAATGGACTATATAGTCAGATGAAAGATGGAGTTTTAATGGAATTTTTGGCTGTACACGCTGGATTATTATTATTATTTTTTTTTGCCATTATCCTAGGTGCCTGGAGTATATTACCTTTTATTCTAGTTTTATTTTCTGATTTTATATTTGATTTTACTTCCAATTTCTTTCCATGGTTATGGGTTCTGCCATCTTGCCTGAGCTGTAGTAACTGCATATAGTGACATAATTTACAGAAACCTCATGGCCACAGGGAGCAGCAGTCTGGAGCAGACTCCTTTGGGTCTAGAACATTGGTGGCAAACCTATGGCACAGGTACCAGCACCCATAGCAATCTCTGTGGTCACCTAGGCTGTCACCCCTGAGTAGAGTTTGCCGGACAGATTGAGTGACTCAAGGCCTTCTCCTGCAGTCCTGGGTAGCCCAGGATGTTCTGCAGTCAGCGCAATTTTAAAGCAACAACTCCTGGGCTACCTGGCCCGCAGGAGCAGCAAGATGGGTTGGATAGTGCTGGATTATCTTTGAAACTTCTGTACTCCAATGCTTCCTGTTTAAGGGAGGGAAGTTGCAATGATAATCCGTATTGCCCCTCCTTATTTTAATGATATTTATATCCCCAAGACGCCAATATAATTAAAAGCTTTGGCATGTAATGAGTAATGAAAAATAAGTTTCTGATTAAATTTAATTGTGATAAATTAGTGGGTTTTTGGTTGTAGTTTGGGCCCTTGGCCTCTAAAAGGCTCACCATTACTAATCTATAGAGTTTCCAAGGCATATTCTGTGCAGATGTGAGAAATATCGGGGCAGATTTATCAAGCTGTCTGAAAGTCAGAATATTTCTAGTTGCCCATGGCAACCAATCACAGCTCCCCTTAAAAATATTCATGAGCACTGATAAAATGAAAGCTGAGCTGTGATTGGTTGCCATGGGCAACTAGAAATATTCTGACTTTCAGACACTTGATAAATCTTCCCCATCATCTTTTGTCAGCAGATGATGCTTTCTATCGATTATACTTTATGAGATTATTTTATTACTTCTAATCCTATGTGATTTCAATGTGATGACAACTACAAAGAAAACCACATACAGAATCAGTCAATTATTAAAGGGGATGGTCACTTTACCTCATGTTTTTGTAATGTGAGTGTAAGTGTGGGGGGCAGGATATTAGGTAATTTACCAATATACATTTCTTAATAGTTCTGCACAGTTTTCTTAAGTGAAGCCTTCAGACATTCCTGACCATAAAATGAACAATCACCACTTAGAGATCACACATTACAAATTTGTGAGGTAAAGTGGCCAACCCATTTAAGCCTCGTGGTTGGCGTGTAAATTGTTTCATGTACTAATTCTTTTGAATGTATTTTTCCATTAACTACATGTGGTAGCCATCTATTAAATCATAGGAGGAGGACTGTGAAAAATGTAATTTTCGGAATATAAAATGTAAAATTTACATTCTAGGATTGTAGCTGGATTCAAATAATTGAAGCTTGAACAGAAGTGGAACAACCAGACACTAAAATTATAGATAGGATTAGTCAACATCTTTCTGACGTTGTTAAAAAGAATTCAGGAGTTTCAGGTGCAACTGAACATTTTATTGATATAAAGTACATAAACCACAAACTAATTCATTATTTTTCTGTGAACTTGAACGGGTTAATAAACCCAGTAGGGGTGGAGATTGGGTTGAGAGGCTATGGAGACAAAAAACTTTCTGGATACTGACATTAAATACAAAGACTGGGTATGAATTTTAAAGACAATTTGATCACAATTTGATCATAGGGGGTTCAGTCTGTATATAAGACAAAAAAAAAAAATGTAGAAGGACAGCTCACCGCTTGAAGGCCCAAGGCATGGTAGACGGCTGTGTGCAGTCTGTATATCTCTATTGTTTGATCCTTATGCTAATAATGGGAAGTGATGTCATTGGAAGTGTTTGCATTCTGATTAGCTCATGTTGGTTTTAAATACCTGTGCATTAGATTGTAATGTAAGCCATTGTAACCCCCCAGAACTGGTCGGCCGGTCAGCCATTAACTGAAGGTGGAAGCTACATTTTTATTCAATATTCATGTTGGACTCTTTTGGATTTTACTGATTATTGTACTAGTGAAGAAAGTTAATAGCAGTGGTCTGAACACAGGTGTGAACTGGATCAACAATTCTGACAGATTCCCTTTAATTTTGAAAAGTTTTAGACTATTTTTCAATCTTTAAAGAAACCAACACAGGCCATATTCAAGTGAGGCAGTCCCAATTTTGATCATATGGCATGGAAACGGAAAGACACTCTTGCAGTGTTAGAACTTGCATTATTATTTACGGTAGTTATATACATGGAGGCATCTGGGTGCAGATTTATGTAAGTAATATTATACTTGCCTACCCCATGTACAGTGAGTAAGTTCTATCTATACCTGGTTCTACTGGGTCTTTTAACTTTAGATGCATATATGTAAACCAGTTGATTTGGTCATGGAAGACACTCTTCAGTGTTAACTTTCATTATTATTAGGGTAGTTATATACATGGAGGCATCTGGGTGCAGATTTATGTAAGTAATATTATACTTGCCTACCCCATGTACAGTGAGTAAGTTCTATCTATACCTAGGTCTTTTAACTTATTAGATGCATATATTGTAAACCAGTTGATTTTGGTCAGTGTGTGTTCCAATTCTCACCTGTTGCCAAGGAAGGAAGTGTTGGACGTTTTTATATGTTTACATGTCTGATCCACAGGCAGTACAGGCATTCAGCCAACAACTATCTCATGTATATTGCCAGGCTTACAAGAAGAGTCAGTAATAGTGGAAGTAATGCAAAACTAGACATAATAACAGTAATGATGAAAAAAATAAACCTGCACAAGAATTTGCAATTAATCCACTTTTATTTTAGCTATAGCTGATCCTTTTAAGGGTATATGCTGGGCATTAAATATTTCATCTAAAGTCACAAAAAATTACATCACACACTGCTCATCACATCGAAGTATGAAATAGTTATTAGCTCCAGAAGTTAGTAAAATGATTTTTTTGTAAAAGAATAAAGGAGATTTATTTGTCAAGCCCATAAGAAAATATTTTTTCTCCAGTTTCATTGCTTTTAAATTTTTTTTCCACTTCCCAGTACACTGCATGGAGTATTAGATGAAGTTCAATTTGTTACACATAAAACAGCCCTCATAAAGCTCTTGACATGGAAAAATAAAAAGTTATAGATTTTTGAAGGTGGGGAGTAAAAATTGGAAACGCAAAAATGAAGAAGAGCCTCGGCGTTATGGGGTTAATACTTTATTTTATTTTTTTGCTAATTAGCTAGAGGCGCTACTGGGGCGTGGAGGAATCTATGGTCAGGATATACTAAAGGCATTTGCACATGAACACAGTGCCACCATATGGCACGTTTACACAGGCTGCACTGTTGCATGTGCAAGTGCCTTTAGTAAGTAGATTTCTGACAGTAGATTTCCTTTAATAAGGCAATCCCTTTGGCAAGGCAACAGTTTTGGAGAGGATGCAACAAAGACTGCATGTTTCATGAAATTGTAGAATTGTGCTTTAAAATACAAAACTTTACCTTTTCTTTTTATCCTTTTTCTTATAGTGGACTGAACTTCATTGATTTGATGGTTCGACAAGGAAACATAGATAATCCCCCAAAAACACCACTGGTTCCTGGATTTGAACTATCTGGAATTGTTGAGGCACTTGGTGTAAACGTAACTGGTTTTGAGGTAAATTTTGACATATTTTAGTTTATAGATTGAATTTTTTAACTCTTTTTGGAATAAATTGTTTAATTTAGAATTGCTGTATGTAAAAAAAGTATAACAGGGGTCTGCCACTCTTTTACATACATTTCAGATGTGCCTTTACTGCCTTAATAATAGTCCCTGAATGTCCATCAAGTAGTTCAGCAGTCCTGCTACTTGTGCTGTGAGCAGACTCTCTTTGATTCTTTGTTTATATGTCTGAGCTCTGAAGAATATGAGGAGCTTTAACAGGGGAATTATGACTCATGCTGCTCCCTACCCCTTCTCCTAGTCTCTCTCAGTAAGGAAGGCAAGTGAAAAGAGAGACACAGTGGGTGACACCATGATTACGACCTAGCACGACGAGAGAGAGGAAGCTGTGTATATATGCAGAGGGCAGCTTGGTGAGAACAGGGGAAGGCTGAAGCTCTCAAGGGAGGCAAAAAAACAAGTACATTTACATCCAGAGACATGTCTAATGGAAGAGATTTATTAAACAACATTGCCCCAATGCATGTGATTTTTTTCTTAGGTTACATTCTGTCCTTAACTTCTATCTGAACACTCCTTTATTTTATTCCTGGCTGACTTAATTGAATTCCACCACACCAATCTGTCTCCTGTTGATTTTGCTCTGGGCTGCTAACAGTTATGTCAGCATAAATGGACTCTTCTCCCCTGGAATTTGCAGGCTTTTATCTTAACTGCATTGTCCTCTTGGTCTTGATCTGGTAGTATCTATTATTCTGCTTTGTTTGTAATATCTAGTCTTTGTCTAAGGTACATTGACCAGTTATCTACCGCGTAGTGTAAGCCGGGCAATTGGTTAGGGACAGCTAGGAGCCGGGTTTAGCCATAGGGCGCACTGTCTTGTCATTCCAGTCCATCCTAGCTGTTCCCTCACTGCATTGCACAAAGGTACTAATTAACAAAATCAAAATTGTAGTTTATTATTCTGCTTTTATGCAAGTATTTTAATTCCCTCAGTTAATATCCTTATGAACAGTGTACACAGTGTAATTTTACTATATTATAACTCTTAATAGGGAAAAATACAATTATAAAGAACAATTTAACAAGTACATGTGTAAATTTACATTATTGTTTTATTGTCCTCTCAGTAATTGTTATTAAAGATATATCTGTGTCACATGGGAGGGCTGTAGCAGAACTTGTGGGAATATGCCAATGCATTTTCCTGTTTTGTACTTCTGTTTCTTTTGGTCCCTGTGGTGCATTGACTTTTACTGTATCTTACAAACTTAAAAAAAAAATTATTCAAATTTAAAAAGAAAAAAAACTATTGTTAGTGAATTAAGATGATCATTTAATGTGTATGGGGCCTATGGTTTAAAAGTGTCAAAGCCTTTTTTCTTCGGTGATAAGCTGCCCGGCCTGTCCAGCAGCAGCTCTCTCCAATTATTACTCGTACACTTCAGGCTGAGGCAATAATTTATGTGCTGGAGGCAGTCAGAAGAGAGAAATATATACCACAGATATTTCAGATATTATTTATTTTATTGTATAATGAATCATTTGACTGTTCCTCGCCTGCTTTTTTATTCCCTGTGTATCTACCTAGCAGCTTCTGTTGTACTCTGCAAATTGAAGTTTGTGGGGACAAATTTCTCATAGAATCTATTTACGTTCTTCTGTCTGTGAAGTCTGCTCAAGGAAAACTAGCTTAATGTTAGAGATTTTAACCTAATGATTTTATTTATCCTGAGAAAAATGATGCCAGATTTTCCAAAAGAAAACTTTCATCTAGTATTCTTAAATAGCCACTATGGTGCCGTTCACCTGCTCAGGTCCCCAGCCCTGTAGGTGTGGTTCCTTTAATGGCAACAAACAAAACCAAGAGCTTGGAGAGCTGATTTTGGTCATTTGCAGAACATTCAAGTCGAGGGTGAACCTCTTTCGACCCTGGTATTCTATGAAACCTATTTAGTAAGACACATATTAAGGCACTGTGAAGAACATACAGGAGCTGTGAAATTAACTCCATTTCAACAAGTTTGAGCTATCCAACTTACACTATGCTGATATCCTGGATTTGAACCTTTAGAGCAGGGGTTGTGAACATATTTGTTTGAGAGAGCCATGATCCCCACGCATTTTAAAATGCAATTCTGTGAGAGCCATACAATATGCACATGCCCCCCAGGAAATGGGTAGCAACAGCACATACCCCGAGTAGATAGGTAGCCACAGCACATGCCACCCAATAGATAGGTAGCCACAGCACATGCCACCCAGTAGAGAGGTATCCACAGCTCATGCCCCACAGTAGATAGGTAGCAACAGCACATGCCCCCCAGTGGATAGGTAGCAACAGCAAAAAAAATGTATATTAATGCTCACCTACCTGTGTTCCCTGCAGCTGGATCCTTGTTGCTTCCCCACTCTCCTCTATGACCCAGGTCTGCCGCCACCCTCATTGCTTAGGGTGAATGTCAGTGTCCAACACCCAGGTACTGTCACCTAAGCAGCAAAAGTGGCACTATTTATTCAAGATTGTCTGAAATCCAGATGCAGTCATTAAAAGAGCCACATCTCGCTCCTGAGCCATAGGTTACCCCTACCCCTGCTTTAGAGTAAAGGTTGTAAAATCCTCACTTTGAAGTTTGCCCTGGCTACTGTGACTTCTATACCTAAGTACTTAAGTTACGGATACACTGGCCAAGAAATGAAATGTCCTTGTCCTTTTGACCCAATATATGGCATCCCATTTTATATCTCTGTTTTACAAATGATATATTTATCGTCCATAACTTCATAACTTCTCCATGTTTACTACCTCGAGAAGATGATGCTGAAGTCCATCATGAATCAGAAACAAGCAGATTTCTGTGGTCTTCCATGGACATGGAGACGTAACTGTCTATAGTTGGGCGTCCTTTTGTCTTCTTGTAAGTCAAACATTGATGTAGAGGTACAACTGGAGGCTTAGTTTTCCTTTCCCCCCCTGGAAAACATATTTGCATGTTAACCTATAATTATTAGAGTGCATGTGCAACATCCCCCACAGAGCCTAGCCGTTTCTCGGGGGCCTGGAGGCAGTCAGAGCCCAGAATACTGGAATGGCTGGCTATTACGGCCTAGGGCATGGTGTTGTCATGGCGCCTGGTTTGGGGCCCGGAGGACTGTCCTACTGCCTGGAAGGTCTCCAGCAGGCGGTGTGTGCAAGAAATATGGAGGGAGAGGCTGAAGTACTGGTTTCTCCCTGGGACAACCACTGAATGTCTATAAGATGAGTCCTTTGGTAATGGATGGAGAAGCCAGTGGTGGTATATAGCTGTATCCAGGGATCAGATGGAGGCAACATTGTGCAAATCAACTCACGGTTCTTTATTGAACAACAGGTAGCAGGCAACAGGTCAAACAGCAGATTTGGATTTTGGTACTGGAGTGGTCGTGGAGAGTGGTCCACAGGATAAGACACCAGCTTGATGGTATATGCAGGCTGGTATAATGGAGATAGAGCTGTGTCCAAACTGTGGAAGCTGCAGCTCTATGTGAGACTCTCCTGACTCAGTTCCTGGAATAGGTTTCTGTGACATCACTAAAGGTGTGCTGCACATACTGTCTCTCTGTTCACTCTGACAGCAGATCTGACTCTCTACTCTGTGGAAAGACCTTGTGCTTTCACTGCACAGGGCTTTTATACTCCCCCTGGTCAGGTGGTAGCACTTCTCCAATGGCACTCCAGTTTACAATACAGCCACATATTCCCTTTCCAGGTAGAGGCTACAGGTGCAGATTACCTGAGTTCTCCCTGAATTATCCCTTGGGTGAGTTGTGCAAGCTCACCAGATGGATCCTGACAGGTAGAGGGCCCTTTTCACAACTATTCCATTGCCTATACGTTGGCAGGGGTGTAGCACATGTGCAATTATATATGAAATATACTCCATTGTAAAGTTGCATGTGTAGAGTTCAGCTCTCTGGCTATATTGCTCTTTATTGAGGTGCTTCTTACAGTTTGATATAGTCTATATGAGGTTGGACTTTACTCTTAAATAAACTCTTAGATAAAGGAAAAAAGCTTGTTTTTTTGTTTCAATTGAAGTTTACTTGTTACTGTGATATGACATGGCTGCCTTCTCCATGGCAACTGTGGTTGGTAAAATGAATAGCTGGCCCTCACTGTGGGATGGTAATTAAAAACGTGACCGAGAGCCATATTTGACCTTTTCACTACAGGGGAAACAAGAGGAAGGAGCTTAATGATCATTTCAGCGGCTCGTAACACAATGCCATAATCCGCTGCACAATAAAGCCTCCTTTGCTTCAATCAAAATGAATGAGCTCCCCTTTTACCCACCTGTGTCCTAGCAGGGCCACATTCGATGGCTGGTCATTCAGAAGAAACTCACATACAGTTTCCAATAGTCTGCCATGCATGGAAGATTATTTAAGCAATTGTCAGACTTCATTTTTATCAAATGCAGAAAGTTAGTGAGAAGCAATGAATATATTGAAATATCTCCATGTGTATGAACGCAGAGAAGTGAATATACAACTAGCACACATCCTGATTTCCTTCTCGCATGCAGGTAGCCTTAGAGAGTACATAATCTAGGAATGGAAAAGAAAAGATTGCTCTCACCATCGAGGGCTTCACGGTAATGTAAATCTCCCCTTTAAAAATGCCTCAACTCCATTTGCTGCATGCAGTGTTTCTTAAATTTACTTCATAGTATTTACCCATTCAGCGCCGGGGGTAACTACAGTGGTAGCAGCCATAGCAGCTGCTTTGGGGCTCACATTGTTGGCGGGGCCCAAGCATCTGATGTTACACACTAAAGAATGAAGAATGTTGCACCATTATATACATATTGGGGCAATCACAGCTGTGATTACCAGTGCTCATGAATATTTTAAAGGGGAGCTGTGATTGGTTGCCATGGGAAACTAGAAATATTCTGACTTTCAGACAGCTTGATAAATCTGCCCCATTATGTATATTACAGTGCACATCTTCCACAGTATACTGCAACACCCTCGCCGATGCAATGGCGAAGGAGTGCTTGCGAATAAGCCCCACAGCATGTCATCACATCACACAGGGGACATTGCAGTGGTTAATCCTGCCTGGCAAGGCAAAAGTTAACTTTGTGTATGATGCAAGATGTGTATAAACCTATCATCCAATGTCTTGTATTATATCCTGTCCTCTGTAAGCTGAGATGTGATTGGAGGAGCTGCCACCACCTGACCAAGGGGAGATAATAAAACCCCTGGCCAGGAATGTTCTAGAGGAGTCTCTCTCAGGAGAGAGAGGAGAGCAGTCTCTCCCAGAAGGGAGAAGAGACCAGTCCTGGTCAGACCTGAGGGTCTGCAGGACACCAGCTAGAGATCTAGTCAGCCAGCATACCATATAAGAGCAGGAAGAGCTTAGCCCCTGTCACTGAAGAGTGGAGCTAATAGATTAGCTAGTATAGTGAGGAAAGGGGTATCATCCTACCTTCCAGGGTGATACCTGAAGCACTCCAGGACGAGCTGAAGCTTCCTATTAGGACACAGCTACCTCCCAGCCTGCCCCTGCATCCAGGCTGGTGAGAATCCCTCCTGTGGCTTCCTCCAAAAGCATCTCAGTACTCCATCACTCTGTTAAAGGCACGTTGCTGCGGTTCCTGTCGGTTCCAATAAAGAACTGTAAGTTGTTTTTGTTCAACCTCTGCCTCCGTCTGGTCCCTGCTACTACAGCTGCCACCATCACGGGCACCCTGTCCACCACACAGAGACTCATACTCTAGACACCAAAGGGTTGCCCCAGGGAGATCCGCTATAGCAGCCTCTCCCTCATCATTTCTTGCCAACACCACCCTACTGGAGACCTGCCAGGCTGTAGGACAGCCCTCCGGTTCCCCATACCAAGCACCGTGACACAAGCGTGCTTAGGCCGCAATCGCCAGCCACTCAGGTACTGCGGGCCCAGGCTGATCCAGGCCCCGAGAAAAGGCTAGGCTCGGTGGGGGATGTTGCAATACAATGGCAGCTAAGGTAAGAGAAGAAATGTCGAGGAAGGGGACAGCAGAATGACAGGACAAGGTTTTTTTTCATCTCTAATTGTTGCCATGTGCTTCCCCCATATGATCAGTAGCTACCTGTACGGATATATGTAAGTGTATAAATGTTTATCAGTGTGTACATGTGTGCGTATAAGTTTGAGGGATTTTAATGCAGCAGAGGATTGTAAGTTTCTAGTAATTTGTATGAGACCCGATAAATAGAATAAACTTTTACCATAATAGGTGAGGAACATTACCTGCAGTGCTTTATAAAAAACACATATAACAATAAATTAAGAATTGCCATATGAAAAACCTAATTTTGCTCTAGAAAGATTTTCATAGATTCCTAAATGAGGCTTCACCTTCAAGACTGTATGAAAACTGTGCCACATGCCAGCTTAACTAAAATTATTGTACAGTGTTACATAAAAGCAGTGCACAGTCCTTTGTGTATTTATATCCATCCCTGCAGGTAACAGTAAGAATCTAGTAATGGCATAGTGACTGCAAAATGTATTTACGACATCTCAAGAGAGAGGCAATGAATGCGGCTCCCTTCTCCAATCCATTCTCCTGCACCACTTGGGAGCCACGATTGCTGAATCCGCAAAGCCTGGCATACTTTTCCCATTCAAGGAGAAAAAATATATTACATTTGTAAACATTAAACCAATGCATCTGGTATTGTTTATTGTGTCTATCGTTTATCCTCAAACTGAAATGTCAGAAGATGAAACTGAATATTCTTACACTGCTTCCCTTAAAAGCAATTGCTTTCTGTGAAGTCTTACAGCTTTATATACAGTATAAAGTATTTTGAAAGGATTTTCTGGAGTTGAGAACCTCATTCCATATTACTTGAAAGGGCTTGGTGGTTATATCTGTTGAGGCCTATTGACAACAGTTCTAGTATTTCTAGAATTTGTTTTCTAACCTTGGACAACCTTTTTAAAAATATGTAAGAAAAGTTGTT
The DNA here is from genome assembly GCA_019512145.1 of Engystomops pustulosus. Classification (NCBI taxonomy): domain Eukaryota; kingdom Metazoa; phylum Chordata; class Amphibia; order Anura; family Leptodactylidae; genus Engystomops; species Engystomops pustulosus. Next base: position 113,086,468 of record CM033644.1, on the reverse strand, counting down.
TAACAAGGACACTGTCACCAGTTTTTACATCACTAAATTAAAAGCACCCACATGTAGGGTGCGAAATGAGTCAGCAAGTAAGCCTAACAGTCACTTTTTGCAGCTATAAACATTGTCATCTTTACAATGACACCGGAACCATGGCCCTTAGAAGGGCTTAAAATACAGCCTCAGATAATCAATATATGACTACATAAACAGTGTTATGATTTATTTAAATGTAATCTACTATCAAAATCAAGCATGATAAACCTGGGACACTTACTCGTTGATCCAGGCATGTGACTCTGGTAAGCTGCTCATGTTTGTTATCCATGGCCACCTTCCTTCTAAGATCAACTTTAAAAAGTATGCTAATGATCCTGAAAGACTAACCTAGCCCAACTGTGATCTGGCTTTACAGGCTTTTACACTGTCTCACCCTCCCCCATGCTCCATGCACTAAAAGCAGGGAATACTCACTGCACAACTGCTGAGGGAGCAGGAAGGAGGGCGAGACAGTATGACAGCCTATAAAGCCAGATCACAGGTTAATTAGCATAATTTTAAAAGTTGATTTTAGAAGGAAGGAGGCCATGGATAACAGAAAATCTTGCATGATTTTGATGGCAGATTTTCTTTAATGAAAACTAGGCCAAAAAACAGAAGCAGTCAAGTACAGCCTATATGCTCCAATAGGAATTAAGATGTAATAAGCAGCCAGGTGCTTCTTATCAAACGCCTTTCCTTAAAGGGAACCTGTGCCCACATATAGCTAGTGACATGTTTCCATAGAGCTCTATTAACTCAATGCAACCTTTCTTTTAGAAAAATGTTTCCCTCACATCCCCATAAAATGATAGTTATCTTACCTGGCATAGAACCAGATTCCAGCAGGGAGTCAGAGGGGCCAGCAGACAACAGAGTTCACCATCTTTTTAGTGCTGCATTTTAGGGCTAGGGCTTGCGACACAATTTAAAAGTTAAATCCCACGAATCAGTCAGACAGTCGGCACACTCCCTTGAAGCTAGTGCCGCTGCGCCATAAAAGGATCATGTGCGACACAATCCCAGTGCAGACACTTCTTAAATACCTGTGCAAGCCGTTTTAGTCCTGAAAAAGGTGCACAGTCTGACAAAGTGAGCAGCGCGACCCTTAGTAAATGAGCCCCTATGGCCTTTTTTTGGTCTGGAACATTCAAGCTAGTGTTAACACAATTGCAAGGACAGAAGAGATCAGCAATGAGTTCAGAAATTTTTAAAGGCTACTGGCAAACATTTTAATGTCTATAATAAGAAACATTACATGATCTTTCTAGTAGTAGATACCCAAGGTCAGATCATGCAATAGACAGAGGTTGTGCTATAGTTACTGTGTTATATGTTGATGTTGATGACAACTGAAAAAAAATATGTCTTGTTTGGGTTAAGGGGAGTAAGACTTATCTTTGGGAAGAAAAAAATATGAGAACATGGCCTTAGTTTGCAAAATTGCATCTGAACAAATTTGAGGATTTCTTGAACAGTGGTGCAATTTTCCAAAAGTGGTTAAAAGTTATACGGACAGCCATAAAATGCAGCAAAAGTTTCTAATGATTTCTTTCCCATGGCTGCATATATAACACAGCTAAATTGCCTATGGATGCAAGCAAATTACATTGCATGGAACTATGCCATCCACAGCACCACGGGAGGTGGTACTAGACGAAACCTGGGACCGGAGTCTAAGTGGCACCTGGTCTTCACCAGAGCCCACCACAAAGCGGGATGGACTTGCTGCGGTAGTGTACCACCAGGTCGTTCCACAGGTGCGACTAGCCTTAGCAGGTACCTTAGCAGGAAACAGACTCGTGGTCAGGTTTAGGCACAGGGTCAGGGCAGGCGGCAGAGATGCAAAGTCAAGTCCAATCCGAGGTCAGCAATGGGAGGTCCAGGCAGACGGGAACGGGAACACGGGAAACAGGAATGCAGGAACGCAGGAACACAGGAACTCAGGAGCAGGAAACACACAGGAGCAGGAACACACAGGAACGCAGAAACACAGGACTCAGGAACACATAGGAATATCGCTGGGGAGCTTTCTCTAAGGCATAGCCACATAGATCAGGCGGGGGGAACAGGAAGAGGTTCCCATCAGGAAGGCAAGTGACCAGCGCCAATTATCGGCGCGTTGGCCCTTTAAATTTAACAGGGTCTGCTTGCGCGTGCCCTAGGCAGTGGGGACGCATGCAAGGACCTGCGGGAGACACCGCTGGAACCTGGTTAGGCGGGGGGCGCAGTGGGGCACTCCGGGGAACACGGGATCTGGGTCGCAGGGGAAACCGTGACACGCTTCATAGATGCCATAGCCAATTATGTTTGTGGCATTTAGTCCCCCCCTCCAAAATACCAACTGGTACCAATGAAACCTCATCCTCCCACAGCCTAAAGTATGGTGAAAAAAAAACACTCTAAAATGTTTTTATTGCTTAAATGTAAACTAAATATTTGTGTTTTTCAACCCCTTTTCCTTCAAATTAACTTGAAATAGTTATTTTTAGTACATTATATATACCTTAATGTGGTTCAATAAGATATGGTTTTATATAGGTATGTCAAATTAAAATTTTAAACTCATTACTGCATTCTAAACTTTTTGCTTGGTAAATGTATTGTATGCAATTCCCTAACCGACAGAACAAATTATAAAATAAATATTTCACTTATCAAGCAGTCCTTAGCAGTAATAAGGCCATAGGAAAAAGATTGTCTGTCGCTTTTCTGGAGGCACATTTTGCAGGATCCATGAACACGGATAGCGCAGGTTCATGGTCTCTGTAATTGTATCCATCCGTCTTGCTGCCGACCATCCTCCTTCATTTACCATAGATCTGACAGACATGACTGTTCTCTTGTAACAAAGCTAGATTTATCATCATTTGTCTATTGTAATAGCTCTGGAGGTTTGGCGACAGCCTTTGAAAAATTAAAGACAGCAAGAAATCATAAAAAATTGGGCTAACAAAACTCTTTATTGGTATGTCCGGATTTTTTACAGTATATTGCATGAATATGCTTGGGGACAAGAGGTTCAATGGTTTTATGACTTTTCAGTTTTTTTACAGCGTTGGTCCAAACCTGTGGCTTTGCAATTTCTCTCAGGCTAACGCTACTACCGTAGTATGTACAGACTAATGTTTTGGAAGTTTTTAATGCCCCCAATTTCACATTACTGCTTTATGATAAGTGTATTACATGAATTCCTGACCTTTATTCTTATGTTTTGTGCATTGCAACCTGACCTTTATTCTTATGTTTTTGCATTGCAGATAGGTGACAGAGTGATGGCCTTTGTCAATTACAATGCTTGGGCAGAAGTGGCCTGCACTCCTGCAGAATTTGTCTACAAAATCCCAGATGATATGAGTTTCTCAGAAGCAGCTGCTTTTCCAATGAACTTTGTCACAGCCTACATGATGCTTTTTGAGGTGGCAAATCTCAGAGAAGGCATGTCAGTGCTGGTTCACTCTGCTGGTGGAGGAGTGGTAAGTTAAATAACTTTTATTTTAAGAAAGAATTGAACTGAAAAGCTGGCCCTGACTGCTACTGGGCCATTGTAACAACTTGATTATTTTCTATTTTGAAGCTCTATGTCATTGTCCAGTTGTATGACCTATTTAACACTATCAAATATTTCATATGATATAAAGGGAAGATGGGAATACTTGGGCCTTTATTCTGTGGTTTAGCACCGAGCACTATATATTTCACCTTTGCCTGTTGCTAGTAAGGGTATCTATTTGCACATTGCCGCAGGCGGTTCCCTACTTAAGAACACCCGACTTACAGACGACCCCTTGTTACAAACGGACCTCTGGTAATGTACTGTACTTTTGCCTTAGGCTAGAATAACCAGCTATAAAAGCTATAATTAAAAGCTGTAATTAAGTTTTCTTGTTAATACTTGTTCTTATGACAATCCAACATGTTTAAAATCCAGTTGTCACAGAGACAAAAAACTATTTGGCTGGGGTTACAATTATAAAGTATATGGTTTCGACTTATATACAAATTGAACTTAAGAACAAACCAATGGAACCTGTCTTGTGCGTAACCCAGGGACTACCTGTATATGGAACAATGCTACTTTTAATTAAACAAACATTTTTGCCAAAGCTCAGCAGGATGGGGGAGAGTTATCTGGTTTCTTCTACTATTTTAGAGACTTTTTTTTATCTCAGCTGAGACTTATTTATCTCCACTGAGTCAAATAGGTCTCAACTGAGATGCAAAGGTCTCAAAAAGTATTTGAACAAACCAGACAAAGTAGTGTTAAATCTCCCCCAGTGACTTAAAGGGAACCTGTCACCAGGAGACCCATTTTTAGCACTCCCCCAGTCCCCACAGAGCATAGTACATACACAATAGGTTTTTGGATAAAAATTGGTTTAAGAAAAAAAAGATGTTATATTGTACCTTTCATTAGCATCTGCTGTGTGACTAGGCAGGCCCAATGGGAGGGGCGGGAAAAAAAAAACCAAAAAAAAAAAAAAAAAAAAAAACCTCCCCCAACAACAAAACAAACAACAAAACAAAAAAAAAAAAAAACCCCACCCCAAAAAAAAAAAAAACCCCTAAAAAAAAAAAAAAAAAGGAGCAGTCCCCCCCACCATTGGGAAAACATGTGACCTTTTCAAATATATGAATAACTCCCCACACTCGGGATTTGCTGTAGAGGAGCAGGGGGCGTTGCTAAGCCCAGTGATGGGTGTTTTCATATATTTGAAAAGGTCACATGGAGTAGCTGTTCCCTAAGGGTGGGGTGGGGGACTGCTCCTTTCCAGCCCCTCCCATTTGGCAACTGCCTAGTCACACAGCAGATGCTAATGAAAGGTACAATATAACATATCTTTTTTCTGTAAAACCAATTTTTAGTACAAAAACACTTTGGCAGTGTATGTACTATGCTCTGTGGGGACTGGGGGAGTGCTAAAAATGGGTCTCCTGGTGACAGGTTCCCTTTAAGTGATGGTGGTAGCTGCTAAAAATTGATAAGCCAGGAGTTCCCAAAGAAATGTGTTTCTCATGTGATGCAAATAAACGAAACAGACCCCTATTCATTTTATTTATAGCTCTCCTATGAATTATTTATTTAATCCATGTAAAGTTCTCCTTGCTTTTTATTTCAGATTTAGTAACCTGTAATCATTTTTTATATGTAACGCCTCCTAATCAATTATTTTATACATCATACCCCTCAAATCAATTATATAATACTTAGTGCCACTACAATCAGTTATCCTATACATAGTGCACCTCTAATCAATTATCTTTTACATAGTTCCCTTTAACCAGTTATCTTATACATAGTGCCCCTCTAATCAGTTACCTTATACATGGTGCCCTGCTAATCATGCATTTAGGCATGTAGACATGGTCAAGACAATCTCCTGCAGTTCAAACCGAGCATCAGTATGGGGAAGAAAGGTGATTTGAGTGCCTTTGAACGTGGCATGGTTGTTGGTGCCAGAAGGGCTGGTCTGAGTATTTCAGAAACTGCTGATCTACTGGGATTTTCACGCACAACCATCTCTAGGGTTTACAGAGAATGGTCCGAAAAAGAAAACACATCCAGTGAGCGGCAGTTCTGTGGGCGGAAATGCCTTGTTGATGCCAAAGGTCAGAGGAGAATGGGAAGACTGGTTCGAGCTGATAGAAAGGCAACAGTGACTCAAGTCACCACCCGTTACAACCAAGGTAGGCAGAAGAGCATCTCTGAACGCACAGTACGTCGAACTTTGAGGCAGATGGGCTACAGCAGCAGAAGACCACACCGGGTGTCACTCCTTTCAGCTGAGAACAGGAAGCTGAGGCTACAATTTGCACAAGCTCATCGAAATTGGACAGTAGAAGATTGGAAAAACGTTGCCTGGTCTGATGAGTCTCGATTTCTGCTGCGACATTCGGATGGTAGGGTCAGAATTTGGTGTCAACAACATGAAAGCATGGATCCATCCTGCCTTGTATCAACGATTCAGGCTGCTGGTGGTGGTGTCATGATGTGGGGAATATTTTCTTGGCAATCTTTGGGCCCCTTGGTACCAATTGAGCATCGTTGCAACGCCACAGCCTACCTGAGTATTGTTGCTGACCATGTCCATCCCTTTATGACCATAATGTACCCAACATCTGATGGCTACTTTCAGCAGGATAATGTGCCATGTCATAAAGCTGGAATCATCTCAGACTGGTTTCTTGAACATGACATTGAGTTCACTGTACTCAAATGGCCTCCACAGTCACCAGATCTCAATCCAATAGAGCATCTTTGGGATGTGGTGGAACGGGAGATTCGCATCATGGATGTGCAGCCGACAAATCTGCGGCAACTGTGTGATGCCATCATGTCAATATGGACCAAAATCTCTGAGGAATGCTTCCATCACCTTGTTGAATCTATGCCACGAAGAATTGAGGCAGTTCTGAAGGCAAACGGGTCCAACCCGTTACTAGCATGGTGTACCTAATAAAGTGGCCGGTGAGTGTACATTTATGTGTTAAAGGAGACCCATTGATAGGAACAAAACTTACAAGCAAACCCACTTATTTTTTGTAAAGCCCCCTCACTTAGGGATATACTTACTAAAAGTTATGTGAAACAAAGGGGGAATATGACAATTAGAACTGAGAAAAGAAATGTACACTCACCGCCACTTTATATGTCCAGAACCATGCTATTAACGGGTTTAGAACCCCCCGTTTGCCTTGAACACTGCCTCAATTCTTCGTGGCATAGATTCAACAAGGTGATGTGGAAGCCTTCCTCGAGATTTGTCCATATTGACATGATGGCATCACACAGTTGCCGCAGATTTGTCGGCTGCACATCCATGATGCGAATCTCCCGTTCCACACATCCCAAAGATGCCTATTGGATTGAGATCTGGTGACTGTGGAGGCCATTTGAGTACAGGTGAACTCATTGTATGTTCAAGAAACCAGTCTGAGATGATTCCAGCTTTATGACATGGCACATTATCCTGCTGAAAGTAGCCATCAGAGTTGGGTACATTATGGTCATAAAGGGATGGACATGGTCAGCAACAATATCAGGTAGGTGTGGCGTTGCAACGATGCTCAATTGGTACCAAGGGGCCAAAGATTGAAGAAAATATTCCCCACATCATGACAACCAACCAGCAGCCTGAATCGTTGATACAAGGCAGGATGGATCCATGCTTTCATGTTGTTGACACCAAATTCTGACCATACCATCCGAATGTCGCAGCAGAAATCGAGGACTCATCAGACCAGGCAACAGTTTTTCCAATCTTCTACTGTCCAATTTCGATGGTTGTGCAAATTGTAGCCTCAGCTTCCTGTTCCAGCTGAAAGGAGTGACACCCGGTGTGGTCTTTGCTGCTGTAGCCCATCTGCCTCAAAGTTCGACGTACTGTGCGTTCAGAGATGCTCTTCTGCCTACCTTGGTTGTAACGGGTGGTGACTTGAGTCACGGTCCTTTGCCTTTTATCAGCTCGAACCAGTTCCCATTCTCCCTCGACTTTGGCATCCACAAGGCATTTCCGCCCACAGAACTGCCTCTCACTGGAGTTTTTTCTTTTTCGGACCATTCTCTGTAAACCCTAGAGATGGTTGTGCGTGAAAATCCCAGTAGATCAGCAGTTTCTGAAATACTCAGACCAGCCCTTCTGGCACCAACAACCATGCCACGTTCAAAGGCACTCAAATCACCTTCTTCCCCATACGATGCTCGGTTTTTAACTGCAGGAGATTGTCTTGACCAGTCTACATGCCTAAATGCATTGAGTTGCCGCCATGTGATCGGCTGATTAGAAATTAAGTGTTAACGAGCAGTTGGACAGGTGTACCTATAAAGTGGCGGTGAGTGTATATGTTGGGGGAAATGCAAGGCTTGTAAGGGAACGAAACAAAGGAATAAATCCAATCAATGGACACAAAATTCAATAAATAGTGACATGAATTGTGATACGAGTAGTGTAGTATACCTGCTGGTTTGTCCCTGTAATATAGGATATGTGGGAAGAACAGGTGTAAATTAAGACCAGAATTGCGGAACACTGCCGTAACATCAGAAAGGGCTTACGAGTTATAGGTTTTAGCACACTTTAAAAAGTTCACAATTCAGATTCAAATGGACTTTTTGTGCAATGAACAAATTAAACCACTGGCGAGGAGAACAAATTAACATCAAACTAAGTAGAAGAGAGGGTTATTGGATAAATAAATTAGGCACGTTAGCACACTGGGTATTAAATATTGATTTTGAACTAAAATGTTTCCTAAAAGATATTATTATAGTATATTATTGATAAATGTAAAATATATGGGGTAATTTTAATATTAGAAATATATTAGTTATAATATAGGTAGGTATAGGGGTGAATACATAATAATAATGAAATGGGTATGAACTAATGGCATGAATTATGTGTCCTAATTCACTAGAAAAATATTCCGTTTAGGAATTATAACGAAACAGTTATGGGGGTATTTTTATGCATGATTTTATACTTGACAACTGTAGTAGGGTTGAAACATAGGTCACTAGGATAGATAGAAGGTGACTGAGGAGGGGAGATATGGAAGGGTTAATGTGATTACCCGTATTTTCCGGACTATAAGGCGCACATAAAAGCCTTGGATTTCCTTGGAAATCCAAAGTGCGCCTTATAGTCCGGTGTGCGCCCTATAGGGGGCAGCGGACTACTTACATAGGTCCCCGCTACAGGAGGAGCAGATCTCCAGCGGGAACTGCAGACCACGCGGCACGAACAACTTCTGCTGCGTCGTCTGCAGTTCCCGCTGGAGATACTGCTGTCTCGGTAGCGGGGACCTATGTAAGTATGCATTCTCCACCTCCCCTCACCTTCCCCGCTCACCTTCCACGCGTTCCGCGTCTCGTCTCGCTGCGCGTCGCGTCTCGTCCGTGGGTCTCCGCTCCGCCCGGACCTCCGCCATGCCCCGGACCTGCGCCTTATAGTCCGAGGCCTATATATGGAATTATTACATATATAAGGCGCATCGGACTGATGCGCCTATATTCCGGTGCGCCTAAGGCCCGGAAAATACGGTATGCTTCCAATGCGTGCGGCGATCCATTAATTAAAAAAATGAAGGTTGGATCTGCATTGCTGGGTTATGTATAGTATGTGAAAGTTGATGCACTACATGTAAGAGCTATGATTGTATTTTATGTATTTACGACATTTTTGAGATCGGGTTAATGGATTGCCTGATTACGGATCATGAGGACTTGGGATTGTATATTCTTAGTTTAGAGAAAATATAGGTTATACCCTGTATGGTTTACAAAATAATACCCATTGCCACAATGTTAACTTAAGGTCTTTTTAGGAAGTATGAGGGTGTCTGTAGACATCAAACAACTGTAAAACCACTATAATTTTATATTGCACTATGGATAAAATATGCCGGTGCGTTAATAGTTAATAGAATGATAGGAGTGCCATTGATTGGAGTATTCTGCCTATGTTTCTTTTGTTTGGATATCGATAGGAGAATTGAACCTCTGTCTGATTGTCTGCTGATTGGAGGATTTGAACCTTGCACCAAAATAGGACTAAAATACAACTGCAGTATTGGAGAAGTAAGAAGGTGTGTCTGCATCTTATCTGTGATAGGTGCATACAAACTACGTGCCTATAAGATTATGTTGGAAAGGAGGTGTGTTGGTCCATGGATAGCAGATAGGAAGAATATGAATAGCACGCCTAGCGACTATTGGATACTGATGAGTGTGTTTTGGATTGTGCCAAGAGAGGAGGGACTAGAATCTCCCGAAGATATATTATTGGATGGGGGACAGGGGTATGTAGTATACTCAGTAAATATGGGGATAGAAATATACATATTGTTGAATGAAATAAGGAAAAGATTGAAGAGAGGGATAAACTAGTTATAATATCATTTTTAGGAGGGGGCTATGTATGTTGCAATGTATATTGGGATGTATCGAGATGATTTAAGTTTAGAGCGATAAGGAAATATGTATACAAAAGGGAGGTGGGATTAAAACCCCAGCAATGCCCCGAGAGAAGCTGTGGAGGCGAAATCCAGGGTCGGGTGGACTTGTTGAAGCTGGGTCCCGTTTTCACTTGTAATTTGCGCATGTTTTTATAATTTGTGAGTATGTGGATTTGAATAAATGATATATTACATTATAAATTTGTATATTTATGATAGACATACTACGCTATCCGTACGCCTATTTCTTCCAGTGTTCCGTCAATATCAATGGCAGGAAAGGAAGAATAGTAACGCCAATGGTATTGGTCTGAATGGTGGAATATTTTATCAGAGGATCTGTAGAAGTGTGCGAACATCAGTAAAGGTACAGCAAGCAGTGATGCGGGCGAACACTAGTTATAAGAAGACATATAGAAAATTCCTGGAGCTCCGGTCAGATTAAAAAACTATATTTCTCTTTTGCTGCATTTCTATGTCTTGTTGCTCAGGAAAAAAATAACAAATCTGTTTTCCAGGAGGGATAAGAAAAACTTGCCTCTTGCTACCCTGTAGGGCAGCCTTCTAACATCAATGAAGAGACCTAGTGAAATAATATGGTACTATAGCCAACCAGTGTATCTATTCCAAAAGGAACACACTTCCATTGTGAACAGTGCTGTTGACGTTTTTTGATCTCATCAACACAGAGTAGGGTACTGTTTGTCTGGATGACAGATCAGAGAAAAACTTTTCTCCTTATGGAGAGACTGACATTTACGGCCACCTTTTGTATAGTGTAGATTTAAACTGACTGTAATTTTTTCCCCACAAATCAATAGCTATCTTTGTTTTTACTATGACTAGTGTTTCTTGCTATCCTCCTCAGTTTAGCTTGGCTCTATACTAGCTGCCTCTCCTGCCATTACTGAGTACACTTAAGAACCTTACATTTGTAAACAAGTTTGGAATAAATGCTCTCTGGGAGGGGGGATGTCCCATCACAGACCTCTTGTGTGTGTTAGCCGACGGCTGATGTGTCTGGTGGTGGACACAGATCTCTTCTGTACTTATCAGTCCCCCCATAGTCTGAAGGAAAAAAATAGTTCCCCAGAATGGATTACAGTCATATCATATGGGAAAATTTCATTAACTTCTATAAAATAGCCGCAGTTCCAAATTCTGTCTGTCAAAGATGATTTTCATAAATGCCTCTTATTAATTTAATTTACATTTTTTTAGAGAGGAGGTATGCTTAAAGTAAGCGATTTAAATATAAACTGTGTTTAGACTAAATAAAGCCATAAAGCATTTTTATTTGGTGTCCACAGGTGTCAACTTATAATACAGAGGTAATTGTTTTGTACTGTGCATACAATAAACTCATGGTTGTGTAGTTTCTAACAGTGACATCACAGCAATGGGAAGTACTGGCAAATTGAATCCCTCTAGAATTTGGGACAAGCAGCGAGAACAGGTTGTGCTATTGGAAACCCTGCAAGAAAATCCTCTTGTTAGCTAGGGATGTAATCTTTTAGGCTGCAGACAAGAAGCTTCACAGTACTGATGCAAAAAAAATTTTTAAAGACAAGCACAAATTTACCCATAACAGCTGGAAGCCTGTACCCTTGTTTGCAGTTCATTGTTTCGGCTGTGATTAATCTAGATGTTCCTTAGGAAGGATGCATTCAGAGCTATATGGAGAAGAAGATTTATAGCTCTTGCTGCTCACATGAACATAGGAGAAGCATTGTCATAAAATGTTCATAGGTTTATTATAGTTTAGAAGGTGACAATAGACTGATGACAAAGTGTCACTGTGTTCCCAGGAATTAGCCTGTTATCAAGGGAAAGGGTTGGAATTCCCTACTGTGCGTCCTCATGGACGAAAATGAGCATAGTACACCAGAACAAATGCAAATGAGCCTGAGGGGTCCCAAGCTCCATAGCGTTAATGGAACCTAAAGCAATTTACATAATTTTAAAGCTCCTTCTTAACCCTTATGACCTGGCCCTTTTCCTTTTTTTTTACTTTTCCATTTTCACCACCACCTCGAAAATCTATAAAGTTTTTTATTTTTCCACATAAAAACTCTGGACAACTATTTCTGCGTAACAAAGTGCACATAGTGACAGTATTTAATATTCCATGATATGTGATGGGCAAGCAGTAAAAAAAATTCCAAAAATGCAGTAGAAAAGGGTGAGAAAAAACGAATTTGCAAATTTTCTGTGGGCTTGGTTTTACAGCTTTCATGTACTCCCAAATGGATGCTCTACTTTATTCTTTGGGTGGGTAAGATTATGGGGATACCAAATTGTAAGGTTTTATAATGTTTTCATACATTTAAAAAATTAAAACCTCCTGTACAAATTTTTTTTTATGCAATATGCAGCAATAGAACTTACCGGCTATGGAGAGGGGCTCGGCCATTTGACGTCAAGGCCAGCCCGTTTGTTTTTTAAAAATCTAACCAGTGTCCTTCGAGCCGTACTAAATTTTAACGACTTTAATTATCAAGCTGATTTTGAGATTATTTTCTGTGACACATTTGAGTTTTTATATTAGTAGTATAATTTTTGATGGTCAGATTTTTCGGGGGTAAAAATTCAACTTTTAGGAAAAATGGAAAAAAAAATGACAATTTTCTCAAACCCTCAAATGTTCTAGTTTTTGAAAAAAAGTCATACTACAAATTTTTTTGTAGTTAAACTTTTGCCATTGTCTTTTCTATCTCCATATTGTTTTACGTTTTGCTTATTTTTGTGAATTTAGAGGGTTTTCAGTTTTGAGTAGCAAGTCCTCAACCACGCATTGTGCATATGCACAACTACATCCTCTGCATAAGGCAGAACTACTACATCCCCACACACACGGTGTGCACTACTATCTCTCCACAATACATACACTACTCCACTTCGACTACACAACGCACTACAAGAGCGGTTGGGGAAGGGAAAAATGGACAAGAGGGGGCATAAGCAAGAAAAAAACGGACGATGGTGGGGAGTTATATGATTGTGCAACTGTACTTACAAGGATAGATCAAACGTATCTCTCATAAACCACCAAATCAGAACGGTGGCGTTGGAGAGTGCAGATCTGTTTGACTTACAAATTTTCATGACTTAGATCTGCCATGACTTACATCACTGTAACTGGCCAGTCTACATGAATGCCCATTTTCAGCGATGGACATCGCAGGACCAATCAAAGTGGTCCTGATGATGTCAGGGGTGGTGTTGACTTAGCAATCCTCAATCGCCCCTAACCAATGTCACCCTGTGGCGAGCAAGTCACTGCGCTCAGGGTTCGATTATCAGACACGAAGAGTAAGGAGATTAACCACATCTTACTCAGGGTTATGGTAAAAAAAATATATACGACACTTTATCCCACTCTATTATCCCCTAAAATTCCAACATACGGTGTGGTCTAGATTTTTCTTGCTGCTGCTCATACTTTCAGACATACCCTGCACTATCTATTATTGTATTTAATAAAAGTCAGTGTGACATGAAAATCAGAGTTATTAATATATTGGAGTTCAGTTGTTATACTAGCTTTGTTTCACAAAACTAAGGAGCACATTTGCTAAGGGGACCTGCACCAGTTTCTGTCAGACTTTGCTTTTTTTTTTTAGGTGCAAACTGGTCGGACAGGTATTTAAGGACCTGTTTTGTGGCGAAGCTACACTATGCTTATGCAACACAAATTTTTGTCTGAAGGGAGCGTTCCGGTGGCTCAGCCGGACGTGGGCCAGATTTTAACTTGCAAAGTTGAGTCCGAAAATGTGCCACCCGCCCTATGTTAAAAATGTGTCTTTGTGTGCACTCTGTGGGGCAGTGGGGGAGCCCAGATTCATGCAGAACATGCGCCAGAAATCATGAACTGGTGCATCTGCACTATACACAGACAAATGCACTGTTCTAGTAAATGTGCCCCAATAAGTTTGAGATTACCGTATATATGTATATAAGCCAAGTTTTTCAGCACAAAAAATGAGCTGAAAAACATCCCTCGGCTTATACATGAGTCTTTTTATATAAAAATAACCGACTTAAAAAAAAAAACTATATACTCACCTCGATGTCAGGCGGCTCCCGATGTCGGTGCGTCCCTCTTCTTCTTCCCAGCGGCTCTTCTTCTGTATGGACGCGGCCATGTTTCTTCCAGCAGGCGCATCTATGAGGTCAGCAGCGGCTGCGTCATAGATGCGCTGTGGAAGAAAACATGCCGCGTCCATGACAAAAGAAAGAAGAAAGAAAAGAGCCATGGGGAAGAAAGAAGACGGACGTGCCAATACAAGGACATTGGCGCATCGGAGGGGGAGTATATAAGTTCATTTTTTTAAGTGTGGGGGGGGCTGGCTGTACACTATAGGGGCTGGGTTACTACGGGGCGGCTGGCAGTCTGTATACGGCTGGGGGCTGGATGTATGTTACTAGCATGGTGTACCTAATAAAGTGGCCGGTGAGTGTACATTTCTTTTCTCAGTTCTAATTGTCATATTCCCCCTTTGTTTTCACATAACTTTTAGTAAGTATATCCCTAAGTGAGGGGGCTTTACAAAAAATATAGTGGGTTTGCTTGTAAGTTTTGTTCCTATCAATGGGTCTCCTTTCAACACATGCTGATATTTCTGTATAATAACTTAATTTAAATTTTAGCGCTTGCTTAGAGTATTTTGTGACAAACATAGGGTTAATCATTATAGTAAAACACTAAAAAGATTACGGTAACGGCTCACCCTTAGTTGGCTACGGTCTTGATAGTAGTATTGCTAGGCCGGGTGCAAGGGTAGTCCCAGTGACACTGATCCGGAAATCCAGAGTCAAATATTTTTGAAGCTGCAGAAAGGAAACAATGGGGAATCCAGCTTCCAACACAAAAAGCTCCAAAGGAAAAAGCGGCTGTTAAAACGTATATCCAAAAATTTTTATTCTTCACATGTTAAAAAAAAAAAAAAAGAAGAAGAAAAAAGTCCATTATACAAAAATGTGAGAGCAACATGAATGGTACATGCATCGGACAGACCAAAAAGTACAGCGGTAACGAGTTTCAGACTCTCGCTTGTTAGTCCTTAGTCATAGCTAATTTTGCTGTAACCCGCTCCAAACTTAAATGAAAGTGGATGCATGGCGTGTGTGCGGGCTTCCGGCGTGGGAATCCCCCGCCCTATAGGAGGCGTGTCCTCACCTAGTTACGTCAATAGTGACGAATGATGTGACAGGTGTGTTAAAAGTTTTGCATCAGTATATGTATAACAAATCCTGTTTATGATTGAGTCCCTTAGGAAAACGAGTGTCCAAACTCAGAATCCAGTACGCTTCGCGCATTAATAACAATTTCTTCCAATTGCCTCCTCTATTAGGGCGTGTAACATGCTCTATAGCTGTAACTATCATACCACTCATGACCCTAGCATGTTTCTCTTTGTAGTGTCTCGAGATACCAGATAAATTACGTGAACTAGAGATGGTAGTGGGATTTGCTCCCGTTATATGCTCGCTAATATGGTCCTTTAATTTTCGGACCGTACAGCCCACATATTGAAGGGAGCACTTGGTACAATGTATGAGATAGACTACATGTGATGTCTCACAATTCATGTAAGTTTTAATGTTGTATGAAATTTTAGTAGTGACCGAGGCAAAAGAAGTTCTTTTAGGAGAAAATTTACAAATGTTGCATCTAGTGCCTCCGCAACAGTAGCTACCTTTTGTTTGTAACCATGATTTATTAGGAGTATTAGTAGAAAAAGTGTTAGGGGACAAAATGTTGCCCAATGTTCTGGCTCTAGATGAAGTAAAGGCGATACCTTCGGATAATACCTTTTTAAGTATCACATCATGCTCTAAAATGGGTAAATGTCTCTTAAGGATTTTAATGATGTCATAGAACTGGGTGCTGTATTCCGTGGTGAATGTAAGTTTAGATCTCTTTTGAATTACTGTTTGTTTGGGCTGTAGATATGACAAGCGGGGTTTGCTTCTGACTATGTTGAACGCTCTATTGCAGGATTGCTTTGTATAACCTCTGGCTCGTAGTCTGGTTGTGATGGTATGTGACTCTTGCAAAAATGTTTTGTCCGTGGTACAGGCCCTCCTTGCCCTCACATATTCGCCTATGGGTAGATTTTTGATGGTGTGTGGGGCATGACAACTGGAGGAGTGTAACAATGTATTACCAGATGTTTTTTTACGGTAGAGCGTTGTATAAACCTTACCGCTTGCAGTGTCCCCAGTTAGAATGATGTCAAGAAATGAAATGTTGTTGGGTTGATATTCGTAGGTAAATTTAAGGTTAAATGAATTTTTGTTAATGTAATCCACAAATAGATCGACTGTCTCCTGGTCCGAATTCCAGACCAGGAGACAGTCGTCTATGTACCTAGCATAGTTGGTTGATAGATAAATCTTCAAGTTTAAGAAATAAGCTGCGCATCTGGAAATCGGCATCCTGATTGGGGTCCGAATGTGAAAAAAGAGCCTGAGCTTTGTTAAGGCGATCTGGATTATCCAGAGGGAATAATGGTAAAGGAGTTGATGCATTACTTATGTTTTCATCCATGTAGCAATGGGAAATGTAGTAATCAGCTCGATAGAAACCAAATATTTGTTTAAATATAAAAGTCCTTTGGACCAGGTGTTTGCCGGCCGTAATTAGACAGACCAAGGTGAACTGCGCTTTCAAGTCTGTTCAAATATATAGGCTTCAGACCGTGTTGAATGCCAACAAAAAGTGGGAAAAGACCCCCAACAATTACACAGATTTATGCATTATTTGTAAAGGATATATATTGTAGATATGCATGGAGGGTCACTGGCCAGGGGAGCACGTTTAACCGTGGCCGGAGACAACAACTATAGTAAAACACAAAAAAGATTACAGTAACAGCTCACCCTTAGTTGGCTACGGTCTTGATAGTAGTATTGCTAGGCCGAGTGCAAGGGTAGTCCCAGTGACACTGGTCCGGAAATCCAGAGTCAAATAATTTTGAAGCTGCAGAAAGGGAACAATGGGGAATCCAGCATCCAACACAAAAAGCTCCAAAGGAAAAAGCGGCTGTTAAAACATATCCAAAATTTTTTATTCTTCACATGTTAAAAAAAAGAAGAAGAAAAAAGTCCATTATACAAAAATGTGAGAGCAACATGAATGGTACATACATCGGAAAGACCAAAAAGTACAGTGGTAACGCGTTTCGGACTCCCGCTTGTTAGTCCTTAGTCATGCCTGGTTTTGCTGTAACCCGCTCGTTACAGGTTAATCATATTCTTGGCCATATCCAGTTTTTTGGGGGGATTTGTTTCTTTCTCTAGAAATAATGCCTCTGGATAACCCCTTTCCCTAAATCTCTTTTTAATAATTTGTTTGTTCTATTTTATCCTGCTCAATCGTACAATTCCTTTCTATCCTTTTAATTTGACCTCTAGGGGTATTATTAATCCATGGTCTATGGTCTATTAAATTGAATAAAACTATTCACATCCAGCGGCTTAAAATAGTTTCTAGTTTTTATTATGTTCCCTTCCCTAAACAAATCAAAATCTAAAAAATGTATAGTTTTTCATCTCTCTCATATGTGAATCCTAAATTATATTCATTATATTCATTCTCAATATACCAATGAATCACTTAAAAACCACAATATTCTCCTTAAACCTATAGTCATAAAAAATAAAATCTTCTTCCCATTTTTTCATGTACAGGTTGGCGAACGATGGTGCAAATTTTGCCCCATAGCTGTTCCGCCAACCTGTACATAGAATTGTTGATCAAACCAAAAGTAGTTATGTTCTAAACAAAATTTAATTGCCTCCAATAAAAAGTATCTTTTTTGCCATCCGATCTCACTGATGGTCTCCAATTTCTCTTTTATGGCTTTAATACCTCATTTCTGGGGTATCGATGTGTATAAAGTTGACACATCACAAGAACATAATATGATATTATTATCCTGTCCTACATTTATATTTTCTAGTAATTTAATCAAATGTTGTGAATCCCTTAAGTATGATTTCATCTTTTTTATTGATGGCTGTAGATATCTATATCTTCCCCCAGCCGGTAATTGATGGAATTTATGCCTCCACACTAAATCATTGTGCCACTCTGTGGGTTCCTGCTACTGCTGAAGCCACCTCCACACTATATTATTGTGCCACTCTGTGGGCTCCTGCTGCTGATGCCACCTCCACACTATATCATTGTGCCACTCTGTGGGCTCCTGCTGCTACTGACGCCACCTCCGCACTATATCATTGTGCCACTCTGTGGGCTCCTGCTTCTGCTGCCGCCAGTTCCACACTCTTATTGTGCCACTTTGTGGCCTCCTGCTGCTGCCAACTGACCGCTGTCTCCCTGGAACACCCTGTGATTTTTATAATGCTGTTTTCACCCTCCATCGCTCTATGATGTTGCCACTATGTTTATATTCCACCTTCATTTCATTTGTCAGAAGGAATGAAAAGCCTCAGGATTGATAGCCAAAAGCAGGAGTGGATATAGAAAACAGAGGACATGCAAATATCCCATTTACTGGTCATCTGTTTTGGATCCACTCCTGTTTGTTTTTGGTTTTAGCAATACTGATGGAGTATTGACCGATTGAAAGCGGACACGGACGGACGCAATCAAGGGAAAAATGATCAGTGACATCAATGCAGAATTACTGCTGACACCCTATCCACTCTTTTGGGGGGTTTCTAAATGTATCAGGGTTTAACAGAACAGGTTCTGTCGTAATCTATGGAATCATCTGATGTTGGTGTAAAAAGAGTGCACTCTTTGATGTTATAGTGGGATCTTGGCCCTCAGCTCAGTCCATTTGAGCTGGCACAGACGTTACCTTGTCAGGCTGCATTCCCGCTTCCCAATTCTAAGAGTGACGGCTGTCATGTGCGTGTATTACTAAAACACAGCATTGTTTGAAGACCAAACCATGCACCCTATGCATATTTAAGTATGGCACAACGTTCTACAACACCCTACAGGCTCTCTGCAGCTAGGAAATACCTGTTTTTTATTGTGATTCATCATGATTCGATTCCAGTCGAATCAAATTTAAAAAAAAAAATTCAGAGAATCGGGACGAACCGAATTTTAACAAATTCGCCCCTCTCTATTGATGATATTCAAATATGCATCAGTAGAGCTTTTATGGTACCTCTTTCCCAGGATACATGTCTTGTTACAGTGGTATATCACTAAATAACTTGGCAGAAAGCTTTGTGACTACCCCTGTGGAAGTCAACCATAGTAAAGGATTCAACATATTGATAGAATTGTACAGCTCTAGGGTCCATGTTTACAAGTTTTTTTAATTTGAGTAGGTTTTTTTGCATACGTTTTATTACGTTTACAGATTTGTTTATTAGTCATTTTAATCCTCCATATTAGTTTATAAATTAATGTTACCAAAAAAGGAAAAATGGGGTCTCTACTTGGTAGGTTATTTTGGAACTTTTTCAAGAGGTGGCTAATAAGCCCTAAAGCACCATAACCAAGGAGTAAAAATTAACTTTTATTAGTAATATTTAATAAACGATGAACAAAAGGTGGTTTTAAAAACACAGGGTTGCATCCACATCACGTGTGCGTATGTCCTAGTGCTGATTGTACAGATCAGCCAGAATGGATGTTATGAATTGTCACATATATATTAGTGGGTCAGACTGTGACTGTGGGTGATGTCTACAGTGTGAGACTCCAAACATGGAGTATATGTAGTTTATAGCTAGAGCAGGTGGATCCAATGGGGCGCAGTTCGCTCCTCCTAGTTAGTTCGGGAGGGATTAATTCATTTGTTCCCCAGACGGGTTGTTGGGGGGATGTTATTGTTATATTATATCCCTATGAGGGTCCGATTGGTATGACCTGATGTGGATATTTAAATATTGGAGTACTTAAAGTATTTGAGAAATTAATCCACAGTCAGCCTCCCAATAGGGCATACTAGACTGGACGGCGCCTCTGAAAGGATGTCATGTGATTTTATCCACCCTGCATGCTGATTGTCAGCTAAAGCAGTCGTCTCATACACCTGAATTAGACATTCACACCACACACTCCTAGCAGTGATTCTAACTGCCTCCTAAATAAATTACTATGTAAGTTCCACTGATATGGTGCACCCTGCTGAGTTAAAAATTGCTACTAAAGCCCCCCAATTCATAACATCCAGTCTGGCTGATCCATACAATCAGCTCTAGGACATACGCACACGTGATGTGGATGCAACCCTGTGTTTTTAAAACCACCTTTTGTTCATCATTCATTAAATATTACTAATAATATTACTAATAAAAGTTAATTTTTACTCCTTGGTTATGGTGCCTTAAGGCTTAGAAGCTGATTAAAGAAGCTTTAATTGACAGAGAAAACAAGTTGGAAAGATTAAATATATATATTTCAGCTCTTTGTTCTTTACCAACAAATTTGTTTGAGAATAATGAATTCAACTTATTATTTAACAGTTTTTCTTTTCATTACAATAGACATGTTGTTTTAATACCCATATTTTTTGGACTATAAGGCGCACCATCAATAAATGCCTGCTAACACGTTTAGGTTTATATATATAGTACGAAAGATACGATAATATAGATGGCCTGTAGAGGCTACAACAAGGTATGTATTAAATTTTAATAATATGGTGTATTATTCTGTGACTTTTTAAAAATGTTATTGTATATTACCTATTATCCATTTCTAACACTACTTTCTTTCAGCAGTTCCATTTTTTAAAGGCAGTCTACTGTCAAAATATTTAAAGCTTTAATATAAAATTAAGCAATGTAAGGTGAAAAACTGGCATTAAAATGTCATTTGTACAAATTAATTTGTGCAACTGCTGCCAATGTTCCTATGCCACATGTAACGCTCGTGCCAAAACGTCCCTCTATTCGTTATATAGGTGGTATTAATTTTTTGTGTTTCTTGTGTGTGAACTGTGACTTAGGTTTCTGTGTTTGGATTTATTGAGCCACCCCCTGCTCTCTGCAGTGCACCCCTGTCCTGCAAGGGTTACTGGCCTGATGGACAGCTGCTGCAGGAGGCATGTCCAGGAACTGCCTTATTTACCTGCCTACTCCCATCAGACCTTGCTGGTTATTCAGTCTCCTGTGTTCTCTAATGCTCTTGCTATTGTGTTGTTTGCTATTCTGGTTAACCTCTGCTTTGTCTACCAACCATTCTATTTGCTATACGATTCTATACATATCTTTGCCGCCATCTTGGTTTTGATTTAATTTTTTCCAACTCCACTTGTCTGTCTGTATCTGTAGGGAATTTCAAGGACCATTAATTAGGTTCATGATGGCGGGGTTGCCCTTGTAAGGGCGGCTTATTTGCTCCAAATACACCAGTCTTATCACTTTCTAAATAGGGTTATGAGGTGGGTGAGATAATGAACAACACTGTAAATAAACTGTCTTGTATCCTAAATAGAGATGAGCGAGCACTAAAATGCTCGGGTACTCGTTATTCGAGACGAACTTTTCCCGATGCTCGAGTGCTCGTCTCGAATAACGAGCCCCATTGAAGTCAATGGGAGACTCGAGCATTTTTCAAGGGGACCAAGGCTCTGCACAGGGAAGCTTGGCCAAACACCTGGGAACCTCAAACAGATGGAAACACCACGGAAATGGACAGGAAACAGCAGGGCAGCATGCATGAGTGCCTCTGAGGCTGCTTAATCGCACCATTATGCCAAAACTATGGCAACACATGCCATACAGAGTTACAGAATGAAACTAGATCATCTAAAACATCCAATAATTGACCCTGACACTATAGGGACAGCATGCAGAGGCGCGGCAGCAGCACGGCAGGCAGAGAGTGGTCATGGCGACATACCCTAAATGGACCAGGCTTCAACCAATGGGTGGCAGATAGAGAACCAAAGGAGGTGAGCAAGAAGCGCTCAAATAATATCGGTACATGATAAAAGTTTGCCAGTATATTTTGTGGTTACATAGCAGGGGTGGCACAAATTTAACATGGAAGCCATGAAAACAACCCAAATCTGCCTGCCACAGATAAGGGGACCATGTATGGAGCAGTGAACTAGTAGTAGATTAAAGGTGCTGCAGTTAAAACTATGTTTAGTTGGATCTTGGCATGGAGCTGGCGCTCCGCGCCAGGCGAGCTTTCGCCAATCCAACCCGTTGTCTCTAGGCTACTCCCCAAACAGCACTTCTAAAACCTTTTTGTAAAGATCAAGTGGAGTAGCGTTCTTATAAGTTTAGGATATGGCGGGTGAGGGGAATGTAAACAGAAGCGCAAGAAGCGCTGAAATAATATTGGTAAATGATTAAAGTTTGCCAGTATATTTTGGGATACACACAGCTGGGTGGCGACAAAGTTAACAACTTGATGTGGGATCCATGAAAACAACCCAATTTCTTTCTGCCTCAACACCTCGTTTGATAAAGGGACGATGTATGGAGGCAGCTATATGGACGACTTTTGGAGGTAGCAATGGGACACTGTGGAGGCTGCTATGGAGACAATTTAATTTGGATAGTGCCTGTATGTGGCAGTCCAAAAAACTTTTCAAACCAGAGAGGCAGGTAGGTGGCCCTCCAGAAAATGGAATAGATTGAGTGCCTGTATGGGCAGTCCAAAACTTTCAAACCAGAGGAGCAGTAGGTGGCCCTCCAGAAAAATGGAAATAGATGTGAGTGCCTGTATGTGGCAGTCCAAAAAGTTTTCAAACCAGAGGAGCAGGTAGGTGGCCCTCCAGAAAAATTGAATAGATGAGTGCCTGTATGTGGCACTCCCAAAATTGTTTAAAACAGAGGACCGGGTCGGTGGCCCTCCAGAAAAATTAAATGCATAAAGTACTATAGCTAGAGCCAGTGGGTCCTGTCAAAAATAGCCTGGAGCGAAACAGATACTGACTATAATGAACAAAGTGCCATCCTAACTAGAGATGAGCGAGCACTAAAATGCTCGGGTACTCGTTATTCGAGTTATTCGGTTATTTTCCCGATGCTCGAGTGCTCGTCTCGAATAACGAGCCCCATTGAAGTCAATGGGAGACTCAAGCATTTTTCAAGGGGACCAAGGCTCTGCACAGGGAAGCTTGGCCAAACACCTGGGAACCTCAGAAAAGGATGGAAACACCACGGAAATGGACAGGAAACAGCAGGGGCAGCATGCATGGATGCCTCTGAGGCTGCTTAATCGCACCATTATGCCAAAATTATGGGCAACAGCATGGCCATGACAGAGTGACAGAATGAAACTAGATAGCATCTAAAACATCCAATAATTGACCCTGACACTATAGGGGACGGCATGCAGAGGCAGCGGCAGCAGGCTAGAGAGTGTCATGGCGACATACCCTAAATGGACTCAGGCTTCAAACCAATGGGTGGCAGAGAGGAACCAAAGGAGGTGAGCAAGAAGCTGAGTTCCCTGTGTTTGGGGCCAAGCTTTCCCTGTTGCAGAGCCTTGGTCCCCTTGAAAAAGAACAAATGCATCGAGATCTCCCATTGACTTAAATGAGGTCAGTCGTCATTCGAGAACGAAGCACTCGAGCATCAGGGAAAGTTCGTCTCGAAAACGAGTACCGAGCCAGTTTAGTCTTCGCTCATCTCTAATTGTACCTTTTATTTGCCTATTTATTTGGGGGGTGGGTGGGGGGGGGGGCGCTAGATCGGAAACGCACATACAAATCTTATATTCCGTACATCATTCAATGAATTAGTAATGGGGAATTCATCAATCCATTTGTGCCCCAAAATGTACTATGACCATATATTCTACTATAAAACATCTGAATTTATCTTTAATACTTTATACTTGCTGTAGATGAAAAATACAATAACCATGTACACATTTTATGTCTGCCAAACATTGTAATTAGACCATGAGACAGGATTCTGTGGCCAAGACAATAAAACCTGAAAAATAAATAAATGTCATGTATTAACTCCAGTTATGCCTATCAAATGAAATGAATGCTTCCTGACATCCCAATATGGGACTGAGTGTAATGTATGTATGAGAATGATCACATAGGCCTTCAGTAAGTAACAGATTTATTGTGTTCGAAGCACCATGCTACATAATGCGCTTAGGCACCAAGAATTACTCCCTCTGCAACTGACAGCCTCATCTAAAACTGTGGATAAACTGGGTCTTATTGCCATCGCATTCTCAAATCACTTTTAACGAAAGAAGTTCACGTTTCTGAACCTCCACTCCAATATTTTCCTTTTGTTTCATAAATGCTGTCAAGTCTTAAAAAACACCATAATTTATATTTGGATGAAATCTTCTTTCCCATCCTTACCTTTGGTTCTTAGAAATTGAATTTCACAGATTCTGAAATCCACTGAGCACTATTTTTGTGTATTACTTACTTACTCACATTCAACAGTATGTCATTATGCATTCTAGCAAGGCTTTTATCCTCAAGAGGATATGCCCGGGAATGATAAGTTTTATATGAGAATTATCCGGGGCAGATGTGGTTTTCTTTCGTTGTGGGCTAGCTGCCGTTTAAGAATTGACAAGTTTTTCTGAACATTCTCTTAATAAAAGGTGAGAAAAGTCTATTTTGTTAGATTGTCACTTGCTTTAACATTGATTAAATTAGTATGCTAAAAATCTGTAGTATGGGGATTGCTTGTACATGACTCTACAGAAAGAAACAATAAAGGTCAAAAAGAATGGTCAATCAATAACTTTTAATGACTCCGAGCAAGTCACTTAATTGGGTTTATATGATTAGTATATATATTTTAGTTACTAGAAAACATTAAACAAATATTCCCACTTGTCACATTTATGTCATTGCACCTACAATTCTATGACACCAGCAATCCCAGGCTGATAAACATAAATCCTGATGAAATAGAGAATACATGATAGGCGAAATTCAAAATCGTCAAGAGACTTAAAGGTAATGTAGTTTCCTGTAAATTGGTGTGAAGATGTAAATACGGCAGTCCATCCCTCCCTCCTCCGGGTTACCAGTACAAGAATAGCGTGTCCTTTAGAGTCTGTTCTTACGTTGAGTTTGTATGTACAGCTCGGAACCGCTGTACACTTTATTATTTGTACCCCCGTCCCAAAATTGTTTTTGGTCTCTGTGACAATTGGATTTTCAAAATTTGGATTGGTCATAAGAACCAGGATAAACATAATCTTAATACACAGGCACCATTGAATAACTGTACAGCTTTTATTGTAGCCTCGGACGAAAGGCTATATTCACCACTCGCAGTTCGCCGCCCGCCACCCTCGTACCACACCCCCCCGTAAGCCCGGGCAACGGCATGTACGGGGAGTGAGAGGGGAGAGCAGGCTCAGGCCCCACCCCTCTCCATCGGAAATAATGGGGCAGGCATGCGGCGCCGTACTAACTGAGAAAATATAGGACAGGTCCTATCTTTTTTTCCAGGTACGGAGCGGTTTTACGGCGTCTGCACGTGTGCCGCACATTACCACTCCCGTAGGGCGCCGTGCGCCCCTTGACGTCTAATGGAGGACGTTATATATCGGCCGTATATACGTCGCCCGTCTTATAAGGCCTCCATACGTCAGTGTGAATGTAGCCTAAAGTACGAGAATTACCAAAATACAGAGTCCCGGTTTGCACTAGGGGTCTCTGTAAGTCATGTGTTCTTTAATTAGGGACCGCTCCGTAATGCCATATCATCAGCCATATCATAGTAAGTAAAATGGATAAAACACGGCGTACTCTTGAAGTATCCTCGAGTTCTTTAACTATCAATCATCATCATCCTTTTTTGAAGAATTTTTTCCATGACTAATAGGACTTTCAGTTTTAGGCATGATTT
The DNA here is from genome assembly GCA_019512145.1 of Engystomops pustulosus. Taxonomy (NCBI): domain Eukaryota; kingdom Metazoa; phylum Chordata; class Amphibia; order Anura; family Leptodactylidae; genus Engystomops; species Engystomops pustulosus. The sequence goes on along the minus strand of CM033644.1, from coordinate 113,060,683 downwards.
CCTTAATTAATAAAATACTTAATTAATATTGTTATGGCTCAATGTCCTACTCATTAGGGTACTTACAACCACAGCAATCAAACCATATTTTACCTATATTACATTACCAAAACTAGGCCAAAAAGCTGACTATTTTTAAAAATCAAAATTAAGTAAGTACCCCGCCGCGCCCTACCCATTATTTTTCTATAGGGGTGCTTTCATAATCACATTTAAAGGCATGTGGTTTCAAATCGCATTACAACAGCTGCAGAAAGATTGCCTATTAAACAGCTTATAACCATTTGTGTTTGACCAAGTTTTTTTTTAACACCCTTAACTACTTGGCCTTTTTAGTTTTTACTTAAATTTTTCACTCCCACCTTCAAAAATCTTAAACTTTTTTTATTTTTCCACATAAGAGCTCTGTTATGGCTTTATTTCGGCGTAACAAATTGCACTTCGTAGTGACACATATTTAAGGATTATCCATGGCCGCGTACTTGGGAATCCGGGAAAAAAATTCCAAATGCAATGAAAAATGGTTACCAAACACATTGCAACATTTTCTTGTGGGCTTGGATTTTACAGATTTCACTGTGCGCCCCAATGACATATCTACTTGATTCTGTGGGTTGCTACGATTACGTGATACCAATTTGTAATAGCGTTGTATAATCTTCAACATTTAAAAAAAATTAAAACCTCCGTACAAATTTTTTTTTTCTATTTTGGCCATCTTCTGCTGCAGATAAGCTTTCATACTCTGGTGTAGAGGCTGTGTGTGGTGTAATTTTTTTGCGAAGGTTGATGCGTTTTCACTGTTATCATTTTAGGACTATGCAAACCTTTTGATCACGTTTTATTAATTTTTTTATATTTTCCAAAATGCGCAAAAAAATGTCATTTTTGACTTTGGACGACTATGTTTCCGTTACGAGGTAAACGCAGTGAAAAACCGCTGTTATATTTTTGATAAAAATCGGACATTTTCGGACGCGGTGATACCTAATGCCGCAAAAGACTTACCGGCTATGGAGAGAGTTCGCCCGCGAGCCCTCTCCATCACTCGGGACCCGGAGCGCGCCGTACTAGGGGGGAAACTACAGTCAGTTCCCTACTTAAACACCCGACTTACATATGAATCCCTATTGTAACCGAACTCTGGATGTTGGTAATTATGTTCTTTAAGGCCTTGGCTACAATTAAACTGTAACCATTATAAAAGTTGTCTGAATTATCTTTATTGTTAATCTTGGTTCTTATAACAACCCAACATTTTTTATCAAATCCAAATGTCACAGAGCCCTAAAAATTTTGATGGGGCTTGGTGCTACAGTTATAAATATAAGTTACAATACAATTCAACTTAAGAACAACTACAGACCTATCTCGTACTTAATTAACAACCGAGGGACTGCCTGTATATTAATGTATATGTTAACACCATTGTTAACATATGCTTTTTGTAATGCAATATTAACTGGATATTTGTAATTAGCAAATCTTTCTTTAACTGTAGCAATGCCAAATGCGTCTTGAAATGATGCATAACGCATGATTCTGAATGCACATACAATGAAAAGAGTATCACTAAATTGGTATGTAAATTGTACTATAGATTATTGGTTCAACACATTAACTCACTCAACTTCTTATATCGAGAATATACTTAGAAAATTTGTCACAATAAAGTATACCAATGGACTTTCCCATCACCTCTGGACTTTCATACAAATTTTTGAATCCCCCACAATTTTCAAAATTAAAGTTCCATTGAATTTAATCATGTTAGTAAGGTCCTCAAAGTAGTGCCTGTAGATCAGACAATACCTGGAGTTTTTGTCATCCTAAAGCAAAAAACTAATCTACATGCTCTGATGGCAACACCAAACACATGAACTTTTGTCAGCTTTATTTTCTGTGTTAGCAATAGAATCAATGTAGACGTGTTGCAACAAAAGAATAGCGGGGGAGTAGATAAAACCTGTAGATGAAGGATGGAAGCACAGCTATCACTCCTTACTGATAGAAAAACCGGTATGGGCCATTACATTTTTGCCCAACCATTTGATGCAGCCATGTGTTGACATAAGACCCATGGTGCCAAAATTATCACTGGCTATTCCCCTTGCTCCATCACATCTCCTGATTGGCAATGATGAGGGACATTCTTTTCCCTGCTTTCCTTGTGGGACTGGGTGGCAATGTCAGTACTCATCTTCATCATCTAAAATTCCTTTTTGTCTCCATTGTAGTTTTTGTCCTCCAAAATCTGGAGTTGGGCTGCACTAAGTTACAGAGTCCCTGTCCAGCCAATAGTCTAGAACCTCTGGTAGCCAGCATAAGTGGTCCTAAGTCGTATAGGTAGGTCTCATACAGTATACAGTCAACCCATGTCCTAGCTAATCTCTCTTTAACCAAGCGCAAAAGCATAACTTCTTATATTTCTAACCATTGTTTACTTGAAGTTCTGAAATGTTTTGATTGCCTGTTTTGAGTAGTTTTTTTTTGAGATTTTTAATTCAGTCAGTGTTTTTTTAATTAAATGTTTGATTTCTTTTTTTAAAGACTTAAACTAAGACTGCTTCACATGAACATGTGTGCTAAACAGGTCTTGCTTGGACCAATTTCACCAGGTTGCACATTTGCCTTAGGCACTACCATAGGTTAATGAGTCCGCACAGATCACGGTGCAGGACACCCGAGTGTCACCGCACCTTGCCATTGCAAAAATACAGTCTTGCGATGAACTAGCCCCTGTTTTTCAGCCAGTTCATGGCCCAAATAATAGTTGTGTGGGTGTAGTCTAAACTGTGTTAGCTCTCCACAATTAAGGAAGAAATGTTAGCAATTTCAGCAGACTTGCTACTGTTCTCGGGCTCTGTGCTGTTGACTACTGGGGCATTGTGACTATTGGGCTACTGGGGTTTCATAACATTGGCTACTGGGTCGCTGTGAATTTTTCTTTTCATAACGGACATCTGTAGTGGAGCATGAATGCACATACACCCCCCCTAACATTGGCCTTTTAAATAATATTTTATTAACTACAATTTCCAATTTCATGCACATTTCTAAAACAAGATATTTCCTTTTATGATTTATACTCTGCTGTAGGTAGAAAAACATTATTCTAAAGAAATATCTTATAGGACATATATATTCCCTAAGGATTTTTAGCGAAGAAATGCACATTTTATCCTGCTGACATTTGTCTGCCTGTAAAGGGATTGTTTCTGTGACCCTCCTTATTGATATGAGATAGTCCCCTTGACATAGATATTCACACGTTATCAGTAAATGAAGAATGTAGTCCTAACAAGCTGAAATGCTAATCTGCAAACTACCATCTCATTTATATTTCAAACTGCTGTCACCTTCTATAGGCTGTCTGGAGACCTGCAGTCCTCTTTACATTTTGTGACAGGAAAAACAACTTAAGTTTTATCTCAAGTACCTAACCCAATATTTTTCAATGCCTGCTACTCTGATATACTATGTAAGAACTGATACGCTCACTCAGCTCTCTGAATTGCAGACAACGCATTTTATTGTACCGTACATGCCTGGTTTTACAGAACATGATCAACAATTGCCCCAAGGAATCACAATATTTGCTGCGCAGAAATATGGGGCTCTATTTCAAGGAATATTGAACGTGCCTGAAATAAACTTTTTCATTCTACAATATAGTTACCATTCCTATTGTTAATTAAATCAGAACTATATTCTTTTAATTCAAAATATATCCAGGAAATTAAAACTTTCAAATAATTCTCTTTATATAATGGTAATAACCAGAACACTGTGTTCACTGCAGAGACGCAATACCTTCCGATTTCACAATGACATTCCACCGGGTACTTATAATTCAGTGTTACCCTTATCAGCCGTCTAATCTCCCACTCTAAAGGAATGTTTGTTAAACCTTGAAAAAAAGTGTAGGAGCTGTGTAGAATCTTGTATATTTCTTCTGTTTCATCAGACTCACGTTCTAAGGGCATTTAATCAATGAGGAAAGAAGTAGGCAGATTTTTAAATAAATGTGTCACTTTAGGTTAATATTCCACCGCACATTTTAATGTGTTTTTTTGTTTTATCTATTTGCTGCGATTGCTTGATACAATTGATAATCTGTAAATCAAAAAACATAAGAACAGCAGTTTGAAAGTACTAGGGAGAAACTTTTTGACACTGATGCTTTTACAATATCATTAAATTACAATTCAAAGGTATTTTAAATGAGTAGCCATAAGAAGCATGATGGATCATCAGCACTAGGCTCATGTAATCGTGAACAGAAATATTCAGTGAAAACTTGACTGCACCATTGAAAATTAAAGTCTGCAATCTTTTTGTATAAAAGCGTTTACTTGCAGGATGAGTAAAATCTCAAATATATTGATAAATACTTAGTACAAGCAAATCAAATGAAATATAAAATTAGTAAGAAATGTAAAACAAACTTAACTCCTTTGTGGCACCTATACTTTTGGTGCTATAATGTTGTGGTGCTGCAGGGATGTATGAAGCGAGCTCATGTGTTCAGCTCTCTCAGCACATGGCATGTGTCCTCAGCACTGTCAGCACGTGCTGCCATGGCAAAGCCATCTTGTCATGGCCCAATTGGCACCCCCCCCAAGGACATCTAGAGGGCGCTGATCAGTTGATGATAGCAGTCTATTAGATCAGCAGTAAAAATTACCATATACTGGCAATACCGTAGTATTGCAGTATAATAGTATGAGTTATCAGACCCACCGAGTTCAAAGTACCCTACATGGCCGAAATAGATAGTAAAAAAAAATGTAAAAGTTTTAAAAAAATCATTCCTTTCCCTTGAATACATATTTATTTACACTAAATTTAAAAGTCATCAACATGTTATGTATTGCCCTAGAGATTGGCGAGTATACTCGTCCGAGCTTTGATGCTCGTATCGAGCATTAGCGACTCGAACGGCTCGTTGCTTCGGACAGTCATTTCGCCCCGCTCGAGATCGGCATTTACTCGAATAAACACGTGAAGACCAGTGAAGAATACAAATGAAAACAGTGAACACAGGATAATTTAAAGTGAAGAATACAGTGAAGAACCCATTGCATATACTCAAAAATGCCACTGCTATCAAACTAAATCAACGATTAGACAAACCTGAACGTGAATACCCGTAACAGAATAGTGCCACAATGTCTGTCACACTTCTGCCATTCTCCATCCGTGCTAATATTTGGAATAAAAAATATTGGAAGGTTATTAGGTCCTGCAGAATTGATTTAAGAAAACAAAAGGGCGTCTCAAAAATTACAACCTACAACACCAAAGTATTAAAAGTTGATGGCCTCGGAATTTGGGAAATGGCAAATTCTTTGGACAAAAACATTTTTACATACAAACAAATGTTTTAAATCTACTAAAACATAATAAAAAAGGTATATAGATTTTGTAAGGCCTGTGATCATACCTTACCCAAAACTAAAGGGAAGGAGTCATGTGGATAACCCATTGAAAGCCATAAAAAGAACTCACAAGAAAATGCCACAATTGTTTTCATGTAAATGTACGCACTTGGAGTTTTTTCCTCATTCCCACATGCAACCTACCGCCCCATGATGAACGCCTCATGCCAACAAGGTTTCCACCCGATACTATAAAATAACCCCCTGTATCCCCTTGGAGTTAAAAAATAAATTACATACTCTCTTCCATCACCCCCCCCTGATGCTCTGTGGTGGCTTCCCCGATGCTTGCGCGGCTCCTCCTCTTTCTCTCTCTAAGTTTAAACATTGGGCAGAGGCACATTATCTTTCTGCCGCCCAGTGTTTTCCTAGGACTCATGACACTGCACACATGCATGGTACTGGCCAGCAGATAATCCCATGGACACACATATGCCCTGCTGTTACAAACCGCAGCAGAAAGAAAGAAAATCAAGGAAGACACGTTTAGCATTGGGTTGGCTGGAAGGCGAGTATGTAAATTTATTTTTTATACATCGTGTATAAAGCGATGTGGGGATTTTTTCATCAACCTTTTTTTTCTGCTGAAACTTGGCTTTTTGCACAAATATATACGGTAAAGGTATCAAGTGGTGATTGAGATTACATAGATGAGGGAAATCAGTTGGTTGTTAGAAAAAATGAAGGTGAAAAGATGGATTTTTTAGTGCACATTTGAAATTATGGTAGTAAGGTATTATCTTTGAGTTTCGGGGTACTGCTTCCAGAGTATAGGTGCAGCACAAGGAGAAGTCCTTGTACATGTTGTGTGGAGTGTCAAATGAAGGAAGAAAGTAACCTAGAGCATCTGAAAGAAAAAGAGTAAGGGCTGGATATGAGTGCAGAAGAACAAAAAAGTTATACTTTTTAAAAGTGGGAGTGAACATGAAACATCAAAAATCAAAAAGGTTTTGACCAATAAAGCTTAACTGTGTCCATTCTGTGTCAGTTGTCTGATCTAATGCAATTGTTTTGTCATTAGACTTACTTCCATGGTGACCTCATTGTTGGTAGCGTTATCCCAAGGATAATTCACAAACCCTGATGAGCGCTTATCAGTAACCATCATGCATTGATGGTCACCACTGCGACATCAAACATTAGAGGAGATTGACAAACCTTAAAAGAAACTTTTGGATTGGCTATAATGTAAAAATTAGAAAATTAGCCAACACACAACCTTTATCCATGGTGCGTCAAAAGTTGTAGGCGTCAGAAAGCTAGCCCTTGCATACACCATATCCAATGCTTTAATTACCTACCTACACACTTTCAGGGTTTTTATGAATTATTTTTCACATAAATGATTCATATTTTGTATTCCACACTTCGCAGGTGTTTTTGCCGACTTTTTGAATGTTCAATTCAATCCCGAAAGAGATTTTACCAAAATTCTTTCTTCTAACAATAGAGAAAACACCTCAAGAGCTAAATTCATCCATAGGATTTTCTGCACCCGTAACGTTGTGAGTTTAAATAAACACACTAACATTTTGTATTTAAGGAATGAATACAATACATACAGGTAGAAATGAATAGTCTGTTGAACTGTTTCGTTTATAACTAGTCAGAACACTTAAAATATACGTATAATTCATGACCAGTGATACTAAGGCAGCAAAACACATGCTGAATAATGTTTGGTTATCTATTGGTTATTGTACTTTTATCTTTGAAAATAGTCATACAATTGTGAGTATATTATGAAGCTCGATTTTGTTTCTCAGGTAATTTGTCATTTAGGGCACATTTTTGCATTTCTACTACATAATTTGTAAGTAAAATGATTTAGCAAACTTCGAAGAGTCTTACTTCTTAGTCCCTTTTTTTGTTTTTGTGTTTTCAAATCACCCTCATCTTCAAAATCCATAACTTTATAATTTTATTGAAATATAAGATATAAGATGGCTTGTTTTCTACATAACAATTGGTAGTTCCGTTGGCAAACGAAGTAGAAAAGTACCAAAGGGCACTATCATTCCACATGTTACATGCTTAATCAGCCGCAACATGTGGTTATCTTGGAACTGGGGTGCAAGACCAGTCTTATTATAAAGGTGTGTAACTGTTTTAGCAAAAGCATACTCCATTCATAAATCGGAAAAGAAAAGAGGGTTCACCAATCCGTAAAAATAATCTTAATTGCATCCAGAGGTTCCGTATTTTTCGGACTTATATATATCGGCCAACAAAAAATCCTTTGATGTTCTCGAGAAATCAAGGTGCTCCTTAATCTTCCTTGTGCCTTATATATAACCGTCTGACAGACCAACAGCTGTCCTTGAACTGTGCACAGGTCTGCTTCCCCTTCTGTCCATTCACCTTATAATCAGGTGCACCTTATTATGAACCCAGGACGTTTTTAGCAGGGCATTTATTGATGGGCGCCTTATACTCCAGTGTGCCTTATAGTCCGCAAAATATTGTTAAGCAAAAGATTGGAAGAGCAGAGCAGGAAAATTCACTAAGCAACAGTCTGGTGTTTGCTATGGGCGTTAATCGGTAATCCTAAGGCAGTAAGGGTAAAAAAAAGAGCAAACAGATTATATGACCTATAGATGGCTTCTACCCGATCTCGTATACACCTCCCTTGTGCTGGGATTTTGCGTGGTATGATGACAAAAGCATGGGACACTAGGAGAAAGGAAGTTGGGGAATGGTGTACCTGCGTGTGACATCATGGTGTACTGGATGTCAGCAAATGAAACGAAAGTTGTCCACACTTTTTCTTTATCCTTTTTATAATTTCTTGTTTCTTTTGACATGCATGTATTGGATAGAGAAAATTCCAAAGGCAGCAATATTGGTAAACAACACATTGGCCTTCACTGGGCACCCCCTCTTATTGTTAATTTGGGTCGTATGATCACAGGGTCCAAATGTTATATAGATTTACTTAGGTTTTTGTAGATTAAAAAAATGTAAATCTTTTGTCAAAAATTTTTTTGACTTTTTGCAAAGTCCGATGCCAACACTTTTTCATATTTGCTGCATTCTGGAGACGTTAAAACCTTTTCATTTAAATATCACTTTATTCAATTGCAAATGCAAAAGAGTGTCTTTTTTAACTTTTTTTTCAGAATTTCAGCTGTTTCCTTTAAGAGTCACAATCGGGATAACACTTTTTCATCTTTTGATAGATTGTGTAGTTTAGGATAAAGCCATACTTAACATGCTTATGTTTTTTAGTTTATTTTTATATCAGTTCTGTTAAGTGGCTGATTGTAAATTTTAAACACTTTTTTTGTAAATGCCTCCGGCAGACACTTCGTGGTCTGAGCAAACACCCACCCTGGCATGGGTCCTCTATACACCTTTAATGGTCATATCAAATATAAGTCATTTCATGTGTGGATTTTCATGTTAACACAATTTAGGCCAATAACCTCTGATATGTATCTTACTACCGTCTGAATAGTTGTCTATTACAGCTTTTTTCTATAATGTAGGTCCATGGATGATATTTTGAACAGAAAACTCTTTTGCTGGGATTACCTTGAATGAATCAGCAAAATCTTGTGTAAAAAAATGTAAAAGATACAAATTTACTGGTGGGATTTTCTCCTCATTAATTTCATGGATAAAACTACTGTAAATTTTGAGAGTTTTCCTTACTGTGTGATTGGTATAGGTGCGCTTGCTGGAACATACTCCCTCCTTTTCTCTTCATCATCCTCTTGAGAAGGGCAGCAGATGCATAATTAGAAGTTTCTACTAGGTTTGTATGCTAAAAAACAGCATTCACCATGATTAGAGATGGCACATCGATTCCAACGAAGTAGAAATTCGTTTATACTTCATAAAAAACTTCATTCGCCTGAATCCGAGTTTACGGTGATTCGTGGAAAAAATTTTTTTCCCGTTATTTTTTTTTCCCCGCCAGCACACTGTTACCTGGTGCAGAGAAGTCTGGTAAGAAGAAAGGAAACCCCTCGCTCACATGTGGCAGACATGTAGCCTATTACGACCGGCAGCTTATGTGATGTCATCACCCTATAAAAAAGACTCCAGTTGCATCCTTTCACACTCATGTGCTTTCCTCTCGCGTCTAGCACTTGTAACTCAGTGCTGAGGGAGTGATTTTTTCTAAGTCCGGGTGTCCGTTTTGGGGGTCTGTATACCCCAAATTTTCAATTCTTTTTTTTTGCTAAATTTGAAATCTGTGTCAATCATACATAGTTGCTGAGTGAGTTTTTTTTTCAAGTCCAGGGTGTCAGTTTTTGGGTTTTCTGTTTTCCCAAATCTGTATTCCCAAATTGTCATTGTGTCACCGGCCCTATGCTGCTACTGCTGCGCCCACCTACACACACTGTGATTGTGCCACTCTCTGACCTCCTGCTGCTGCTGCTGCCGCCACTCCACACTTTGTCATTGTGCCACTCTGTGGGCCTACTATGTTTTGCTGCCCCCTCCAAATAGTCTTTTGGCCACTCTCTAACCTCCTGCTGCTGCTGCAGCCCCCACCTCCACACTTTTGTCATTGTGGCACTCTGTGGGTTCCGACTATCTGATGCCACCTTCCACCGAATTCGTTATTGTGGCACTCTGCTGACTCCTGCTGTCGATGCCACCCTCACACTTATGCATTGTCCACTCTGTGGCCTACTTCTTGCGCCACCTCGCACATCATGGCACTCTGTGGGCATTGTGCCACTTTGTGGCCTCCTGCTGCTGCCAACTGGCCGCTGTCTCCCTGGAACACCCTGTGATTTTATAATGCTGTTTTCACCCCTCCACCTCTCTATTGACTGTTCCACTATGTTTTTCCCCTTCATTTCTGTCAGAAGGAATGAAAGCTCTCAGATTGATAGCCAAAGCAGGAGTGGATAGAAAACGAGACATGCAAATATCCCATTTACTGGTCATCTTGTTTTGGATCCACTCCTGTTTGTTTTTGGTTTCATACTGATGGATTATTGACCGTTTAAAGCGGACACACGGAAATCAGGAAAAATGATCAGTGACATCAATGCCAAATTACTGCGACACCCTATCCACTCTTTGGGGGGTTTTAAATATTCGTTTAACAGAACAGGTTCTGTGTCGTAATCTATGGAATCATCTGATGTTTGTGTAAAAGAGTGCACTCTTTGATGTTTAGTGGGATCTTGGCCTAGCTCAGTCCTTTGAGCTGGCACAGACGTTTACCTGGTCCCGGCTGCATTCCCGCTTCACTTATTTGTCAAGTTGGCCCCTGTAGTGCCCCTGGGAATGATTAAGTGACACACGAGCTGTCATGGCGTGTCATTCTAAGGCTCTATTCACACTGCCGTTGCCCGCCCGTACCGTACCGTAGCGGGCCAACCGGGCCGTGTACGGGGGAGAGGAGAGGAGGTGAGCGCAGCTCACCCCCGCCCCTCGCCATAGCAACCTATGGGCGCATGCGCCGTATTCGGGAAAATATAGGACAGCCTATCGTTTCCCGTACGGACACGGTACGGTGCTGCACCGTACCGCTCCGGATGTGCCGTGCGCCCATAGAAGTGTATGGGGACGTATATCGGCCGTATTACGTCCGGCCGTATATACGTCCCCCATACGTTATGTGATGTAGTCCTAAAAACTCAGCATAAAACTGCAGCAGAAAAAAAGTCCATGATGGTATTGTGTATTATAACTTTTATGGACCAAGCCATGTAGCAGCTAATAAGGCAAAATTTTATTTTGGATGTAGCAAGAGAGGCATAGATTCGCATAGTTTTTGGCCTCATACAAATCACTGGTTAGACACAAATGGAATATTGTTACAGTTTCGGTCACCAGTGTATAAAGGGAAATGGGGGAACTAGAATACAATGGCAGATTACAACAATTGGGTATTCATTTTAGTAAAAAGACGACATGGGAGCCCTTGTTACAATGTAAAATATCAGAATAGGCAGACAAGAATCTCTCCAAAGATCTTTTTATACCTCGGCCTTGCAGGACAAGGGGGCATCCTTACACTAGAGGAGATGTGATTCTACCCTCACCATGACAAAGGTATTTTACTTTAAGAGCAGTGAGGCTATGGAAACTCTCTGCCGCAGAGGTGTTTATGGCGGACTCTAGTACATGTTCACGAGAGGCCTGGATCTTTGCTGAGAGAAAAAAAACTGTGTTTTATGGTAAAACATTTGTTCAATTTAACAGGTTGGACTTTGTTGACTGCCTATTTTTTCCAACCTATGTAATAATGGATCTATGCAGTGATTTTAGCATGATTGGGAAGGTTAATATATAATTTGAAAATAAAGCCGTGATGAACTTAAAGAATAATAAGTGAATAGACATGTGTTTATGAGTGAGCTAATGCTTGTCTGCTTATGTATTCTTACCAGTTTTCCCTCCTTTCTTTCATGAATGAGACGTTGATTCATAAACACTTTTCCTTTATAATCTCTGCCCAAAGATGTAGGCTACCTTCCCGCTGGTCTGTAATAAACAACCATTGAGTTCAATCCCATAATGAGAATTACAACGTAAACATGTTCTCGGTTAAATGTGATATTTGCCTGAATTTGCCTGCATTCGACACCACATTGTTAAAATACTGTTAACACACATTATGAGCTAGGTCAGGCTTTTAGATTGCATGTATTTCCTTGTTTCATTATTATATCATTCTTTCTTTGTTCTTCAGGAGCTTTCATTATGACTCCTTTCCTAACTTTGAAACATAGACGAGGACCATCAACAAATAGCTTAACAATCGGGTGATTGTCCTCAATTTATTTGTAAAAATCTGTAATATCTTTCATCTTCTAGTGGTTTCACTGCATCAACACTGTTTTGCTTATATCATTGCTACTCATTTGCTCCTGCTGTTTACTCTTTCACGTTTACTATAATACATCAATTGTCATATTTATCAAAACCTTTGATTTGCCAGATGACATTAACGGAAATGAGTTTTCAGAATTTCCACTAACAACTGTAGATTGAAAGCATTCCTTCAAATCCTCCATTTGCATGCTGCTTGGCGTGATTTGTCTTTCTAGCTTCCCTAAGGCAATAGAGAGCATCCATTATAGTAAGTCTCCTCTCTTTTCCTGCTCCTCTGTAATCCCTTATTATTGTCTGGTACATGAACTGAATCTTGCATCTCAGTGAACAGCCTTTTAAATATCTATGTGCAAGGCTTTTACATTGATGTGTACAAAATAATCCAGACAACAACGAGCGCACAAAATGTTTCATCAAAGAAGGTGTGTTTTACTATTGTTAACTAAACTCAATTTAAATAGCAGATGAGATGACACTGAGTTATTAAAAAAATAAACGTAAAATAAAAAGTAAATGGCAGACTGTGCCTAATTGAAATCAAACCCCTAATAAATTTTCCCACTTTGGTGTTTGAGGTGGATATGTGTGTCACTAAGAGCTAAACACAACGGTAGCAAGTCCCCCTGCAAATTCCTCACAATATGGTACTAGCTGCAAATAAAAAAAAAAAAAGCATAACGTTATTGTAGCCCTAAGAAGGGCTGTTGGGTTCTTGTAGAATCACTCCTGCCTAACACTATTCTAATAGAACACCCTAACGCTAACCCTGACCAGCAGCAGCTCTCTCCCTAGCGGCATCCAGACACAGAATGATCCGAGCAGCGCAGGCAGGGGCTAGTCTATGGGTTTCCTCCTTCTTAATGCTTTGCCAGCCTTACAGCCGCAGTCTTCAGGTTTGCTTGTTTGTTGGATCTTTCCGTCTTAAGGTTGGATTTGAGCAAGTGCAATGCATGCTCAATTGGCTCAAGTGAGTGACTTGGCCATTGCAGAATGTTCCACTTTTTTGAACTCATGAATCCTGGTAGCTTTGGCTGTAGGGGGGGTTCATTTCCATTTGTACTATGAAGCGAGTCCGATTCAACTTTGCAGCATTTGGCTGAATCGGGGCTGCATGAAGTTACATATACCCGGTACACTCAGAATTCATCCGGCTAACTCTTTTTCTGATGTTATGGTCATCAATAAACAAACGTTGACCACAGTTACCATTTGAAGCCATTGCATTGCCCATGCAATCACTTGCCTCCCCATGTTTTACAGAGGATGTGGTGTGCCTTGGCTATGTGCCGTTCCCTTTCTTCTCCAAACTTTTTTTTTTCCATCAATTCTGGTAAGTTGATATTTGTATCATCTGTCAAGAATACTTTTCCATAACTTGAGCTGGCGTCTTGAGGTGTTTTTTTTTCGGCAAATTTTAATCTGGCCTGGTCATGTTTGGAATTGATGAAGGTTTGCATCTAGATGTGAACCCTTGTATTACCTTTCATGGAGTCTTCTCTTTATGTGACTTAGAGACAGGCAACAACTACTTCCTGGAGAGGTTTTTGGCATTCAGTTGATGTTGTGAACGGGTTCTTCTTCAGCAAAGAAAGTATGCGCGATCATCCACCACTGTGTCATCCAGGGGAGCCCAGGGCCTTTTTTGCGTTCCCAAGCGCACCAGTCAATTCATTTTTCTCCGGAATGTACCCGACGTTGATTTGCTACTCAGGATGTCTGCCATCTCTCTGAATGGATTTTTTCTTTTTTCCGACTCCGGATGTTATGCTTCCCTCAATTGAGAGTTCCTTGACGATGTTGTCTGGTCACAGAACCAGCTTCCAAGATGCAAAACCCTCCCTGGGAATCACCCCAGACCTTTTAACTACTTTCATTGATTACAGGTTAATGAGGGAGCACCTTCAGAGTTAATTGCAGCCTTAGAGTCCATTGTCCAATTTTTTGGTCCCTTTGAAAAAGAGGGGCTATGCAGTACAGGCAATGATTCCTAAACCTTTCTTCCAATTTGGGATGTGGAAACTCTCATATTGCAGCTGGAGTGTGCAACGTTCAGCATATGATATATAATAATTGATTCTGAAACGAAATGTTTTGTGAAACAGCTAAAATAACAAACAAATTGTGTCAATGCCAAATCCTTCTGGCCAATATTCGTACAGCCTGCCAGACCTAGTAGTATAGAGCCAGCCCAGCAGTATTACGCCATGCCAGGCCCCCAGCAGATACAGCTGGCCAGCCCCCAGCCAGTATACAGCCTGCCACCCCAGCAGTATACACGCCTTCCAGCCCCCCGCAGTATACAGCCTGTCACCACTCGTAGATGAAAGCCAGCCTGCCCCAGTGTATTACAGCCAGCCCCCCAGGCAGTATTACAGGGCTTTGCCAGCCCCCGTTAGTAACCAGCAGCCCTAGTAGTGTCAAGGCCAGCCCCCCCAGAATTAAAACAATGAATATATTACTCCACTCCGATGCTGCCAGATGCCGTGATATTGGCACGTCCGTCTTTGTCTTCCCCATGGCTCTTTTCTTCTTCTTTCTTTTGTCATGGACGCGGCAATGTTCTTCCACAGGCGAAATCTATGACGCAGCGCTGCTGACATCATAGATGCGCCTGCTGCTGGAAAGAAAACATGGCCCGGTCCATGACAGAAGAAGAGCCGTGGAAGAAAAGAAGAGGACGACCGAAATCGGGAGCCGCGCTGACATCGGGGAGGGTGAGTATATAAGTTTATTTTATTTCGTCGGTTATTTTTATATAAACGACTTCATGTTGTATAAGCGAGGGGATGTTTGTCAGTCATTTGTCTGAAAAATTGGCTTATATTACATATATACGGTAATCTCAACGTATGGGGCAATTTACTAAGAACAGTGCATTGGTTCTGGGTATAAGTGAGAGTGCACCAGATCATGATTTCTGGCGCAGTTCTGCATGAATCTGGGCGTCCCCGCATGCCCCAACAGAGTGCACCCAAATTTTTTAACATAGGGCGGTGTGGCACATTTTGTCGGACTTGCAAGTAAAATCTGGCCCACGGTCAGTGGCACCGGAACGCTCCTCAGAGCAAAAATTTGTGTTGCATGAAGCATAGTGTGATTCGCCACAAAAACAGGTCCTTAAATAACCTGTCCGACCAGTTTTGCACCTAAAAAAAAAAAGGCAAAGTCTGACCAGAAACATGGTTGCATGGCACTTAGCAAATTGTGCTCCTTAGTTTTGTGCAAACAAAGCACGATATAACAACTGAACTCCAATAATTAATAACTCTGATATATTCATGTCACACTGACTTTTTATTAAATTACAAAAATAGATAGTTCAGGGTATGTCTGAAAGTAGATTGAGCAGCCGCAAAAATCTAGGACCACCGTATGTTGGAATTTTAGGGGATAATAGAGTGGGATAAAAGTGTCTGATATATTATTTTTGTACCATAACCTGAGTTAGATGTGGGGGGGTTAACTCATTAGCTCTTCGGGTGTCTGAATAAGGAACTGAGCGCAGGGAATTAGTCTCGCGACAGGGTCACATTGGTTAGGGGCGATGAGGATTGCTAAGTCAAACCACCGCTGACATCACAGGACCACTTTGATTGTCAGCGAGGTCCTTCGCTGAAAATGGCAAATTAAATGTCAGGACTGGGGCCAGTTCAGTGATGTAAGTATGGCAAGATCTAAGTCAGTGAAATATTGTAAGTCCAGAACAAGATCTGCAGCTCTCAACGCCACCGTTCTGAATTTGGGGTTATTGGAGAGATACGTTGATCTTATCCTGTAAGTACAGTTGCAAAATTTAATATAAACTCCACACCATCGTACGTTTTTTTCTTGCGTTTATGCCCCTCTGTCAATATTCCTCCCCAACGGCTCTGTAGGTTAGTTGCGTTGTGATAGTGAAGTGGAGTAGGTATGTAGTGTGTGGAGGAGATTAGTACGTGCACACCGTGTTTGTGTGGAGGATGTAGTAGTAATGCCTTATGCAGAGGATGTAGTTGTGCACGCCATATGCAGAGGGGGTAGTAAGAGTAGGGAACATGTGGTTGAGGACTTGCTACCTAAAACTGAAAAACCCTCTAAATTCACAAAAATTAAGCAAACGTACAAAAAATATGGAGATAGGAAAAAAAGACAACTGGCAAAAGGTTACTACAAAAAAAAATTTGTGTATGACTTTTTTTCAAAAAAACTAGAACATTTGAGGGTTAGAAAATTGTCATTTTTTTTCCAGTTTTCCTAAAAGATGACTTTTTACCCCCGAAAAATCTGACCAATCAGAAAAAAAATTATACTACTAATATAAACTACAATGTGTCCGAGAAAATAATCTCAAAATCACTGAGAAATTTAACATCGTTAAAAACTTTAGTACGGCTCGAAGGACACTGGTTAGATTTTTAAAAAAAGGGCTGAGCCTTGACGTGCAAAAATGGCCGAGCCCTCTCCATAGCGGTAGTAGGAGTTCTATGACTGCATATTGCATTAAAAAAAAAATTTGTGAAAGGAGCGTTTTAATTTTTTAAATGTGATGAAAACATTATTAAAACCATTACCCAATTTGGCTATCCCCATAATCGTACCACCCAAGAATTAAAGTAGACATGCCCATTTGGGGAGTACAGTGGAAGCTGTTAAAATCCAGCCCACAAGGAAAATGTTGCAAAAATGCGTTTTTTCACATTTTCAGCCTTCTGGAATTTTTTTTACTGCTTCACAGTAATATCAGTGGAATATTAAATACTGTCACACGATGTGCACATTTGTTACGAGAAAATAGTGTCCAGAGTTTTTATGTGGCAAAAATAAAAAATTTATAGATTCGCAGGTGGGGATGGTGAAAATGGAAGTGAAAACAGGAAAAAGGGCCAGGCATTACGGGTAAGAACGAGGAGCTTTTAAAATTAATGAAAATTGCTTTAGGTTCCATTAACGCTTGGAGCTTGGAGCACTCAGGCTCATTTGCTAGTTGTGTTGGTGCTGGTTGTACTATGCTTCATTCGTCCATGAGGTAGCCACAGTAGGAATTCCAACCCTTTCCCATTGAAACAGGCTAATTCCTGGGGAAACCATGACACTTGTCATCAGCTATTGTCACTTATAAACTATAATAAACATATGAAACATTTTATGCCAATGATTCCTATTTCATTGAGCAGAAGAGCTATAAATGCTTCTCCAATATTAGCTCTGAATGCATCTCTTAAGGGGACATCTATATTAATCACAGCCGAAACAACGAACTGCAAAACAAGCGGTACAGTTCCAGCTGTTATGGGGGTTAAAATTTGTGCTTGGTCTTATAAATACTTTATTGCACAGTTTTTTTACTGTTGAAGCTTCTGCAAGCCTAAAGATCTACATCACTAGCTCACAGGGGATTTTCTTGCAGGGTTTTCCATAGCAACAACCTGTTCTCGCTGCTTGTGCCCAAATTGTTCTAGAGGGATTCAATTTGCCAGTACTCCTCTTGCGTGATTTGTCATGTTAGAAAACTAACAAACCATGAGTTTATTGTATGCACAGTACAAAACAAACAGTACCTCTGTAATAAGTTGACACTGGTGACAACCAAATAAAATGCCTTTATGCTTATTTAGTCTTAAACACCCAGTTATATTTAATCGCTTACATTTAAGCATTCCCATCCTCTCTAAAAAAAATTGAAATGATAAATTAATTAAGGGCAGTTATGAAAATCATTTTGACAGAAAAGAATTGGGAACTGCGGCGCTATTTTATAGAGTTAATGAAAATTTTCCCATATGATATTGACTGTAATCCATTCTGGGGAACATTTCCTTCAGACTATGGGGGATGATAAGTAACAGGAGAGATTCGGTCCACCACACAGAACACATTCGCCGGGCTACACACACAAAGAGGTCTGTGATGTGACCATCCCCCTCCCAGAGCGCATTTATCCCAATCTTGTTACAAATGTAAGGTTCTTAAGGTAATCGTAATGGCAGGAGAGGCAGCTAGTATAGAGCCAGGCTAAATGGGGGATAGCCAAGAAACTCCTAGTCATAGGTAAAAAACAAGATGAGCTTATTGATTGTGGGGGAAAAAATACAGTTCAGCTTTAAATCTAACTTACAAAGGTGGCCGTAAATGTCAGTCTTCCTAAGGAGAAAAGTTTTTTCTCTGATCTGTCATACAGACAAAAACAGTACCCTCTCTGTGTTGATGAGATACAAAAACAGTTCCAAAACAGCACTGTTCACAGATGGAAGGTGTTCCTTTTGGAAAGATGCCATGGTTGGCTATAGACCATATTATTCACTAGGTTCTTCATGTATGTTAGAGAGGAGCCCTACAGGGTAGCTAAGAGGCAAGTTTTTCTTATCCCTCTGGAAAACAGATTTGTATATGTTTGTCCTGAGCAAAAAAGAATTAGAAATGCAGCAAAGAGAAAAATAGTTTTTTATATGACGGAGCTCCTCCAGGAATTTCGATATGTCTTCTTATAATCCAGTGTTCGGCCCGCAGTCACTGTTGTGTATCTTACTGATGGTTCGCACACTTATAGATCCTCTGATAAACATATGTCACCATTCAGACCAATACATTGCGTTAATATTATGCCTTTCCTGCCATTGTTGATATTGAAGACGGAACACTGAAGAAAGGAAATAGGCGTACGGATATTAGCGTAGTATGTCTATAACATAATATACAAATTATAATGTATATATCAATTTATTACAAACTCCACATACTCACCAAAAATTGTAAAAACATGCGCAAATTACAAAGTGAAAAACGGGGACGCCAGCTTCAACCAAGTCCACGACCCGGATTCGCCTCCACAGCTTTAGGGGCATTGCGGGGTTTTAATACACCTCCCTTTTTGATAATATTCCTTATCGCTCTAAACAGTAAATCATTTTCGATCCATCCCAATATACATTGCAAATACAATGCCCCATCCTAAAAATGATATTATAACTTAGGTGATCCCTCTCTTCATCTTTTACTTATTTCATCACAAATATTTATATTTCTATTCCCAATAGTTTCCTAGAATCCTACTATAGGGCCTGTCCCCCATCAATAATATAATCTTCGGGAGATTAGTCCCTACTCTCTTTGCACAATCCAAAAAACAACTCATCAGTAGCCATTAGTCAGCAGGCGTGCTAGTATATATTCTATCTGCTACCATGGACAACACACCTCCTTCTCAACATTAATCTTATAGGCAGTAGTTTTGTATGAACCTATCACAGGATAGATGCAGGACACACCTTATTCTTCTCCAATACTTGCAGTTGTATTTTTTAGTCCTATTTTGGTTGCAAGGATCAAATCTCCAATCAGCAGACAATCAGACCGAAGTTCACATTCTCATATCGATATCCAAACAAAAGAAACCTAGGGCAGGAATACTCCAAATCATGGCACTCCTATCAATTCTATTAACTATTAACGCCCGGGCATATTTTTATGCCCATCGGCTATATAAAATTATAAGTGGTTTTACAGTGTTTAGTTCTAAAGACACCCTCATACTTCTAAAAAGACTTAAGTTACATTGTGGCAATGGGTAGTATTTGTAAAACCAGACAGGGGTATCTTATAAACACTTAATTGTCTCTAAACTAAGAATATACAATCCCAAAGCCTCATGATACGTAAATCAATTGCAATCCAAAATTTAAAACCGATCTCAAAAAAAATTGTCGTAAATACATAAAAAAATCATAGCTTCTTAAGGTAGTGCATCACAACTTTCACATTACTTCTATCATAAACCAGCAATGCAGATCCCAACCTTCATTTTTTATTAATGGATCGCCGCACGCAATTGAAACGCATGACCGTATTTTCCGGGCCATAAGGCGCCACAGGAATATAGGCATCAGTCCGATGCGCCTTATTATATGTAATCATTCCATAATATCGGCGGCAGGAATCATAAAGCCGCAGTGGTCCGGGGGGTGGGCGGAGGTTCGGGGCAGAGCGGAGACAAGAGAACCCGACGGGACGAGACGCGAGCGACGCGAGACGGACCGGAACGCGTGGAAGGTGAGCGGGGAGGAAGGTGAGGGAGGTGGAGAATGCGCTACTTACATAGGTCCCCGCTAACGGAGACAGCAGATCTCAAGCGGGAACGCAGAGACGCAGAAGAAGTTGTTCGTGCCGGTGGTCTGCCGTTCACGCCGGAGATCTGTGCCTCCTGTAGAGGGGGACTATGTAAAGTAATTTCCGATGCCACCTATAGGGCGCGCACCGGATATACGGCGCACTTTGGATTTCCAAAAGGAATCAACGGCTTTTATGTCGCCGCCTATAGTCCGGAAAATAGGGTAATCACATAACCCTTCCCCATATCTCCCATCCTCAGCACCTTCTATCTATCCTAGTGATTCAACCACCACAGTTGCAAGTATAAATCATGCATAAAATACCCCATAACTGTTTCGTTATAATTGCCTATTAACGGAATATTTTCTAGTGAATTAGACCACTATTCATGTCCAGGTATGTATATATAAACCATTGCATTATATTATGTATTCACCCCCTATACCTAAAAAAAAAAAAACCTTATATCTATAACTAATATGTTCTAATATTAAATTACCCCATATATTTACATTTATCAATAAAATATTACTAAAATATAATCTTTTAGGAACATTGTAGTCAAAAATAATGTAATACCTAGGTGCTACGTGCCTATTTATTTATCCAATAACCCTCTTTCTACTTAGTTGTGTTAATTTGTCTCCTCGCCAATGTGGGTTTAATTTGGTCAATTGCACAAAAAGTCCATTTGGACTTGAATGGTTAACTTTTAAGTGTGCAAAACCTATGACTCGAAGCCCCTTTCTGATGGTACGTGCAGTGTTCCCGGCAATTCTGGTCTTAATTACAAACCTGTTTCTTCCTTTACCCACATATCCTATATTACGAGGGACAAACCAGCAGGTATACTACACATACTCGATCACATTCATGTCACTTATTTAATTGACATTTTGTGTCCATTTGATTGTATTATGTCCTTGTTTCGTTTCCCTTACAGCCCCTTTGCATTTCCCACAACATCATACACTCACCGGGCACTTTATTAGGTAACACCTGTCCAAACTGCTCGTTAACACTTAATTTTTCTATCAGCCGTATCACAATGGCGGCAAACTCAATGCATTTAGCTGTAGACTGGTCAAGACCAATCTGCTCTGACAGTAACAACCGAGCATCATTAGGGGAAGAAAAGTGATTTGAGTGCCTTTGAAGTGGCTGTTGTTGGTGTCCAGAATGGTGTCCTGAGTATTGTCAGAAACTGCTGATTACGCGCTGGATTTTCACGGCAACAACCATCTCTAGGGTTTACAGAGATGGTCCGAAAAGAAAAACATCCATGAGATGGCAGTTCTGCGTGGCGGAATGCCTTTTGATGCCAAGTCGAGGAGAATGGAAAGACTGGTTCGAGCGATAGAAAAGGACAGTGACTCAAGTCACCACCCGTTACAACCAAGGTAGGCACGAAGAGCACTCTGAACGACAGTTATGTCGAACTTTGATGCAGGATGGGCTACAGCAGCAGAAACCACACGGTTGTCACTTCCTTTCACTGAGACAACGGAGCTGAGGCTACAATTTGCACAAGCTCATCGAAATGTGGACAGTAGAAAGATTGGAACAAACGTTGCCTGTCGATGGTCTCGATTTCTTGCTGCTACATACGGATGGTATGGTCAGAATTTGGTTGGTCAACAACATAATGAAAGCATGGATCCATCCTGCTTGTATAACGATCAGCTCTGTGGTGGTGTCATGATGTGGGGAATTATTTTTCTTGGCAATCTTTGGCCCCTCGTGTACAAATTGAGCATCTCGTTGCAACGCCACAGCTCGACCTGAGTACTGTTGCGACATGCCACTCCTTTATACCATTAAATGTTACCCACATACGTATGGCTACTTTCAGCGGATACATGTGCCATGTCATAAAGCTGGATCATCATCAGAACTGGTTTCTTGAACATGACATGGTTCACTTGTATCAAATGGCCTCACAGTCACCAGATCTCAACCCAATAGAGCCTCTTGGGATGGTTGGAACGGGAGATTCGATCATGGATGTGCAGCCGGACAAATCGTCTGCGGCAACTGTGTGAGCCATCCATGTCCAATATGGACCAAAATACTCTGATAATGCTTTCCAGCACCTGTTGAATCTATTGCCACGAAGAATTGAGGCAGTTCCTTAAGGCAAACGTCACCTTACTAGCATGGTGCTACCTAAAAGTGGCCGGTGATGTACATTTCTTTTTCTCAGTTCTAATTTCACTATTCCCCTTTGTTTCACTAACTTTTAGTATATTAATCCCAAAGTGGAGGGGCTTTCAAAAATATAGTGGGTTTTGCTTGTAAGTTTTTGTTCCACTCAATGGTCTCCTTTAACACATGTGTATATCTGTTTATAATAACTTAAATTGTAAATTTTTAGCGTTGCTTAGAGTATTTTTGTGCAAACATAGGGTATAATCTATAGTAAAAACACTAAAAAGATTAGGTAACGGCTCACACTTAGTTGGCTACGGTCTTGATAGTATATTGCTAGGCCGGGTGGCAAGGGTTAGTCCCAGTGACACTGTCCCGGAAATCCAGAGTCAAATATTTTGAAGCTGCAGAAGGAAAACAATGGGGAATCCAGCTTCCCAACACAAAAAAGCTCCAAAGGAAAAAGCGGCTGTTACACACGTATATTCCAAAACATTTTTTTTATTCTTACAATGTTCAAAAAAAAAAAAAAGAACGAAAAAAGTCCAGTTATACCAAAAATGTGAGAGCACATGAATGGTTACATGCAATCGGCACAGCCACAATTGTACAGCGGTAACGAGTTTCGACTCCGCTGTGTTAGTCCTTAGTCATAGCTAATTTGTGTAAACCACAGCTCAAACTTAAATGAAAGTGGATGCATGGCGTTTGGGCGGGCTTTCGGCGTGGGAATCCCCGCCCTATAGGAGGCGTTTGTCCTCACCTGTTACGTCATAGTGACGAATGAGGTGACAGTGTGTTAAAAGTTTTGCTGTCAGTATATGTATAACAAATACTGTTTATGATTGAGTCCCTTAGAAAACGAGTGTCCAAACTCAGAATCCCAGTACGTTCGCGCATTAATAACAATTCTTCCAATGCCTCCTCTATTAGGGCGTGTACATGCTCTATAGCTGTAATCAAACAATCATGACCCTAGCATTTTCTCTTTGTAGTGTCTCGAGATAACCAGATAAAATTACGGTGAACTAGAGATGGTAGTGGGATTTGCTCCCGTTATATGCTCGCAATATGGTCCTTTAATTTTCGGACCGTACAGCCCAATATTGAAGGAGCACTTGGTACAATGTATGAGATAGACTACATGTGGTCTCACACTTCATGTAAGTTTTAATGTTGTTATGAAATTTTAGTAGTGACCGAGGCAAAAGAATTCTTTTAGGAGAAAATGTTACAAATGTTGCATCTAGTGCCTCCGCAACAGTAGCTACCTTTTGTTTGTACCAGATTTATTAGGAGTATTAGTAGAGAAAAAAGTGTTAGGGGACAAAATGTGGCCCATGTTCTGGCTCTAGATGAAGTAAAGGCGATTCCTTTCGGATAATACCACCTTTTAAGTATCACATCATGTCTCTAAATGGGTAAATGTCTCTAGGATTTTAATGATGTCATAGAACTGGGTGCTGTATTCCGTGGTGATGTAAGTTTAGATCTCTTTGAATTACTGTTTGTTTGGGCTGTAGATATGACAAGCGGGTTGCTTTCTGACTATGTTGAACGCTCTATTGCAGGATTGCTTTGTATAACCTCTGGTCGTAGTCTGGTTGTGATGGTAGCCACGGACATGAAGATGGAAGCGGAGCTGCCCGGGACGTCGGAATGGTGAGTTCTGAGTTTATTTTTTTTTACGGGCTGGCAGGCTGTGGGCTGGCTGTATACTACAGAGGGCTGGCAGGCTATATATTACAAGGCTGGCTGTATACTTCTTGGCGCCTGCAGGCTGTATACTGCTGGGGGCTGGCAGGCTGTATACTACAGGGGACTGGCTGGCTGTATACTACAGGGGGCTGGGTGTATACTACAGGGGCTGGCTATATACTACAGGGAGCTGACTGTGTACTACAGGGAACTGGCTGTATACTACTGCAGGCTGGCAGGCTGTATACTACTGCAGGCTGGCAGGCTGTATACTACTGGGAGCTGGCAGGCTGGATAGTACTGGGGGCTGGCTGGCTATATACTACAGGGGACTCAATAGGTTTTTCCATTTTTTTGTGTTACAATTGGGGGTCTCGGCTTATACTCGGACCGGCTTATACTTGAGTGAGTATATACGGTAAATTGTCTTTTTGTTCCAACTTTTGTCATTTTTGTGACTTTTTCCAAGTAGTTTCTGCTGTCACTTTACAAGTTTTTAAAGGTCAGCACCTTGTGCAGTGTGCCTTATTTATCTTTATTTTCTAGATGTTCTGAGTGACTTTTCCCTTATGTATCACTTTTATTGCTTATTTTTGCAACTTTTTAGGTGCAAATCTGTACCTTGTCCACAGCAGGTATAAATGAAGTATGTTTTTCATGGACCCTAGTTTAACATGTAAATTGGAATTATTTCACATTCTTTAAATGTTTAAAATGTTGCACAATAACCTGTTTTTTTTTTAATTCCATAATTTTTGCATTTACATTTTTGTTTTAATTTATTGGTTACTTCTAAGGGTGAAGTCACACGTGGCATTTTGGTTGCGTTTTAAGAGAGGTGATTTGCCTAATTACATTACTGTTAACATTTGCATTTACAAAATGCAATGTTAACACAATGCTAATGCTTGTGTTAACACAACATTGATGTATATGTTAACAATGTGTTAACACAATCGTTTTGTAAACACAAATGTTAACAGTAATTTAATTAGGGAAATCACCTCTCCTCAGTTGCTGTAATGTCTTTCAAAACGCATTGAAAGCACAACCAAAATACAACATGTGATTTCACTCTTAACATCATGTGTGACTACAGCCTCATATGTTGTCATCTACTTGGGGTGTGGCTAGAGTGTTTAAAAATGCAGGACACTTCCTCAAATCCAAAATTGGGTAGTGTCTACTCTTGCATATAAGCCCCTCACATGGCCTGTGTCCATGTGGATTTGAGACATTTGCAATGAAAATTCTCAAAAAGAAGCCAAAATTTGCACCTATGTGTCACAAAAAGAAGACATGATCATACATAAGGCGCAATAAAGACCTTCTAAGGAGACTTCCAGTTCTGGCATGGTGATGTGAGGCAGCAGCTAGCGGAGCTCCCACGCACCGGCCGTCAGAAAACCCGCAAAGTGAACCCGACAGGGGCAGACAACAATGGGCACACAGCCACCGAACCAGCTAAGTAACCGGGAAGTCCCCCGCCCAAAAAACGCTTCCCGGCAGCATAAAGCATCGGGAGGAAGATAGGACGTGCAGAGAGTGTCGGCATGGAGCAGGCAGGCAGCCAGCGTTGAATAAATCTTAACAGTAATTGGAAAAGGGATTCAACACAATTGCCTACTAAATAACGGCGCAAAGAGGAAAGGGAAAGGAATGGCAGTCCAATATTCCTTGTAGTCAAAGAAGTCTATGGGTTTTTCCTCTGCTTCTACGTCATTTAGATACCTACACAGATGCGGAGGTATAACCAATGGACAGTACCTTAAGTTAAATGAAGACAAGGTGAATAGGATAAGGTCATCACGTTCTCCAGATATTCTTCTGTGCGATGTATTCGTCGGTCCCGATAATCCACTTGCGGCGTGCAGCGTGCGGTAGTGCAGGTCTCTTTTCCTTCCGACTCGGAAACTGAGTCACAGCTCTTTTCGTTCCGCCTTGGTCCGCAGTGGTACGTGTAAAAAGAAATACGGGACAATAGTGTAGCACAGCTTCTATTTGAAAAGGTATTCTTTATTCTTATACTCACAAAGATTTGTATTTAAAAAGGCCTTAAGTAAAAAACTCTCATGCACGTTCGGCGCTATCCACCCGACTCGAGTTTCGCCAATAGCGGCTTCTTCCGGGGCAGCCAGCGTTATTGTTGCCAACAGATAACTAAATTACCTGAGGGGGAGCAGAACGGAACGGAGTGGAGATCCGTCAGTGAAACAGAGGAGTAGAGTGCCGAGCAATAGGCCTGCAGGATAGCACACATGGCCAGGGTCCTGGGACACCAGTTCTTGCCTCAGCCAGTCAGCACGTGCGAGAACAGGAAGCACATGGCGCTTGCAGCACTCTGCGGAGTAACAGCAAAAGACTTGCCTTCCAAACTAGGTAGTGAGTACCGAGCGCTATTCCCTGCATAAAAACACTTTACATGTAAAAGGTGTATGGCCTTAATTCAAGCTAAGATATTAAAGACAGCTGATATACA
Organism: Engystomops pustulosus; assembly: GCA_019512145.1. Classification (NCBI taxonomy): domain Eukaryota; kingdom Metazoa; phylum Chordata; class Amphibia; order Anura; family Leptodactylidae; genus Engystomops; species Engystomops pustulosus. The sequence goes on along the minus strand of CM033644.1, from coordinate 113,034,028 downwards.
TCTGCTGACCTTATCAACTAGTATACACCTAGCTGTCCCCTAGCCCAGAACAGCCCAGAACAGAGGACCGCAAAGTGTAATAACAAGTGCCTAACAGCGCAGACAGCGCACAACAGGCACAGAGTGCATGGAGAGGTATTTACTTCGCAGCACGCAAAAGCCAAGAGAGAGCAGCAAAGACCCCAAAAAAGGGGTGGGAACACTGCAGTTGGAAGAGTCTAATATGTCCTCGCAGAAAGCAACACAGGACACATCACAATCCCAAAGCCCTTTATTTGCAGACACACCAATGCCAGACATAGAAGAGTCACACAATCATTAGCTGAAGCGCCACAATTGGATTATAATGTGTTGGCGGCAGAAGTAGTAGCAAAACTAGCTCCGGATATTCAGAAGGCGCTGGAGTCATCGATGCAAGTGGCATTGCAATCCATAAGGCGAGACATATCGAAACAAGCCTCCCAGCTTACAGAAGTGCAGTACAGAGTGTCGCGTACTGAAGACTCCCAGAATGAGGTCAGACGCCAATTGGAGCTGGTAACATTTGAAGCGAAAAGACTTTCTGAAAAGTTGGATGATATTGAAAACCGCTCCAGACGAAATAACCTAAGGCTGGTGGGCCTGTCAGAAACAGTACGACCAGGTGATCTGCAGACATTTTGTGAAGTGGATCTACCGAAAGCTCTGGGACGTAAAGGAAGTTGCAGAGTGGAGAGGGCTCACCGCCTAGGCCCAGACCCAAGAACCTCCAATTCTCAGTTATCAAACAGAGATCTCAACACCATGCGACCGCGCCAAGTCATAATGCGCTACCTTGACTTTAATGACAAAACCGACATAATTAGAGCGTTTCGCTCTATTATTATTGTTCGAAGACTACTCAGCAGAGGTAACCAAGAAACAAAGGGCCTTCAGCTCTATTTGCTCTATGCTGGTCGAGAAAAGAGTGAGATTCCAATTAGTGTTCCCAGCAACTCTACGAGTATTCTATGAAGATGGTTTGATGGGGGTCTATGCTACACCAGAGGAAGCGGAAAAATACTTGAAGAAGAACAGGGTAATTCACCCGACGTGGAACACCAAAGATGACAGGAAAGGAGCAGCATCTCTGCAACCACAATGTCGATTGCCAAGACGTCGCTTCTGTAGTTTGGACTCTAGACCATCATCCCCGGATTTCAGACAACCCTTTCCCCCTCTGAGCCGAGGAGACTGAGACGCAGCAATTTGATGATACAGGCTTGTTGGAGGGGTAAGGGGTCGTTGGCCCAACATAGCAATGTAATGATGTGGAGGATTTATACTACAGGAATTATTATGTTCTGTTAAAATAATAATTTCTGTTATGGCTGCACTGTTTAAGAAATATAAGATGCTCTCCTTTTTCCCCTCGCCCATCATACCCCTCACAGAAATAGAGGCGTATGGTGAGTGAGAGGAAAAGCGTTGCAAATAAAAGTTAGATTAAGGGTAGGTGGTTATGCCAAGATGAAACTATATTGTCCCCAAAGGATGGTCAGACAAACAGACAGGCCGGAGAGCTCTGGGTGCTCACCACAAACTGAAAAAAGTGAAGTTCCAAAGCCCGAAGGGAGTGCAGATGCAAGGGACAACAATAGAAGGAGTAGAGTGGAGGAAAAAAATTGCACAATTCATGCAGAGGGCTGACAAAAAGTTATTTGTTAGTAGTTTATGTTTGGTTTGCATTACTTTGTTTTGATGTAAAAGGTAATATTCATGACATAAACAGGATATACAGTGTAAAGTGCATGGGGGGAGGGGAATTAGAACCAAGATGGAGATCTGAACCGAACACAAGTCCCCAAAAAAGAGGGAGGTACCCCATAACTGCATTAAGTTAGTACAGAAGTTATGAAAGTAATCACATGGAAAGTGAAGGGATTGCGTTCGCCACAAAAACGCTCAAAAATACTACGCCATTTAGGTAGAATGCGCCCAGATGTGGCGCTTTTGCAAGAAACTCATCTGGAGGAATGTGACTATTTCCGCCTCCAGAAATACTGGGTAGGACAAGTGTTCGGGTCACCCTCCCAACAGGGAAAAGCAGGGATATTGATATTACTCCACAAAAACTTTGCGGGTAAACTGCTACACACCCAACATGATAATGAGGGAAGATGGGTTTCGATCCAGGTAGCATTTCAGAATGAAAATTGGTCAATCTACAGTGTTTATGGACCAAATGATGGAAATAGATTGTTCTTCTTTCAACTCACAACAGTACTCTTAAGAGATCAATGTGCCCTAAAAATAGTGGGAGGGGATTTCAACATAGTAATGTTGCCAATTGAGGATCATAAGCAACAAGATAGATCCCACAACACAGCACTACACACCAATAGAATGTCAGAGAGAATATTGCCGGACTTAGAGAGGTATACAGAGACAGAGCTTAAGAATAAATACTCCTTAACAGGTTGTGTGACATTTACTTACATGTAGATGCTCAAAAATACAGGATATAACGAGAGAAGCTTCGGAAACCTCATTCCAATCTTTATTAGGTTCGGCGCAGAGCACCAGAAATATATCGGTACTATATAACGACATAAAGGACAGCATGCTTAAAGGGGTGCAAACTAAGGTGGGTAGATGCTGGGCCCGTAAGTTCCCTGAGTGGGACGCACAAATAGGGATAGAAAAAGGATGGGCACAAATAAGAAAATGCATACTGAGTGAACAATGGCGGGAGACATACTTTAGGATAATACATCATGCCTACTTTGGCTTCAACCTCCCAAGAACGCAGGCAAAGCCAGATAGATTAGTTGCATGTCCGAAGTGTTCAAATCCAAACACAGATCTATGACATGGGCTATGGTCCTGCACTAACATCCAAGACTTCTAGAACCAAATTAAAGATCACGTACAAGACAAGTGGAGAATTAACTTACCCAAAGCTGGACATGTGGCACGAACTGGCGCTGTACGCCTTGGAAGTTCTTGCCTGCCCTGCCGCTAGCGTGTTGTCAGAGCGGGTTTTCAGTGCAGCTGGTGGCATCATCACCGACAGCGCTGACAGGCTGACGCTTATCAAGATGAATAAAGCCTGGATTTCTCAGGATTTCCATTCTCCACCAGGTGAAGGAAGCTCAACCAGAATAATTTATGCACTCCTCCTCCTCATTTTCCTCCTTCTCCTCCTCTTTGTACACTAAAGCAGAGGAAACTGGATATTTTTTGACAGGGCCAACTGGCTCTAGCTATAGTACTCTATGTATTTAATTTTTCTGGAGGGCCACCTACCCGGTCCTCTGTTTTAAACAATTTTTGGGAGTGCCACATACAGGCACTCAATCTATTTAATTTTTCTGGAGGACCACCTACCTGCTCCTCTGGTTTGAAAACTTTTTTGGACTGCCACATACAGGCAATATCCAAATTAAATTGTCTCCATAGCAGCCTCCACACGTCGTCTTTTTAGCTACCTCCACACGTTGTCTCCATTGCTACCTCCACACGTCATCTCCATAGCTGCCTCCAAAAGTCGTCCATATAGCTTCCTCCATACATCGTCCCCTTATCAAACGAACTGTGTCAGGCAGAATTTTGGGTTGTTTTCATGTCTTCCACATCAAACTTGTTAACTTTGTCGCCACCCTGCTGTGTTATCCACAAAATATACTGGCAAACTTTTATCATTTACTGATATTATTTCAGCACTTCTTGCGCATCTGTTTACATTCCCCCCACCCGCCATAACCCAAACTTATAAGAACACTACTACACTTGATCTTATACAAAAGGTTCTTAGAAGTGCTGTTTGGGGAGTAGCCGAGAGACAGGGGCTTGGACAGGCGAAAGCTCGCCTGGCAGCGGACCACCAGCTCCATCCCAAGATCCAACTAACAGTTTTAACTGCAGCACCTTTAATCTACTACTACTTTACTGCCTCCATACAACGTCCCCTTATCAAACGAGCAGCGTCAGGCAGAATTTTCGGGTGTTTCACCAGATACATAAAGGAACTCGGCCCATCTGTCGCCGGCATGCTGGAGACCTGAAGTTGCAATCATAGCAGCGCAATATGGATGCCCCATACTGTCGCTCTTAATCATGCAACCATTTACGAAAAAACTATTAAAAATAGAACTGCCATGCTATTCCATTATTCCTAGGTGAAATATTCAAATGACCCGGCCTGCTTTGAAAATTATAATTTTTTTTAAGTAAACGCTTCTGGCCCCCAGGCCCATTTTGGGTGGGGAGGAGCCGAGATACAGGGGCTTGGACAGGCGAAAGCTCGCCTGGCAGCGGACCGCCAGCTCCATCCCAAGATTAGGCAGCCTCAGAGGCATCCATGCATACTGCCCCTGCTGTTTCCTGTCCATTTTGCCTCCACTATCCTCCACAGCGTCCACCAATGTCTCCATGTGCAACTTTCAACTCTCTTTACCCCAGACGCTGGAGCACGAGAGGATATACAGCACATCATCCCCTTATCAAACGAGCTGTCTCAGGCAGAATTTTCTGGTGTTTCACCAGATACATAATGGAACTTGGCCCATCTGTCGCCGCCATGCTGGAGACCTAAAGTTTCAATCATAGAAGCAATATGGATGCCCCATACTGTCACTCTTAATCATGGAAGTTGTCTCCATGGCTGCCTCCACATGTCGTCCCCTTATCAAACGAGCTGTGTCAGGCTCATTTTTCGGGTGTTTCACCAGATACGTTATGGTACTTGGTCACTATGTCGCCACCATGCTGTGTTATCGACTAAATATACTGTCAACCTTTTGTTGACATAGGAAATCATTTCAGCGCTTCTTGCTCACCTCCTTTGGTTCCTCTCTGCCACCCATTGGTTTGAAGCCTGAGTCCATTTAGGGTATGTCGCCATGACACTCTCTAGCCTGCCGCTGCTGCCACTGCCTCTGCATGCCATCCACTATAATGTCAGGGTCAATTATTGGATGTTTTAGATGCTATCTAGCCTCATTCGGTCACTCTGTCATGGCCATGCTGTTGCCCATAATTTTGGCATCCATGCATGCTGCCCCTGCAGTTTCCTGTCCATTTCCGTGGTGTTTACATCATTTTCTGAGGTTTCCAGGTGTTTGGCCAAGCTTCCCTGTGCAGACCCTTGGTCCCCTTGAAAAATGCTCGAGTCTCCCATTGACTTCAATGGGGCTCGTTATTCGAGACGAGCACTCAATCATCGGGAAAAGTTTGTCTCAAATAACGAGCACCCGAGCATTTTAGTGCTCGCTCATCTCTAAACATCACGTCCCCCAGGGATTTGGACAGTGGGTCCAGGGAAGAACGAACAAGCACCCTCTCCCCATGCACTATTCTGCAATTATATGTAATATACAGAAGTATTGTGCCAAGGCAATACGTATGTTATGTACGATACAAGATGATAGAATATAAAACTGTATAAATTCTGATACTGTCACATTGATTATCAGAATTAAGACTTGTTATGTATGATGTTACATGTATGATGAAAATTTAATAAAATAGTAGCTACTTGCGGGTTACTGGGCTTGCTTCCGATCCCCATAGACTATAGAGCAAAAAGTGACCTGGCCTTGAAGCTTTTTCTCTTAGCGAGACTAATATTAGTCAAACACTGGAAAGATGATAAAGCGCCAGCGGTGAAGGAATGAAGCAATCTAGTGGCACGTACCAAAGCGTATGAATGTGCGTATGAGAAACGCTATAGGAAAGGTAGTAGACTGAGCTTGATATGGGACCAGTGGAGAATATAAGTGAAAAAAGGGGAGGGGAGGGAAAGGAGAAAAAGGGAAAGAAATTATTTTTTTTTTATTTTTTTTAAATTTCTCTCCATCCCGGTTTGCCCATTGGATAGGTAGCTAAGGTTTGCCCATTGGATAGGTAGCTAAGGGTAAGGTAATTAATTAATTTAAGGGTTTTTTTTTTCCTCTTTTTTTCTTTCTTGTTTCTCTTTTTCCTTTCAATATCTCCAGCACGGGCAGAGGGTGGTAGGGAGGGGTTGGGGGGTTTCTGTGGGGGGTAGGCATTTGTTTGTTATACGTTAGATACTCTTAAAGAATTGGAGCTTTCATATCAGGTTGATATTTTATGATTATTTGCCGCTCCCCTATGTATGTTATATATGTTTCAAAGTGAAAATTATAATAAGATTGTACAAACTTGTACTATTGAGTTTAGTAAAATTTGATGAAAAAATTTTAAAAAATGTAAGTAATACAGGCAGTTACTGGCTCCCCTGCCTGATGCCGCGGTCCCCGCTCCCCCAGCCCTCACTTACCTCTCCTGGCTCTGGCCTACACTCTGGCTCCCAGCGTGTAGGCCGCATGCTTCTGCTCTGCAGTCGTTCGCTAGGGGGGGGGGGGCGGACTTAGCCCAGCCTTAAAGGGCCATGCTCCTCCTTATTGGCTCTGGCATTCCCGGCTCAGCTATATCCTACCGGATCTTCATGTCCTGTTACTAAAGAGAAAGCCCTCTGTGTTCCTGAGCCTCCGTGTGTTCAGTGATTCCCGTGTTCCATGGTGTTCTTGGTGTCTTGTGGCGGTCCTGGTGTCCTGTGGCGGTCCTGGTGTCCTGTGGCAATCCTGGTGTCCTGTGGCGGTCCTTGTGTCCTGTGGCTGTCCGGTAATCCAGTAGCCATCCGAGGTCCTGCCTGCAATCCGAGGTCCTGCCTGCCATCCGAGGTCCTGCCTGCCATCTGAGGTCCTGCCTACCATTCGAGGTCCTGCCTTCCCGTGGTCCCCGTGTCCCTACCTCAGCCGCCACCTCCCTTTTCTATATATGTATATACTGTGTATATATACATTTACTGTCTATATATGTATATACTGTGTATATATGCATTTCCTGTCTATATATGTGTATACTGTGTATAGATGCATTTACTGTATTTATACACGCATATATTTGTATAAGCGTATATATGATGTATGTTTATGTTTATATGCTGTGTATATGGTATGTATGTATATGCTCTGTATACTGAATGTGTGTGTGTGTGTGTATTTGCTGTATGTGTGTATATTCTGTATGTATATGCAGCATGTGTGTATATACATGTATATATACTGCATGTATGTGTATATATGGTCAGTGTATACTGTATGTGTGTGTGTATATACATATATATATATATATATATATATATATATATATATATATATATATATATATATAGTATATAATGTGTATGCCCGTTAGGGTGATGTGTATATATACTGTATAGTGTATATACTTTATGAGTTGTGTATTAGTGTATATAAATGTATATGGGTAAATAAATGTGTGTATATACTTGTATATATATCTATGGGTTGCAAGCATACGAGTGTAGTAGAAGGTGGGTATATCTCCGTGTATAAATGAGTGTAATTGTATAAACTGCGGGTTAAATGGGACTGCATATGGTAGGGTGGGTGAAGGTATATATAAAGATGTGTTACTGGGGGTGATGGGCGGCTGTATGTAGCGGGTGTTACTGGGGGCAAGGGGGTTGTGTGTAGCTGTGTTACTGGGGCAAGGCGGCTGTATGTAGCGGTGTTACTGGGGGCGAGGCGGCTGTGTGTAGCTGTGTTACTGGGGATGAGGTGGCTGTATGTAGCTGTGTTACTGGGGATGAGGTGGCAGTATGTAGCTGTGTTACTAGGGATGAGGCGGCTGCGTGTAGCTGTGTTACTGGGGATGAGGTGGCTGTGGTGTAGTGGTGTGACTGGGGGCGAGGGGGGCTGTATTGTAGCTGTGTTACTGGGGATAAGGCGGCTGTGGTTTGTAGCGGTGTTTTGGGGATGAAGGTGGCTGTGTGTAGTGGTTGTGACTGGGGGGAGGCGGGGCTGTATGTAGCTGTGTTTACGGGATGAGGCGGGCTGTATGTAGCTGTGTTACTGGGGGTGAGGCAGTGTATGTAGATGGGTTACTGGGGGTGAGGCGCATGGCCTGTATGTAGCGTGTTATGGGGGCGAGGCGGCTGTATGTAGCTGTGTTACTGGGGGTGAGGCGGTGTATGTGCTGTGTTACTGGGATGAGGAGGGCTGTATGTGAGCGGTGTACTGGGGGTGGGGGCTGTGTGTAGTGGTGTTACTGGGGGTGAGGCGGCTGTATGTAGTGGTGTTACTGGGGGCGAGGCGGGCTGTGTAGCTGTGTTATGGGGATGAGGTGCGGTTATGTGGGTGTTACTGGGGATGAGGTGGCTGTATGTAGCTGTGTTATAGGGATGAGGCGGCTGTGGTGTAGTGGTGTTACTGGGGATGAGGTGGCTGGTGTAGTGGGTGTGACTGGGGGCGAGGCGGCCTGAGGTAGGATGTTACTGGGGATGAGGCAGGCTGTATGTAGCTGTGTTACTGGGGGTGAGGGCTGTTAGCTGTGATGGCTGTGTATGTGGGGGTGAGGCGGCTGTATTACGAGGCGGCTGTATGTGCTGTGTTACTGGGGGGCGAGGCGGCTGTATGTAGCTGTGGTACTGGGGGGTGAGGCGGTGTATGTGAGGGTGTTACTGGGGATGAGGCGGCTGTATGTAGCTGTGTTACTGGGGGTGAGGCGGCTGTATGTAGCTGTGTTACTGGGGGCGAGGAGGCTGTATGTAGCTGTGTTACTGGGGATGAGTCGGCTGTATGTAGCTGTGTTACTAGGGGCGAGGCGGCTGTATGTAGCTGTGTTACTGGGGGTGAGGTGGCTGTATGTAGCTGTGTTACTGGGGGCGAGGTGGCTGTAATGTAGCTGTGTTACTGGGGGTGAGGCGGGTGTATGTAGCTGTGTTACTGGTGGTGAGGCGGCTGTATGTAGCTGTGTTACTGGGGGTGAGGCGGGTGTATGTAGCGGTGTTACTGTGTGGATAGTGAGCAGCAGGACGTGTATGCACGCTGCACTCAGTGGGGGCCTCCACCAGATTTTGCGCCCAGGGGCCCCCACCAACCTTAATCCGGCCCTGAGAACAAGCGGCACAGGTTCACAAGGGAGTCTTCTAATTACATAATATACATAGTATGGTGCAGGATCAGAAATGAGGTACGTTTCCTAAAAGCATACTACAAGAAAAATGCTGTGCCAGTAAGTTAATACAGTACATGCGTGCAAATCATAGAAACGCAAGTAATCATCCTGATATGCTTCTGTGCGAATACTATGCTGGCTCTGCTCACAGAGATCGTATAACAGAGCAATAATGAAATCCTAATAAAACTAGCGGCTACCATAGTTAAAAAGTATTTTGCTGCACCAAATATAAAAAGAAAAATAGATTTAATTGCATAGGGATATGTGTTATGAATAGAGATGGGTGAATCGAACGAAGTGGAATTCTCTCCGAATTTCAGTGAAAATTCGATTTGTCACGAATCTGAAGTTTATGGTGATTTGTGGGAACAAAGGTTTTTATTTTTCTCCTTTAATACCAAAATGGGTGTTACATGGGGCAGAGAACTCTGGGAAGGAGAAAGGAACACCCTCAATCACATGTGAGGACCTGTAAGCCAATAAGCGACCGGCAGGCTTATGTGATGTCACACAGTCGTATAAAAACCAGCCATTTTCAATCTCGGCACTTCACACTGCATGTGCTGTCTGTAGCGTCCAACTGTTTGTACTGTTCTGTGCTGTCGGGATTTTTGTTCCAAGGGTGTCCGTTTTGGGGATCTGTATACCCCAAATAGCAGTTCTTTTTTGTTGCTGAAGTGAATAGGAAGAATTCTGTGTAAAATCCACATACTTTCCGTAGTGATTTCTGCTCGTATCCCAGGGTGTCCGTTTTGGGGGATCTGTATACCCCAAATAGCAGTTTTATTTTGTTGCTAAAGTGAATAAGAAGAAATCAGTGTAAAATCCCCATACTTTCTGTAGTGATTTCTGCTCGTAACCCAGGGTGTCCATTTTGGGGGATACATATGTGAATTTTTTTGCTCCCAGGGTGTCAGTTCTTGTGCTTCTGTATACCCCAAATTTCAAGGTTTTTTTGGTAGATAAAGTAGATCCATGTCAAATCAACATAGTTGATTAACCAATATGTCATACAGAGAGGTGGCAGGTGGACCAGGCACAGGTCGCAGCACAGTAAGGGGACGTCGTGGCAGGAATGACTCTGTGAGGCCAGAACTGCCGTTGTCATCTAGCAGTGTGTTAGAAAACAACCCAAAGGTTGTCGATTGGTTGACTCGGTCATCTACTTCCTTCCAGATGACATCTGACAACCCCAGCTAAGAGACCGTGGGTTCATCAAATACAACACATAGATGGTATGGACCAGGAGCAGGTCTGTGGCGCTCACCTGTCCTCAACAAGCCTCTGTTCTGTTAATTTCCCTCAGCCAGAGATCTACTAGGTGGTCTGGGCTCAGCGCCACTATACAGTGAGGACAAACTCCTTGAGGACAGTCAGCAGTTGCCTTTTGTTCCCTGAGCCATTTAGTTATCACCTTTGCTTTGTGGCAAGGTGCTCCATCATGCTGGAAATGGCATTGTTGATTACCAAATTGCTCTTGGACAGTTGGGAGAAGTTGCTCTTGGAGGACATTCTGGTACCATTCTTTATTTATGGATGCATTTTTAGGCAAGACTGTGAGAGAGCAGATTCCCATGGCTGAGAAGCAACCCCACATATGAATGGTTTCAGGATGCTTTACAGTTGGCATGAGACAAGACTGGTGGTATCGCTCACCTTGTCTTCTCCAAACAAGCTGTTTTCCAGATGTTCCAAACAATTAGAAAGGGGATTCCTTATGTTTTTTCTGGAGAGAAGTGGCTTCTTTTTCTGCCCTCCATGACACCAAGCCTTGCTCCAAGAGTCTCCGCCTCACAGTGCGTGCAGATGCACTCACACCTGCCTGCTGCCATTCCTGAGCAAGCTCTGCACTGCTGGTAGCCCGATCATGAAGCTGAAACACATTTAAGAGACGGTCTTGGCGCTTTCTGGTCCTTCTTGGGCACCCTGGAGCCTTTTTGCCAACAATGGAACCTCTCTCCTTGATGATGCAATAGATTGCTTACTGAGGTGCAATCTTTCTAGCTGCGATACTCTCTCCTGTTAGGCCAGTTTTGTGCAGTGCAATGATGACTGTACTAGTTTCTTTGAAGATAACCATGGTTAACAGAAGTGAAACAATGATGCCAAGCACCAAACTCCTTTTAAAGTGTCCAGTGGTGTGATTCTCACTTAATCATGACATATTGATCTCCAGCCTGTCCTTATCAACGCCTGTGTTAATGAAGCAATCACTGAAACGATCTTAGCTGCTCCTTTTAAGGCAGGCCTGCAATGAAGTTGAAATGTGTTTTGGGGGAAAAGGTTCATTTTCTAGGCACATATTGACTTTGCATTTAATTGCTGTTAAGATGATCACTCTTTATAACATTTTGGAGTATATGCAAATTGCCATTAAAAGACCTGATGCAGTAGACTTTGTAAAAATTAACATTAACGTCACCACTGCAGCTCCTGTACACACAGCAAGAGCCGAGTACTAGCACAGAGGGAGGGAGAGAGGGCTAAGTTTATCCTTTACTTCACTGCCCCTGCTAGTGATTAGAGGTTCCCTTATCCCAGAATACTTCTATGTAGCAGTAGGTGGGCCCAGAAAATCTATTTCACTGGTGGGCCCCAGGCACCCCAGTCCGACCCTGCATCCGCTTCTTTGTGCAGGGGGGAAAGTAGAGATGTGGAGAATGGCACGGGAGGTTATGTTGCATTTGCAAGTAGTTGGGCTATGCATACTGAGACCATTGAGGAGAATAGCAGGGACAGGGAAATACAAATCGATGATGATGGGAGCTTGGGAGCTGGGTAAAGCCACGGATTAATCATCATCGTCAGGAGAAGAGGGTGTCAGCTTGCGCGTCAGGCAGTGAAGCATGCAGCAACTCGCTACTGTGGCTGTGAGTCAGCAGGGTGGTAGGAGTGCGAGGACGGGAACCAAACAGCCGTGGGGTACAAACCCCGCTTTGTGGTTCCAAGTAAGCAGTGGCACAGGGGCTCAGCAAGGCAGCGGCGTTAGTAGTCACTCAGTGCAGAGTGTTGGCAATAAAATCACCACCTCGGCGGTGTGGAAGGTTTTTGTTAATACACCAGAGGAGCCGAGTGTGGGTATATGTAGAATCTGTGGCCAGAAAGTGAAGCGTGGCCAGGAAGCGAACGTTGGCACCACGGCCCTGTGTCAACACATGCAACGTCACCATCCAATGGCCTGGGAGAAACGTGGTACATATGTGGAGGTCCATCCTGCACCCGCAGCAACAGCAGCAGCACCTAGTGGCACACATGCCATTTCAGCCAGTCAAGGCTCTGCCGAAGGGAGCTGTTTGTCTTTAACATGATCTCTTGGTCCAGATGCTCCTGCTCCTCACTACGCATGGCGGCAGCAGTCAATGCACATGGCGATTACAAATAGACAACTGTATGCGTCCAACCATCCTAAGATGCAGACCATGCACCATGTTGCTGCCACATCCCCACATTGTGCCACTCTGTGGCCTACCATGTTGCTGCCACCTAAAGAATTGTCATAGTGCAACTCTCTGACATCATGCTGCTGCTGTCACCTCCACTCTTTGTTATTGTGCCACTCTGTGGCCTACTATGTTGCTGCCACCTCCACACTCTGTCATTGTGCCACTCTGTGGCCTCCTGCTTCTGCCGCCAACTCCACGCTCTGTCATTGTGCCACTCGGCGGCCTTCTCATGCTGCTGTCAACTGACCGCTGTCTCCCTGGAACACCCTGTGATTGCCATAATGCTGTTTTCACCCTCCACCACTCTATGATGTTGTTACTATGTTTGGTTTTTCCCTTCATTTCATCTGTCAGAAGGAATGAAAAGGCTCAGGATTGATAGCTAAAAGCAGGAGTGGATACAGAACACAGAGGACATGCAAATATCCTGTTTACTGTTCATCTCCTGTTTTTGATCCACTTCTGTTTGTTTTTTGCTTTATTGACCGATTGAAAGCGGACACTGATGGATGAAATGAAGCTCAAAATGATCAAAATGACAGCTCCTTGAAAAGCAGTTCCTTGAAACAGAAAACATTGAAGGAATGCAATGGCCAGCCTAGAGTCCTAATCTAAACCTAATAAAACCTGTGTAAAATCCTTGGTGATAAAGTTATGCCCAAGAAACCTACAACAGTCACAGAACTGTGTAAGAGACTGGAAGATGAGCGGACCAAAATCACACCAGAGCAGTGTGAGAGACTAGTGGCTGCATATGTGCTGCAATAATTCAAAGCGAAGGCCTATGCACTTCCTACTGAGCAATGACTGTTGTAACCATCAGAAAATATAGATATGCTATATGTTACAGTCATTGCTTTTCTCTAATTGTGATAATCAAATTTTGTAAAACATTGTTCTAGTGCCATGGTGTACCCCTTCCAAAAAAATCCTTAAAATATTGATGAATGCATTTTACATTATTTATAAATTATATAAAAATCAAATGATCATAAATTGTTCTCTCATTTTGATCTCTAGTGTACATGCAAGTGAATTAAAAAATACTGTATAATATATAGTATACTGTTCTGTATAAGCCAAGTTTTTCAGCACAAAAAATGTGCTGAAAAACCTCACCTCGGCCTATACACGAGTCAATAAAAAAAGTGCGCTTATATACTCATCCTCTTGGGGCCCTGATGCTCAGCGCGGCTCCCCGATGTCGGTGCGGCTCCTCTTCTTTCTTCCAAATGGCTCCTCTTCTGTCTTCGGTAACAGCTGGCATAGACGCGGCCATGTTATCTTCAGGCTGGTGCATACTATGAAGCTGGCTGTATATTACAGGGGGCAGGCTAGCTGTATACTTCGGGGGGCAGGCAGGCTGTATACTACAGGGCGGGGGCGGCTGTATAAACACGGGGCAGGCGGCTCTTGTTATAATTATAGTGGGCTGGCGTGCTGTATATTGCGGGGGCATGGGCTGTAACACAGGGGGAAGATGGCTGGATACTACACGGGCAGGCTGGCTGCTGATAATATAGTGGGCTGGCTGGGCTGTATACTACAGGGGGCAGGCTGGCTGTATACTACAGGGCAGGCAGACTGGCTGTACATATACAGCGGGCATGGCTGTATATACAGGGGGAGGCCAGCTGGCTGTATACTACAGGGGGTCAGGAAGGCTGTATACTACAGGGGGCTGGCTTGTATAATACAGGGGCCGGCAGTCTGGCTGTATACTACAGGGGGCAGTCTGGCTGTATACTACATAGGGCTGGCTGTATACTAAATGGGGGCAGGCTTGCTGATAATACAGGGGGCAGGCTGGCTATATACTACTGGGGGCTTGCTGGCTATATACTGGGGGGGGGGAGACTGTGACCAATGCATTTCCCATCCTTGGCTTATACTTGAGTCAATTGGTTTTCCCAGTTTTTTGTGGTAAAATTAGGAGTCTCAGCTTTTTTTACTCGTGTATATACGGTAGTAAACGTCAACAAGGCTAGAAAATCAATGCATCAAGTTTGGTATGGATAAAGATATAAAGTGTACACATAAAAACACCCCAAGTGCATAAGAAATAAGATATCCTTTGTAATGTACATGCAGTCTTTCATTCAGTCACTTTCAGAGACACAAATTCTTACTGTGGAGAGGTATGGAACTTAAGGGCTCTTTTCCATGCAAAAAATGTTCCATCTGCCCACTCATGCATCCCACAAAAGAATGAGTGAATCTGTATAATCAGGAAAAACATGTATAACATGATTATGTGAACTGTTGGTCTAAAGATATGGTCTATGCCTGCATTTGCTCATTTCCAAAGGCTTATGTGAAGAAACCAGACCAGGAACGCAGGAGAAGAATAAAGCAGGATATCTCCCCAATTACGAATGCTGAACCTCATTTCCAGGGAAAAGTGTCATTGCCTGTAGCCACACTTTTCTGAAGTTATCATTATGGTAAGATTAGGGGAATGAGAGTGGTTGGGTGAAACGTTAGGTATACCAATATTTCAGGCAGTGATATCTAGGAATCTAGGAAGCCTTGCCCCAGGTGGATTATGACATGCTTCTTTTCAAAGGTTTCTACAAAAAAATAGATTTTTGTCTAGAAGAACTATGCATAATATGGGGGATTTGCTTCTGGTCAGGTAAATATGAATGTACTGTATATACTCGAGTATAAGCCGACCCAAGTATAAGCCTAGACCCCTAATTTCAACACAAAAATTTGGGAAAACCTATTGACTCGAGTATAAGCCGAGGGTGGGAAATGCATTGGTCACAGCTTCCCAGTCTATAGTCTGCCAGCCCCTGTAGCATATATCCTGCCCAGTCCCTGTAGTATACAGCCTGCCCAGCCCCTGTAGGTCGCACTGGAGCATCGGAGACAGAAGAGGACCTACGGGTGACATCAGTAAGGTGAGTTTTGACTTTATTTACTTGATTCGGGTCCGGTCGGGATTCAATAAGGTCCATGCGCTGATATCCACTAGGTGTCGCTGCTGCGCCGAGGTCCGCTGGAGTTCAGCGGAGTTCACCTTCTATTTCTTGGGGCAGGTAAGTGCGTGTCAAGCAACCCTTTTTTTTAAAAATACCACCGTTTTTCCGAATCCGTCGGGTTTTCCGACGGTCATGCCCCCAATCACATGGAATCCGATCACGTGCGCCAAAATCCCGGCGGAATTCAGCGCAAATAGGAAATTGCCTGGATACCCGACGGAATAGCCGCTATTCGGTCCCTTAGTAAATGAGCCCCATTGATTGGACATTTTTAATATTCTATCCACTGATGCCATGTTATTTTTGTGTTGTTTTTGCTTTAGTACACATGATTTCTTATTTCTTGTGCACTTGGGGTGTTTTATCTGCACATCTTTATCAATTCTAAACTTGCTGTGATTTTTCTAGTCTTTTTGAATATTTTTTTATTTAATTTCATGTATGCTCCTATTTTCATTCTTGACACACAATTGTGTTCAATACCTTACAACCATAGTAGCCGCTGTTTCGATTAAGATTTGTGTTATTTCAAGTCCCTTATTGCACTTTTATACACTCTCTGGGGCAGATTTACTTACCCGGTCCATTCGCGATCCAGCAATCCAGTTTCGCAAAACACTTTTTTTTTTTTAAATGTGGCGCTTTTTTTCCGAATCCATCGGGT
The DNA here is from genome assembly GCA_019512145.1 of Engystomops pustulosus. Classification (NCBI taxonomy): domain Eukaryota; kingdom Metazoa; phylum Chordata; class Amphibia; order Anura; family Leptodactylidae; genus Engystomops; species Engystomops pustulosus. The sequence continues at coordinate 113,017,964 of CM033644.1, read as the reverse complement.
TTTCGTTTGGCCACGCCCCCTGATTTCCATTGCGTGCATGCCGGCGCCAATGCGCCAAAATCTGATCACGTGCGCCAAAATCCCGGGGCAATACAGGAAAAATCGGCGCAAATGGAAATATTCGGGTAACACGTCGGGAAAACGCGAATCGGGCCCTTAGTAAATGACCACCTCTGTGCGCATAGCCAGCGTACTATTTGCACAGGCGCATTTAATGATGATTACTTGCAATGGTTTTTACTTCCTGGTGCCACCTTATTAGTAGTATGCTATTAGGAGACTTTCTTAATTTTCGATCCTACGCCTTTGCACCAGCATATTATGCAATGATAATACACACTGATCCCGGATATTCTCCTAATGCCGTACACTACACTACAAGAAAACAGGGGTTATGTATACCTAAGTGAATATGGAGTAGATGTCAGAAGAACAAAAATTTCTGAAAACAGAACAAATGATTTTGAAATGAAGCAACAAATTTGTAAAAAAAAAAACAAAGAAATTTACATATCTTTCCTTCCAGTTGTGTTTAACTAGGCTATGAAACAAGGTGTTAATACATGCATCACATACAAATACTATAAAAGTATAAAAAGTTAAACAACCTATGAAATTATATATTCCTCTAGTTTCCCATTGTTTTGTCATTGGTTACGAATAATCTGTTTACTGTGTAGCAATGTTTATCTAAGCATGTTATCCAGAGTTCAGTGCACTTTTTTAGCAGCTGTTCTTTTAAGTCTTTTTCACTCTTCCCAGAACAAGTGGCAGAACACTCCTCTTCTCCACTCTGAAACTCTTTCAGAAGGAATTCTATTTGCCATCATTCAAATCCAGCCTTCTAAAAACACACAAAGGCCCCTTAAGAACAAAAAGGCATAAAATATAAAAAAAACTGAAAGGTTCAATAGATCCAATCTAAGCATTTTAAAATACTGTTCTGCTCTGTTGAGTTGGCAAACCTTTCACAAATGTTAGAATCAGGATGAAAGTCCAGTGACAAACAAGTTCTAATGAGGCTATTCTATGAAGATATGACATAGCATAGCAAGTTTTGGCAAAAATATTTTTATATAACGCTATTTTATGCAAATATACATTTACTTTTTTTAATTATTTTCTTTATTGGTGACAAGAACACAGACAAGAAACAGGAACACAGTCCTTATTATATCTAATACAATATAAACTTGTGTGCAAGTCACAACTCAAATAAAGTATAACATAGTTAATCAAAAAATGTAAACTTGCTTGAATGAAATGAAGACATGAAATCAAGTCCAGTCTGTCTCCCACCTTTTTCCTTTTTAATGGTGAGGAATATTGGAAAAACCCAGTATCTTCTCAGGGCCTGCAGAAGGGCCTCCAATAGAATTCAAATAAAGAGTAGAAGAGAGAAAGGAGAGAAAAATTATATAATAGGGATATAAGGATGTAGGATAAGGAATGGGGAGGATAAAGGGGTGCCCAATCCAAGGAGAAGTGAGTGGACTATGACCATCAGCAGAGTCTTATAGTGAGCGTCTGTACTCCGCAGATTGCTGGAAAAGTATCCATGGCTGCCAAGTCTGCCAAGAATTTGGCTTGTATGCCATGGATAGAAGAGGTGAGGTCCTCCATGCATGATGTCATTTATTTTCACTATTCACATGGCTATTGTGGGAGGGGTAGTCTTTTTCCACAGAATCGGGAACAGGAACTAGCCGCAATGACCAGGAAATGTGATAAAGGATGCTTGTCCGAGTCGAGATGTCACAGTGATGGGGGAGGAGAAGAGGGGGGTCCAGTGTTATTGAGTCCCCACTAATCAGCAAAATGAAACACTGCCAAAATGGGATGAGACTGCAGCAAGACCAGAATACATGGAGAAAGGGTGCCTCCTCTCCACACCTCCAACATGTGGCGGGGACCTGCAGGAATATCAAGTGTAACTTAAGGGGAACTCTGTTCCATCTGAAACCTGGAGATAATAGCGGTACTGTGGCATTGTTCGAAAAGTTTTATTTTCCACAGGTAGTTAGATATTTAAATTAGACTCCCATTGTGTTAGGTAATGAGGTCCTGGATCTTCCGGGATAGTCATTAGACAATGAAGTGTGTGTATGGAGCAGAGCATAAGCTATCAAAAGATGTCTTGGTTTGGGAGAATTGAGAAACGGGACAGCTTGAAAAAAGTAGAGCAGACATGGCAAGATGTTCATTTTGAGCACAGCACTCCATTCATTCTGCGCAAACTCCCCCATGAAAAGGCTGAGGAGCCAGTAGAAGTATCCAGGCTTAGATCTAACACTACATTGAGATCTCTCCCTAAGACTAGCACTCCTTCGCTAAACTAATCAATAAGGTCTAGAAAAGTGCCCAAGGCTTGGGCCTGACCTGTATTGGGTAGATAAAGGGAGGCAAATGTGTATACAAACTCTCCTATATTTCCCTTGACAAGAATGGAGCTTCCATCAGTGTCACACACCAGAAATGTCCACTGGACTGAATTAAAAACTAAAATTAAGCCACATGATCTCGGGTCAGTGGTATGGCTGCAATGAGCATGTGGTTCCGTCTGTCTGTGAAATTGTATGGTCTGGTTTCACTGAGGTGAGTTTCCTGAACAAAAGCAATCCATATTTTTAGCCCTCTGAGCAAATTAAAGAGTTTCTCAGGGCAGTGTAAACCCTTCACATTAAGAGAACCAAACACTAATTTGTTCTGAGATCTCCATGGCCTAGGAATCATGGGGGGGGGGATTAAGAAAAAAGTACAGAGGAGGGAAAGAAATATGTGACTAAGGGTAGATATAGAGATAAGTAGTAGATTTGTAAGAGTCAGCCAGTGACTGTAGAAGAAAAATGGGTATACCGAACGGAATCAGAAATATCCCCAAATAGAGACAAGAAGAAAAGAAAGAGGGAGGGAAACAAGCCATATATCACAATTGTCAAAACTAAGGTGAGGGATCCTCCCAAAAAGGAGGAGGTGGGGAATGTAGAAGGCTATGGAGCTGTAGTCCCGATTGGAAGCAGAAACAATTATAATCCCTCGCCCGAAGTGGTGTGTTTGCCAGTAGCGGGCAATGGAGGCACACTACTTCAGTTAGTATAACTTAATCATAAAAATAACACAGTAAATAAAGTGCAAAATGTCAGCAAGAAAGGAGGAGGATGTTTTCTGTGCACTAAAGCGCTCCTCATTGGGAGCATTACTAGCTGGGCTGTATAAATAAGTGAGATACAGGTAATGTGTCTAGGAGGAGGAAACCCATGGTCTCAAGGTAGTCACTCATTCCGACTGTGTGGTATAGTGTCCATGCGGTCATGGAGAGAAGAGGAGCAGTCCCTCAATGCACGTCCAACCACCACTAATACACCTGGACCCACACTGAGTAGTGGACCCACAGGACCACAGGACCAGCCGACACCTGGGAGCAAAGTCTAAAAGGTACTGGTTTTCACCAGAGCCTACCTCTTTGAAAGGAGTGCGACGACGTCTGGGTCGCAGGTTCACTCTGGAAAGATCTGAGACAAGCCAGTCAGGGAAGTCTACACGAAGCATATTCAAGAAACAGAAGAGACCCGAGAGGTCATCTGGCTATCTCAAGAAATATGTATTGCCATTGTGACAAACAATTATGTGAAAAGTGCGGCCCCATCTTGCTCCCAGTTCTTTTATGCGATAAAGCAGAGGTTGCAACAGCCGTCTCATTTTGAGTGTGCGGGCAGAGACATCTGGGTAAATGTGTTTTTCTGAGCCATCCAATTTGACCCTGTGTGCGTCCCTGGCTGCATACTCTGTATAATAGCATAGAATGTCTCTGGGAATGGCTTCATCAGAGTTATACATTATGGATACTCTATAAACTCCATCAGTATTTCAGAGGTAGCCGACTGGTGGAGGATGTGATAAAAAATATGCGTCAATCTTTTAAGCATGTTGTCAACAGGTGAGCGTTCCTTTTATGCGTACATTATTATGCCTGCCGCGGTCAACTAGGAAAAGTTTTAAGCGCTGTATATGCATCCTTGATTGCTTCATCTCCTGCTCCAGTACAGTAACTAGAACATTAATCGCCACAACTGACATATCGGGGTGCGAGGAGGTGAGTATATCGGCATTAAATGGCGCAGGCAGAGCTCAACTGATGAGCGTCCTCACTCTGCCATTGCCAAGCTATGCCCCCAATATACATTTACTCGAGGAACATGTATATTAAAGGAGTTTTGAGAGTTAACAGTTTTGACGTCCAGTATCATAGTAATTTAAAGGCTATCTATTTTAATACCACATATTATTATATATTTACTGCATATCTGGATTTCCATGCCCAAGTTAAAATAATAAACCTAGTAATGTGCTATAATATAGCTGTATGTCCAAAAATGACATTAATGGAACGAATTAGGATGGATTGTTAGGACAGACAAGGACGGTGAGCTATAAGGCTATACCCATTTTCCAGCTGTCCCTTCCTAATTGCCCAGCCTACTCTAAGTAGTAGGTGACAATTGCTGATGTTCCCTTCCTGCACTAAAGTGCAAACACAGAGACAAAGACTAGACAATACAAATAGTCAACAAATATGGTAGTCAACAAATAAGGGTCAGAACCAAGAGGACAATTCAGAGCAGAATTTAGCAATCAATTAAGATTTAATCAGTTAAGAAAGAAAAGAATGAGTAAAGCAGTGTTCAAACTAGCAAAGATATAAATAATGTAGAAAAAAACAAAATCACACTCATCAGCACATCCTCAATTGAGGATGGCATTGAAGCTTGAAAAGGCACAAATGTTACACCCACATTTAGAATCTATAGCTGTACCATCAATATCAGAAACAGCAGTGTCTGGGACTATTATTATACCTACTATTAGAACAAAAAACAATTGTATCCCATTTCAGGAAGCACAAGCTAGCATGTGCTTGGTGTAGAAGCACTGAATCGGCTAAGCTGAACAAACATCTGCAAGCATTTCAAGTTCCCTGCAGGAATTATTCTCCTGGTTCTTATGATACTTATGCCACTTTAATTCCGGTAATAAAGATGTAAATATTTAACAAATTCAGATAGATTCAAGTCACTACTGGGGACAAAGTATAAACCTTTTTTAAATAATCTCAGAACGTTAGGGTGTAGGGTAATTACATTCAGAATCAGAATAGCTACAGATGTCAGCCATAAAAACCCTCTGCAGGAAGCCGTATGTGAATATTTGACACTCTGGCCAGGATGAAATAGATATGCAATTTAGAGAGCCTGTTCAAGTTTTGTTACTCCTTAAAAGTGCTCAAAGGCAGAAAAGGAAATTCTAAATTTCTAAATAACTTGGACCTAACCTGAATGTTATGGAAGGACAGAGGTATAGTCACTGCCATTCTGTCAGAGACAGTGATATTAATTCACACAGTGAGAGTCTTCAGAAAGCTTCCCCTCCATGGTATGTGCACACCAATATGTATACCTTACAGGATTTTCTTTTTATCGACTGGGTTTTCAAGTTCGGCTTGGAAAGGGGACATTGGAAGCAGGAGGTGAGGGCAGCTACAGAAAAGAGTACAAAAGAGGGGGGCAGACACAGGAAAAGGGTACATTTGAGGTGGACAGCAAGAGGAAAAGAGGAAATTGGAAGAAGGGCAGCTACAGGAAAAGGAGACATTGGAAGGAGGGCAGATACAGGAAAAGGGGACATTGGAAAGGGCAACTAAATGCAAAAGGGAACATTGGAAGGGTGGGCAGATACATTAAAATGGGCTGCTACAGGAAAGTGGACATTGGAAGCAGGAGCATTATGGTACAGGAAAGGGGATATTGGGGGGATGTTATAGGAAAGATAGGAAAGGAGACATTGGCAGAAAGGGAATGCTACAGGAAAGGGGTAATTGGAATCAAGGGGGGTATGCTAAGGTAAAGAGACATTGGAAGCAGGGGGGGCAGCTGCAGTGAAGGGAACAATGAAAGTGAAGGGTATGCAACAGGAAAGGAAGAAGAAGAAAGGGTGACATGCTGCTGGAGAGAAATAAATATAAGCAGAGAGGACATGATGTAGGAAATGAGGCAATATAAGTGGGGGCAATGTTGTAGGAATGGGGGGAGGAATAAGCAAGGGAATGTTGAAAGAAAGGTGCTAATATATTCAGGGGAGCATTTTGAAGGACATGTATACCCCCAAGTAGTGGGATTTGCCATTCCTTGTGGATATTCCTGGGGAAACTCAAGTGTCTGAGATTGTCCTCATTGGTAAGGAAAAAAAACTCTGCTCCCCAAAAAACTGTCTTGACTTTATGGACTGCCTGTTTATTATTACAAGTGAGGTAACCGATTCCTGTTTAGTTAGCGCCAAGATGGGCAGTTGTTTATCTTATGTTTTTTTTCTGTGCTGCATGTGATTACCTCTGTAGGAGTAATTAAAACTCAACATTTGACCTGTTAACATTCTGTTTCATTGCCAGCCACCCAGCACCCCCAGATCGATCTCTCTCTCTCTCTTTCTATCAATATTTATAGTAATTCATATAATAACTGCAGGATCCAAAACTCTCTCAGTATAACTGTAACAAATTACTTATTACTGCACTCATTACCCTAAGGCAGTAAAGAAGGGCCAGTTGGTGCAGTTGCAACACCCCTGCCAATGCATAGGCAGGCTGGTCATTGCGAATAGCGCCCTCTCTAGGTCAGGAACTTTTAGGGGAGTCACGAACCCTCTAGGAAGGTTCTAGGTAATATTGTGTCATTTCAGCTGTAGATACTGACTGGAAAGGCAACAGTTAACTGGTGTATGTAATCATTCAATTACCTGTCTGTTATGTCAGCTGGAATGTGATTGGAGAGGTGCAACCACCTGACCAAAGGGAGTATAAAAACCCCTGCTGGGTGAGAGCAAATGGTCTTAGTCTGCCTGTATCAGCAGAGACAAGAGGAGAGTGTGCAGAACACCTTCAGTGCTGCCACAGCCAACAATCCCAAAAACTACTAGTGCCTCAGGTATACTGCCTGGAACACAGGGCAAGTCTGGAGACTTAAGCCCAGAACTGTAGCTTCCACAACTTGGACTCACCTGAGCCAGTCCTGCCTACGTCTACTGGTGTAGACCCTTCCTGCAGACCAACCCTCCATGACCACTCCAGCATACAAGAATCTGCTGTTTCATCGTGCTTGGCCATTGCCTGCTGTTCAATAAAGAACTGTAAGTTGATTTGCACAACATTCCCTCCATCTGATCCCTGGATATGGCTGCTTATCACCACAGGCTTCCCCATCCATCACCCAGGCGCTCATCCCACAGACACCTCAGGGGTTGCCACAGGGAGAAACCACTGCATCAGCCTCTCCCTCCATATTTCTTGCACACACCACCTGCTAGAGCCCTCTGGTTCCCATACCAAGCACCGTGACCACAGCGTGCCTAAGGCCGCACTAGCCAGCCACTCCGGTATTCTGGGCCCTGGCTGCCTCCAGTACCACAAGAAAAGGCTAGGTCCCGGTGGGGGATGTTGCACAGTTATTTTACAAAAGCTAATATGAGGTCATTTTACACTAATGTCATTCTGGCCCCATGGAAAGGTCAGCATAAACGTTTTGCCTCTTTTGTTTTTCTTTACTAGTAAGCAGTAGCAAGTTCTATGCAGTGTTTTTTTTAAATGTACCATTTGAGCACAATAAAAGAACAATTTTTTTATACTGTATATAAGATATCTTTCCCATTTGCATTATATATATGTGCATTACTAAATAATGTTCTAACGTGGACTTCAGTATACAAATAAATCAGGCCAGAACAAGAAATAATTCCCAGTCTCCAAACCTCAAAAGAAGTAAGCTGGAGTGATACTTGTCACAGTATAAACACTTGTTATAAAGGTTCTTTATGACCACATTTGGGTCATTGTTATCAATTAGCCATGCTTCAAAAATGTATGGACAGAACCTCCCCCTTGGATCTCAAGGAACATACTCCTCACTGACTTATAATGGCAGCCAAGAGAAATGTCTGAATAATTATGTGAAACAGAAGCACACAGTTTCTGAATGTTAGCTTTTACTCACAAATCTGAAAGAATGTTTCACACATACTGATCTTATTCCAACATGAAAGATCCACATTGTGATTTCTTCTACTCACAGAAGTCAGCTATAATATATAATTACAGCCGTGACCTCAGACTACTGTATATACTCGAGTATAAGCCGACCCGAGTATAAGCCGAGACCCCTAATTTTACCACCAAAAACTGGGAAAAACTATTGACTCGAGTGTAAACCGATGGTGGGAAATGCATAGGTCACAGCCCCCCCCCAGTATATAGAAAGCAAGCTCCCAGTAGTATACAGCCTTCCAGCCCCCAGCAGTATACAGCCAGCCCCTTGTAGTATACAGCCAGCCCCCAGTAGCATACAGCCAGCCCTCAGTAATATACAGCCACCCCCAGCAGTATACAGCTTGCCAGCCCCAAGTAGTATACAGCCTGCCAGCCCCCACTAGTATACAGTTAGGGCCAGAAATATTTGGACAGTGACACAATTTTCACGAGTTGGGCTCTGCATGCCACCACATTGGATTTGAAATGAAACCTCTACAACAGAATTCAAGTGCAGATTGTAACGTTTAATTTGAAGGGTTGAACAAAAATATCTGATTGAAAATGTAGGAATTGTACACATTTCTTTACAAACACTCCTCATTTTAGGAGCTCAAAAGTAATTGGACAAATAAACATAACCCAAACAAAATATTTTTATTTTCAATATTTTGTTGCGAATCCTTTGGAGGCAATCACTGCCTTAAGTCTGGAACCCATGGACATCACCAAACGCTGGGTTTCCTCCTTCTTAATGCTTTGCCAGGCCTTTACAGCCGCAGTCTTCAGGTCTTGCTTGTTTGTGGATCTTTCCGTCTTAAGTCTGGATTTGAGCAAGTGAAATGCATGCTCAATTGGCTCAATTGAGTGACTTGGCCATTGCAGAATGTTCCACTTTTTTGCACTCATGAACTCCTGGGTAGCTTTGGCTGTATGCTTGGGGTCATTGTCCATTTGTACTATGAAGCGCCGTCCGATCAACTTTGCAGCATTTGGCTGAATCTGGGCTGAAAGTACAGTATATCCCGGTACACTTCAGAATTCATCCGGCTACTCTTGTCTGCTGTTATGTCATCAATAAACACAAGTGACACAGTACCATTGAAAGCCATGCATGCCCATGCCATCACTTTGCCTCCACCATGTTTTACAGAGGATGTGGTGTGCCTTGGATCATGTGCCGTTCCCTTTCTTCTCCAAACTTTTTTCTTCCCATCATTCTGGTACAGGTTGATCTTTGTCTCATCTGTCCATAGAATACTTTTCCAGAACTGAGCTGGCTTCTTGAGGTGTTTTTCGGCAAATTTAACTCTGGCCTGTCTATTTTTGGAATTGATGAATGGTTTGCATCTAGATGTGAACCCTTTGTATTTACTTTCATGGAGTCTTCTCTTTACTGTTGACTTAGAGACAGAAACAACTACTTCACTGAGAGTGTTTTGGACTTCAGTTGATGTTGTGAACGGGTTATTCTTCAGCAAAGAAAGTATGCGGCGATCATCCACCACTGTTGTCATCCGTGGACGCCCAGGCCTTTTTGAGTTCCCAAGCGCACCAGTCAATTCCTTTTTTCTCAGAATGTACCCGACTGTTGATTTTGCTACTCCAGGCATGTCTGCTATCTCTCTGATGGATTTTTTCTTTTTTTTCAGCCTCAGGATGTTCTGCTTCCCCTCAATTGAGAGTTCCTTTGACTGCATGTTGTCTGGTCACAGCAACAGCTTCCAAATGCAAAACCACTCACCTGGAATCAACCCCAGACCTTTTAACTACTTCATTGATTACAGGTTAATGAGGGAGACACCTTCAGAGTTAATTGCAGCCCTTAGAGTCCATTGTCCAATTACTTTTGGTCCCTTGAAAAAGAGGAGGCTATGCAGTACAGAGCTATGATTCCTAAACCCTTTCTCCAATTTGGATGTGGAAACTCTCATATTGCAGCTGGGAGTGTGCACTTTCAGCCCATATTATATATATAATTGTATTTCTGAACATGTTTTTGTAAACAGCTAAAATAACAAAACTTGTGTCACTGCCCAAATATTTCTGGCCAAATATTTCTGTACAGCCTGCCAGCCCCTAGTAGTATAGAGCCAGCCCCCAGCAGTATATAGCCTGCCAGCCCCCAGCAGTATACAGCCTGCCAGCGCCCAGCAGTATACAGCCTGCCAGCCCCCAGCAGTATACAGCCTGCCAGCCCCAGCAGTATACAGCCTGTCAGCCCCTAGTAGTATACAGCCAGCCTGCCCCCAGTAGTATACAGCCAGCCCCCAGCAGTATACAGCCTGCCAGCCCCCCGTAGTATACAGCCAGCCCCTAGTAGTGTACAGCCAGCCCCCCCAGCACTTAAAAAAAATGAACTTATATACTCCCCCTCCGATGCTGCCAGATGTCCTTGATATTGGCACGTCCCGTCTTCTTTCTTCCCCATGGCTCTTCTTCTTTCTTCTTTCTTTTGTCATGGACGCGGCCATGTTTATCTTCCGAAGGCGCATCTATGACGCAGCCCTGCTTGACCTCATAGATGGCCTGCTGGAAGAAAACATGGCCGCGTCCATGACAGAAGAAGAGCCGCTGGGAAGAAAGAAGAGGGGACGCACCGACATCGGGGAGCCGCGCTGACATCGGAGGGTGAGTATATAAGTTTATTTTTTTTAAGTCGGTTATTTTTATATATAAAGACTCATGTATAAGCCGAGGGGATGTTTTTCAGCTCATTTTTTGTGCTGAAAAACTTGGCTTATATACATATATACGGTAATCTCAAACTTATTGGGGCACATTTACTAAGAACAGTGCATTTGTCTGTGTATAGTGCAGAGTGCACCAGATTCATGATTTCTGGCGCATGTTCTGCATGAATCTGGGGCTCCCCGCACTGCCCCAACAGAGTGCACCACATTTTTTAACATAGGGCGTGTGGCACATTTCTGTCAGACTTTGCAAGTTAAATCTGGCCCACGGTCCGGCTGAGCACCGGAACGCTCCTTCAGAGCAAAAATTTGTGTTGCATGAAGCATAGTGTAGCTTCGCCACAAAACAGGTCCTTAAATACCTGTCCGACCAGTTTGCACCTAAAAAAAAAAAAGCAAAGTCTGACAGAAAACTGGTGCATGGCCCTTAGCAAATGTGCTCCTTAGTTTTGTGAACAAAGCTAGTATAACAACTGAACTCCAATATATTAATAACTCTGATATATTCATGTCACACTGACTTTTTATTAAATTACAATAATAGATAAGTCAGGGTATGTCTGAAAGTAGATGAGCAGCAGCAAAAATCTAGACCACCGTATGTTGGAATTTTAGGGGATAATAGAGTGGGATAAAGTGTCTGTATATATTTTTTGTACCATAACCCCTGAGTAAGATGTGGTTAACTCCTTAGCTCTTCGTGTCTGATATATCGGACCCTGAGCGCAGTGACTTAGTCTCGCGACAGGGTGACATTGGTTAGGGGCGATTGAGGATTGCTAAGTCACACCCACCCGCTGACATCACAGGACCACTTTGATTGGTCCTGCGATGTCCATCGCTGAAACTGGCAATTCAATGTAGACTGGCCAGTTACAGTGATGTAAGTCATGGCAGATCTAAGTCATGAAATATTGTAAGTCAGAACAGATCTGCAGCTCTCCAACGCCACCGTTCTGAATTTGGTGGTTATGGAGAGATACGTTTGATCTATCCTGTAAGTACAGTTGCACAATCAATATAACTCCCCACCATCGTCCGTTTTTTTCTTGCGTTATGCCCCCTCTTGTCCATTTTCCCTTCCCCCAACCGCTCTTGTAGGTGCGTTGTGATAGTCGAAGTAGGAGTAGTGTATGTAGTATGTGGAGGAGATAGTAGTGCACACCGTGTGTGGAGGATGTAGTAGTTCATGCCTTATGCAGAGGATGTAGTTGTGCACATGTGGTTGAGGACTTGCTACTAAAACTGAAAAACCCTCTAAAATTCACAAAAAATAAGCAAACGTAAAAAAATATGGAGATAGAAAAAGACAAATGGCAAAAGTTTACTACAAAAAAAATTTGTAGTATGACTTTTTTTCAAAAAACTAGAACATTTGAGGGTTAGAAAATTGTCATTTTTTTTTTCCATTTTTCCTAAAAAGTTGAATTTTTACCCCCGAAAAATCTGACCAATCAGAAAAATTATACTACTAATATAAACTACAATGTGTCACGAGAAAATAATCTCAAAATCAGCTTGATAAATTAAAGTGTTAAAAATTTAGTACGGCTCGAAGAGACACTGGTTAGATTTTTAAAAAACGGGCTGAGCCTTGACGTGCAAACTGGCCGAGCCCTCTCCATAGCCGGTAAGTCTTTGCTGCATATTGCATTAAAAAAAAATTTGTACAGGAGGTTTTAATTTTTGTAAATGTATGAAAACATTATAAAACCTATACCAATTTGGTATCCCCATAATCGTACCAACCCAAAGAATAAAGTAGACATGCCATTTGGGGAGTACAGTGAAAGCTGTAAAATCCAAGCCCACAAGAAAATGTTGCAAATGCGTTTTTTCACCATTTTCACTGCATTTGGAATTTTTTTTACTGCTTCCCAGTACATATCATGGAATATTAAATACTGTCACTATGTGCAATTTGTTACGCAGAAAATAAGTTGTCACAGAGCTTTTTATGTGGAAAAATAAAAAATTTATAGATTTTCGAAGGTGGGGAGTGAAAAATGGAAGTGAAAAAACAGAAAAGGGCCAGGTCATTAAGGGGTTAAGAAAGAGAGGCTTTAAAATTATGTAAATTGCTTTAGGTTCCATTAACGCCTATGGAGCTTGGAGCCCCTCAGGCTCATTTGCATATTGTGCTTGGTGTACTATGCTTCATTTTCGTCCATGAGGTAGCACAGTAGGGAATTCCAACCCTTTCCCATTGATAACAGCTAATTCCTGGGGAACACAGTGACACTTTGTCATCAGTCTATTGTCACCTTCTAAACTATAATAAACCATATGAACATTTTATGACCAATGCTTCCTATGTTCATGTGAGCAGCAGAGCTATTAAATGCTTCTCCAATATAGCTCTGAATGCATCCTTCCTTAAGGGAACATCTATATTAATCACAGCCGAAACAATGAACTGCAACAAGGGTACAGGCTTCCAGCTGTTATGGGGGTAAAATTTGTGCTTGTCTTATAAATCATTATTTTGCACAGTACTGTGAAGCTTCTGCAGCCTAAAAGATTACATCACTAGCTAACAAGAGGATTTTCTTGCAGGGTTTCCATAGCAACAACCTGTTCCTCGCTGCTTGTGCCCAAATTCTAGAGGGATTCAATTTGCCAGTACTCCTCATTGCTGTGATGTCACATGTTTAGAAAACTAACAAACCATGAGTTTTATTGTATGCACAGTACAAAACAACATTACCCTCTGTATTATTAAGTTGACACCTGTGTGACACCAAATAAAAATGCTTTATGCTTTATTTAGTCTAAACACAGTTTTATATTTAATCGCTTACATTTAAGCATACCATCCTCTCTAAAAAAAAATGTAAATTATAAATAATAAGGGCAGTTATGAAAATCATCTTTGACAGAACAGAATTTGGAACTGCGGCTATTTTATAGAAGTTAATGAAAATTTTCCCATATGATATGACTGTAATCCATTCTGGGGAACCTATTTTTTCCTTCAGACTATGGGGGACTGATAAGTAACAGAAGAGATCTGTGTCCACCACACAGAACACATTCAGCCGGGCTACACACACAAAGAGGTCTGTGATGTGACATCCCCCTCCCAGAGAGCATTTATTCCAAATCTTGTTTACAAATGTAAGGTTCTTAAGTGTAATCAGTAATGGCAGGAGAGGCAGCTAGTATAGAGCCAGGCTAAACTGAGGAGGATAGCAAAGAAACTACTAGTCATAGGTAAAAACAAAGATGAGCTATTGATTTGTGGGGGAAAAAATTACAGTCAAGCTTTAAATCTACACTTACAAAGGTGGCCGTAAATGTCAGTCTCTCCATAAGGAGAAAAGTTTTTTCTCTGATCTGTCATCCAGACAAAACAGTACCCTACTCTGTGTTGATGAGATCCAAAAACGTCAAAACAGCACTGTTCACAGATGGAAGTGTGTTCCTTTTGGAATAGATACACTGGTTTGGCTATAGTACCATATTATTTCACTAGGCTTCTTCATTGATGTTAGAGAGGCTGCCCTACAGGGTAGCTAAGAGGCAAAGTTTTTCTTATCCCATCCTGGAAAACAGATTTGTATATTTTTTCCTGAGCAACAAGACATAGAAATGCAGCAAAAGAGAAAATATAGTTTTTTAATCTGACCGGAGCTCCAGGAATTTTCTATATGTCTTCTTATAATCCAGTGTTCGCCCGCAGTCACTGCTTGCTGTATCCTTTACTGATGGTTCGCACACTTCTACAGATCCTCTGATAAAAATATGTCACCATTCAGACCAATACCATTGCGTTACTATTCTTCCTTTCCTGCCATTGATATTGAAAACGGAACACTGGAAGAAATAGGCGTACGGATAGCGTAGTATGTCTATACATAAATATACAAATTTATAATGTAATATATCAATTTATTCCAAATCCAACATACTCACAAAATTAGTAAAAACATGCGCAAATTACAAGTGAAAACGGGACGCCAGCTTCAACAAGTCCACCCGACCCTGGATTTCGCCTCCACAGCTTCCTCCGGGGCATTGCTGGGGTTTAATCCACCTCCCTTTTTGTATACATATTTCCTTATCGCTCTAACATTAAATCATTTTCGATACATCCCAATATACATTGCAACATACAATAGCCCCCTCCTAAAAATGATATTATAAATTAGTTTATCCCTCTCTTCAATCTTTTCCTTATTTCATTCACAAATATGTATATTTCTATCCCCATATTTACTAGTATACTACTATAGCCTGTCCCCCATCCAATAATATATCTTCGGGAGATTCTAGTCCCTCCTCTCTTTGGCACAATCCAAAACACACCTCCATCAGTATCCAATAGTCAGCTAGGCGTGCTATTCATATTCTTCTATCTGCTATCCATGGACCAACACACCTCCTTCCTCAACCAATAATCTTATAGGCACGTAGTTTGTATGCACCTATCACAGGATAAGATGCAGACACACCTTCTTACTTCTCCAATACTGCAGTTGTATTTTTAGTCCTATTTTGGTGCAAGGGATTCAAATCCTCCAATCAGCAGACAATCAGACAGAAGGTTCAAATTCTCCTATCGATATCCAAACAAAAGAAACATAGGCAGAATACTCCAATCAATGGCACTCCTATCATTCTATTAACTATTAACGCACCGGCATATTTTATCCATAGTGCAATATAAAATTATAAGTGGTTCTACAGTTGTTTAGTTCTACAGACACCCTCATACTTCCTAAAAAGACCTTAAAGTTAACATTGTGGCAATGGGTAGTATTTTGTAAACCATACAGGGGTATAAACACTATATTTTCTCTAAACTAAGAATATACAATCCCAAAGTCCTCATGATACGTAATCAATGCAATCCATTAACCCGATCTCAAAAAATGTCGTAAATACATAAAATACAATCATAGCTCTTACATGTAGTGCATCAAACTTTTCACATACTATATCATAACCCAGCAATGCAGATCCAACCTTCATTTTTTTATTAATGGATCGCCGCACGCATTGGAAGCATACCGTATTTTCCGGGCCATTAGGCGCACCGGAATATAAGGCGCATCAGTCCGATGCGCCTTATATATGTAATAATTCCATATATAGCAGGATATTAGGGAGGAGAGTAAATAACCCAGAAATAAACCACATTGAACTATTTTGTCTTTGGGCTTTTCATATGGGATTTGCCACTATACCTTAGGCCTTCTCCGACCTCTGACCTTGTGGAGTCATATGTTAACCTATGACCCCTGTAGAATGTCAGTCTTGTGGTCACCTGGCTCCCCCCCTTGGGGTAGATTGGAAGACTCGATCCCATTCATACAATAGTCCTCAGCTATCGGAGAGCGAACGCTACAGACCCGGCGCGGGCGACACAGATGCGGCTGCGGAGGATGAGCCGTTCAGGGCCAGATATATCAAACCCTGGGTTACAAAAAACAAAATTAAAAAATATGCCCTCCCTCCTATCTGTTTGTGCTCTGTAACGTAATATTATATGTGTATATGTCCCCTATAATTTGTACAGCGCTATGGAATATGTTGGCGATATAGAAATTATTATTATTATTATTATACAATTTTTTTTTCCCTTAGCACTGATCTCAGATTATCCACTGTATCAAAAAAAAAAAAAATACAACTAAAAAGTAATAAATTATGTTTTATTTTTAGGAATAAATAGAAAGTAAAAAAAAACAAAACAGGAAAACGTAAGAATTAAATAAGCAGAAGAGACGGAACAAAAAGAACTTCAATAGAAAATGTATAAAAACCCCCCATAAAAATCGACATATTTTTTAAATCACTTCAGAATAAAAGAGGAGGAAATATACATTGTATCTTTTTTTTTTTTAAATTATGTTAAAAAAAAAACCAAGATTTTTTCATAAAAGATTTTTTTTTTTTGTAACTGTTTTCTTCTTCCTTTGTTTTGACTGTATTAGTACCATGTCATACGTAAGATCTGATAAGCTGAACCGTGGTGACGTGACTGCTCTATTTTTATATTTACCGTATTATTATCGTATTATTACATTTTTATGATTATTATGATTTTTTTCCATTGTAATTTCATCTCTTTTTTTTAAATGCATTTGTATTTTTTCCAGTTTTTTTCTTTTTTTACATAAATTTTTTTTTCTTCCTTTACAATCTGATTTGGCGATGGAAGGGCCGGGAGGAAATCCCGTGTAATAAGTAACCCCTTGTGTGCCAGGCCCAGCACCGACCTCCAGCACAAGGCTCTTCTGTCGTCTGGGGAATGATGGGAAAGGGAATTCATTATCAGGGGCCCCCGTGACTACCCCTGGGGGCCCCCGGCCGGCTATGTGTCACCATGTCAGGTCACTGAGGTCCTGGATGTCCTCCCTGTATAACACATCCTGGACTGATGTGAGGCCAGGCTGACAATGATGAGAGTGCTGCTCCTCTCCTATAGAGACACATTAGGAAGATCCCCAGAGCTATAGATTCCTACTCCCAAGGCTGAGGCCATAGGGGTCAATGATTGGGCTGATGATGTATATGTAGAGCCTATAGAAGATGCTGGCACAGGAGAAAACTAGCGCCATCTAGTACTCCAGTACTCAAGACCCTCCAAGCCAGAACCACAGGTTGTAGCTAACACTTATAGCAGTAGGGTTTGGCGGAGGGGGGGGGTCTTCTAACCTGAAACTTTTAACTTAGCTTATTAGAAAGAATGGAGGACTAACCAGTGACACCCCAAGACAGAGTTCTCAGGACGACACCCTATTATCAAACTGTCAGCAGTGACCCTGATGCATTGTCTGTAACCCAGCCGTCACTTACCATCATTCATAGAGAATGTTATTTAGGGGTCCGCAGTCACTCTTGGGCTCCAGAGCCTTAGGGGGCCTAACAGGTGTCCCCCTAATGAAGAGACCAGTACTATTACTATTAGATCCATTACCTATATATTACTTATATGGAGCCTGAGGTGTGATCCATTATCCTATAACCAAGTGACTAGAGATGGTTTCAGTCTGTGAGGTTCTGACTTAGTTCTGGGGTGTGAGCACCCATGGGTGCTGTGCTACCAGTGATGATGATGATGCTACCGGGTCACAGGTTGCGAAGGGCCAGTGCCCGGTACCAGTGTGCAGTCTGGACCCAGGTTTGGACCCTGTATTCCTCACACACAGGAGACCTCGCCCCGTTCAGATGAGTCCGCTCGGTGCTGTACATATAAATAGATCAGAGTGACCTTGGTGGGGTCATGTGGGTTTTAGGGGCGGCCTCCTCTCATGTCTCTATCAGTCATGTGGCTTAGGACGTGCACATCAAATAGGGTTGAAAGACATTTTTTGTGGTCTGCTCCTCTAAGTAGAAGGAGCGTTGCCTGAGGCTCGGGAAACTTCTTCCCAGGGACTTGGGAACCACAAGAGTCCGGACCAGGATTCATGACCAGGGGGGTTGCTACAGGGGGTGGGGGCGTAGTTGGCACCTCTAGGCTTCGGTACCTCAGGAAGTCCGAGGTCCTCCAGTATTATACGTGGCACATGTTATCTACGGGGAGCTGTGGTATTTCCGGGGCCCAAGCAGTATTATGTCTGAGGGCCCCTCCATATGGATTGTATTGCCCCCTGATGCCCCCCTGCCATTGTGTTGGGCAGAAGGGGGGCAGTCTTACAGATTCGACATCATAAATTGCTTTTCTGGTTAGATAACCTCTCCATGTGAGCCGACAGGGCTTAGGGGCTGAGAAATAACCTTTAAGTCCATGCTACTTAAAGGGGTTGTCCACTTTCAGCAATAACTGATATTGTTTGTTTAATGAAAAGTTCTACAATTTTCTGATTTACTTTCTGTATCAATCACTGTTCCATAGTCCTGCTATAGAAATCCAAGACTGGTCATGTGATGTCACACAGGTGCATGGCTCGTTATAACACACGGCTCTGATTACTCTCTATGAAATTAACGAGCTGTGCATCTGTGTGACATCACATGACCAGGGATATAATGAGCCATGCACCTGTGTGATATTTAGCCAAAATCCACAGCACAGAGGGGCTGGGCCGTGAAACAGTTCAATATTAAGAGGGGCAATTTGAGGACTCTCCATCCAGTACAATAATGGAATATAAATCCATATATCACAGTCCTGTGACTACTAACCACATACACAATATTATGACTACAGTTCAGTGCACAGAGCCCAGAGCACAGCAGTGTGAGGACAACCGCCCCCCCCCCTTAATGTACAAGTTACAATCTTGGGAATATGAATCAATAAATCCTAGAGCACAGCAGTGTGAGGAGATTCCCTTGAGTACAATCATTGAATATAAATCCTGGATACAATGCTGGAATATAAGTCCATATTTCACAGTCCTGTTGCTACCAACAACATACACAAAGGTCTGATTACACATCTCTGCATGGTCCACACTGGTGACACATTCCCTTTAAACAATAGTTATGGATATTGTTTCATGTAACCTTTGTCATGGATGCTAATGGCGGGTAACAAACCAAGTGTAATACTTCAGGACCTGTTCAGAGGTCCTGGGGGCATAGAAACCTTTCACCTCATGAATGGGACCTTATGGTGGGACTGGTCCCTGAAGATCATCTACTTTTCCACATTATCAGGGCGTCCGTCTGGCAGGTTTTTATTGCCTAAAGTTGTGAGATCGGACATGTGGCTTGTGCCAGTGGGGTCACCCCATGGACCTACTGTCTCTCCAGAAGTACCACAAGTGACCCAGGATGCCATTACCCAATACCTTCAGCAGGACTGGGCTACAAGGAGCGGCGCTGTGCCTCCGAGCATGGTCATTGGGGGGTACAGTGGCAACAGAGTGGGCGGTGATGTGGGCACAGTGGTTGACATGGGGGCATTGAGGCAACAGGGAGTCGATGTGGTTGTAAGTCCTGGGGACTGATTATTAGGATGCTACATGGGCACAAGTTCTAGAACCTCTGGATGTCTGGGACAGTTCTGATCTGGAACCATTGAACACTGGTGTCCATTTGGAACATCATCCCAGTCTGCCCCCACATTATGGGTGAGGGTGGACCTTGTATGTGCTATGTATAGAAGCTCGCGCTATGTATAGCAACAACAACCATCAAAGGATCCGCAAAGTCTGACAGATAAATCTGAAACAAAGGGAGAAATTTTGCAGCTGGAGATCAAAGCTTCTCGGAGGGTCACCGGTTCACAGTAATGGGGAGTCTATAGGTGCTCGGAGTGCGGAGGAACCAGATTCATTGTGTGCGGGGACTGAGTGATGACTACATTAGGATATGGAGGGGATGTAAGAGGAGGAAGAGAAGGAACAGATTGTAGGATAGATAGGAGGGACCGGATTTACCCAGTAGAGGGGGCACCCTGTCATGGTGATTTACTCCCCCCACAGCTGCCCATTACCAGACTCCCTAGGGTTACATATCATAGAGGAAGCAAAGCAGCAACACCCTCCTAATAATACACGCCTTATCCCAAGTCTGTAATGTATATCCTCTAAGACGTATAGAAGCTTCCCATCCTCAGTCTTTACTGAGGAGAAGGAAGAAGGGGAGATGCGGCTGCAGAGGGGGAAGAGGGAGCTGCATCATACAGTATGATGGGTCTTAATTCCCCACCCCGATATCTCCCTTGACCGTTCTCAGATACCTCCTTACGCTGCTAAGGCGTATATACCTGCGTGTTGTCGCTTAGCTGACCCTTCTTCATTGCCCCAATGGCCGGGACGAGTTAATGATCTGAAACGGATGAGAGTCTCATGAATATGACTCCAAAGAGAGCAGCACATTTTCTGAAAAACATGATTCCATTGGTCCTTCTTTGGCGCTACCTTGATCTGACTCGTGATTCGCTGGCCGTGGCGGATGAACCATAGCCCGGGGTTGAGCTGCGATGCTAGCGGTTGGGGGGTCATGAGTCCGCGGGATTGGACAGGAATCTGCTGTAGATTTCCAGAAGCATGGACGCAACTGCCCTTATAAGTGCGCTTTAGCCTGGGCCCGATACCTTCCCGTCCCGGCCCAACCGGCGTAGATGGTGGAGTAGTCACTACTCTTGGTGCAGAACCAATTCATGGCTTGTACGCCGGTATTCAGACATGTAAGGTCCCCCATTGTAGTCTGTATTCCTTGAACACTACGGGGGGGATCATCATGGCTTGCGCACATGAATACCGGCCTACAAGCCATGAAGTCGTTCTACTCCAACTTCTCCGCTACCTATGCCGGTTCTGGGCTGTGCAGTGGGCCAGGCTAAGAACCTGGCATAGAACTGAGTCGGATGCGCAATGCACCTGTAAATTGTGCCCACGCAGCCAGAGACCAATCAGGTTCAGGCAAGTGCTGGAGGCGGGGTTTGGATTATAAGCTGGCACATCATGTGCAAGAGTATGATACATCCCCCCCCCCCCCACATTATCTTTATGAATCTCTTTCTACCGCGGATGAGGTTATAATGCGATTTCTCAGCCAATCAATTCATTAGATGCAAGTGACATCACCGGGGCTTAGTTATAGCGACACGTGTCACAGAAGATAAATGGACGTCTCCCCGTTCCCTGCGAATAACCTCCTCTATCAGTCAGCAAGATATTAAAAATATGTCCTGTAAGCTTCCCAATATGTCCACTCCCGATATTAGATTTAGGGACGCTGATAATGTACAAAATAACGCTGGACGGATTCACAACGATTTTACGTGGTTTTTGGTTGTTTCGAATCTCATGACTTAAAAAGCATTTCTCTCCAAGATATTTCAAGATAATACAAAACAACTAAAAATCCAATATATAATGTAAAATAAACAATGAAAAATCCAATATAATATAATGCGAAATATAAGAAAAAAATTATATCACAAGGTAAAAATATAGTAAAGTATAATATGAGGGTAAAAAAAATCCAATATAATGTAAAAAAAAAAAAAAGTGATACAATATCAATTAAAATATACCGTAATATATATTTTAGGTTAATTACCGTATTTTCCGGGCCATTAGGCGCACCGGAATATAAGGCGCATCAGTCCGATGCGCCTTATATATGTAATAATTCCATATATAAGGCGCATCGGACTATAAGGCGCAGGGTCCGGGGGCGTGGCGGAGGTCCGGGGCGGAGCGGAGACCCGACGGGACGAGACGCGACGCCGAGACGAGACGCGGAACGCGTGGAAGGTGAGCGGGGAAGGTGAGGGGGAGGTGGAGAATGGCATACTTACATAGGTCCCCGCTACCGGAGACAGCAGATCTCCAGCGGGAACTGCAGACGACGCAGCAGAAGTTGTTCGTGCCGCGTGGTCTGCAGTTCCCGCTGGAGATCTGCTGCCTCCTGTAGCGGGGACCTATGTAAGTAGGGTCCGCTGCCCTCCTATAGGGCGCATCGGACTGTAAGGCGCACTTTGGATTTCCAAGGAAATCCAAGGCTTTTATGTGCGCCTTATAGTCCGGAAAATACGGTAATAGTCAAAAATAGAGATCCAGTATAACATAAAACATAATTTAAAAATAGTATGTATTATACAAGTAAAAAAATACAATCTGAAATATTGTAAAATTGATCACATCAATACAAGATATAGTTCACACACCAAAAACTACTGCCCTATGATGGGAATGTACCACCAGGATGAAGGATTGTAAAGCCAGTACACTGACATACTGGTGTGTGCCCCCTCTGTCAGGATCTGCTGTTCCTTTGGCTACTTATTCCCTTGTTTTTACAAAAAAAGGCAAACAATTATGCAAATGAGCCTGAGAGGCTTCAGGCTACATAGCTATTAATTGTGCCCGGAGCCTCTCAGGCTCATTTGCATATTGTGTTGCCTTTTTTTGGTTAAAACAAGGGCATAAGGAGCTAAAAGAAGATTGGATCCTACCTGAGGGGGCACACACCAGTATGTCAGTGTGCTTGGTTTACATATCTTGGTGGTAGATTTTCTTTATGCATTGTGAACCAAAAATATTTTGAGCTACAAGAACCATATCTTGATTAATCCCTGATCCTAGTGGTTTTTGCTCAAAAAGCAATTATAAAAATCAGGACCTTGGGAAAGCTGGGTGCATGCAGGCTGTCTATATAAACGCTTTACACTGAGCTCCCTGAACTGTCCAGGCAAGATTAATGGACCTAACCTGGATGACTCATACACAGCAGCTGGGGGATGGTGCAGCGATTGATTACTTCTGCCTGGCAGGTACAACACAGTGATGATGTATTCTCAGCTTATGCTGGGTAGGACAAGGCTGGAGCAGTACATAATGGGGCAGATTTACTTACCCGGTCCATTCGCGATCCAGCGGCGCGTTCTCTGCGCTGGATTCGGGTCCGGCCAGGATTCATTAACGTAGTTCCGCCGCCGTCCACCAGGCGGCGCTGCTGCGCTGAAAAGCATCGGAACGCACTGGAGTTCACCGGGCCGGGCTGAGTGAAGGTAAATGCAAGCTCCGCGACAGATTTTTTTTAAAAAATGCTGTGGTTTTTCCGAATCCGTCGCGTGCATGCCAGCGCCGATGCGCCACAATCCGATCGCGTGCGCCAAAATCCCGGGGCAATACAGGGGAAAACGGCGCAAATCGGAAATATTCGGGTAACTCGTCGGGAAAACGCGAATCGGGCCCTTAGTAAATGACCCCCAATGAGTCTAAGAGGAGAAGCCCTGGGGCAGCTACAGGAGCAACAGAGCCTCATTATCATAATTGTATAATTGTTTTTTCAGCAAAACGACTCGGATGAGAGATGAAACAAGATATGTTTCTGCATCATTGTAGCTACAGCATTCTCAAGGTATGTTTGCTTCATAATGCATGAAATCAAATGGTTTAAGTCAAATCATGTAATACTTCATTTCACCTGCGGGGGTGCTGCAGAATAATTGAGCGGTGGATGCTGATTTGTCTTACAGATTATAATGAAGTTGTTACAATGTTGTTACAGGAATGTCGTGTCTCCCCCCAATGAGAACGCAGCCAGGGCAAGATGGCCGTAATGTTGGCTCAGGGATGCCAAGGGGGCACTTGGCATGACAAGTACGTAGCCCAACAATGGAGGAACGATGCAGAAGCTCCGTCTTCCCTCAGAGCTGCGGGTATCACTCGGCTTCTTGTTGTATTCCGAGGTTCTGACATGAAACAACCTCCTCGTCTACAACAATGGGGACAATGGGCTTTGAGGTGCGGTGGTAATTCATCAGAGGGAAGGTCTTGATTCATCCTGCAGCGGCTCCCGCTCCTGGGCCTGATAAGCGGAGCTGCTGCGGCTGCGCTCTGGTTGTACATGGATTACGCTCCCTTTATGAATGTCATAAGAATTTATCAATCCCGGGCTCCCTGACATCTTCTCCTCTTATTCTCTGCCTCAATCACGTGTAATCAGAAGAATCGTCTTCTCAAAGTCATCTACCGGCCATCAATTCCTCCCGGAGTCTTGTGTCTCAATCAGGACTGACTCCAGATATTATCTATTATCCCCAGGAACAGTCTAGCTCCATGATTATGGAACCACTGCGGCCAATCAGTAGTCTCCGCAGAACCTCCGAGGCTTCTTCATCTTCTCTAGACTCCTCTGCTGTCCTGAAGACATCATGGATGGACATTGTGATGATGATTGTTGGATTGTGGGTGAGGAACAATCAATTTTTAGGATGAAACCCCCCCCCCCCCCAAAAAAAAGGGTGGATGTCTGATCTCCCAGTGGTTGGTCTTCTCCACTATAGTCAATTATGATGGGAGAAGAGCAAATTGACTTCTCATTGTTACTGGTCCTGGTCCTGATGGAGGTCTCTGCCTTCTCTCATCTTGGGAAAGTCAGGGGGTCTTGGTGCCCCCTTATACTGGTGCGGTGGGCTCCCAATTTATCATAGCTGGACGCCAGGAACCTGGATAAAACTGAGCTGGACTATAAGGAGATCTGCTTTGACCACTTCTCCCAGATGTTATCCATGGTCTATGACCTATCAATATTTCCAGGCTCCAAATGGCACCAGAAGCTCGTGATGCATTGTATAGAGTGGTCTGAACCAAACATCACACAATTAATAATAATAAATAATTAATAATAATCATCATAATCTTGGGAAAGTCAGGGGGTCTTGATGCCCCCTTAAACTGGCACAGTGGGCTCCCATTTTTTCATAGCTAGACCCCAGGAACCTGGATAAAACTGAGCTGGACTATAAGGAGATCTGCTTCGACCACTAATCTTGGGAAAGTCAGGGGGTCTTGATGCCCCCTTATATTGGTGCGGTGGGCTCCCAATTTATGATAGCTGGACCCCAGGAACCTGGATAAAACTGAGCTGGACTATAAGGAGATCTGCTTCGACCACTTCTCTCATGCTCTATGACCTATCAATATTTCCAGACTCCAAATGGCACCAGATGCTCGTGACGCATTGTATAGACTGGTCTGAACCAAACATCACATAATTGGGGTCCGTATTCAAATGAAGGATCTGATTCTGGTCTGATCTTGGGGGTCTGGTGTGGACATTTGTTGAGGGGATAGTGATGTTTGTGTTAGGCCTTGTATGGGGGCTGGATTATTTCACACTGTTTCTAGAGGGAGTCTGGTCGGGGGAAGATGGGGGGCTGTATTTTTTGGATCCGGTCTATGTTGTCTATGGGTCATATAAGTTCTATCTTGGGTCAGTATTCATATACGTCCGTGACATAGGGGTTACATACAGTACTAGGGGGTTGTGCCATCAGGTGTATGGCAGCTTTCATCATAAAGATGGAGAAGCCCTTGAAGCAGAGCAGACGTCCTCCTCTACATCCGCACACGACTCTCCTTCTATTTAAAGCCTTTACTCCAGACTCATCCTATAGATGTTACCGTAAATCTTCCCAAAACCTTAAAGTGCACCACCCCTGCCTTGTGAACATCTCCACAGGAGCCACTTCCCGAGTCCGTGCACTTAGAGCCTGACAGCTGCATAATAACCGCACATTTTGTTTTCAGTCTTCATTGGATTATTCCTCCGCAGACAATGTGATATTAAAGATCTCGGCATGAAGGCAACAGGTGAAGATTTATCAATCTATCTGCTCCCCCATCATGGACCAAGACGTATCCGAGTGATAGATTATAATACCGCACAGAACAGCAGAGCCTTAACTATTTACTGACCAGTGGTTCATATGTGTATAGTAGTTACATTCTTGTACATAGGAGGCAGTATTATAGTAATTATATTCCTGTACATAGGGGGCAGTATTATAGTAGTTAATCTATCCTAGTGATTCAACCCTACTACAGTTGTCAAGTATAAAATCATGCATAAAAATACCCCAAAACGGTTCGTTATAATTCCTATAACGGAATATTTTTCTAGTGAATTAGGACATTCGTTATAATTCCTATAACGGAATATTTTTCTAGTGAATTAGGACACATAAATTCATGTCCATTATGTATATATACCCATTTCATTATTACTTATGTATTCACCCCTATACCTACCTATATTATAACTAATATATTTCTAATATTAAAATTACCCCATATATTTTACATTTATCAATTAAATATACTATAATAATAATCTTTTAGGAAACATTTTAGTTCAAAATCAATATTTAATACCCTAGGTGCTAACGTGCCTAATTTATTTATCCAATAACCCTCTCTTCTACTTAGTTTGATGTTAATTTGTTCTCCTCGCCAATGTGGTTTAATTTGTTCAATTGCACAAAAAGTCCATTTGGATCTGAATTGTGAACTTTTTAAAGTGTGCTAAAACGCTATGACTCGTAAAGCCCTTTCTGATGTTACGGCAGTGTTCCGCAATTCTGGTCTTAATTTTACAACCTGTTCTTCCCACATATCCTATATTACAGGGACAAACCAGCAGGTATACTACACTACTCGTATCACAATTCATGTCACTATTTAATTGAATTTTGTGTCCATTGATTGGATTTATTCCTTTGTTTCGTTCCCTTACAAGCCTTGCATTTCCCACAACATATACACTCACCGGCCACTTTATTAGGTACACCTGTCCAACTGCTCGTTAACACTTAATTTCTAATCAGCCGGACCGCAATAGGAATACAGGGCCACCACAGGAATAAAGGACCGCCACAGGACCGCCACTGGAACACAGGACCGCCACAGGAACACAGGACCGCCACGGGAACGCCACAGGAACATGGGAACGCCACAGGAACATGGGAATACCACAGGAACATGGGAATGCCACAGGAACACGGGAAACACAGAGACGTCTGGAAACCCACAGGAAGCACGGAGGCGTCTGGAAACGCACAGGAGGAACACAAGAGGCTTTCACTTCAGTGGAATGACTTGAAGATCCGGCTGTGAGTGAAGGGAGGAGCCGGACTATAAAGGCGTGCCGGATTAGCCAGCGCCAATTAGAGGGGCGCTGGCCCTTTAGATCACAAAAAACACGCACACGGGCCTAGTCCTGGATGGGAGCAGGAGCCTGGACAAGGAAGACCGGGAAAAGAGCCGGACCAGGAGAAGGGAGAGGTGAGTGCAGGTCCGGGGACAGGTCCCGGTGTTAACAGTTACATCAGTGCGGGTCTGGGGACAGCGGAGCACCCGTGACAAGCACAGATATATACTTACAGATACAGGCAGTCCCCGGGTTACGTACAAGATAGAGTTCGGAGGTTTGTTCTTAAGTTGAATTTGTATGTAAGTCGAAACTGTATATTTTATCATTGTAGATCCAGACAAAAAAATTTTGGCCCCAGTGACAATTGGAGCTTAAACATTTTTTGCTGTAATGGGACCAAGGATTAACAATAAAGCTTGATTACAGACACCTTGCAGCTGATTATTGCAATCTGGGACTATAGTAAAGCATTCAGAAAGCTTCACCAGAGGGGTCTGTCTGTAACTATGGGTTGTCTGTAAGTCAGGTGTCCTTAAGTAGGGGACCGCCTGTATATGCATAACACAGATAAAAAATATGTCTTTGCTATGCAGATGTGTGTGTATATATATATACATATATATATATATATCTGTTATGCATTAATGTGTGTATATATATGTGCCATGCATACTATATACACTCACCGGCCACTTTATTAGGTACACCTGTCCAACTGCTCGTTAACACTTAATTTCTAATCAGCCGATCGCATGGCGGCAACTCAAGACAATGGGGCAGATTTACTTACCCGGCCCATTCGCGATCCAGGTGGCGCTGCTGCGCTGAAAAGCATCTGTACGCGCTGGAGTTCACCAGCTCGGGCTGAGTGAAGGTAAGCGCGTCCTGAGCGACACATTTTCCGTTCTTAAATGCGGCGGTTTTTCCGAATACGTCGGGTTTTCGTTCGGCCACGCCCCCTGATTTCCGTCGCGTGGATGCCGGCGCCGATGCGCCACAATCCGATCGCGTGCGCCAAAATCCTGGGACAATTCAGGTACAATCGGCGCAAATCGGAAATATTCGGGTAACACGTCGGGAAAATGCGAATCGGGCCCTTAGTAAATGACCCCCAATCTCCTGCAGTTCAAACCGAGCATCAGTATGGGGAAGAAAGGTGATTTGAGTGCCTTTGAACGTGGCATGGTTGTTGGTGCCAGAAGGGCTGGTCTGAGTATTTCAGAAACTGCTGATCTACTGGGATTTTCACGCAAAACCATCTCTAGGGTGTACAGAGAATGGTCCGAAAAAGAAAAAACATCCAGTGAGCGGCGGGTTTCCTCCTTCTTAATGCTTTGCCAGGCCTTACAGCCGCAGTCTTCAGGTTTGCTTGTTTGTGGATCTTTCCGTCTTAAGGTTGGATTTGAGCAAGTGCAAATGCATGCTCAATTGGCTCAATGAGTGACTTGGCCATTGCAGATGTTCCACTTTTTTGACTCATGAACTCCTGGTAGCTTTGGCTGTATGCTTGGGGTCATTTCCATTTTACTATGAAGCGGTCCGATTCAACTTTGCAGCATTTGGCTGAATCGGGCTGCAGAAGTTACATTATACCCGGTACACTTCAGAATTCATCCGGCTACTCTTTTGTCTGTGTTATGTCATCAATAAACAAACGTGACCACAGTACCATTGAAGCCATTGCATTGCCCATGCATCACTTTGCCTCCCCATGTTTTACAGAGGATGTGGTGTGCCTGGCTATGTGCCGTTCCCTTTCTTCTCCAAACTTTTTTTTCTTCCATCATTCTGGTACAGTTGATTTTGTTCATCTGTCCATAGAATACTTTTCCAAACTGAGCTGGCTCTTGAGGTGTTTTTTTTTCGGCAAATTTTTAATCTGGCCTGTCTATTTTGGAATTGATGAAGGTTTGCATCTAGATGTGAACCCTTGTATTACTTTCATGGAGTCTTCTCTTTATGTGACTTAGAGACAGCAACAACTACTTCACTGGAGAGGTTTTGGCTTCAGTGATGTTGTGAACGGGTTCTTCTTCAGCAAAGAAAGTATGCTGCTGATCATCCACCACTGTGTCATCCGTGGAGCCCAGGCCTTTTTTGGTTCCCAAGCGCACCAGTCAATTCTTTTTCTCCAATGTACCCGACGTTGATTTTGCTACTCCAGGCATGTCTGCCATCTCTCTGAATGGATTTTTTCTTTTTTTCCACCTCCGGATGTTTGCTTCCCTCAATTGAGAGTTCCTGTTGACGATGTTGTCTGGTCACAGAACCAGCTTCCAAATGCAAAACCCTCCCTGGAATCACCCCAGACCTTTTAACTACTTCATTGATTACAGGTTAATGAGGGAGACACCTTCAGAGTTAATTGCAGCCTTAGAGTCCATTGTCCAATACTTTTTGGTCCCTGTTGAAAAAGAGGGGCTATGCAGTACAGGCATGATTCCTAAACCCTTTCTTCCATTTGGATGTGGAAACTCTCATATTGCAGCTGGAGTGTGCACTTCAGCCCATATTATATAATAATTGATTTCTGAAACGAAATGTTTTGTGAACAGCTAAAATAACAAACAAATTGTGTCAATGCCAAATTTCGGCCAAATATTCTGTACAGCCTGCCAGCCTAGTAGTATAGAGCCAGCCCCCAGCAGTATATACCCGCCCAGCCAGCCGCCCCCAGCAGATACAGCTGGCCAGCCCCCAGCAGTATACAGCCTGCCAGCCCCAGCAGTATACAGCCTTCAGCCCCCCGCAGTATACAGTCAACCTAGCCAGCCTGCCCCAGTAGTATACAGCCAGCCCCCAGGCAGTATACAGGCTGCCAGCCCCCGTTAGTAGACAGCAGCCCTAGTAGTGTCAAGGCCAGCCCCCCCAGATTAAAAACAATGAACTATATTACTCCCTCCGATGCTGCCAGATGTCCTGATATTGGCACGTCCGTCTTCTGTCTTCCCCATGGCTCTTTTCTTCTTCTTTCTTTTTGTCATGGACGCGGCATGTTTTCTTCCACAGGCGATCTATGACGCAGCCGCTGCTGACTCATAGATGCGCGCTGCTGGAAGAAAACATGGCCCGGTCCATGACAGAAGAAGAGCCGTGGAAGAAAAGAAGAGGGGACGCACCGAACGGGAGCCGCTGCTGACATCGGGAGGGTGAGTATATAAGTTTATTTTTTTGTCGTTATTTTTATATAAAGACTCATGTATAAGCCGAGGGGATGTTTTCAGCTCATGTTTTGTGCTGAAAAACTTGGCTTATATACATATATACGGTAATCTCAAACTATGGGGGCACATTTACTAAGAACAGTGCATTTGGTCTGGGTATAGTGCAGAGTGCACCAGATTCATGATTTCTGGCGCATGTTCTGCATGAATCTGGGCTCCCCGCACTGCCCCAACAGAGTGCACCCAATTTTTTAACATAGGGCGGTGTGGCACATTTTGTCGACTTTGCAAGTAAAATCTGGCCCACGGTCGTGGCACCGGAACGCTCTCTCAGAGCAAAAATTTGGTGTTGCATGAAGCATAGTGTGATTCGCCACAAAAACAGGTCCCTTAAATAACCTGTCCGACCAGTTTGCACCTAAAAAAAAAAAGGCAAAGTCTGACAGAAACTGGTGCATGGCCTTAGCAAATGTGCTCCTTAGTTTTGTGAAACAAAGCTAGATATAACAACTGAACTCCAATATATTAATAACTCTGACTATTTCATGTCACACTGACTTTTTATTAAATACAAAAATAGATAGTCAGGGTATGTCTGAAAGTAGATGGCAGCCGCAAAAATCTAGGACCACCGTATGTTGGAATTTTAGGGGATATAGAGTGGGATAAAAGTGTCTGATATATTTTTTTGTACCATAACCCTGAGTTAGATGTGGGGTTAACTCTTAGCTCTTCGTGTCTGATATAAGGAACTGAGCGCAGTGATTGTTCTCGCGACAGGGTACATTGGTTAGGGGCCGATTGAGGATTGCTAAGTCAAACCACCCGTCTGACATCACAGGACCACTTTGATTGTCAGCGAGGTCCTATCGCTGAAAATGGCATTTTCAGGACTGGCCAGTTCACTGTGATGTAAGTATGCGATCTAAGTCAGTGAAATATTGTAGTCAGAACAGATCTGCAGCTCTCAACGCCACCGTTCTGAATTTGGGGTTATGGAGAGATACGATTGACTATCCTGTAAGTACAGTTGCAGAATTTAATATAATCCAGCACCATCGTACGTTTTTTTCTTGCGTTTATGCCCCTCTGTCAATATTCCCTCCCCAACGCGCTCGTATTAGTGCGTTGTGATAGTGAAGTGGAGTAGGTATGTATGTGTGGAGGAATAGTAGTCACACCTGTTGTGTGGAGGATGTAGTAGTATCATGCCTTATGCAGAGGATGTGTTGTGCACCCATATGCACGAGGGGTATGTAGTAGAACATGTGGTTGAGGACTTGTACTAAAACTGAAAACCCTCTAAATTCACAAAAATAAGCAAACGTACAAAAAATATGGAGATAGAAAAAAAGACAACTGGCAAAAGGTTACTACAAAAAAAATTTGTGTATGACTTTTTTTCAAAAACTAGAACATTTGAGGGTTAGAAATTGTCATTTTTTTTCCATTTTCCTAAAAATGACTTTTTACCCCCCGAAAAATCTGACCAATCAGAAAAAAAATTATACTACTAATATAACTACAATGTGTCCGAGAAAATAATCTCAAAATCACTGAGAAATTTAAATGTTAAAACTTTAGTACGGCTCGAAGGACACTGGTTAGATTTTAAAAAGGGCTGACCTTGACGTGCAAATGGCCGAGCCCTCTCCATGCGGTAGAAGTTCTATGACTGCATATTGCATTAAAAAAAAAATTTGTGAAAGGAGCGTTTTAATTTTTTAAATGTGATGAAAACATTATTAAAACCTTACCCAATTTGGCTATCCCCATAATCGTACCACCCAAGAATTAAAGTAGACATCCATTTGGGAGTACAGTGGAAGCTGTAAAATCCAGCCCACAAGAAAATGTTGCAAATGCGTTTTTTCACCATTTTCAGCCTTCTGGAATTTTTTTTACTGCTTCACAGTAATATCATGAATATTAAATACTGTCACACATGTGCACTTTGTTCGAGAATAGTGTCCAGAGTCTTTTATGTGGCAAAAATAAAAAATTTATAGATTCGAGGTGGGGATGGTGAATAATGGAAGTAAAACAGAAAAAGGGCCAGGTCATTAGGGTTAAGAAGAGGAGCTTTAAAATTATGAAATTGCTTTAGGTTCCATTAACGCTATGGAGCTTGGAGCCTCAGGCTCATTTGCATATTGTTGTGCTGGTTGTACTATGCTTCATTTTCGTCCATGAGGTAGCACAGTAGGGAATTCCAACCCTTTCCCATTGAAACAGCTAATCCTGGGGAACACCAGTGACACTTGTCATCAGTCTATTGTCACCTTTAAACTATAAGTAAACCATATGAACATTTTATGACCAATGTTCCTATTTCATGTGAGCGAGAGCTATAAATGCTTCTCCATATAGCTCTGAATGCATCTCCTTAAGGGGACATCTATATTAATCACAGCCGAAACAAGAACTGCCAAACAAGGGTACAGGCTTCCAGCTGTTATGGGGGTAAAATTTGTGCTTGTCTTATAACATATTTTTGCACAGTACTGTGAAGTCTGCAGCCTAAAAGATTACATCACTAGCTCACAGAGGGATTTTCTTGCAGGGTTTTCCATAGCAACAACCTGTTCTCGCTGCTTGTGCCCAAATTGTTCTAGAGGGATTCAATTTGCCAGTACTCCTCATTGCGTGATGTCATGTTAGAAACTAACAAACCATGAGTTTATTGTATGCACAGTACAAAACAAACATACCTCTGTATTATTAAGTTGACACCTGTGTGCAACCAAATAAAAATGCTTTATGGCTTATTTAGTCTAAACCCAGTTATATTTAATCGCTTACATTTAAGCATCCATCCTCTCTAAAAAAAATTGTAAATGATAAATAATAAGGGCAGTTATGAAAATCATCTTTGACAGAAAAGAATTGGAACTGCGGGCTATTTTATAGAAGTTAATGAAAATTTTCCCATATGATATGACTGTAATCCATTCTGGGGAACTATTTTTTTCCTTCAGACTATGGGGGACTGATAAGTAACAGGAGAGATTCGTGTCCACCACACAGAACACATCGCCGGGCTACACACACAAAGAGGTCTGTGATGTGACATCCCCCTCCCAGAGGCATTTATCCCAATCTTGTTTACAAATGTAAGGTTCTTAAGTGTAATCGTAATGGCAGGAGAGGCAGCTAGTATAGAGCCAGGCTAAACTGGGGGATAGCCAAGAAACTCTAGTCATAGGTAAAAAACATAGATGAGCTATTGATTTGTGGGGGAAAAAATACAGTCAGCTTTAAATCTACACTTACAAAGGTGGCCGTAAATGTCAGTCTTCCTAAGGAGAAAAGTTTTTTCTCTGATCTGTCATCAGACAAAAACAGTACCCTACTCTGTGTTGATGAGATCAAAAACACGTCAAAACAGCACTGTTCACAGATGGAAGGTGTTCCTTTTGGAATAGATGCACTGGTTTGGCTATAGTACCATATTATTTCACTAGGCTTCTTCATGTATGTTAGAGAGGAGCCCTACAGGGTAGCTAAGAGGCAAGTTTTTCTTATCCCTCCTGGAAAACAGATTTGTATATTTTTCCTGAGCAAACAAGACATAGAAATGCAGCAAAGAGAAAATATAGTTTTTTATATGACGGAGCTCTCCAGGAATTTCATATGTCTTCTTATAATTCCAGTGTTCGGCCCGCAGTCACTGTTGCTGTATCCTTTACTGATGGTTCGCACACTTACTAGATCCTCTGAAAAATATGTCACCATTCAGACCAATACATTGCGTTAATATTTGCCTTTCCTGCCATTGATATTGAAACGGAACACTGAAGAAGAAATAGGCGACGGATATTAGCGTAGTATGTCTATAACATAATATACAAATTATAATGTATATATCAATTTATTCAAATCCACATACTCACAAAATTGTAAAAACATGCGCAAATTACAAAGTGAAAAACGGGGACGCCAGCTTCAACAAGTCCACCCGACCCGGATTTCGCCTCCACAGCTTTGGGGCATTGCGGGGTTTAATACACCTCCCTTTTTGATACATATTTCCTTATCGCTTCTAACATGTAAATCATTTTCGATCATCCCAATACATTGCAAAATACAATAGCCCCTCCTAAAAATGATATTATAATTAGGTATCCCTCTCTTCAATCTTTTCTTATTTCATCACACAATATTATATTTCCTATCCCAATAGTTTCTAGATATCCTACTATAGCCTGTCCCCCATCAATAATATATCTTCGGGAGATTCTAGTCCCACTCTCTTTGCACAATCCAAAAAACAACTCATCAGTACCATAGTCAGCAGGCGTGCTATATATATTCTATCTGCTACCATGGACCAACACACCTCCTTCTCAACATAATCTTATAGGCAGTAGTTTTGTATGACCTATCACAGGATAGATGCAGCGACACACCTTATTCTTCTCCAATACTGCAGTTGTATTTTTTAGTCCTATTTTGGTGCAAGGATTCAAATCCTCCAATCAGCAGACAATCAGACCGAAGGTTCAATTCTCTATCGATATCCAAACAAAAGAAACCTAGGGCAGAATACTCCAAATCAATGGCACTCCTATCATTCTATTAACTATTAATCGCCCGGCATATTTTTATCCATGTGCAATAAAATTATAAGTGGTTTTACAGTGTTTAGTTCTAAAGACACCCTCATACTTCTAAAAAGACTAAGTTAACATTGTGGCAATGGGTAGTAGTTTGTAAACCAACAGGGGTTTATAAACACTAATTTCTCTAAACTAAGAATATACAATCCCAAAGCCTCATGATCGTAAATCAATGCATCCATTAAAACCGATCTCAAAAAATGTCGTAAATACATAAAAAAATCATAGCTCTTACAGTAGTGCATCCAACTTTTCACATACTCTATCATAACCAGCAATGCATATCCCAACCTTCATTTTTATTAATGGATCGCCGCACGCAATTGGACGCATACCGTTTTTCCGGGCCATTAGGCGCCACACGGAATATAAGGCATCAGTCCGATGCGCCTTATATATGTAATATTCCATAATATCGGCGCACGGAATCATAAAGCGCAGGGTCCGGGGGGTGGGCGGAGGTTCGGGCGAGCGAGGAGAACCCGACGGGACGAGACGCGACGCGACGCGAGACGAGACGCGGAACGCGTGGAAGGTGAGCGGGGAAGGTGAGGGAGGTTGGAGAATGGCATACTTACATAGGTCCCCGCTACGGAGACAGCAGATCTCAGCGGGAACTGCAGACGACGCAACAGAAGTTGTTCGTGCCGCGTGGTCTGCAGTTCACGCCGGAGATCTGCTGCCTCCTGTAGGCGGGACCTATGTAAAGTAATTGTCCGTCGCCCCCTATAGGCGCCACCGGACTATAGGCGCACTTTGGATTTCCAAAGGAAATCCAAGGCTTTTATGTGCGCCTTATAGTCCGGAAAATACGGGTAATCACATTAACCCTTCCATATCCCCTCCTCAGTCACCTTCTATCTATCCTAGTGATTCAACCTACACAGTGTCAAGTATAAATCATGCATAAAAATACCCCATAACGTTTCGTTATAATTCCATATAACGGAATATTTTCTAGTGAATAGGACCACATAACTTCATGTCCAGTATGTTATATAACCATTTCATTATTACTTATGTATCACCCCTAACCTACCTATATTAAACTATATATTTCTAATATTAAATTACCCCATATATTGTACATTTATCAATTAAATATTACTAATAAATAATCTTTAGGAAACATTTAGTTCAAAATCAATATTTAATACCCTAGGTGCTACGTGCCTAATTTATTTATCCAATAACCCTCTTTTCTACTATTTGATGTTAATTTTCTCCTCGCCAATGTGGTTTAATTTGGTCATTGCACAAAAAGTCCATTTGGAATCTGAATTGTGAACTTTTTAAGTGTGCTAAACGCTATGACTCGTAAAGCCCTTTCTGATGTTACGGAGTGTTCCGCAATTCTGGCTTAATCTATAAACCTGTTCTTCCCACATACCTTATATTACGGGACAAACCAGCAGGTAACTACACTACTCGTATCACAATTCATGTCACTATTTAATTGAATTTGTGTGTCCATTGATTGGATTTATTCCTTGTTTCGTTCCCTTACAAGCCTTTGCATTTCCCACAACATTACACTCACAGCACTTTATTAGGTACACTGGCCAACTGCTCGTTAACACTTAATTTCTAATCAGCCGATCACCATGGCGGCAAACTCAAGTCTATCCCAGGGTCACCTGATCTGGCCAGCCAACCACTGCTATCGACGTGTAAGGGTACCACGTCATGCTGGGTGGAGTGCAGAGTCTCCTGGCTTGTGATTGGCTCTGTTTCTGACCGCCAAAAAGCAAAACGGCGGGAGCTGCCATTTTCTCGAGCGGGCGAAGTATTCGTCCGAGCAACGAGCAGTTTCGAGTACGCTAATGCTCGACTGAGCATCAAGCTCGGACGAGTATGTTCGCTCATCTCTAATCCTAAACTCTTGTTTTTTTGTCTAATAGGATTTCCATTTTTCTAGAGTCTGTGTTTTTTTACTACAAAGTGGATCCTATGTTGACCTTCATTTAAGTTTTACAGGGTTTCCTCCTTCTTAATGCTTTGCCAGCCTTACAGCCGCAGTCTTCAGGTTTGCTTGTTTGTTGGATCTTTCCGTCTTAAGGTTGGATTTGAGCAAGTGCAATGCATGCTCAATTGGCTCAAGTGAGTGACTTGGCCATTGCAGAATGTTCCACTTTTTTGAACTCATGAATCCTGGTAGCTTTGGCTGTAGGGGGGGTTCATTTCCATTTGTACTATGAAGCGAGTCCGATTCAACTTTGCAGCATTTGGCTGAATCGGGGCTGCATGAAGTTACATATACCCGGTACACTCAGAATTCATCCGGCTAACTCTTTTTCTGATGTTATGGTCATCAATAAACAAACGTTGACCACAGTTACCATTTGAAGCCATTGCATTGCCCATGCAATCACTTGCCTCCCCATGTTTTACAGAGGATGTGGTGTGCCTTGGCTATGTGCCGTTCCCTTTCTTCTCCAAACTTTTTTTTTTCCATCAATTCTGGTAAGTTGATATTTGTATCATCTGTCAAGAATACTTTTCCATAACTTGAGCTGGCGTCTTGAGGTGTTTTTTTTTCGGCAAATTTTAATCTGGCCTGGTCATGTTTGGAATTGATGAAGGTTTGCATCTAGATGTGAACCCTTGTATTACCTTTCATGGAGTCTTCTCTTTATGTGACTTAGAGACAGGCAACAACTACTTCCTGGAGAGGTTTTTGGCATTCAGTTGATGTTGTGAACGGGTTCTTCTTCAGCAAAGAAAGTATGCGCGATCATCCACCACTGTGTCATCCAGGGGAGCCCAGGGCCTTTTTTGCGTTCCCAAGCGCACCAGTCAATTCATTTTTCTCCGGAATGTACCCGACGTTGATTTGCTACTCAGGATGTCTGCCATCTCTCTGAATGGATTTTTTCTTTTTTCCGACTCCGGATGTTATGCTTCCCTCAATTGAGAGTTCCTTGACGATGTTGTCTGGTCACAGAACCAGCTTCCAAGATGCAAAACCCTCCCTGGGAATCACCCCAGACCTTTTAACTACTTTCATTGATTACAGGTTAATGAGGGAGCACCTTCAGAGTTAATTGCAGCCTTAGAGTCCATTGTCCAATTTTTTGGTCCCTTTGAAAAAGAGGGGCTATGCAGTACAGGCAATGATTCCTAAACCTTTCTTCCAATTTGGGATGTGGAAACTCTCATATTGCAGCTGGAGTGTGCAACGTTCAGCATATGATATATAATAATTGATTCTGAAACGAAATGTTTTGTGAAACAGCTAAAATAACAAACAAATTGTGTCAATGCCAAATCCTTCTGGCCAATATTCGTACAGCCTGCCAGACCTAGTAGTATAGAGCCAGCCCAGCAGTATTACGCCATGCCAGGCCCCCAGCAGATACAGCTGGCCAGCCCCCAGCCAGTATACAGCCTGCCACCCCAGCAGTATACACGCCTTCCAGCCCCCCGCAGTATACAGCCTGTCACCACTCGTAGATGAAAGCCAGCCTGCCCCAGTGTATTACAGCCAGCCCCCCAGGCAGTATTACAGGGCTTTGCCAGCCCCCGTTAGTAACCAGCAGCCCTAGTAGTGTCAAGGCCAGCCCCCCCAGAATTAAAACAATGAATATATTACTCCACTCCGATGCTGCCAGATGCCGTGATATTGGCACGTCCGTCTTTGTCTTCCCCATGGCTCTTTTCTTCTTCTTTCTTTTGTCATGGACGCGGCAATGTTCTTCCACAGGCGAAATCTATGACGCAGCGCTGCTGACATCATAGATGCGCCTGCTGCTGGAAAGAAAACATGGCCCGGTCCATGACAGAAGAAGAGCCGTGGAAGAAAAGAAGAGGACGACCGAAATCGGGAGCCGCGCTGACATCGGGGAGGGTGAGTATATAAGTTTATTTTATTTCGTCGGTTATTTTTATATAAACGACTTCATGTTGTATAAGCGAGGGGATGTTTGTCAGTCATTTGTCTGAAAAATTGGCTTATATTACATATATACGGTAATCTCAACGTATGGGGCAATTTACTAAGAACAGTGCATTGGTTCTGGGTATAAGTGAGAGTGCACCAGATCATGATTTCTGGCGCAGTTCTGCATGAATCTGGGCGTCCCCGCATGCCCCAACAGAGTGCACCCAAATTTTTTAACATAGGGCGGTGTGGCACATTTTGTCGGACTTGCAAGTAAAATCTGGCCCACGGTCAGTGGCACCGGAACGCTCCTCAGAGCAAAAATTTGTGTTGCATGAAGCATAGTGTGATTCGCCACAAAAACAGGTCCTTAAATAACCTGTCCGACCAGTTTTGCACCTAAAAAAAAAAAGGCAAAGTCTGACCAGAAACATGGTTGCATGGCACTTAGCAAATTGTGCTCCTTAGTTTTGTGCAAACAAAGCACGATATAACAACTGAACTCCAATAATTAATAACTCTGATATATTCATGTCACACTGACTTTTTATTAAATTACAAAAATAGATAGTTCAGGGTATGTCTGAAAGTAGATTGAGCAGCCGCAAAAATCTAGGACCACCGTATGTTGGAATTTTAGGGGATAATAGAGTGGGATAAAAGTGTCTGATATATTATTTTTGTACCATAACCTGAGTTAGATGTGGGGGGGTTAACTCATTAGCTCTTCGGGTGTCTGAATAAGGAACTGAGCGCAGGGAATTAGTCTCGCGACAGGGTCACATTGGTTAGGGGCGATGAGGATTGCTAAGTCAAACCACCGCTGACATCACAGGACCACTTTGATTGTCAGCGAGGTCCTTCGCTGAAAATGGCAAATTAAATGTCAGGACTGGGGCCAGTTCAGTGATGTAAGTATGGCAAGATCTAAGTCAGTGAAATATTGTAAGTCCAGAACAAGATCTGCAGCTCTCAACGCCACCGTTCTGAATTTGGGGTTATTGGAGAGATACGTTGATCTTATCCTGTAAGTACAGTTGCAAAATTTAATATAAACTCCACACCATCGTACGTTTTTTTCTTGCGTTTATGCCCCTCTGTCAATATTCCTCCCCAACGGCTCTGTAGGTTAGTTGCGTTGTGATAGTGAAGTGGAGTAGGTATGTAGTGTGTGGAGGAGATTAGTACGTGCACACCGTGTTTGTGTGGAGGATGTAGTAGTAATGCCTTATGCAGAGGATGTAGTTGTGCACGCCATATGCAGAGGGGGTAGTAAGAGTAGGGAACATGTGGTTGAGGACTTGCTACCTAAAACTGAAAAACCCTCTAAATTCACAAAAATTAAGCAAACGTACAAAAAATATGGAGATAGGAAAAAAAGACAACTGGCAAAAGGTTACTACAAAAAAAAATTTGTGTATGACTTTTTTTCAAAAAAACTAGAACATTTGAGGGTTAGAAAATTGTCATTTTTTTTCCAGTTTTCCTAAAAGATGACTTTTTACCCCCGAAAAATCTGACCAATCAGAAAAAAAATTATACTACTAATATAAACTACAATGTGTCCGAGAAAATAATCTCAAAATCACTGAGAAATTTAACATCGTTAAAAACTTTAGTACGGCTCGAAGGACACTGGTTAGATTTTTAAAAAAAGGGCTGAGCCTTGACGTGCAAAAATGGCCGAGCCCTCTCCATAGCGGTAGTAGGAGTTCTATGACTGCATATTGCATTAAAAAAAAAATTTGTGAAAGGAGCGTTTTAATTTTTTAAATG
The DNA here is from genome assembly GCA_019512145.1 of Engystomops pustulosus. Taxonomy (NCBI): domain Eukaryota; kingdom Metazoa; phylum Chordata; class Amphibia; order Anura; family Leptodactylidae; genus Engystomops; species Engystomops pustulosus. The sequence continues at coordinate 112,977,414 of CM033644.1, read as the reverse complement.
TGATGAAAACATTATTAAAACCATTACCCAATTTGGCTATCCCCATAATCGTACCACCCAAGAATTAAAGTAGACATGCCCATTTGGGGAGTACAGTGGAAGCTGTTAAAATCCAGCCCACAAGGAAAATGTTGCAAAAATGCGTTTTTTCACATTTTCAGCCTTCTGGAATTTTTTTTACTGCTTCACAGTAATATCAGTGGAATATTAAATACTGTCACACGATGTGCACATTTGTTACGAGAAAATAGTGTCCAGAGTTTTTATGTGGCAAAAATAAAAAATTTATAGATTCGCAGGTGGGGATGGTGAAAATGGAAGTGAAAACAGGAAAAAGGGCCAGGCATTACGGGTAAGAACGAGGAGCTTTTAAAATTAATGAAAATTGCTTTAGGTTCCATTAACGCTTGGAGCTTGGAGCACTCAGGCTCATTTGCTAGTTGTGTTGGTGCTGGTTGTACTATGCTTCATTCGTCCATGAGGTAGCCACAGTAGGAATTCCAACCCTTTCCCATTGAAACAGGCTAATTCCTGGGGAAACCATGACACTTGTCATCAGCTATTGTCACTTATAAACTATAATAAACATATGAAACATTTTATGCCAATGATTCCTATTTCATTGAGCAGAAGAGCTATAAATGCTTCTCCAATATTAGCTCTGAATGCATCTCTTAAGGGGACATCTATATTAATCACAGCCGAAACAACGAACTGCAAAACAAGCGGTACAGTTCCAGCTGTTATGGGGGTTAAAATTTGTGCTTGGTCTTATAAATACTTTATTGCACAGTTTTTTTACTGTTGAAGCTTCTGCAAGCCTAAAGATCTACATCACTAGCTCACAGGGGATTTTCTTGCAGGGTTTTCCATAGCAACAACCTGTTCTCGCTGCTTGTGCCCAAATTGTTCTAGAGGGATTCAATTTGCCAGTACTCCTCTTGCGTGATTTGTCATGTTAGAAAACTAACAAACCATGAGTTTATTGTATGCACAGTACAAAACAAACAGTACCTCTGTAATAAGTTGACACTGGTGACAACCAAATAAAATGCCTTTATGCTTATTTAGTCTTAAACACCCAGTTATATTTAATCGCTTACATTTAAGCATTCCCATCCTCTCTAAAAAAAATTGAAATGATAAATTAATTAAGGGCAGTTATGAAAATCATTTTGACAGAAAAGAATTGGGAACTGCGGCGCTATTTTATAGAGTTAATGAAAATTTTCCCATATGATATTGACTGTAATCCATTCTGGGGAACATTTCCTTCAGACTATGGGGGATGATAAGTAACAGGAGAGATTCGGTCCACCACACAGAACACATTCGCCGGGCTACACACACAAAGAGGTCTGTGATGTGACCATCCCCCTCCCAGAGCGCATTTATCCCAATCTTGTTACAAATGTAAGGTTCTTAAGGTAATCGTAATGGCAGGAGAGGCAGCTAGTATAGAGCCAGGCTAAATGGGGGATAGCCAAGAAACTCCTAGTCATAGGTAAAAAACAAGATGAGCTTATTGATTGTGGGGGAAAAAATACAGTTCAGCTTTAAATCTAACTTACAAAGGTGGCCGTAAATGTCAGTCTTCCTAAGGAGAAAAGTTTTTTCTCTGATCTGTCATACAGACAAAAACAGTACCCTCTCTGTGTTGATGAGATACAAAAACAGTTCCAAAACAGCACTGTTCACAGATGGAAGGTGTTCCTTTTGGAAAGATGCCATGGTTGGCTATAGACCATATTATTCACTAGGTTCTTCATGTATGTTAGAGAGGAGCCCTACAGGGTAGCTAAGAGGCAAGTTTTTCTTATCCCTCTGGAAAACAGATTTGTATATGTTTGTCCTGAGCAAAAAAGAATTAGAAATGCAGCAAAGAGAAAAATAGTTTTTTATATGACGGAGCTCCTCCAGGAATTTCGATATGTCTTCTTATAATCCAGTGTTCGGCCCGCAGTCACTGTTGTGTATCTTACTGATGGTTCGCACACTTATAGATCCTCTGATAAACATATGTCACCATTCAGACCAATACATTGCGTTAATATTATGCCTTTCCTGCCATTGTTGATATTGAAGACGGAACACTGAAGAAAGGAAATAGGCGTACGGATATTAGCGTAGTATGTCTATAACATAATATACAAATTATAATGTATATATCAATTTATTACAAACTCCACATACTCACCAAAAATTGTAAAAACATGCGCAAATTACAAAGTGAAAAACGGGGACGCCAGCTTCAACCAAGTCCACGACCCGGATTCGCCTCCACAGCTTTAGGGGCATTGCGGGGTTTTAATACACCTCCCTTTTTGATAATATTCCTTATCGCTCTAAACAGTAAATCATTTTCGATCCATCCCAATATACATTGCAAATACAATGCCCCATCCTAAAAATGATATTATAACTTAGGTGATCCCTCTCTTCATCTTTTACTTATTTCATCACAAATATTTATATTTCTATTCCCAATAGTTTCCTAGAATCCTACTATAGGGCCTGTCCCCCATCAATAATATAATCTTCGGGAGATTAGTCCCTACTCTCTTTGCACAATCCAAAAAACAACTCATCAGTAGCCATTAGTCAGCAGGCGTGCTAGTATATATTCTATCTGCTACCATGGACAACACACCTCCTTCTCAACATTAATCTTATAGGCAGTAGTTTTGTATGAACCTATCACAGGATAGATGCAGGACACACCTTATTCTTCTCCAATACTTGCAGTTGTATTTTTTAGTCCTATTTTGGTTGCAAGGATCAAATCTCCAATCAGCAGACAATCAGACCGAAGTTCACATTCTCATATCGATATCCAAACAAAAGAAACCTAGGGCAGGAATACTCCAAATCATGGCACTCCTATCAATTCTATTAACTATTAACGCCCGGGCATATTTTTATGCCCATCGGCTATATAAAATTATAAGTGGTTTTACAGTGTTTAGTTCTAAAGACACCCTCATACTTCTAAAAAGACTTAAGTTACATTGTGGCAATGGGTAGTATTTGTAAAACCAGACAGGGGTATCTTATAAACACTTAATTGTCTCTAAACTAAGAATATACAATCCCAAAGCCTCATGATACGTAAATCAATTGCAATCCAAAATTTAAAACCGATCTCAAAAAAAATTGTCGTAAATACATAAAAAAATCATAGCTTCTTAAGGTAGTGCATCACAACTTTCACATTACTTCTATCATAAACCAGCAATGCAGATCCCAACCTTCATTTTTTATTAATGGATCGCCGCACGCAATTGAAACGCATGACCGTATTTTCCGGGCCATAAGGCGCCACAGGAATATAGGCATCAGTCCGATGCGCCTTATTATATGTAATCATTCCATAATATCGGCGGCAGGAATCATAAAGCCGCAGTGGTCCGGGGGGTGGGCGGAGGTTCGGGGCAGAGCGGAGACAAGAGAACCCGACGGGACGAGACGCGAGCGACGCGAGACGGACCGGAACGCGTGGAAGGTGAGCGGGGAGGAAGGTGAGGGAGGTGGAGAATGCGCTACTTACATAGGTCCCCGCTAACGGAGACAGCAGATCTCAAGCGGGAACGCAGAGACGCAGAAGAAGTTGTTCGTGCCGGTGGTCTGCCGTTCACGCCGGAGATCTGTGCCTCCTGTAGAGGGGGACTATGTAAAGTAATTTCCGATGCCACCTATAGGGCGCGCACCGGATATACGGCGCACTTTGGATTTCCAAAAGGAATCAACGGCTTTTATGTCGCCGCCTATAGTCCGGAAAATAGGGTAATCACATAACCCTTCCCCATATCTCCCATCCTCAGCACCTTCTATCTATCCTAGTGATTCAACCTCCCACAGTTCAAGTATACAATCATGCATAAAATACCACCATAACGGTTTCGTTTTATAATTGCATATTAACGGAATATTTTTCTAGTGAATTAGGACCACATAACTTCATGTCCAGTATGTTATATAAACCATTGTCATTATATTTTATTCCCCCCTATACCTTTAAAAAAAAAAAAACCCTATATTTATAACTAATATTGTTCTAAAATATTAAATTACCCCAATATTTTTACATTTATCAATAAATAATACTACAAATATAATCTTTTAGGAAACATTTAGTCAAACAATCGATTAATACCTAGGTGCTAAGTGCCTATTTATTTATCCAATAACCTCTCTTCTTCTACTAGTTGTGTTAATTGTTCTCCTCGCCAATGTGGGTTTAATTTGTTCATTGCACAAAAGTCCATTTGGACTTAATGGAACTTTTTAAGTGTGCTAAAACCTATGACTCGTAAGCCTCTGTTTGATGTTACTGCATGTTCCGGCAATTCTGGTCTTATTTACAAACCTGTTCTTCCTTTACCCACATACCTTATATTACGGGACAAACCAGCAGGTATACTAACACATACTCGTATCACAATTCATTCACTATTTAATTGAATTTTTGTCCATTGATTGGATTTATTGCCTTTGTTTCGTTTCCCTTACAAGCCCCCTTTGCATTTCCCACAACATATCACACTCACGGGCACTTTATTAGGTACACTGCCAAATCTGCTCGTTACACTTAATTTTCTAATCAGCCGATCACCATGGCGGCAAACTCAATGCATTTAGCTGTAGACTGGTCAAGACAATCTTCCTGCAGTACAAACCGAGCATCAGTAGGGGAAGAAATGTGATTTGAGTGCCTTGAAACGTGGCATAGGTTGTTGGTGCTCCGAATGGCTGTCCTGAGTATTTCAGAAACTGCTGATTACGACGTGGATTTTTCACGCACAACCATCTCAGGGTTGTACAGAGATGGTCCGAAAAGAAAAACATCCAGTGAGAGGCAGTTCTGCGTGGCGGGAAAGCCTTTTGATGCCAAGGTCCGAGGAGAATGGAAGACTGGTTCGAGCGATAGAAAAGGCACCGTGACTCAAGTCACCACCCGTTACAACCAGAGGTAGGCACGAAGAGCACTCTGAACGCACAGTTAGTCGAAACTTTGAGGGCACGATGGGCTACAGCAGCAGAATACCACACGGTTGTCACTTCTTTCACTGAGAACGGAAGCTGAGGCTACAATTTGCACAAGCTCATCAAATTGGACATAGAAGATTGGAAAAACGTTGCCTGTCTCGTGCTCCGATTTCTTGCTGCTACATTAGGATGGTAGGTCAGAATTTGGGGTCCAACAACATGAGAAAGCATGGATCCATCCTGCATTGTATAACGATCAGCTGTGGTGGTTGGTGTCCATGATGTGGGGAATTATTTTTCTTTGGCATCTTTGGCCCCTGTGTACCAAAATTGAGCTTCGTTGGCAACGCCACAGCCTCGACCTGAGTCTTGTTGCGCCATGTCCATTCCTTTATGTACCATTAATGATACCCACATCGGATGGCTACTTTCAGCGGATATGTGCCATGTCATAAAGCTGGATATCATCAGACTGGTTTCTTGACACATGACATTGCGTTCACTGTCACTCAAATGGCCTCACAGTCACCAGATCTCAACTCCATAGAGCATCTTGGGCTGTGGTTGGAACGGGAGATTCGATCATGGATTGGCAGCCGGACAAATTCTGCGGCAACTGGTGTGATGCCCATCATGTCAATATGCGACAAAATTCTGAGGTAATGCTTTCCAGTCACCTTGTTGAATCTATGCCACGAAGAATTGAGGCGGTTCTTAGGAAACGTGGTACAACCTTACGCATGGTGTACTAAAAGTGGCCGGTGATGTACATTTCTTTTCTCAGTTCTAATTGTCTAAATTCCCCCTTTGTTTCACAACTTTTAGTAGAATTAATCCCAAAGTGAGGGGGCTTTACACAAAATATAGTGGGTTTTGCTTGTAAGTTTTTTCCTCAATGGGTCTCCTTTCAACACATGACTGATATCTGTTCTTATAATACTTAATTTTAAATTTTTAGCGATTGCTTAGAGTATTTTGTGCAAAACATAGGGTTAATTTAGTATAAACACTAAAAAGATTACGGTAACGGCTCACACCTTAGTTGGCTACGGTCTTGATAGTATATTGCTAGGCCGGGTGGTCAAGGGTTAGTCCCAGTGACACTGTCCCGAATCCAGAGTCAAATATTTGAAAGTGCAGAAGGAAAACAATGGGAATCCAGCTTCCCAACACAAAAAGCTCCAAAGGAAAAGCGGCTGTTACAACGTATATTCCAAAACATTTTTTTATTCTTACAATGTTAAAAACAAAAAAAAGAACGAAAAAAGTCCATTACTCCAAAAATGTGAGAGCAACATGAATGGTTACATGCATCGGAAGACCACAAATGTACAGAGCGGTAAACGAGTTTCGACTCTCGCTGTTGTTAGTCCTTAAGTCATAGCTAATTTGCTGTAACCAGCTCAAACTTAAATGAAATGGATGCATGGCGTTTGGTGGCGGGCTTTCGGCGTGGGAATCCCCGCCCTATAGGAGGCGTTTGTCCTCACCTGTTACGTCATAGTGACGAATGAGGTGACAGTGTGTTAAAAGTTTTGCTGTCAGTATATGTATAACAAATACTGTTTATGATTGAGTCCCTTAGAAAACGAGTGTCCAAACTCAGAATCCCAGTACGTTCGCGCATTAATAACAATTCTTCCAATGCCTCCTCTATTAGGGCGTGTACATGCTCTATAGCTGTAATCAAACAATCATGACCCTAGCATTTTCTCTTTGTAGTGTCTCGAGATAACCAGATAAAATTACGGTGAACTAGAGATGGTAGTGGGATTTGCTCCCGTTATATGCTCGCAATATGGTCCTTTAATTTTCGGACCGTACAGCCCAATATTGAAGGAGCACTTGGTACAATGTATGAGATAGACTACATGTGGTCTCACATTCATGTAAGTTTTAATGTTGTTATGAAATTTTAGTAGTGACCGAGGCAAAAGAATTCTTTTAGGAGAAAATGTTACAAATGTTGCATCTAGTGCCTCCGCAACAGTAGCTACCTTTTGTTTGTACCAGATTTATTAGGAGTATTAGTAGAGAAAAAAGTGTTAGGGGACAAAATGTGGCCCATGTTCTGGCTCTAGATGAAGTAAAGGCGATTCCTTTCGGATAATACCACCTTTTAAGTATCACATCATGTCTCTAAATGGGTAAATGTCTCTAGGATTTTAATGATGTCATAGAACTGGGTGCTGTATTCCGTGGTGATGTAAGTTTAGATCTCTTTGAATTACTGTTTGTTTGGGCTGTAGATATGACAAGCGGGTTGCTTTCTGACTATGTTGAACGCTCTATTGCAGGATTGCTTTGTATAACCTCTGGTCGTAGTCTGGTTGTGATGGTATGTGATCTTGAAAAATGTTTTGTCCGTGGTACAGGCCCTCCTTGCCCTCACATATTCGCCTATGGGAGATTTTGATGGTGGTGTGGGGCATGACAACTGAGGAGTGTAACAATGTATTACGTATGTTTTTTTAACGGTAGAGCGTTGTATAAACCTTACGCCTGCAGTGTCCCCAGTTAGAGGAGTGTCAAGAAAGAAATGTTGTTGGGTTGATATTCGTAAGGTAATTTAAGGTTAAATGAATTTTGTTTTAATGTAATCCACAAATAGATCGACTGTTTTTTCCACTCCGGTCATGAATCCAGAAGGAGCACAGTAGTCTATGTACCTACATAGTTGGTTGATAGATAAATCTTCAAGTTTAGAAATAAGCTGCGCATCTGGAAATCGGCATCCTGATGGGGTCCAATGTGAAAAAAGAGCCTGAGTTTGTTAAGGCGATCTGGATTATCCAGAGGGAATAATGGTAAGGAGTTGATGCATTACTATGTTTCATCCATGTAGCATGGGAAAGGTAGTAATCAGCTCATAGAACCAAATATTTGTTTTAAAATAAAAGTCCTTTGGACCGGTGTTTGCCGGCCGTAATTAGACAGACCAAGGTGAACTGGCTTTCAAGTCTGTTCAATATATAGGCTTCAGACCGTGTTGAATGCCAACAAAAAGTGGGAAAAGCCCCCAACAATACACGATTTAGAGCATTATTTGTAAAGGATATATATTGTAGATATGCATGGAGGTCCCTGGCCAGGGAGCACGTGTTTAACCGTGGCCGTAGACAACAACTATAGTAAAACACAAAAAAGATTACAGTAACAGCTCACCCTTAGTTGGCTGGTCTTGATAGTAGTATTGCTAGGCGAGTGCAAGGTAGTACCAGTGACACTGGTCCGGAAATCCAGAGTCAAAATTTTGAAGACTGCAGAAAGGGAACAATGGGGAATCCAGCATCCCAACCAAAAGACTCCAAAGGAAAAAGCGCTGTTAAAACATATCAAAATTTTTATTCTTCACATGTTAAGAAAAAGAAGAATAGAAAAAAGTCCATTATACAAAAATGTGAGAGCAACATGAATGGTACATACATCGGAAAGACCAAAAAGTACAGTGGTACACGCGTTTCGGACTCCCGCTTGTTAGTCCTTAGGTCATGCCGGGTTTTGCTGTAACCTCGATTACAGGTAATCAATTCTTGGCCATATCCAGTTTTTTGGGGGGTTTTGTTTCTTTTCTAGAATAATGCTCTGGAGTAACCCTTTTCCCTAAATCTCTTTTTAATAATTGTTTGTTATCTATTCATCCTGCTCAATCGTACAATTCCTTCTATCCTTTTATTTGACCTCGGTTGGTATTATTAATCCATGTCTATGGTCTATTTAAATTGAATAAAACTATTCACATCCAGCGGCTTACAATAGCTTCTAGTGTTTATTATTGTTTCCCTTCCTCTAAACCAAATCAAAATCTAAAAAATGTTAGTTTTTCATCGCTCTCATATGTGAATCCTAAATTCTATTCATATATTCAATTCTCAATATACCAATGAATCACTTAAAAACCGCAATATTCTCCTTAAACCTATAGTCATAAAAATAAAATCTTCTTCCCATTTTTTCATGTACAGGTGGCGAACGATGGTGCAAATTTTGCCCCATACTGTTCCGCCAACCTGTCATAGAATTGTTGATCAAACCAAAATAGTTATGTTCTAAACAAAATTTAATTGCCTCCAATAAAAGTATCTTTTTTTTTGCCATCCGATCTCACTGATGGTCTCCAATTTCTCTTTTATGGCTTTAATACCTCATTTCTGGGGTATCGATGGTATAAAGTTGACACATCACAAGAAACATAATATGATATTATTATCCTTCGTCCTACATTTAGAGTTTTCTAGTAATTTAATCAAATGTGTTGAATCCCTTAAGTATGATTCATCTTTTTTATTGATGGCTGTAGTATCTAATCTTCCCCCAGCCGGTAATTGATGGAATTATGCCTCCACACAAATCATTGTGCACTCTGTGGGTTCCTGCTACTGCTGAAGCCACCTCCACACTATATTATTGTGTCATCTGTGGCGCGCCTGCTGCTGATGCCACCTACCACACTATATCATTGTGCCACTCTGTGGCTCCTGCTGCTATGACCGGCCACCTCGCACTATATCATTGTGCCACTCTGGGGGCTCCTGCTTCTGCTGCCGCCAGTTCCACACTCTTATTGTGCCACTTTGTGGCCTCCTGCTGCTGCCAACTGACCGCGTCTCCCTGGAACACCCTGTGATTTTTATAATCTGTTTTCACCCTCAATCGCTCATGATGTTGCCACTATGTATATTCCACTCATTCATTTGTCAAAGGAATGAAAAGCCTCAGGAGTGATACCAAAGCAGGAGTGGATATAGAAACAGAGGACATGCAAATACCCATTTACTGGTCATCTGTTTTGGATCCACTCCTGTTTGTTTTTGGTTTTAGCAATACTGATGGAGTATTGACCGATTGAAGCGGACACGGACGGACGCAATCAAGGAAAAATGATCATTGACATCATGCAGAATTACTGCTGAACCCTATCCACTCTTTGGGGGGTTTCTAAATGTATAGGGTTAACAGAACAGGTTCTGGTCGTAATCTATGGAATCATTGATGTTGGTGTAAAAGAGTGCACTCTTGTTGTTATAGTGGTATCTTGGCCCTCAGCTCAGTCCATTTGAGCTGGCACAGACGTTATCCTTGTCAGGCTGCATTCCCGCTTCCCATTCTAAGAGTGACGGCTTTCATGTGCTGTATACTAAAACAACAGCATTGTTTGAAGACCAACCATGCACCCTATGCATATTTAAGTAGGCACAACGTTCTTACAACACCCTACAGGCTCTCTGCAGCTAGGAAATACCTGTTTTTTATTGTGCATTCATCAATGGATCGCATTCCAGTCGAATCAAATTTAAAAAAAAAATTCAGAGAATCGGGACGAACCGACATTTTAACAAATTCGCCCCTCTCTATTGATGATATTCAAATATGCATCCAGTAGAGCTTTTTTATGGTAACCATCTTTCCCAGGATTACATGTCTTGTTACAGTGGTATATCAACTAAATAACTTGGCAGAAGCTTTGTGACTACCCCTGGGAAGTCACCCAATCGTAACGGATTCAACATATTGATAGAATGTACAGCTCTAGGGGTCCATGTTTACAAGTTTTTTTAATTTGAGTAGGTTTTTTGCATACGTTTTTATTACGTTTACAGATTTTTTAATTAGTCATTTAATCCTCCATATTAGTTTATAAAATTAATGTTACCAAAAAAGGAAAAATGGGGGTCTCTATTGGTAGGTTATTTGGAACTTTTTCAAGGTGGCTAATAAGCCCTAAAGCACACATAACCAAGGAGTAAAAATTAACTTTTTTAGTAATATTTATTAAACGATGAACAAAGGTGGTTTTTAAAAAAACCCAGGGTTGCATCCACATCACGTGTGCGTATGTCCTAGTGCTGATTGTACAGATCAGCCAGAATGGATGTTATGAATTGTCACATATATATTGGGGTCAGACTGTTGACTGTGGGTGATGTCTACAGTGTGAGACTCCAAAATGGAGTATATGTAGTTTATAGCTAGAGCAGGTGGATCCAATGGGGCGCAGTTCGCTTCCTCTATTTAGTTCGGGAGGGATTAATTCATTTGTTCCCCAGACGGGTTGTTTGGGGGATGTTGTTATTGTTTATTATATCCCTATGAGGGTCCGATTGGTATGACGGATGTGGATATTTAAATATTGGAGTACTTAAAGTATTTGAGAATTAATCCACAGTCAGCCCCCCAATAGGGCATACTAACTGGACGGCGCCTCTGAAAGGATTCATGTTGATTTATCACCCTGCATGCTGATTGTCAGCTAAAGCAGTCGTCTCATAACCCTGTTAATTAGACATTCACACCACACCACTCCTAGCATTGATTCTAACTGCCTCCTAAATAAATTACTAGTAAGTTCAACTGATATGTGTGCCACCCTGCTGAGTTAAAAATTGCTACTCAAGCCCCCCAATTCATAACATCCAGTCTGGCTGATCAATACAATCAGCTCTCAGGACATAACGATCACGTGATTGGATGCAACCTGTGTTTTTTATAAACCACCTTTTGTTCATCATTCATTAAATATTACTAATAATATTAAATAAAAGTTAATTTTTACTCCTTGGTTATGGTGCCTTAAGGCTTAGAAGCTGATTAAAGAAGCTTTAATTGACGAGAAAACAAGTGGAAAGATAAATATATATATTTCAGCTCTTTGTTCTTTTACCAACAATTTGTTAGAATAATGAATTCAACTATTATTTAACAGTTTTTCTTTTCATTACAATAGAAACTGTTGTTTTAATACCCATATTTTTTGGACTAAGGAGCACCATCAATAAATGCCTGCTAAACGTTTAGGTTATATATATAGTAGAAAGATACGATAATATAGATGGCCCGTAGAGGCTACAACAAGGTATGTATTAAATTTTAATAATATGTGTATTATTCTGTGACTTTTTAAAATGTTATTGTAATTACCTATTATCCATTTCAACACTACTTTCTTCAAGCAGTTCCTTTTTTAAAGCAGTCTCTGTCAAAATATTAAAGCTTTAATATAAAATTAAGCAATGTAAGTGAAAAAACTGGCATTAAAATGTCATTTGTACAAATTAATTTGTGCAACTGCTGCCAAGTTCCTATGCCCATGTAACGCTCGTGCCAAAACGCTCCCTCTATTCGTTATATAGGTGGTATTAATTTTTTGTGTTTCTTGTGTGTGAACTGTGACTTAGGTTCTGTGTTTGGATTTATTAGAGCCACCCCCTGCTCTCTGCAGTGCACCCCTGCGTGCAAGGGTACTGGCCTGATGGACAGCTGCTGCAGAGGCATGTCCAGGAAACTGCCTTATTTATCCTGCCTACTCCCATCAGACCTGCTGGTTGTTGTTCAGTCTCCTGTGTTCTCTAATGCTTTTGCTATTGGTTTGTTGCTATTCTGGTTAACCTCTGCTCTTTGTCTACCAACCATTCTATTTGCTATACGATTCTATACATATCTTTGCCCGCCATCTTGGTTTTGATTTAATTTTTTCCAACTCCACTGTCTGTCTGTATCTGTAGGGAATTTTCAAGGACCATTAATTAGGTTCATGATGGCGGGGTTTCCCTTGTAGGGCGTTATTTGCTTCCAAATACACCAGTCTTATCACTTTCTAAATAGGGTTATGAGGTGGTGTTAGATAATGAAACAACTGTAAATAAAACTCTTGTATCCTAAATAGAGATAGCGAGCACTAAATGCTCGGTACTCGTTATTCGAGACGAACTTTTCCCCGATGCTCGAGTGCTCGCTCGAATAACGAGCCCCATTGAAGTCAATGGGAGACTCGAGCATTTTTCAAGGGGACCAGGCTCTGCACAGGGAAGCTTGGCCAAACACCTGGAACCTCAAGAACAGGATGGAAACACCACGGAAATAGGACAGAACAGCAGGGGCAGCATGCATGGATGCCTCTGAGGCTGCTTAATCGCACACTTATGCCAAAACTATGGGCAACAGCATGGCATGACAGAGTGACAGAATGAAACTAGATAGCATCTAAAACATCACTAATTGACCCGACACTATAGGGGACGGCATGCAGAGGCAAGCGCAGCAGCGGCAGGCTAGAGAGTGGCATGGCGACATACACCTAAATGGACTCAGGCTTCAAACCAATGGTGGCAGAGAGGAAAACCAAAGAGGTGAGCAAGAAGCGCTCAAATAATATCGGTACATGATAAAAGTTTGCCAGTCTTTTGTGGATTACTAGCAGGGTGCGACAAAGTTACATGGAACCATGAAACAACCCAAATTCTGCCTGACACAGCTCGATAAGGGGACCATGTATGGAGGCAGTGAACTAGTAGTAGATTAAAGGTGCTGGTCAGTTAAACATGTTAGTTGGATCTTGGCATGGAGCTGGCGCTCCGCTGCCAGGCGAGCTTTCGCCAATCCAAGCCCTTGTCTCTAGGGTTACTCCCCAAACAGCACTTCTAGAAACCTTTGTAAAGATCAGTGTAGTTAGCGTTCTATAAGTTTAGGATTATGGGCGGGTGAGGGGAATGTAAACAGAAGCGCAAGAAGCGCTGTGAAATATATTGGTAAATGATAAAGTTTGCCAGATATTTTGTGGTAAACACAGCTGGGTGGCACAAAGTTAACAATTTGTTGGATGGAATCCATGAAAACAACCCAATTTCTGCCTCACACACCTCGTTTGATAAGGGACGATGTATGGAGGCAGCTATATGGACGACTTTTGGAGGTAGCAATGGAGACAACGTGGAGGCTGCTATGGAGACAATTTAATTTGGATAGTGCCTGTATGTGGCAGTCCAAAAAGTTTTCAAACCAAGGAGCAGGTAGGTGGCCTCCAGAAAATGAATAGATTGAGTGCCTGTATGTGGCAGTCCAAAAACTTTTTCAAACCAGAGGAGCAGGTAGGTGTGCCTCCAGAAAAATGGAATAGATTGAGTGCCTGTATGTGGCAGTCCAAAAAAGTTTTCAAACCAGAGAGCAGGTAGGTGGCCTCCAGAAAAATTGAATAGATTTGAGTGCCTGATGTGGCACGTCCAAAAAGTTTATCAAACAGAGGACGAGTGGTGGCCCTCCAGAAAAGTAAATGCATAAAGTTACTAGAGCTGAGCCATGTGGGTACTCAGTCAAATAAATAGCCATTCCCTGCTTTACTGTACAAAGAGGAGAGAAGGGAGAAATAGGAGGAGGAGGAGTGGATAATTATTTAGTTGAGCTTCCTCACACTGGTGGAGATTGGAAATTATGAAAATCCAGGCTTTATTCATCTTATAAGAGGTCAGCGTGTCAGCGCTGTAGTCGACAGGGTGTACGCTTATCGGTGATGTTGCCAACCAGCTGCACTAAAACCGGCTCGGACAAGATCTAGCGGCAGGGCAGGCAAGAACCTCCAAGGCTACAGCGCCAGTTCGTGCACATGTCCACTTTGAAACCAGTAGTTGTAGGAGCTGTGTGATCATTTAGACGATGGTATGGTCAGCTACGTACTCCCTCACCATCTTTCTGTAAAGATCAGCCCTACTCTGCCGAGACTGGGACAGGTGGACAGTGCTTGCTGGTGTGACATAAATGGCAAAAGCTTGTAAAGCGTACCCTTCCAGTGCTGGACAAAGCTGCCTGCTCGCCTACTCTCCCTCGCTACTTGTCCCGCAGAACTACGCACTCTGCGCTAGCGCTGTCAGAAGGGAAATACTGTTTCAGCTATTGCACCAGGGCTGTCTGGCTATTCATGCATTCTCCACTCCTTTCTTCTCCAGGGATAGAGGGAAGATTTGCTTGTAACCGTGGGTCCAGGAGAGGAACACCACGTAATCGGTGCTGGAATAAATTCTTTGAAGCGCAGGTCACGGGAAGGCAGCCTCGCATGAATCTGCCATATGCGCCAGAGTACCCAAGCGTAAGAATTCATCCCCTCACTGGCCTGATGTCAATTTCTCCTCCTCCAACTCCTCCAACTCCTCTTTCTTCTGCCCATACGCTCGTGAAGGAAGGACTCAACAATGGTCCCATCTTGTGTCTCGCAACATTCTCCTCCTCTTCCTCTCATCCTCCTCCACCTCACCTCCTCCGATATGCGCTGAGAAACAGACCTAGGTGCTTTGGCTATCACAAGGGAATCTTCTTCCCTCGTCTCTTGTGACGAGCGCAAAGCTTCTGACTTCATGCTGATCAGAGAGTTTTCAACAGGCCACCAGGAGGGATGGTGAGGCTGATGATGGCGGCATCGCGCACTGACCATCTGTGTTGACTCCTAGTACTCAGCCACCTGACGATAATCAGGACATCCACGTCCACTCCTCATGGTAGACTTGAGGAAGCTGACTGACTGACTACAGTTCTGGTGGAAGTTGACATCTGGCATTCTACATCGCTCGGCGTGCTGGTAAAACTTGGTAACATGGTCCAATGTTGAAATTCACCGTGGGCACGTCGCACAAACAGTCGGTGAGCGGGCAGTTGGAGGCGGCGCTGCGCTGCCCTGAGAGTGGCAGAGCTGTGCTGGGAACTTCTGAATGCGCACAGATGCGGCGCAACCTTCGTGAGCAAAGTCAGACAGATTGGGGTATGTCTTGAGGAAACGCTGAACTATCAGATTTAACACAGGCCAGGCAGGCCCATGTGTCAGTCTGCCGAGTTGCGAGCCCGCCAACCAGGTTACGCCGTGTCACACAAAACCATGCCGGCTTCAGGTTCAGCGGGGTGCGCAGCCACAGATCAAGTCTGCGCCGTGATGCCGTTTGTAATAGCTCTTGGGCGGTGTGCCTTTTTCCGCCTAGGCTCAGCAGTTTGAGCACCGCACTGCGTCGTTAGCGACCGGCATGCTGCTGTGTCCTAGAGCTACCGACTGATGGTTGCCCATGCCACGGATGGTAGTTCGGTGAGGAGGTGGAGGAGGGTGGGAGGAGGGAGGCATAGTAGGCCTGAAACACCTGGACGAGTAGGCCCCGCAATCCTCGGGTGCCGTATATGGACCAACCGCAGGGTCGACTCGCTCCCAGCCTCCACCAATTAACCCATGTGCCGCAGCGATATAGTGGCCCTGGCCCGGCAGCACTCGCCACGTGTCGCTGGTACAGGGTGGACCTTGTCAGAACGCGTTCGTAGGGCAGGATGATGTTTTCTGACACGTGCTGGTGGCAGGGCTGCGGACGGCACATCGGGAAAGTAGTTAGTGGCGGCTGGGGACCGAATACGGGGGGCGGCCGCCGCAGCAGGTTTGCGAAAGGCCTGGTCTCTACTAGCCTATAGGGCAGCATTCCAGGCTAAGCAATCTGGAGATGTGGACATTAAGGGCTTGGGCGTGCGGTGGGTTGCACTATATTTGGTTACGGCTAGCCAGCGTCTGGGTATGGAGAGCTGAACGTGGTGGTGGATGCTGTGGAGGATGTGAGGCGACGATGGGGTTTTTGTGGCAGGGTCCTGGGCAGGGGCTCAATATCAGCTGACACAGGGGAAGGAGCAGTGGTGTGCACGGCCGGAGGTGAACGGGCTTGTTGCCACTGAGTGGGGTGTTTAGCATTATATGCCTGCGCAATGGTGGTAGTGAAGCTATTAGTGGTGGAAACCCCTGCTGATCTGGTTTGGCAATGTTGCACACCACAGTCGTCGGTCCATCCGGTGTTTCCTTAAAAGAACCTCCAGACTCTAGCACCTCGCCGCAGGAGCCCCTCGACACGGGAGCTTCACTAGTTTGACACATTTGGCGCTGATGCACCAGCTCTGGCCCTGCCTCTCCGTCGGCCCCACCACTGCCTCTTCCAACCTGTTCTGTCGAGGACTCTCCTCCGTCTCAGAAGCACTGTGTTCACCGGCCTCCTATCAACCCAGCTTGGGTCTGTCACCTCATCATCCTCCGATCCCTCAGTCTGCTCCCCCCTCGGACTTCCTGCCCTGACAACAACTTCCCCACTGTCTGACAACCGTGTCTCCTCATCGTCGGACACCTCTTTAAACACTTCTTCCACTACGTCAAGAAGGTCATCATCACCCACAGACTGTGACTGGTGGAAAACCTGGGCATCGGAAAATTGCTCAGCAGCAACCGACAAGTGGTTTGTGGTGTGGGAAGGGTCCAGAAACAGTTCCTCAGAGTATGCCGGTTCAATGCCAAATTTTCCTGGGAGGGGCGGAGACGCGGGGAGGGAGGAGGCTGAGGTGCAGGAGCTGAGGAGGAGTGGCGATTTTCGGTGACATGGGTGGACTGCGTGGAAGACTGACTGGTGACAAATTGCTCGAGCATTGGCAATCCACGACATCACCTGTTCGCACTGTTCTGGCCTCACACTCAGCTCTAACCACGTCCCAGTAACTTCAGACATGAACCTAGGGAGTGTAGCTCTGCGGCGTTTCCCTGCTCCCTCATAAGCAGGTGGTGTCTCACCCCGCCCAGGACCACGGCCTCTGACCCCTGCAGTAGTGGACGCCCACGTCCCCGCCCTGTCCTCTAACCCTACCCCTCGGGTTAAACATTTTGAAAATGAGAGTTATAACTTTTTTTTTTTTTTTTTTTGTTTTTTTTTTGTGTTTTTAGTTTTAAAACCAAACGATCTATCCTATTGCTAGGCTATTTTCTAGCAACGTATTGAAACACACTACTATGCAGATGAGAATGACGCTGAGTTATTAAAAAAAAAACGTAAAATAAAAAAGGAAATGGCAACTGTGCCTAATTGAAATCCAACCCTAATACATTTTCCCCACTTCGGTCTTTGCGATGGATATGTGCGTCACTAAGCGCAAAACACAGCGGTCGCAAGTCTCACTACAAATTGCTCACAATTTGCTAGTAATGCACTGCAGCAAGTAAGCCACCAGCAGATCAACCAGAAATCAAATATATATAACGCTACTGTAGGCGTAGAGCCGTTTGGATTCATGGCTATTTTCTAGCCAAGTAGAAAGCACACTACTATGCCAGATGAGATGACGCTGAGTATTAAAAAAATAAACGTAAAATAAAAAGGAAATGGCAGACTGTGCCTAATTGAAATCCAACCCCTAATAAATTTTTCCCACTTCGG
Source organism: Engystomops pustulosus (assembly GCA_019512145.1). Taxonomy (NCBI): domain Eukaryota; kingdom Metazoa; phylum Chordata; class Amphibia; order Anura; family Leptodactylidae; genus Engystomops; species Engystomops pustulosus. Next base: position 112,959,448 of record CM033644.1, on the reverse strand, counting down.
TCTTTGCGATGGATATGTGCGTCACTAAGCGCAAACACACGCGGTCGCAAGTCTCACTACAAATTGCTCACAATTTGCTAGTAGATGCATGCAGCAAGTACAGCCACCAGCAGATCACCGAAATCAAATATAATCACGCTACTGTAGGCGTAAGTAAGCCGTTTGGATTCTCCTATGGCTATTTTCTAGCCAAGTATGAAAGCACACTACTATGCAGATGAGATGACGCTGAGTTATAAAAAAATAAACGTAAAATAAAAAAGGAAATGGCAGACTGTGGCCTAATTGAAATCCAACCCAATAAATTTTCCCACTTCGTCTTTGCGATGGATATGTGCGTCACAAGCCAAAACACAGCGGTCGCACAGTCTCACTACAAATTGCTCACAATTTGCTAGTAGATGCACTGCAGCAAGTAACAGCCACCAGCAGATCAACCAGAAATCAATATATATAACGCTACTGTAGGCGTAAGTAAGACCGTTTGGATTTCTCCTATGGCTATTTTCTAGCCAGTATGAAAGCACACTACTATGCCAGATGAGAGATGACGCTGAGTTATAAAAAAATAAACGTAAAATAAAAAGGAATGGGCAGACTGTGCTAATTGAAATCCAACCCCTACTATAATTTTCCCACTTCGGTCTTTGCGATGATATGTGCGTCACTAAGCGCACAAACACAGCGGTCACAAGTCTCACTACAAATTGCTCACAATTTGCTAGTAGATGCACTGCAGCAAGTACAGCCACCAGCAGATCAACCAGAAATCAATATATATAACGCTACTGTAGGCGTAAGTAAGCCGTTTGGATTCTCCTATGGCTATTTTCTAGACCAAGTATGAAAGAACACTACTATGCAGATGAGATGACGCTGAGTTTTTAAAAAATAAACGTAAATAAAAAAGGAAATGGCAGACTGTGCCTAATTGAAATCCACCCTAATAAATTTTCCCACTTCGGTCTTTGCGATGGATATGTGCGTCACTAGAGCAAAACACAGCGGTCGCAAGTCTCCATACAATGCTACAATTTGCTAGTAGATGCACTGCAGCAAGTACAGCCACCAGCAGATCAACACAAATCAAATATATATAACGCTACTGTGGCGTAGTAGCCGTTTGGATTTCTCCATTGGCATTTTCTAGCCAAGTTTAAAGCACACTACTATGGCCAGATGAGATGAGCTGAGTTATTAAAAAATAAACGTAAATAAAAAGGAAATGGCAGACTGTGCTAATTGAAATCCAACCCCTAATAAATTTTCCCACTTGGGTCTTGCGATGGATATGTGCGTCACTAAGAGCAAAACACAGCGGTCGCAAGTCTCACTCAAATTGCTCACATTTGCTAGTAGATGCACTGCAGCAAGTAAGTCAGCCACAGCAGATCAACCAGAAATCAAATATCTACCGCTACTGTAGGCGTAAGTAAGCCGTTGGATTCTCCCTTGCTATTTTCTAGGCCAGATGAACGCACACTACAATGCCAGATGAGATGACACTGAGTTATTAAAAAATAAACGTAAATAAAAGTAAATGGCAGACTGTGCCTAATTGAGAATCAACCCCTAATAATGTTCCCACTTTGGTGTTTGAGGTGGATATGTGTGTCACTAAGAGCTAACAAACGTGTAGCAAGTCCCCCTGCAAATTCCGCACAATATGTACTAGCTGCATAAAAAAAAAAAAAAGTATAACGTTATTGTAGCCCTAAGAGGGCTGTTGGGTTCTTGTAGAATCACTCCTGCCTAACACTATTCTAATAGAACACCCTAACGGCTAACCCTGACCAGCAGCAGCTCTCTCCTGCGGCATCCAGACACAGAATGATCCGAGCAGCGCGGCAGGGGCTAGTCACTCCCAGGGTCACCTGATCTGGACCGCCAACCACTGCATCGACGTGAAGGGTACCACGTCTGCTGGGTGGAGTGCGAGTCCTGGCTTGTGATTGGCTCTGTTTCTGACCGCAAAAAGCAAACGGCGGGAGCTGCCCATTTTCTCGATGCGGGCGAGTATTCGTCGCAGCAACGAGCAGTTTCGAGTACGTCATAATGCTCGGACTGAGCATCAACTCGGACGAGTATTTTCGCCTCATCTCTAATCCTAACTGCTGGTTTTTTTTGCTATAGGATTTCCATTTTTCAGGTCTGTTGGTGTTTTATACAAAGTGGATCCTATGTTGACCTTCATTTAAGTTTTACAATCTGGACAAGGAAGGGCAAAATCTGTAGGATAACTTTTGCTTTCCTCTTGTGATAAAGAATTTTAGATACACAAGAATGTGCCAGTCCAAGATAATTACTGCCTATCATGTCTACATTATTTAGAAGGATCCAATATTAAAACTTTACATTACATTTTGGCTTCGTTTCCATTTTTTCCAAATGATTTACTGACATTCTGCTGCCAATCTGTGTTCTTTGCTTGGCCCCAAGGACTTATTCATTAAAAGAAAAGGTTAGGGATAAAAAGTAATTTCAAATTGGAAAGAGAAGCATAATCTAATGTCAGAAAGTTAACACTTCAATAAGAATGACATGTCCATTCTATACACTTTAAATTTCGACAAATGCATTAAACCAAAAAACAAAGCTGTTACTTATCAAAAATAAGCCATACACCCTAATAAAGTGATGAAAGGCTGCAGAGTGTGAAAAAGATGTAGTGTTAATAAAAAGCTTGGAATAATTTCTGAAAGATTGAGTTAATATTCTACCTGGAAGGTTACCAGTTCTAAACAAAATAATTGATATTTGGGTCTTTACTAATACAAGAAACAGCTGTCAAGGCATTGACCTTAGGTCACTAGAGAGAAGATGGTAGACCTTTAATATTTATCTGTCAATATGAAGCTGCCATTCATTACAAGTAAGAAGACCACACTGGAAAAAGAGAAAATAAACATTCTGATAATGAGGTCAAGAGGGGTTCGAGGATTACTCATGGATTTTTTTTTTTACTCTTGGACCATGAAGCTTTACTTTTCATTATATCTACTTAATATGCTACATTGCCATACAGATCACCCATTAAGCTGCTGAAACCGCAAGTAGCTAGAGTTGCTTTTATTTGGTTTTGCATTTACTCATTAAGTTTGATTTCATAAGACTTATACATTTTGGAGAACCTAAAAAATGGTCCAATTTACATCCATACCTATTTTCCTTGTCCTTGTTTTCTCTGTGGGTCATCAGTTTAATGGGTGATTTTAAGAATCAAAAAAAAAAAATAGGATGCTGTCCCCTCTTTTGACAATTTTAAACAAACCCCTTAAAGACAGAATTACAAATCAGGTTTTATGTTATCGTGTAATTTCACCTTGTATATATAGGAGGAAAATATAAGTGGTGAATAAAATATAACTTTTAATGTATATGGTTAAAATGCATCTGTAAAACTCACGTGTGAATGCAAAAATGGTGAGAAAATACTCCTAGACATGTATCTGCCTAAAAAAAAATGAATTAATTCATAGATACCAGATAACCATAATGACACAGAATAAACACACGTGACATGAAAAAAATCTGGTCCCTGAAGAGTCAGGACCAATAGGAAGGTTGCAGTAGAGCTGAAAAAGGAAGCACCATCTCCCAGTCTGTACGCCTCAACATGGATGTTCAAATGACTGTAGTAGTTGGTAATTCTATGAACAGTCCATGGATGATGTAGAGGAGGAATCGTACAGGTGGGTGGAGGAACACAGGGTACAGTGTAACTGTCAGAGAAAAAGGAGGGTAGATGTGGATACAGTACAATCCCTATTACACCCTAATCAGACAGTGGACTAGTATACCCTGTGAAGCCTAACCTCGGAGCCGCAGCCCTAAAAAGCTGCTAACCCGACCGGTTGGAAAAGAGACTAGCATATGAAAGTGTTGTTTCTCTTACCTTGATAGATCACAAAGGTGCTATAGTCAAAGAATAGGATATCCCGTGTATGGCAGAGTAATCTGTCCCAAACGAGTGCATCCTGCAAGCGGTGCTCACAGTGAGGAGCGCCCGTTACCTTGGGTGAACCAGTGGGTCCCTCACGGATGTAAAAGTGTCTGAACTATTTAAAGGAGTGCATAGTGGCGCCTACCGGAAGTGCCCGCCCCTTCCCAGGACTCCAGTGAAGTCAGGCGATGTTTCTGATGCCGGCGTGCGGGCCCATGCACTGCGCAAGCCCCGTCTGCGTGTGCACTGCGCATGACCGTAGTATTGCGATGTTTAGTCCGGGATAGGGAAAAAAGCCTTGCGCATGCGCATTGAGTGTGCCGCGTTGTGCCGGCTGATCAGGATGGATATTATTGGAGCCTAGCTGCAGCAGGTGTGGTTGTATTATGCAAATAAGACCTGCTGGTGCATATGCTCCCTCACATTACAATAAGTTCTTAGGTGAGGGACAGGGGTGGGACTAGAGGCGGGATAACGTATGATAAAGCCGTTCCCCTACGTCTGCCAATTCTACATTTTAATTCTGGCTAAAATTTGCGGATACCCATATAAAAGGGATTTAAGGCTGGTGACTGGACCCATTAAGGGTAGACAAAAAGGACACGGTTTGGGATCCCCAAAAAGGGACGTGAGAACACGTGTTATGTGGACACTATAGGGTCAGAGAAAACATGCAAAACTAAGTTGTTCATTTAGGCCCTGTGGTGTCACTGTTTTTAGCCTAAAGATCCATTTTGCTTCCCTCTGTCTTAGGACCCGATCCCAGTCCCCTCCTCTGTGTGGGGGTTTTACTAGGTCGATTTCAATAAAAGTTAACCCTCTCATGTTACCATTGTGTTCATTCTGTATGTGTTTAGCTAGAGTTTTGTCACGGTTGTGTCGTATGTCACCAAGGTGGTCCCCAACCCGGAGACGGAATTCCTGGTAAGTTTTAAACACATATTGTTTCTGACAGATACAGGTTGCCAGGTAAATGACTCCCATGGAAAGACAGTTAATGAAACTGTTAATGGTGTACATGATGCCCGTAGAGCTGCTAGTAAATTCTTTACTGCTCACTATGACACTACATGCCACACAGCCGCTGCATCTGTAACAGCCGCGGATCTCTTGCTGAAGCCAAGTGCCAGCTACCTTTGGTCTTGTATAGTGACTGCGTATCACGTGATCGCAAATGTTTTGGCCCATTCTGTAAGTTATACTCGGCAGCTCTACTGCAGCCTTCCTATTGGTGAGTCCTGACTCTTCAGGGACCAGATTTTTTTCATGTCACGTGTTTATTTTGTGTCATTATGGCTATCTGGTATCTATAAATTCCCTATAGTCGCATAGGACCCATAGGTTTAGGTTTCATTTTCACATGTCTAGGAGTGTTTTCTCACCATTTTTGCATTCTCACGTGAGTTTTACAGATGCATTTTAACCACATACATTAAAAGTTATATTTTATTCACCACTTATATAACCCCTTAAAGACGCAGCATTCTTTAGTTCATTTTTCACTTCCCGCCTTCAAAAATCTATAAATTTTCCATTTTTCCGTGTATATATGAACTATATATATATTGTGAGCTATGAGTATATATTCCAAGCTATATGAGGGCTTATTTCTACACTAAACTTGCACAAAATACCAGTGATGGTATTTATTTTTCCATGCCTTGTTCTGGGAAATTCCAAATGTGTTGAAATCTTTAAAAAAACACATTTTGCACCTCAGTTTTTACGACTTTCACAGTGCGCTCCAAACATGCCTACTTTATTCTTTGGTTCTGTACCATCACAGGAATACTAAATTTAACTAAAATAAATTTCAGCATATTCTGCATATCAATAGAGGCAAATATAGAGAGACCTCTAATCATGGCACAAAATGTGAGAGACACATCAAGTGTCTTAGCTGCAAGTATAATAATGAAGAGCAAGGTCCAGTGTATTGAGAGTCCCTTGTACATTTGTGGTTCAGTTGTATGCAGTACTTCCTGTAATATAGACTGTAGAATGAAAGATATAGGTACCTAAGGTCCTAAGAATTAACATGTCATGGTAAGAACATAACCAAACATAACCATGGATCTCTTTTCAAATAGGAATTTCAGCATTTTCTAATGCTGTTCCTTTTAAATTCTTTGTGTATGGAGCTGTGTAAGATGAGCTCATAATTTCATTGCTACCATTTTGAGGACTGTAAAACCTTTTGATCACTTTTTGTAAAATTTTTATATATTGCAAATTTGGCGAAAAAGTGTTTTTTGGACATTTATTATCCGTTACAGGGTTCAATGCCAGGAATCACTGTTCCCCAATGACATCATGGGGAGCGAAAATCAAAACAAAGATGAAGGTGCCAATGCACCGCCGTCTTTTAACCCCTTGAGGATGCAGGGTTTTTTCATTCATTTTTCGCTCTCCACCTTTAAAAATCCATAACTTTTTCATTTTCCATGTAGAGAGCTGTGTGAGGACTTATTTTCTGCATAACAAATTTTCCTTCCCAATGACATTATTCTTTTTTCATGCCTTGTACTGGGAAGTTGGAAAATAAATTCTAAATGTGGTGAAACTGGCAAAAAAATGCATTTGAGTCACTTACTTGTGGGCTCAGTTTTTAAGACTTTTACTATGCGCTCCAAATAACACCTCTGCTTTATTCTTTGGTCAGGTACGATCACTGTGATACCAAATTTATATAGGTTTTATTGTGTTTTAATACATTTTCAAAAACTAAACAAATGTGTATGAATTTTTTTTCCATTTCTGGGCCTGGGGGCTAACTTTATCATACTATGGAGTACAACGCTGTGTGAGGTGTCATTTTTTTTTTTTGCAAAATGAGCTGATGTTTTCATTGCTATTTTGAGGACTGGGTGACCTTTTGATCACTTTTTATTAAATTTTTTATTTGATGTAAAATGGTGTTAAAGTACAGTTTTGGTTATTTGAACGCTATTATCTGTTATGGGGTTTAACCATGGCAATAACCGTTTTTATATTTTGATAGATTGGGCATTTTGAGATGCAATGATACCTAATTTGTTTGTTATTTTGACAGTTTATTATGTTTTGGGGCGATGATTTGAAATTTTAGTTGATTTTTATCTTTTATTATTTTTTTAAACATTTTTTAAATATATTTTTTAGACCATTTAGGGTACTTTAACTGTAGATGGTCTTATTGTTCCTAACATGTACTGCAATACTAGTATATCGCAGTATATGGCATTTTTACACAATCAAAAATATAGAAAACAGTAATTAACGTGGCAAATACTCATTGAGTAATGGAATCCCTATGTTAGTGGCCATACCAGGTCTAACACCTCCATATATAATGATAGAAAGAGCCAATGGTACCCCTTAACATGAGGGGAAAGAGGAGGGCCGTCATTGGGGACAGTGGAGCATTTAAGCATTTTTACACAGTTACATTACAATAAGCCACTGGTTAACAAAACTGCATATGTCATCATGGCAACCAATCACCACTCCCCAAGGACATTCTGAGGAGCAAAGTGGAAAGCACCGCCATCTTTTAGATGCATTGGGCGGGAAGGGTTAATACATGTGATCGGTGACACGCAATAGGTGACAGGAGATATTAGCAGTGGGTGTTTTCTGCAATATGCAGCAAACCCCACCTCTGTATGAAGAGGGCTCAGCCCAGTAGGGAGTTTATATAGTACAGTTGTTCGTAGTAAAGTGACATCACCGGACTTTACAATTGGATCACATACAGAGCTGTAGCCGCAGGCCGGTTGCACACTCCCAATTCTTTGTTAGAGGAAGGACTCTTTGCCATTTTTTCCTTTTTCTCCCAAGTATACTTTTCCTTTGACATTTGGCAGCGCCACATATAAGGATTCTGTGGAGTATACGCAAAGGAAGAAGAAAGACAAGACGCAAGCTTCAGCCGGAGCCTTTGTAGACGTAACCCACAGGTACCGAACAAACTATGACTTTACCATATGCTAATTCTATTCTTACTCCCTAGCAGTACATTAGTGTCAGCATTGATTATGATTTTAAGTATCATTCAGTAACGTTCTAGTGCCCAGTGCAGTTGTTTGTTGGTGTACAGTTCTTTATACACTAGCTACGCAAATAGTGAAGGTGTATTGTATATTTTATTTTAAGTTGAAACAGATTTTATCTCTGTTCTTCAGAAATATATGCAGGTCACCTTATAACACCATCTGCTTTCCCCTACACATCCACCTCCATTGTCCTCTGTTGCAGTCATGGTGGTAGGGAGCTATGGTATATAGTCGGTATACCAATCCTACAGTCAGGGCCAAAAGTTTTGAGAATGATGCAAATGTTACTTTTTACAAAGTCTACTGCATCAGGTTTTATAATGGCAATTTGCATATACTCCAAAATGTTATAAAGAGTGGTCAGCTTAACAGCAATTAATTGCAAAATCAATATTTGCCTAGAAAATGAACTTTTTCCCTCAAAACACATTTCAACTTCATTGCAGGCCTGCCTTAAAAGAAAGAGGTAACATTGTTTCAGTGATTGCGCCATTAACACAGGTGTGGGTGTTGATGAGGACACGGCTGGAGATCAATATGTCATGATTAAGTAAGAATCACACCACTGGACACTTTAAAAGGAGGCTGGTGCTTGGCATCATTGTTTCTCTTCTGTTAACCATGGTTATCTCATGCAGTCATCATTGCACTACACAAAACTGGCCTAACAGGGAACAGTATCACAGCTAGAAAGATTGCACCTCAGTCAACAATCTATCACATCATCAAGGAATTCAAGGAGAGAGGTTCCATTGTTGCCAAAAAGGCTCCAGGGCACCCAAAAAGGACCAGCAAGCGCCACTTAAAAGTGTTTCAGCTTCGGGATCGGGCTACCAGCAGTGCAGAGCTTGCTCAGGAATGGCAGCAGGCAGGTGTGAGTGCATCTGCACGCACTGCAAGGCCTGGTGTCAAGGAGGGCAGCAAAGAAGTCACTTCTCTCCAGAAAAAACATCAGGGACAGACTGATTTTCTGCAAAAGGTACAGGGAGGGGACTGCTGAGGACTAGGGTAAAGTAATTTTCTCTGATGAATCCCCTTTCCGATTGTTTGGAACATCTGAAAAACAGCTTGTTCGGAGAAGACAAGGTGAGCCATACCACCAGTCTTGTCTCATGCCAACTGTAAAGCATCCTGCAACCATTCATGTGTGGGGTTGCTTCTCAGCCAAGGGAATCGTCTCTCTCATAATCTTGTCTAAAAACACATCCTTGAATAAAGAATGGTACCAGAATGTCCTCCAAGAGCAACTTCACCCAACCGTCCAAGAGCAGTTTGGTGATCAACAATGCCTTTTCCAGCATGATGGAGCACCTTGCCATAAATCGAAGGTGATAACTAAATGGCTCAGGGAACAAAACATAGAGATTTTGGGTCCAGGGCCTGAAAACTCCCCAGATCTTAAACCCATTGAGAACTTGTGGTCAATCATCAAGAGACGGGTGGGCAAACAAAAACCAACAGATTGTAACAAAATGCAAGCATTGATTGTGCAAGAATGGACTGCTAACAGTCAGGATTTGGTCCAGAAGTTGATTGAGAGCATGCCAGGGAGAATTGCAGAGGTCCTGAAGAAGAAGGTCCAACACTGCAAATATTGACTTGCTGCATTAACTCATTCTAACTGTCAATAAAAGCTTTTGTTACTCTGTATGTAGCTTTCTGTATGTGATAAAAACATCTGACAAACGCACATAAAAACCATAGGGCAACAGATCATGTGAAAATATAATATTTGTGTCATTCTCAAAACTTTTGTCCATGACTGTACTTACTGATGCTAATACAGCTAACCCAGCCCCTCCTCCCCTCATGAATGAGAGAGACATATGACTTTCTAAAGAGCATTTCTGAGGGCAATATGAGGGCTTTATTTCTCTTCAAATAACACTTTCTGGTGTAGAAGCACTGAAATAATCACAATATTTTGCACAATGCAAGAAATCACAAGGGACGTGGCCATCGATGAAGTGTTTTTCCCTTTTCCAATTCCAAAAGACAGGATGTTTAAAATGATTTATCCGACATGGGCATATTAGGGCTTGTATCAATGGGTCAAGTTTTATGCTAAAACATAATGATTTAAATTTATTAGCATTTTCCTACAGCGGAGCAGAATCAAACAGCTGTTTTGCCAGTTGTTTTATAATTAAAACTTTTACACGGTTCACCATACAGTATATTAAACATGATAAAATTATTCTGTAGGTTAGTACGATTAAGGAGACACCAAACATGTACATGTTTGCTTATGTTTTACTAATTAAGCAAATAAATATTTTATTATGTAAACCGCATTTGCCTATATGTTGTCATTTTCTGAGAGCTACGTTTTTATTTCTCAATCAATAGAGGATTATTAGGGCTTGCAAGAAAAGGTAAATGTTAGATTGGTGCTTTTATAGAGTACATCTGACATTGTGATTTCTGTTATATATATTTTTGGAAGAAAGGAACCACTATAATTGCTATTTTTAATTCATTTTTATTTTTTATACCCTTCACAATGCGGGCATAATAATTTAATATCTGTTTGGCCAAGGTTGCTATGTATGCGATAATACCAATTTTGTGTGTGTGTGAGGGCTGTTATGTTTTTTTTTAACACAATAAAATTATATATAAGGAAATAAGTGATTTTTGTACAGTTTTTTCATTTATTTATGTTTTGAAAACACTTTATTTAACTTTTCTTTTAGTGTCCCGTTAGGGGACACTAGGGATACCTTGATCCCTCATATAATGCAATGTAGTAATTCTGTATTGCAATGTATTGTATCTGTCAGTCTTTTACTGACAGTTTGCCTATAAGACCCAATCTTGGACTAGGCCTAAAAGGTCACCATACATGGCAGACACAGAGTTCTTTGTCAGACCTATGGCTACCATGGCAACCCCCGGCACCTCACAATCACATTGTTGGGGGCTCTTAGCTATCACAATCGTGATTGATCGCAGCAGTTAAGGGGTTAAACTTCCCAGGTCCGCCAAGGAAAGTACTAGCGAAATAAATTGTCCAAATTAGTGGCCCATTGCCACATTAGGACAATCTATTTTATATATTTTTGTCATCAACCAGTCATTACTACAATATACCGTAACTTTTAAATTTTTTAATATATAGTACTGACCTTAATTTCTTAAAGTAATAATGGCAACTAGTTTTTATTTATTTAGCTGCTTTTTCTAGCCATAATACAAATTATAACAGTCTATTCAGTAGGACTGTCCGCTGTGTATCCACCTGACTTCTGCACAATGCAACTGATGGACACAAACCCATTTAAGGCAAGAAATCTCACTTATTAAATCTGACAGGGCACTCCTGTGATGTGAAAACCTTTTCTGGTGGCTACTTCTTGAAGCTCATCAAGAGAATGCCAAGAGCGAGCAAAGCAGTAATCAAAGCAAAAGGTGGCTACTTTGATGAGCCTAGAATATAAGACATATTTTCAGTTGTTTCACACTTAACTTGTGTTAATTCACAGCTTTGATGCCTTTAGTGTGAATATACAACATTTATAGTAATGGAAATACAGAAAACTCTTTGATTCAGAAGGGTGCTCCAAACTTTTGGTCTGTACTTTATTTGTTGAATGTAAAATAGCTGTTTAAATAGATCTGTTTTTTAAATTTAATATATAAGATTACTTGTTTTACATCATACTTTACCATTTTACTAGAATGTCAAGCAAGATCTCTAGTGTCTTGGGATCTTGCTTAAACATTCTAATATAGGAGGACTGTAAAAGTTGACCTTTTTATGTTTTTAATCACACTGAAAATTCATTAGGTAATTAATTATTTGGCATCTTTCTTATTTTTTTTCTCAGTCAGAACTGCATTTGGGATTTTAGAATAGAATAATTTAATTCATCACAGTCTACTAAATATGTTTAAGATGTCAAAAAACGAAATATGAGAGGTTGAATACTTTTTAATTAAATCCGCTTTATTATTAATCTTCACAGACAGACAGAAAAACGAAATGTAGTATAGTTATTAAATCTGCACAAGTAACTTGCACTGCAAGGCTGACACCTGTTGACTAAAAATATAGTTAGAATAGCATTTGGTATAAAATCTTATAAATTCAGAAATTTGCTTACTGTTTCGGTGTTCCAAATAAAAAGCTTAGTGACTCTCAATATATCATAGACAATGACATATATCATGCTGAACACCAATATGGTAGCTTACCAAGTGAAATATAACTTTTGTAGATTTATGTAGTGCCATGAGGCCCAAATAATATAAAAACAATCAATGCTTTAGTGGATCTGGGAGTATGCATTCAAAATAACATCTATAAAATTTCAGGCCATATTAGTGCCAAGCAGAACATATCACGGTATCATGCTATGAAATGTTCTTTTCAGAAACACAAGCATCCGACCATCCACATGATATAAGAGAAACTTGATTTTTAAGATCGGGTCATTTTATTTCAGTACTCGATGGTCCAGATGCTGGAATTTCTACTAATGGCCAATGGTCAGCATGGACACACTGACCAAGATACGACGCTCCTTACTATCACAACCTTTCTATCACAGACATTATTAATTTTTATAACATGGAGATGTCTTTGCTGGGGAAAGTCAACATAAGTCAACACAAAATATAAAACGCAGTTTTAGAGCTTTACAAAATGAGGCCTTGAGAGCAAGTCTTAAGTGTGGAACAACCCTTTATGACATCCATAAACCCTTATTGACCATATATGAACCAGGATTCTCCTTTTGCCCTCTTCACATTTGCGGGGTAAATAAAGCTTGGGCTCCATAGATTTATGCTTTTACTATAAAACAAATGTGTAAGATGACAAAGTTAAGATGAACACACATTCAAACCCCCAATAGGTCCACTGGATCACCTATTAACCTCTTAACAAGTTGGCTCTTTTGTTTTTGTGTTTACATTTTTAAAAACTTTATTATTTTTCCATATACAGAGTTGTGTGAGGGATTGTTTTGGAATACGTAGTGAAGGTATTTAATAATGGGAAGCAGGAAGAAAATGCCTAATGCGGTGAAATTAGTGCAAATGCATTTGTGCCATTTTCTTGTGAGCTCACTTTTTTATGATTTTTACTGTGTGCTCCATTAACACATCACCTTTACTCTTTGAATCAGTACAATTATGTGGATTCCATAGGCTTTTTGTGTTTTAATACATTTAAAGCTTCTTAATTAAACCTTCTTTACGAAAAAGAATTTCTTTGTATCACCATATTCTTATACCAATAACTTTTTAATACATCATTGTACAGAGCTGTGGAAAGTGTCATTATTATTGGGATGAACTGACATTTTTATTCATACCATTAGGGAACTTCTGCTGGGGACTTTGCCGTGGCAGTTGAAAAGTTAACAACCATGATCGGTGCCAGCATATTGCAGCAAACATCCAGCTTAGATGAAGAGGGCTCAGCCCATGCTCAGCAACTTGGGCTTCCATAACATCAGGGGTATAATTTAAGGAGGTGCAGAGGGTTCAGTTGCACCTGACCCAATAGGCTTAGTCCAATAAGAGATAACTAGTACTATAAACTTGTGTTTATACATTTCTGTGTTCAAACATTTACAGTTGGTTTTATATAATATTCAATTTTTTTGAGATAATGACTTTTGGGTTTTCCTTGGCTGTAAACCATAATCATCAACATTAAAATAAATAAACACTTGAAGAAGTTCACGCTGATTATAATAACTCGTATAAAATATGAGTTTCTCTTTTTTAAATTGCATTACTGAAAAAAAAAACTTTTTGCTGATATCATGATTTATTGAGATGCACCTGTATGTGCTTAATATACACTATTGCTACTATTATTGCCACCTCCTCCAACTCCAGCTCTTTGCATCCCTTAAAAGAAATGTACCACTTGGATAGCCAGCTATTTAAGTAGACACGTACTGGTCTGCATTTCCATACTGATACAGGATCATAGTGGGGCTAAATTGCCAACCCTGACAGGTCCAATGAAACAAGACCTATTACAGGAAGGTACCACTTGTATAGTTAGATTTTAACCAAAGAAACTTACTGGTTGGCATTTTGAAAATGATACAGATCATACGTTCAATAGTCCTAAAACTGTGTCATTTTGGCACACATGAAATATAACAGCAGATCAGATGCCTGTATTCCACAGAAGTTGGCACAACCACATGTCTCAAAATCTTCCAGTAGCCGGAAACATGTAAGAAACCAGCATATATCTCAATGAATCAACGATGGTGCTCAAATGATTACCAAGAATGTTTGCAAATGGAGAAATGAAGACAACACTCACCAAAATTGATTCTTCTATATTGATCAGCGATAGAACAGGGAGGTAAAAACAGACACAAAATTGCAGCAACGGGCCATTTTGGGCACTCCTGAAATTAGTCTAGCCGTACATAGGACGCTGAAAGGTATGGCAGGTTAAATACCCATCCAAAAGAGTCATTGGTTTAAATGTGTCACATGCTTTGAGGTGTGTATGTAGTGACATGACCCTGTCAGCTGAGGGGGCAAAAGGGCATGGTACTCAACAAACTCCACCTCCATGGTTTGACCCGGCAAAGCCACTTGCACATACTCATTAAAAGAAACAATATATAACATACACAAATCATTAACAGTAGACATATTAAAACAAAAGTTGCATTCAGAAACATACTTGAATGGAACACATTCTTTTTCGTTGAGCACTCTAAAGACCAATATTTCACCTATCGTAAAAGATCACCTTACAATTATAGTATATATGAATGGCGAGAATTATAAAAACTAATACATAGTCATAATTAATATTACAGAAAAACTGCCATATCATTAAGCCTTTGGCCTCTGTCTTTAGAATCCATCTCTCTTCTCTGCAGAGTGACTCTCACCACAGCCTTTAAGAATAACTCTTTCTATACCAAATTTAAGTACGCCTGTATTACATTTATGTTCAGTAGGTACGAGACAAGGATTTGTATTGTTCTCTAAATCTAATATATAGGAGTCTTATTGTCTTCCCAATTTTGAAACAGTTACAGGGCAAAAAAACTACATACATCAAATTGATAAACTGTAGCTGTAGCACCACCTATATTAATATTTCTCGTCTTTAGATGGAATTTACAGAAATTGCAATGATGACAAGGAAAATTACCCTTAGGTATACCAGTTTCTAGCCATGTAATTTTTTTGTCATGAAATCAACTCCTAACCAGAAAATATTTTATGGTTGGATTTAACCTAAAGGCCACCGCTGGTCTATTCCCTGTGACTTTCTCTAATTCGGGATCCATCTCCAAAATATGCCAGTTATTCTGAATAGCCGTTCAAATGTCTTTCTTATTTGGACTACAATCAAAGGTAAATGTAAATTCATCATCTTTCTTTTCCTATCCTTTATTTTTAAAGAGTTTTTCTTTCCAGTAATGCCACCCCTCTCTTATGTACTTTCATTATCTCCTCTTCAGGATAACCCCTCTCTCTCAATCTATGCCTTTACTGCATAGCTTGCATGTGAAACAGGCACTGCCTTTTTTACATGTTCAGGATGTGCGCTATTATAATGTAGCAAAGAATTATTGTCTGTGAATAGATTCAACCTTCTTGATGCGGAATTCTTGTGTATAAACTATCAAAGTCTATAGAGACAAGATAGCATATTAAAATATGCAAATTAGTCTGAGGCACTCTGGAGTATGTTACATAGGCCGCTTGGCACTCCCTCTGCTCATAATTATGCACACCCATTGCGTGTTCCCTCTCCACCTACTCCCTTCCATTCCCTTTTCGGAGAGCTGTATACTGAAGTGTCTTTGGCTAAAAAGCTGGATATCCAAGTGGTATATTTCATTTAAGTGTTGCTCCATTGGACCTGTTAGGATTTAAAAAATTCTCTTTAGCTCCCACCATTCCCATGAAATGTGTGCTGCTCGCTTCAGAAAGGCTAGAAAAATACTACAAAAGCCCAAGAACCAGTGGAGTATCACATATTAATGGATGCTCATGTTTCAGGGACACTAAGAGATGGCACCATAGTCACACACAAATATTAGAAAGCTGCATATTCCTTTGTAGTAGTAGTGCTGGTAGTTAGACAGAGTTAGAGCACAATGTAGCATATGCAAAAAAAAACACCTATTCACAGAAAGATAACCTACTGCTATGACCTTAACTAAAGTGTTTGAATAGCCATATTGCATTCCTTAAGATTGCCTGAGTAAGGTAAAGTTTGAGAAGGTGTGCAGTGGGCAAGGCAACACAGAAATTAATTCCATGCATTAAGCTGAGTCGAGGCTCAGAAAATTGTCCTGTGAAGCAGATTGCCATCTAATGATGGGGGTACACAATCTACAGGCAGCATTCAGCTAACAAAGCGTTAAAGAGGACCTGTCATCACATTTTGACCACCCTGACTAACCATGCCTGCTGATAAAGGGTTACACTCCTCCCCATATCAGCTAAAATTAGATGCCAGTGGGGCACAGACGTTTTTATGATATGCAAATTAGCTTTTCCAAATCATGTCTGCTATATCTCAGGCTGGCAGTGAACCACGCCCCATTATTCTGACTGACAGCTCTGTGTCTCACTGCTCTGCCTCCTTGTACTTAGGGACTGTCTGCTAATATTCAACTACAGACACATAAAGCTGTATATACAGATGATAAATATTTTGTAAATTTTTTTACACGGTGCCTTGTGTTATATTCATGGCATGTGATCAGTGACATCATTGCAGGACCTATACCATTCTAAGAATAGCAAACTGTACACCATGTATGTGCTTACATGAAATCACAGCAGCCTCCATGGAGGTTGGAAAGGAGTAGAAGTTGATGGAGGGAGCTGTAACTTCATGTGGTCACATACTTGCATGCGGTACAGTTTGTTATTATTAAGAGACTAAAGTACCTGTGATGATGTCACTCTGGTCATATGACATGAACTATGACCAGCAAGAAGGTATAAGGCATTGGGGAAGATTAGATTGGAGGGGATGGCCGAGCAGGACATGCACCCCCCTCTGATACCAGGTAATATAAGATAGAAGGTGATTTATGTGGATGTAAGCAAAACAATTTTTAACTTAAAGAAGGGGATCAGTCAGTTAATAGAGCTCTATGGGAACCTGTCACTGTCTGTATATGTGCAAATGTGGTGACTTGTTTCCTGTAAATTGTGCCCTCATTAGAGCAGGAGGGCGGGTAACAGTGAGTACGTCTGACAAGTAATCACCACACCTGGGAGTACTTGTCAGATATTCTGTACTCACCATTCCTGCTTCTTCACCTGCTCTTGGTATCACTCTGGGCCCTGATGCTGGTGTTGTTGCACCAGTGGTCAGAGCAGTTCCTGGAGCATATAAGAAAGAGTAGGACTTAGTAGTGCTAGCTGCGTTAGAAGCAAGGGGGGGGGGGGTTGCAGGTACAGGTTGTTTGTGACGAAGATGGCGACAGTGGGTTGTGGGCTGTGTGAGTAGACGCGGTAATTGGTAATCAAAATTTCAGTAACAGCTTTTAAACATATACTAAAATAATTATTTAAAATGATGACATTTTTTCTTTCTAAATAATAACAAATTTTTCCAAATGAAAAATTTTTTTCTGTAAAATCGTCCACAGTATATGACAGTGTATTAACTTGCATGTAAATCAATATAATATTTTGTAAATTGAAAGATAAATATATCATATCTAGGTATCTATCAACCAATAAAAGCCTTTGAAATACTTAATACTCTGTAAGAATTTGTATAGGAGTGAATAACACACAAACTCAGTTGCATAAAGACTAGGCAGCTCTAAAAAGAACCTATGGATTTAAATCACTTCACAATAGTGAGTGACGTGAAAATAAAGTAATATTAATGTTGCTGAATAATAGAAACATTTCTACCTGGGTTTGACTACTTTCATTTTATCTTGAACTGTGCCCTATTTTTGTCATTTATATCCAGAGATATTCTGCTATTTTGTGTGCCGGGAGCATTGCTTTAATGCTATTCTCATGCCATTATTTGAATGAACTATTATCTTTTAAAATCCCATTTCAAGAGTAACTTTGTCTGCTGATATGCCTTATTTAACAACACAAAAGTCCAGACTAAAGCTATCAAAGAAAGAGCCAAGAACAAAATGCACCTTTCAAACTGGATCAGAGCTCCTTTTACAGATTTGTACTTGGCAGAAAGACCGCACAGACACAAACAGTTAAGCGTACTTAGCAGTAGAATACCAAGAGAATAAGTACGGTTGACTCCATTCCAACTCTTGTTTTCATTAGAAAATTCATTGAGGTCTCTGCCTTTTTATTTTCCTAGCAACAGGCACATCCATACTTGGATTCTAAGCCTATATAGGACATTAATAAGAAATGCTTCACAGTTTGTAACTAATTGTTATTATGTGATTTCACTCAATTAGGTTAAGTGTTTACCCAAGTAAACTGAACCAGTCCGACTCAGAAAGTAACTGCCTTCTTCTTGGCAAGTTGGCAAGACTTTATTCCTCTCTCTGGTCTCTTTTCTATACTGATTATCACAGTAACAGCATTAGCTCTGGTAGATGCATGAGAACTGTACCATATGGTATACAAGGAGGCAATGAATAGTGTTGAAGACAAAGGGACAAACTTTTTTTATCCATTAGGCTCCTATGGAAACTTCATATAAAAGTAATTGTAAAAAAAACCCTCTATATCAAAAATCGTGTACAAGGTTATGTGAAAATTCGTAGCAGTGTGTTTAAAGCAACTGAAAATGCTAATTTCTCATAATAGCATTTACGTCCATATCCACAAAGGCACTGGAAATGCTGCACATTAAATTCCAAATGAGACAGAATATAAACCTTCATAATTATTGGCACTCCATAGAAAGTGAATGTGAGTGCCGGATATAGTCTAGTCCTATAGTGATGCTCTTATACTATAGAATAGAGCCGCAGGATGCATGCTCGATCTACTGCTCCATCAGTAAGTGAGAATGGAACCCCTGTCCTACGGATTGCTAAGGTTTCCTTTCTTGTGATTGGAGGGTGTCCCAGCAGCGGACCCTTACCAATCACTTAGTGATCAGTTTATTTGTGTGTGATGATAAATGTGTGAATAAATATTGTTTTAAAGTAATCAAACTCAAAGGAAGGAAGCAGCACTCCAAGATAAATAGTGAATATTTATTCCACCAGTGGTAAGTGCTATGTTTCGGCTGACTCTATGCAGCCATTCTCAAGCATTATAGCACTTCCATGTTTATTTTTTTGCAATAGTTTTAAGGAATGTATATTTGTTTAAATGCCTTCCAATCCATTAAATGGGTCTTTAATACCTGAGTGATGGGGGTCCAAAGCCACCATAGATGAATTTCCCTCAGCAGCTGGAACATAAAGAACAGAAGAGGAAACAGACAGAAATGAGAGCACAACAGAACAGAGCAGGAGGTCAGGGCTGGCAGCAAAGGAGCGAAGTCAGGGTCAGATCCAGGGTCACAAGGGGGAATCCAATAACATGCACAAGGCACAATAAACAGCTTTCTCATAGGCATAAGCACTAAGATCCAGCATGGTGTGCAGGGAGAGGCAGGGTTAAATAGGATTCTCGGTAAAGCCAGGGCCAATTAACGGTGTGCTGGCCCTTTAAATCTACTCAAGCCAGCACACACACGCTTTAGGAGATGGGGACGTGTGCGCACAACGGAGAACCAGGAAGCAGGAGCAAAGGCGGGTGAGTAGCTGTGGCGCGGAGCGGGGGCACACATAGGCGCACAGGTGAGCCCTGGACCCAAGACATGGGTCGCGGGACCACCCGTGACAATAATTAGTACATATAGTGAGACTCAAGTAAGATAAGCTGGGGTAATAAAACTGCAGGTTATATTACAGAGAAGAATGATAGGGGGAATGGCTTAAGATGGCAGGGTTCTGGAGTCAGTTTCTTGTGGGGTTTGAAGTGAGTCCATGTAATGAGCCATAAACCCGGGTGCAATATTGAGGCCTTGTCTCAGTGACTGGAGCTTGAACTCCCAGGTTTTCCTTTCTCTGCTATCCTTAAAATCACCTTTCTGTATTTAGGACCTTTAAATCTTTCTCTATGTGGCCTGGTCCAAAGAAGTGTTTTCCCACATGTGTATCCATCCCCTCCCTTATGGTGTGTCTGTGAGAATACCTTCTGCTCTGTTGTTTAAATGTGTTGAGTCTCCCCAATGTATATATTGTTTTTGCACAGACACCTCATGCACAGTATCATGTACACAACATTGGAGGATGTGCAGGAGAATGTGCCTGGGATTTTGTAGTCCTGTTGTATGTTGGGGATGTGGACTGTGCTCGATGATAGAACATGGGCACAAGTCTTGCATCTTTTGTTGTTGCAGGGAAAAGTTCCCATCTGTGTTGGTGGTGAGAGGGCACTTCCTACCAAGAGATTCCTTATATTTGTAGGCAAGGAGGGATAGGTCTGACAATATATCATTTAGCCTGATGTCCTTATGAAGAATGGCTTGGAGATCTTCTGCAATTTTCTTCAAAATCTTCATTTGGGGGCTGTACATGACCAATAAGCTCACACTGCATTAGTCCTTTTTCTGTTGGCATTCCTTGGAATCCTTGTAGCTCTTTGGATCTCTGTATCTATAACCAGCGGGGGATACCCCTATTGTAACGATGTTCTTCTTATCCTCACTTTCTGAGCAGATCCGGATGTATCTCAGAGCTTGGCTGTAGACAATGGATTTCTTGATGTGTTTTGGATAAAACCTGTTTAGAACGTGAACCATGTTCTATCATCACGCACAGTCCACATCCCCAACATACAACAGGGCTATAAAATCCTGGGCACATTCTCCTCCACATCCCCAACATACAACAGGGCTATAAAATCCTGGTCACATTCTCCTGCACATCCTCCAATGTTGTATACATAATACTGTGCATGAGGTGTCGCACAAATAATATATACATTTGGGAGACTCAACAAAAACTACAGAACAGAATGGATTCTTACAGACACACCATAAGCTAGGGGAAGAAACACCTGTGGGAAAACACTTCTCTGGACCAAGCCACAGCGAGAAAGATTTAAAAGTCCTAATAAATACTGAAAGGTGACTTCAAGGATAGCAGAGAAAGGGAAACCTGGGATTCAAGCTGATGATGACCTTCCAGTCACTGACACAAGGCCTCATTATTGCACCTGGGTTTATGGCTCCTTATATGGACTCACTTCAAACCCCACAAGAGACTGACTCCAAACCCCTGCCATCCAAGGCCATCCCCTCCCCCTATCGCCCTTCTCTGTGTAACATAACCTCCAGTTTTATTACCCTGGCTTATCTTAATCATATGTCTCACCATATGCACTAATTATCTTAGTGTAACATCTTTTAAATGTTGTGTTTTTCTCTCAGTGCTTCATTTGTATCCATGCCTGATGAAGAGGCCTGTGTGCCCTGAAAGCAGGGCCGGTTTATAGGGGGGAGCACGGGGCGTGTGCCCCGGGGCCCCCAACGTTTTGCTCTTAAAGGGAGCCCCACCAAATGTGGACAATTCAGGTGGTCGCATGACCACCCGAATTACCAACAGTGTATTCGGCTCCGCACTCCCCGGGCCGAATCCTGCCGATCAGAGCAAGGGAACAATAAGTTCCTTGCTCTGCCATAGACAATCGGATGTAAATAAAGATGGCGGCCACTGTGCGCTGGGTAGCAGGGCGCTGCCATCTTTGTTTACATCCTATATTTACCCTAACACTGTGAAGGAACATGAGGACGGTGCGCATCGTTGGAACGATGGAAGGGGAGTGCAATTTTATTATTTTACCTATGACTGTATATACAAATGGAAAGTCCAGGCAGCACGTGCAAACAACTGTCGGTGCAAGCTAATCAGGTTTGGGTAAACGATCCTCCATGCATAAAAAATAGAAAAAAAGCAGCACTCCAAACGGTCAGGTCAGGAAAACGTGGTCCTTTTTATTTCATGTGCGACAGCGACGTTTCGGCTCGCTTGGAGCCTTTCTCAAAGTTGGTTATAGTCTGATGGTCCACTCACCTACGTATCGTGCCATGTTCAAGTTTTTACCTGGATTACAATAAAAAGGATTTTTTTTACTTCAAAATCTCCTGGAGCGCTCTCTTTTGTTTGGATTGAAACTTGTAATACAGCAGGGGTCAATAGGTAACTGCTTAAATTGTCATGTTGGCACGTTGCAACATAAAACTAGGTTTTGGTTGTAGTTTGGGCACTCTGTATCTAAAAGTGTCGCCACCAGTGTTATAGGGGGACTGTATATAGTTATAGGGGGTGTATATAGTTATTATAGGGTGACTGTATATAGTTATAGAGGCCTGTATATAGTTATTATAGAGGGTATGTATACAATTATTATAGGGAGACTGTATACATTTATTATAGAGGGGTGTATATAGTTATTATAGGAGGACTGCATATAATTATTGTAGGAGGACTGTATATAGTTATAGGGGGACTGTATATAGTTATAAATGGCTGTATATAGTTATAGGGGACTGTATATAGTTATAGGGGGACTGTATATCGTTATAATCGGGGGACTGTATATCGTTATAATCGGGGGACTGTATATCGTTATTATAGGGGGACTGTATATAGTTATTATAGGGAGGCTGTATATAGTTATAAGGGGTGTATATAGTTATTATAGGTGGCTATATATAGTTATTATAGGAGGACTGCATATAATTATTGTAGGGGGGCTGTATATAGTTAATGCTGTGGGGCTGTATGTAGGTAATGTTGGGGAGCTGTATATAGTTATTGCTGGCGGGCTATACATAGTGATAACTGGGGGGCTGTAAATAGTGATTGCTGGGGAGCTGTATATATTTATTACTGGGGCTTTATATAGAGGTTACTGTGGGAGCTGTTTACAGTGATAACTGGGGGCTGTATATAGTGATTCCTGGGGGGCTTTATATAGTGATTGCTGGGTGAGCTGTATATAGTGATTGCTAGGGAGCTTTATATAGTGATTGCTGGGGGAGCTGTATTTAGTGATTGCTAGGGGGCTGTATATAGTGATTACTGTGGGCTGCATACAGTGATTGCTAGGGGGGCTATATACAGTGATTGCTGGGGGGCTGTATACAGTGATTGCTGGGGGAGCTGTATAAAGTGGTTTCTAGGGGAGCTGTATATAGTGGTTGCTGGAGGAGCTGTATATAGTGGATGCTGGGGGGGGCTATATATTGTGATTGCTGGGGGAGCTGTATATAGCAGTTGCTGGGGGGCTGTATATAGTGGTTGCTGGGGGAGCTGTATATAGTGGTTGCTGGGAACTGTATATAGTGATGTCTGGGGGCTGTATATAGTGAATACTGGGTGTTGTATATAGTGATTACCGGGGACACTGTATATAGTTATTGCTAGGGAGCAGTATATAGTGATTGGTGTTTCCTGTCTGGACTACATTCAATGGGATCCCCCACCATATTTTGCACCCAGGGGCCCCCACCAACCTTAATCCTATCCTACCTGAAAGCTTACAAGAAATATAATTTTTCTGGTTAGCCAATAAAGGTATCATTCCTTTAGCACTTTTGTAGTTTTCACACAAAAGTATAGACATCAGATTTTTGGTATCATTTTAATGCTTAGAACAGCTTATCTGTCAGAGTGCTGGGTGTTGCATCCCGAGCAATCGGTTATTTATTACCTATCCTTAGAGTTGGTGATCATTATTTTAGGTCAGAAAACCCATTTAACATTTAGAAGGAACACTAAATAACTGTGCTTTATAAGTTAACTCACTGTTGCATTACATTTAATGACAAGACCATGACATCTGCAATGAATTTACAAGTTTATATAACATGAAGGTCTACCAAATAAAATGTGTTATTATCACAAATACTGTACTTTAGAGGGGTGGCTTTTTAAAAATGTTTCTACAGGAGATATATTTGAATAATCCTCAGTGCTTGCCTTTAAATCGTTTTGTCATACTGGTTTCACTTTAGAGCATTATTCCAATTATTGACTTTTTTATAAGATTAAAATTGGACTTCAAAAGAATCTTTTTAGATATGAATAGCTTAGAAGAACATCTTACAATAAAGCTGAACTCACAATGGCAAACAGAAGGATGGGCACTGCAAAGTATGGTTCTCCCTAAGGGAACACACCGCTCAATGCCTCTGTGAGAAACTGCGACTGTGGAGAAATAAAAGTAACAGTATGAAGGAAAAGAAATTAAGCAGAACTCCCTTTGACATTTGTCGTAGCTCCAAGACACTATTCAATATTGATTACTCAAAAGGGCTTCTCTTTGCAGATGCAGAATTTTGAAATAAAGATTTTACTAGACACAAGTAGAATATGGATTAGATGTCAGCAAGTTTGCATTTGTCTCCGGAGATTACTATGATAGATCTAACAATAGAAAGCAATAACAATACCAAAAATGATTTCTTTTTTATTACGATCAATAATTATAGTAATAATAATGCTAATCGTAAATTACATTTACATTTTGCTTATGATTTGTTTGTTTTTTTACCTTTTGAAACAATATCTTAACAATAACAAAATTATATCGGGTTTCCGTTTTATTCAGGATACGAGTAGTAGTACTGTGACCATATCTGTAGGATAGTAATTGTAGTACTGTGCAGTGCCCATATTTGTAGTATTGTAGCATTGGAGTTCTACTGTGGTTTACCCATTTATATAGGATAAGTAGTAGTACTACATACCATGCTATGCCTTGATATGTAGAAACATTGAAATTGTAATTGCCACACAAAAAATGATATGCTCCAATGTTTGCAATGTTCCATTGTTTGGATGCAGTAGGGAAGCCACAGGGGTATCCAATTGCAAAAAACAGTGAATCCCTGTACTCTTTCAAACAAATTCTTCTTTCTTATTGCAGTTTAAAATGATATATTCATGTATAGGTCAGCTTATGCGTTTCAAACGTACCTAAACAAGACATATAAGCTGACTCAAGTACTGCATGGATATGTTCATTTAAATTGCAATGATAAAGAAGAATTTGTTTTAAAGAGTGCCGACATTCTCTATTTTCAGCAATTTGAAGGGTACTGTTTCAATATTGCATATTTCTAGTAGTTGTACTGTACGTATATGAAGGATAGGAGTAGTAGTACCATATTTGACCTTAAACATAGTATATCCGTGGTAGAATAGGAGTAACACAGGAGACGTATAGGTAATCCAGGCACACTTGAAATGATTTATATGAAAATGTTATTGTTTATGTGGCAAAATAAAATTTTGCGTGATTGAACTAGAACAGGCGTGCACATCGCAAAGCTTTGAATCCAGTTACCCTGACATCCACTATATCCTTTCCTCTTGTGTGGCGGTGTTTGAGCTTCCCAAAGGCAAGATATGCTGAAATGTTGCACAGAAATAACAATAACATTTTCATAAAAATTATTTCAAGTGTGCCTGGATTTCCTAATGGTCTATCAGGGGTAGGAACCCTTTCGGTGCATCTACTATTAAAGTGCTGTCACAGGTTTTCTGTCAACAGGAGACATATAGACAAATAATGAAAGACAGACATAGACTGAGTTTATTACAGTACCTTGCGGTAGAGCATGTTCCGACCTGAAACTGACCCTACCTGCATCAGATCACTTTGTGATAAACTGAAAAATAATGCTCACCATTTGCTGTGTATGCCTACGTCACAAATACTTTAAATGCAAATCTTATTGTGCAGACATGATCATTTGGATAAACATCATTGAAGAATCTTGTATACATTAAAGTTTTGTTTCCAACAGTAAAAAAAAATTAAAGGAAATATGGTCTGTGTACCTCTACATACTGTGTGTCTTATGTGCGCAGTATTCAGCGACATTGTGAATCTCTTTAGCCTTTTTTATCACACTATGTCCAAAAAGTGTACTGTCTGGAGCTTAGAACTAGTGTCTTTACTGGACTCTTCCAAATATCATGTTTTCTGTTCTTTAATTGACAGATGAATCTTTCACTTCGATAAGATATTTTTCAATTTTCCTGCTTTGTGTCATAACTTCCATGCAGAGAGAATTATGAGGCACACAAGGACATAGGGACAACAGGCTGCCAGAAAAGAGAATTGAAAGTTGCTTCTTAAAGTCTCTAAGCATAAACTTTTTAATCCCCTGCCTGGATAAAATCTGCTGTCTTGAAGGCCCAGCATGCATCAGCACTAAATCCCTCCATGAGCTGTGTAAAAAAAAAATCACTAAACCGCCATTAAGGCCTGGCATCCTAAACTCGATAATTGATTTAAATAAACAACCATCTTTTCAAAATAGTACTAATCCAATACAATATAGCATGTAAAAACACCACCCTATATTAGTCTCATCAACTTGAATGTTCTAACTGGGAGTTTAGGGATGTTTAAGAATAGATAAGCCTTAATACACTCAAAGAAAGTCCAGAGCAGCACACAAACAAGTAGAGAATAGGTGCATGCCTAACAGGGCCGGGCAGCAGGTCCTCAATAATGAGTGATAGGGGGCGCTGCAGGTCCTAGCTGAGGTCAGTGTAACACTTGCACAGGCTGCAGGCAGAGGCTGCACAGGGAGCACAGTGGTGAAGACATCACTGCTGTATCTCTGTATACATACAGATCGGGGGTGATGGGGGCAGCGGTGCAGGTCCTGGCTGTCGTCAGTGTAACACTTACACAGGCCTCATGCAGAGGCTGTACAGGGAGCGCTGCAGTGGTGATATCACTGCTGTATCTCTGTATACATACAGATCGGGGATGATGGGGGCAGTGCTGCAGGTCCTGGCTGTGGTCAGTGTAACACTTACACAGGCTGCAGGCAGAGGCTGCACAGGGGGCGCTGCGGTGGTGACATCACTGCTGTATCTGTGTATACATACAGACCAGGGGTGATGGGGGCAGTGGTGCAGGTCCTGGCTGTGATCAGTGTAACATTTACATAGGCTGCAGGCAGAGGTTGCACAGGGGGCTCTGTAGTGGTGATGTCACTGCTGTATCTCTGTATACATACAGACCAAAAGGTGGGGGGGGCAGCGCTTCTGTATCTCTGTATACATACAGACCGGGGAGGATGGGGGCACAGCGCTGGACTGGAGCACCAGAGGGGGTAGGTAAAACTGCTTTCTTGTTTTTACAGCCTTCTTACTCCACTAGTAAAGGAAAAAAATGCAAGCCTCGACAACCTCTTTAATCATGAAGCCATTTATGTGTATATATAATATATAGGACATGCATCTTTATTTTGATCTGTTTGTTTCACTTTTTGTGGCAGCAAATTTAGAAAGATACTTAGTACTTGTAAAGTATCACAACTTCAGACAATTTTGAAAAGTCACAAAGGAAATCAAATGATACATGTGCCCCATAGATATTTATATACACACTCACAGACTTGTATACCTGAAAACAGAACCAAAACCAAGCGGATCACACTTTCGTCAGACTGTTCGTTGTTTTCGGGGATTTCACGGCTTGGACAGGTATTTAACAGGTGTCTGCGCTGGCATTGTGTCGTACATGATCAGTTTTTGCCGCAGCTGCACTGGCGTGCCGTCGGACTGAGTGTGGGATTTAACTTTCAAATTGTGTCACAATTTTACAATGCACTTACATGCACCATGTAGAAGAAGTTGAACTCCGTAAGACCTGAGCGGGGAAGCGACACATGCAGGATATCGGGTGCACAATCTTATTGAATCATGGCAGAGTGCATTATCATCAGAAAATGCACTTTCAGTGAACTCTGCAGACGGGTAAGTAAATGTGCCCCAATATGTATTTTCAGCACTTACTGTAACTCCAGCAGTTCACACTCTGGTCGGAGGATTTCTCTTTCAACTTCTTCTATGAGAATGTTTCGGCTTCTACCAGATGAGATCTCAGCTCTGAAGATTTAGACACAAAAAAAGTTATTCCTCAATGTCACACACACCCTGCACCCCACATTATATCCATGTAACCCAGCACCCCACATTATATCCATGTCACCCTGCAACCCCACATTACATTCATGTCACACTGCAGCACCACATTACATCCATGTAAAGTGTTTTCACTAATTTCACTGCATTTGGATGAATGTTTTTTCCTGCTTCCCAGTACACGGCATGCAATATTACCGTCACTATGAAGTAAAATTTCTAACAGATTATCAATTTTTAATAGTCGGGAAATACAAAAACAAAAGAGGGGTTAACATGTCATTTATGCAGATCTGTAATACATTGTTACAGATGCCTAGCAAAACTGCCAAAGTGCAGTATATGCTAGGAAAATTCAGACCCCTAAAAAAAAAAGTAAAGACAAAAATTTCAATAATTAAAGAAAACCTAAGTTCAAAATAATTATAGAAAAACAAAAGGACATGAAGGGAGGGATGCCGAATTTCCTCTCCTCTTCATGTGCCTTTTGTTTTTTTTATAATTATTTATTACCCTGGATCTCCGGACCAGTGTTCAGGGGCTTTCCGTGCACCCGGCCAGAGTCAACATTGAGAAAATTTCAGCCTACATGGGGTGAGCCATTACCATTTGAGATGAGCGAGCACTAAAAATGCTCGGGTGCTCGTATTAGAGCAAAAAAATTTTCCCGATGCTCGAGGTGCTCGTCTCGATAATGACACCATTGAAGTCAATGGGAGAATCAAGCATTTTTCAGGGGACCAAGGGTTCTGCACAGGAAGCTGGCCAAACACCTGGAAACCTCAGAAATGGAAACACCACGGAAATGGACAGGAAACAGCAGGGGCAGCCTGCCTGGATGCCTCTGAGGCTGCTTAATCGCACCATTTAGCCAAAATATGGGCAACAGCATGGCGATGACAGAGTGACCGAGAGGCTAGATAGCATCTAAAAACATCCAAAATTGACCCTGACACATATAGAAGATGGATGGCAGAGAGGCAGCGGCAGCAGCGGCGGCTAGAGAGTGGCATGGCGAATACCCAAATGGACTCAGGCTTCAAACAATTAAAAATCCTTTTGGCGAGGATAACGTGTAGCACTGTAGTATCAGTATTTTGCCTGGTTAAGGCGACAGGAGGATCCAAGGGAGGTGAGCAAGAAGCGCTAAAATGATTTCTATGTGAACACAAAGGGTGACGGTATATTAGTCGATAACACAGATGGTGACGACATAGTGACCCGTTCATAACGTATCGTGTGAAACACCGAAAAATGAGCCGACCACAGCTCGTTTGATAAGGGGACGACAGGGAGCAAGCCTTGGAGACGACTTCCATGATTAAGAGCGACAGTATGGGCATGCCATATTGCGCTGCTATGTATTGCAACTTCAGGTCTGTAGCATGGCCAAGTTCCATTAGTATCTGGTGACACACATGAAAATTCTGCCGACACAGCTCGTTTGTAAGAGGGGAGGATGTGCTGTTTCCTCTCGCGCTCCAGGGTCTGGGTATAGACAGTTGAAAGTTTGCGCATGGAGACATTGGTGGACGCTGTGGTGGATCGGGAGGCGAAATGGACAGGAAACAGCAGGGGCAGTATGATGGATGCCTCTGATGCTGCCTAATCTTGGGATGGAGCTGGCGGTCCGCGCCAGGTGAGCTTTCGCCTGTCAGCCCTGCCTCTCAGCTCCTCCCCACCCAAATGGGTGGGGCCAGAAGCGTTTAGTTTGAAAAAATTATAATTTCAAAGGAGGGCGGGGTTGTTTGAATATTCATCTAGGAATAATGGAATAGCATAGTGGTTTACTTTTAATGTTTTTCGGAAATGGTTCCATGATTAAGAGCGACAGTATGGGGCATGCATATTGCGCTGTATGTTGAAACACAGGTCTCCAGCATGGCAGCGACAGATGGGCCGAGTTCCATTATGTAATGGTGAAACACCCGAAAATTCTGCCTGACACACTGCTCGTTGATAAGGGGGCATTGTATGGAGGCAGTAAATGTAGATAATTAAAGGTGCTGCAGTTAAAACTATGTTAGTTGGATCTTGGGATGGAGCTGGCGCTCGCTGCCAGGCGAGCTTCTCCTGTCCAAGCCCCTGCCTCTCGGCTCCTCCCCAGCCAAAATGGGCCTGGGGGCAGGCAGATTTACTTTGAAAAAATTATAATTTTCAAAACAGGCGGGGGCTACAAACAGTACTTCTAAGACTTTTGGAAGATTAAGTGTGTACTGTTCTATAGTAATTGGCTTGGTATGGCGGGTGATGGGTAGTAAACAGATGCAAAAGAAGCGCTGAAATAATATCGGTAAATGATAAAGTTTAGCAGTATATTTTGTGGATATAAAACATCAGGTGGCGACAAGTTAACAAGTTTGAGTGATGAAAGCCATGAAACAACCCAAAATATGCCTGACCACAGCTCGTTGCTAAGGGACGATGATGGAGGCGCAGTAAGTGGAGTAGCAGATTAAAGGTGCTGCAGTAGAGATGAGCGAACATCTCGTCCGAGCTTGATGACTCGTTCGAGCATTAGCGTACTCGAAACTGCTCGTTGCTCGACGAATACTTGCCGCTCGAGAAAATGGCACTCTCCACCGTTTTGCTTTTGGTGGCCAGAAACAGGCCAATCACAAGCAGGAGACTTGGACTCACCCAGCATAGACGTGTGGTTACCCTACACGTCGATAGCAGTGGTTGGCTGGCCAGATCAGGTGACCCTGGAATAGACTAGCCCTGGCCTGCGCTGTCGGATCATTCTGTTCTGGAGACGCTAGGGAGAGAGCTGCTGCTGGTCAGGGAAAGCGTTAGCTGTTCTATTAGAATGTTAGGCAGAGTGATTCTACAAGAACCAACCCATCCTTTAGGGCTCATAAATAACATTTTTTTTTTTATTGAGGCTAGTACATTTTGAGGAATTTGCAGGGGGCCATGCTGCTAACGTGTGTTTTGCTTAGTGACACACATCCACCTCAAAAACCAAAGTGGGAAAATTTATAGGGTTTGATTTCAATTAGGCACAGTCTGCCATACTTCTTTTTTTTACGTTATTTTTCATAACTCAGCGTCATCCTCATCTGGCTAAGCAGTGTGCTTTCATACTTGGCTGAATAGCCATAGGAGAACCAAACGGCTTACGTTAGGCTACAATAGCGTATATATTTTATTTCTGGTTGATCTGGCCTGGTGGCTGTCCTGCTGTGTGCATCTACAATATGTGAGGAATTGTAGTGAGACTGCGACGTTGTGTTGAGCGCTTAGTGACGCCATATCATCGCAAAGACCGAAGTGGGAAAATTTATTAGGGGTTTGATTTCAATAGGGACAGTCTCATTACTTTTATTTGCGTTTTTTTAAATCAGCGTCATCTCATCTGGCATAGCAGTGTGCTTTCATACTTGGCTGCGAAAATACCATAGGGAATCCAAAGGCTTACTTAGGCCTACAATGCGTTATATATTTATGTCTGGTTGATTTGCTGGGCTGTCCTTGCTGTAGTGCATCTACTACCATTGTGAGGATTTGTAGTGAGACTTGCGACCGTTGTGTGTTAGCGCTTAGTGAAGCACATATCCATGCAGACGAAGTGGGGAAATTTATTAGGGTTTGATTTCAATTAGGTACGTCGGCATTTACTTTTTATTTTACGTTTATTTTTTCATAACTCAGCGTCATCTCATCGGCATAGCAGTGGCTTTTCATACTGGCTAGAAATAGCCATAGGAGATCCAAACGGCTCTAGGCCTACAATAGCGTTATAGTATTTATATCTGGTTGATCTGCTGGTGGCTGTCCTTGCTGTAGTGCATCTACTACCATATTGTGAGGATTGTAGTGAGGACTTGCGACCGTTGGTGTTAGCGCTTAGTGACGCACATATCCATCGCAAGACGAATGGGAAAATTTATTAAGGGTTGGATTTCAATTAGGCACAGTCTGCCATTTACTTATTTACGTTTTTTTCTAATCAGCGTCATCTCATCTGCTGCATAGCAGGGGCTTTCATACTTGGCTAGAAAAATAGCCATAGGAGAATCCAAACGGCTTACTTAGGCCTACAATAGCGGTATATTTATTTTGGTTGATTGCTGGTGGCATGTCCTTGCTGTAGTGCATCTACTACCATATTGTAGGAATTTGTAGTGAGACTTGCGAACGTGTGTTTAGCATAGTGACGCACATATCATCGCAAGACCGAGTGGGAAAATTTATTAGGGGTTTGATTCAATTAGGTACAGTCTGCCATTTACTTATTTACGTTTATTTTTCATAATCCGCGTCATTTCATCTGGACATAGCAGGTTGCTTTCATACGTGGCTAGAAATAGCCATAGGAGAATCCAAACGCTTACTAGGCCTACAATAGCGTTATATATTTATATGGTTGATCTGTGGGGCTGTCGTCTTGCTGTAGTGCATCTCCTACCATATTGTGAGGAATTGTAGTGAGACTTGGACCAGTTTGTTAGCGCTTAGGACGCACATATCCATCGCCAGACCGAAGTGGGGAAAATTTATTAAGGGTTGGATTTCAATTAGGCACAGTATCGCATTTACTTTTATTTTACGTTATTTTTTCATAACTCAGCGTCATCTCATCTGGCATAGCAGGTGCTTTCATACTGGCAGAAAATAGCCATAGCAATAGAAGCATCGTTTGGTTTTAAAAACTAAAAAAACACAAAAAAAAAAAAACACAAAAAAACACAAAAAAGTTTAAAAAAATTAAAGTTATAACTCTCTTTTCAAAGGTGTAACCCGAGGGCTAGGGGGGAGCGGGCGGGGGGGTGCGGCGTCCAAATAATGCAGGGGTCAGAGGCGTGGTCCTGGGCGGGTGAGACACCACATGCTGATGAGGGAGCAGGTGAACGCCGCAGAGCTTCACTCCTAGGTTGTCTGATGTAACTGGGACTCGTGTGTTAGAGCAATGTTGAGGCCAGAACCGTACGAAAGGTGATTTGTCGTGGATTGCCGACAATGCTTCGAGCTAGTTGTCCACCAGTCAGTCTTCACGCAGTCCACATGTCACCGAAATCGGCACTCTCAGCTCCGGAACCTATCCCTCCCCCCAGTCTGCCCCCTCCCAGGAAAATTTGGCATTGAACCGGCATACTCGGAGGAACTGATTTCTGGACCCTTACACAGAACAGCACTGTCCGGTTGCTGCTGAGCAATTTCCGATGCCCAGGTTTCCACCAGTCGCAGTCTGTGGGTGATGATGACCTCTTGACGAGAGGAAAATGTTAAAGAGGGTGTCGGACGATGAGGAGACAACGGTGTCAGACAGTGGTGAAGTTGTGTGTCAGGGCAGGAAGTCCGAGGGGGGGAGCAGACTGAGGATCGGAGGATGATGAGTGAGACCCAAGCTGGGTTGAAGAGGCCGGGGTGAACACAGTGCTTCTGAGCGAGAAGGAGTCCCGACCAGAACGGTTAGAAGAGGCAGTGGTGGGGCCAGACGGAGAGGCAGGGCACAGAGCAGGTGCATCAGCGCCAAATGTGTACGTAGTGAAGCCCGTGGCGAGGGCTCCCGTGGCGAGGGCTAGATTTTCAGAAGTCTGGAGGTTCTTTAAGGAAACACCGGATATGACCAGGACGTGTGGGTGAAACCTTTGCCAAACAGGATCAGCAGGGGTTCCACACTACTAGCTTAACTACCACCAGTATGCGCAGGCATAGAATGATAAAACACCCACATCTGGGCCACCAGGCCTAGTCACCTCCGGCCGTGCACACCATGCTCCTTTCCCTGTGTCGGCTTAGTCGCCCCCTGCCCAGGACCTGCCACAAAAACCCCATCGTCGCCACGATCCTCCACCCATCCACCAGGTTCAGCTCTCCATACCCCAGACGTGGAGCGGAAAAGGACAAATATAGTGAACCCCACCCGCACGCCCAAGCCCTTTTGTCCACTCTCAGATTGCTTAGCCCGGAGATGTGCTCTATAGGTAGTAGAGAACGAGGCACTTTCCGAACCCTATGGCGGCAGCGCCCCATCGGTATTCGGTCCAAGCCGCCACTACTTTTCCCTGATTGTGCCGTCCCAGCCCTGCACAGCACGTGTTCAGACAACATCATCATGGTCATATACTGCCGACGCCGAGGATTGGGGCATACCTGGTCCAGGTCTCAAAGGCCTACATGCATACTCCTCACCCACCCCTCGCTCCACCTCCTACTCGAACTACATCATCGTGGCATGGCGCCATCAGTCGCTAGCTTAGGCACAGCAGCAGTTGTCCGTCGCTACGCGTACAGAAGGCGGTGCTCAAAATGCTGAGCCTAGGCGATAAAAGGCACACACCCGCCCCAGAACATATTAAGGCATCACGACGCAGACATGATCGTGGCTGCACCGCTGACCGAAGCCAGGCATGGGTGTGTGGACAACGGCAGTAACTGGTGGCGGCGCGCAACTCGGCAGGATGCACATGGCCATGCTCGGCCCATGTGTTAAATCTGAATAGTTCAGAAGTTTCCTCAAGACATACCCCAATCTGTCTGATTTGCTCACGCAGGTTGGCGCCGCATCTGTGCGCATTTCAGGAATCAGCACAGATGCTGCCACCCTCAGGGCAGCGCAGCGGCCGGCCTACAACTGCCCGCTCACGACGTTGGTGCGACGTGCCCACGAGGTGGAAGGAATTCAACATTAACCATGTTATCCAGAGTTACAGCCAGCGCAGAGCGATTGTTAGATAGGCCAGATGTCAACTTCCACCAGAAAGGTAGTCAGGTCCCAGTCAGCTTCCTCAAGTCTACAATAGGAAGGTGACGTGGATGTCTGATAACTTGAGGAGTAAACACAGATGGTCAGTGGCGATTGCCGCACATCATCAGCTCTCACCATCACCCCTCGCTTGGCCTGTTGCAAAACTCTCTGATCAGTCATGAAGTCGGAAGCTTGGCTCATATCCAAAGAGACGGGGGAAGAAGATTCCCTTGTGATAGTCCAAAGACACCTCAGGTCTGTTCTCAGCGCATACCAGGCGAGGAGGTAGAGAGGATGGGAGGAAGAGGAGAGAAGTTGGGCGGACACAAGAGGGGACCATTGTTCAGTCTCCATGTTCAGCGTGTATGGGCAGAAGAAGAGGGGGGGAGTTGGAGAGTGAGGAGGAAGGAAATGGGCAGTCAGGCCAGTGAGGGAGAGTGGATTCTTGCGTTGGGAATCTGGCGCTATGGCAGATTCAGCTAGGCTGCTATCCCGCGGACCCTCGCGTTCCAAGAATATTCCGCACCGATTATGGGGATTCACTTCTGGACCACGGTACAAGCAAAATTCCACTCTCATCCGGGAGAGGAAGGAGGATGTTGAGAATGCATGAATACCAGCGGCCTGGTGCACAACTGAAACACTATTTCCTTCTGACAGCCGCTAGGGGCAGAGTGTGTAGTTCTAGGGGACAAAGCGAGGGAGAGTAGGCAGAGCAGCAGCTTGCCAGCACTGGCAAGGGTACGCTTTACAAGGCTTTGCCAGCTATTATGTCACCCAGCAAGGACACTGTCACCTGTCCCCAGTCTCAGAGAGTAGGGCTGATCTTACAGAAGATGGTGAGGGAGAGTAACGTAGCTGACCATACCATCGTCCTAAAATGATCACACAGCATCCCTACAACTACTGGGTTTCAAAGTCTGGACATGGGCACGAACTGGGTGACGCCTGGAGGTTTCTTGCTGCACTGCCGCCTGTGTCCGAGCGGGTCAGGCAGCGGGTGGCATATCACGTAAGCGTACACGCCGCTGCTCGACTGGACAGCGTGAAGCTGATGCATTCTGAAGATGACATAAAGCCTGTGATTCTCCTAACTTAGGGAGCTGAAGGAGGGACTCAATCTCTCACCAGGTGAAGGAAGCTCACATGAATAATTTATGCACTCTCTATCCTCATTGTCCTCCTTCTCCTCCTCCTTGTACCTAAAGCGAGGAAAATGCTATTGTTGACAGGGGCCCACTGGCTCTAGCTATAGTACTTTATGCATTAATTTTTCTGGAGGGCCACTACCCGGTCCTCGTTTTAAACAAATTTTTGGGAGTGCCACATACAGGCACTCAATCTATTCAATTTTCGGGAGGGCCACCTACCTGCTCCTCTGGGTTGAAAACTTTTTGGGACTGCCACAACAGGCACTAATACTATTTCATTTTTCTGGAGGGCCACCTACCTGACTTCTTAATTAAAACTTTTTTGGACTGCCACATACAGGCACTCAATCTATTCAATTTTTTGGAGGGCACCTACCTGCTCCTCTGGTTTGAAAACATTTTTTGGACTGCCACTACAGGCACTCAATCATTCTTTTTCTGGAGGGCCATACCTTGCTCCATTCTGGTTTGAAAACTTTTTTGGACTTCCACATAAGGCAGCTCAATCTATTTCATTTCTGGGGGCCAACCTACGCTCGCTGGTTTGAAAACTTGTTTGGACTGCCACATACAGGGATCAAATTAAAGTCTCCATAGCAGCCCACACGTTGTCTCCATTGGCGGACCTCCAAAAGTCGTCCATATAGCTGCCTCCATACATCGTCCCCTTATCAAACGAGTGTGTGTCAGGCAGAAATTGGGTTGTTTTCATGGATTCCACATCGAAGTTAGTTAACTTTGTCCACCACCTGCTTGGTGTATCCCACAAAATATACTGGCAAACTTTTACATTAGATATTTTCAGAGCTCTTGCGCATTGTTACATTCCCCTCACCCGCCATATACCCAAACTTATAAGAAGCTACTAACAAACTGGTGGAGGCTGGACCGAGTCTGGACCCTGGGGCTGGTATAACTGCCAAGCCGGAGGATGCGGGGCCTACCTCGTCCAGGTCTCAAAGGCTAGCGATACCTCTCCTCCTCCCTCACCCCTCCTCCACCTCCTCCTCCTCCCGAATACCATCGCGTGGGCATGGCGCCATCAGTCGGGAGCTCTAGGCACAGCAGCAGTGCCGTCGCTAAGCAACAGCAGGCGGTTGGCAAAGCTGATGAGCCTAGGCGATATAAAGGCAACAACGCCAAGGCTATTACAGGGCATTACATCAAACTTGTTAACTTTGTCGCCACCCTGCTGTTGTAATCCACAAAATATATGGCAACTTGTTACCATTTACCGATATTATTCACGCTTCTTGCGCATCTGTTTACATCCTCACCCGCCATATCCCAAACTATATAGAACGCACTACATGATCTTATACAAAAGGTTTATTGAATGCTGTTTGGGGAGTAGCCTAGAGACAGGGGCTTGGATTGGCGAAAGCTCGTCGGAAGAGAGCGCCAGCTCCATCCCAAGATCCAACAACATAGTTTAACTGGCCAGCACTTTAACTCTATACAGTCACTGCCTCCATACAGGTCCACCTATCAAACGAGGTGTCAGGCAGAAGTGGTTGTTTTCATGGCTTCCACATCAAACGTGTTAACTTTGTCGCCACCACTGCGTGTAATCACAAAAAATATACTGGAAAATTTATCATTGCCATATTATTTGATGTGGAAGCCATGAAACAACACCCAAAATTCTGCTGACACAGCTCCTTTGCTAATGGAAGATGTATGGAGGCAGATAGCATGAACGATTTGGGAGGCAGCTATGGAGATGATTTGTGGATGGTAGCAACGTGTGGAGGCAGCATTAAAGACGACGTGTGGCGGCTGCATGGAGACAATAATTTGGATAGTGCCTGTATGTGGCACAGTAGAAAAAGTTTTCAAACAAGAGGAGCAGGTAGGTGGTCCTCCAGAAAAATTAAATGAGATTGAGTGCCTGTATGTGGCAGTCCAAAAAAGTTTTCAAACCTAGGGACCGGGTAGGGTGGCCCTCCAGAAAAATTGAAATACATAGAGTCTCCATAGCTAGAGCCAGAGGGCCCTGGCAAAAAATAGCCTCTGCTTTAGTGTACAAAGAGGAGGAGAAGAGGGAAATAGAGGAGGAGGAGTGCAACATTATTCAGGTTGAGCTTCTTTCACCTGGTGGAGAAAATCCTGAGAAATCCAGGTATATTCATCTGATAAGCGTCAGCCTGTCAGCGCTATCATCGACAGGCGTGGTAGCGTATGGTGATGATGCCACACCAGCTGCACGAAAACACGCTCAGACAAAAACGTAGCTCAGGGCAGGCAAAGAACCTCCAAGGGTACGTGGCAGCTAGTGCCACATGTCCAGCTTTGAAACCCAGTAGTTGCTGGTAAACTGGATAACATGGTTAATGTGAAGTTCCACTGTGGGCACTTCGCACAACAGTCGGTGAGCGGAGACGTGGAGGCGGCGCCTGGCTGCAGTGCCAGCATCTGTGTGGACTCCTGAAATGCGCACAGATGCGGCGCACCTCCGTGAACAATTCAGTAGATGGGGATGTCTTGAGGTACCGCTGAAACAGAGATTTAACTCATGGGCCAGGCATGGCAAATGTGTTAGACTGCCGAGTTGCGAGGCCGCCACCAAGTACGGCGTTGTCACACCACAACCATGCTGGTTCAGGTTCAGCGGTGCCAGCCACAGATCAGTCTGCACCGTGATGCCGGTAATAGCTGTGGGCGGTGGCTTTGCTGGGGCTCTTGGGGGCACTGCTGCTGGTAGAGCTACCGACTGATGGGCCATACCCACGGATGGTAATTGGAGGAGGAGGTGGAGGAGGGGGGGAGGGAGGAGGAGGCATAGTAGGCGACCTGAGAGACCTGGACCGATGTAGGCCCGCATCCTCTGCATCCAGGTCAGTAAGACCAGCCCCCAGGGTAGACTCGGTCGCAGCCTCCACCAAGTTAACCAATGTGCCCTAGCGAATATAGTGGCCTTGCCCGGCAGCACTCCGTCCACGTGTCCCGTGGTCAGGTAGACCTTGTAGAAACGGCGTTGGTGAGGGACACGGATGATGTTGTCTGACACGTGCTGGTGCAGGGCTGGAACGGCACATCGGAAAAGTAGTGTGTGGTGGGGACCGAGGGGCAGCCGCTGCCATGAGGTTGCGAAAGGCCTCGGCTCT
The DNA here is from genome assembly GCA_019512145.1 of Engystomops pustulosus. Classification (NCBI taxonomy): domain Eukaryota; kingdom Metazoa; phylum Chordata; class Amphibia; order Anura; family Leptodactylidae; genus Engystomops; species Engystomops pustulosus. The sequence goes on along the minus strand of CM033644.1, from coordinate 112,920,600 downwards.
ACCAGCCTATAAGGCAGCATCTAGGCTGAGTAATTTGGAGATGTGGACGTTGAGGGCTTGGCGTGGGTGGTTGCCACTGTATTTCCTCTTAGCGCGCTCCAGCGTCTGGGGTATGAGAGCTGTACGCTGTGCATGGAGAAATTGGTGGATGCTGTGGAGGATCATGGAGGCAAAGTGTGCCAGTGACTTAAGTTTTGAAAAAACAAAAATAACTCGGCAGACGTGCCTAATCATTCAAACCCCTAATAAATTGCACTCATTGGAGTTTGAGATGGATAGTGTGTCACTAGAGCTAAATAGAACGTTCGCAAGCAAAGAAAAAAAATATTCTATGCCCTAAAAGGGCTGTTGGGTTCTTGTAAACTCACTCATGCTAACAGTAAGCTAATATAACACCCTAAGGCATCGCCTGCAGAAGCAGCTAGGAATGATGCGAGCAGATCACGGGCAGGGGCTAGTCTATTCCAGGGTCACCTGATCAGCAGTCCAACCACTGCTATCGACGTGTAAGTGTTACCCACCATGAGAGGTGGAGTGCAGAGTCTCCTGGCTTGTGATTGGCTCTGTTTCTGGCCGCCAAAAATCAAAAGGGCGGGAGGTGCCATTTTCTCGAGCTGGCGAAATATTCGTCTGAGCAACGAGCAGTTTCGAGTATGCTAATGCTCGAACGAGCGTCAAGCTCGGACGAGTATGTTCGCTCATCTCTAATTACCATAATTGTTTTTCTTTTTCACGTTATATTATTAAGTTCAAATCACCCCCTAGAACTGATATAAAAGTAAACAAAAAAAATCACACCTGCTAAATATTGCCGCATCCCTACAGTCCTGATCTATCAAAATATAAAAGCAGTTATTTCTGTCTGTGAAGCCTGTAAAACAGAAAATAACAGTCAAAAATCTTAAGTGCCACTTTTTTGCCATTTAGCACCACATAAAAAAGCAAACAATGGAGCAGACAGTAAAAGCTGTAAAAACAGATCCCATCAGAAAATGGCACAAATGCATTTTTTTAAATTTCACTACATTTGGAATTTTTTTTACCCATTTCCCAGTAAATGGAATGGGATATTAAATACCATCACTAAGAAGTAAAATTTGTTACACAGAACACAAGCCCTCATATAGCTTTGTACACATAAAGATAAAAAAGTTTTAGATTTCTAAAGGAGAGGAGCAAACCATGGAAACGGAAAAAGGAAGGTACTGTCATATGTAATTTTAACGCTTAAAGATACAGCCCTTTATCGTGTTTGCATTTCTAGTTTCAAGCCCCACTTTCAAAAACCCATAACTTTTTTATTTTTGCGTGTGCAGATCTGTGTGGGTGCTCGTTTTTTGTGTAACAAATTGTATTTCCTAGTGATCATATGTAATATTCCAGGCCGTATACTGAGAAACTGGGTCAGTATGATCATGGAGAAACTAAATGTATATTGGTTTTATTAGGTTTTAGTAGGTTTTTTAAAAATTACATCTTTTGTAAAAAAAAGTGGATGGAGCTGTGTAGGGTTTAATTTTTTTTGTAGGACGTGGTGAAGTTTACATTGATGCCATTTTTGGGACTGTAAGATCTTGTTATTAAAATTTTAATTTGCCACAAAAAATTTGTGCTTTAGACATTTTGGCACTATATTCACTCTCAGGAATAACCATTTTCAAATATTGATAGTCCAGGAGTTTTGATTTACAGTTCTCACAGTAAAGATGACTTGTTTCCTCTGGTGATTAAACATTATTTTCTCCAGATGGAGACAGTGCCCCCTTGTCTTTTGATTTGATTTAACTAGGTTCTTACCAGGGGCGTAACTTGAGGGGGTGCAGATGGTGCGGTCGCAACAGGGCCCAAGAGGCTTTGGGGGCCCATAAGGTCTCACTTTCCCATTTGAGATTATAGAGAGTACTATAAACCATACAATATAGTTGGGGCCCTGGCACAAACTTTGCACTGGGGCCCATCAGCTTCAAGTTACGCCACTGGTTCTTACCCATATTTTGTCGACTATACTTTGGTGTTTGTGTGCAAATAAGATCTAAAGGATAGAGAGCAATTTACTGGGGAACTGGACAACAGATATTACTCCTAAACGCCTGAATGGATATGTTTTGAATTGCGAGAAAGCAAAAACCTGCTGCCAGACAGAGGCTTATCTCCCGGAAAACAAAGGAACAGGTATGTAAGATGTTCAATTAATCTTTCCGCTAACATCTGCCATAAAAGAAGAGTAGGGATGCCTCCAGAAGTATCCGATGTTTACCTGGTACCACCAAATTAGTGGACTAGGCAAACATTAATAAAATGAATCTCAATAAATGTGCCTCACTAGCTATAGTCATGTTAAAGTCAGGTTTTGTTTTAATTGCACAAAACTAAACCAAAAAGAATATCTGGGGGCAATTCAGGGGCGACTCGGGGCAATTCAGGGAAAATTGGCGCAAAACGGAAAAATGTGGGTAACCCGGCGTAAAAACACGATTCGGGCCCTTAGTAAATGACCCCCAGTGAGTACTAAATATGTACAAATCCCCTTGTAGTGTCAAATGATATCTAGACACATCTAGATATGTTTTAGTAGATGAAGTGCTGAATAGACAATTCACGTGCCTTCTGTCCATTGTTAAAGCCTTTCTTGTTGGCAAAAGTAGCAGAATGTGACACATGCAGAAAAGAGTATATCCTGGGAAAAAGGAAGATCTAACAGAGATTTCTAGGCAGCAATCTGCTCTAACAGATGTCAATTATTCTGCTACAAGATATGCCCCCTTTTGCCATTTATGTAATAGCAGCTATACGCTCTATTATGCTAACATTAGCTAATTACACACCACAAGTTCTTTAAGTCTTTCTCAGTAAATTAGAATATCAGAAAAAGTTATTTTTTTCAGTAATTCAATTCAAAAAGTGACATATTATATGGAGTCATTACAAACATTATAACTTTTTCAAGAATTTACTTATGTTATGTTGATGATGTTGACAAGGAGGGTAAGCCACAAAATGTCATTGCTAAATGAACTGGCCGTTCACATAGTGCTTTATAAGCATAATAATGTATAGCTGAGTGGAAGGAAAAAGTGTAGCAGTAGCACCTGGGATACCCACAGCCTTTATAGGATTATTAACAAAAGGCCATTCAAAAATTTGGTAAAGATTCACAAGGAGTGGATTGCTTGTTTTTTTGGTTGTTTTTGGGGAGAGGGCATATTTATCCAATTTATCCACCTTAGATTCTCTCAACTTATCATATTTATTTGTGTTAGCTACCTCCTTCACTTTTTAAAATCGGAGATCGTATGAGGCCAGTGGTGGCAGCCAAGGTACAGGAAACAGTCCGAGCATGGGATGACAGCAGGAACATAGAGGAACACTGGTACGGACTGGCACCAATCAGGAGGACGCTGGCCCTTTAAATCCTGAGAAGTCAGCGCGTGCACCCTAGCAGTAGAACGCGTGGCCTGGAAGGCAGGAGGTGTGTGGCCTACACTCCGGGACCCGGAGCACAGCCAGGAGCCAGGAGAGGTAAGTCCGGGCAGGGGGACGGGGAAAGGTATGCAGCAGAGCACGGGTGCACCCCCCCCTTTAGGGCCCCTCTTTTCTTCTTCTTCATCCTCTTCTTTCGCCTTCTCCAATTCAGCTTGGTGACGGGACACCTGAGGAGGAAAACAGAAACAGGACAAACCTCGATGAAGTGCTTGTACCAGGCAGGGAACAAGCTGGGAATATCCGAGACGTCTGGAGTGTCCTTTGGCCGAGAGACATACTCTGCTAACTTGCATAGACTCCTCTGCAAGCAGTACTGAAGTGGCTCTTGGGAAGCTGGAGCAGCACTGGGAAGCTGCGGAAGCAGGATCGGCTCTTGGAAGGCTGGAACAGCTTTGGGAAGTGGCTCTCAGGAAGCTGGAGCAGCACTGGGAAGCTGCGGAAGTAGGATCAGCTCTTGGAAAGTTGAAACAACTTTGGGAAACTGCGGAGGCTGGCACGGCTCTTGGAAGGCTGGAACAGCTTTGGGAAGCTGCGGAGGCTGAAGCGGCTCTAGGAAGGCGGAGGCTGGAGTGGCTTCTGGAAAAGCCGGAGACTCTGGAGAGGCTTCTGGGAAAGCCGGAGACTGTGGAGAAGCTTCTTGGAAAGCCGGAGACTCTGGAGAAGCTTCTTGGAAAGCCGGAGACTTCTGGGGAAGCCAGAGACTCTGGAGAGCGGTGGAAGCATGGCGGCTGGCTGGAGTGGTTCTTGGAAAACTGTAGTGGAGCTTGGAAGGTGAGGAAGCATGGCGGCCGGCTTTTGGAACACCGGAGCCAAGCGAGGCCGGCATGGAAGCTGGACTTGTAGTTGCTGGCAATCAACAGCTGCTAAGGCATAGAGACAGGCTGGAGTGGCTCTTGGAAAGCCGGAGCAGCACTGGGAAGGTGTGGTGATGGAGTCTGTGGTTGCTGGGAGTCTAGCAGCTGTTGGAGCAGGGTGACAACCCTACTCAGATACTTTCCCCAAGAAAAAATCTGTTGAGACTGCTGGGCGAGAACATCTGCCTGCAACTGGTATGAGTTTTTGGAACAGTCCATGACGGGATCCATGGCCTTGGCGGGGTCCATGTCCGGATCTTGCTGTAACGGTCATACAGACAACAAAAGTCTCTATGGGAATAGTCTATGGACCAGTGGACCCTGTGGATAACCGTGGAAGATGGTATAAGGCCTGCGATAGCAGCCACGGTACAGGAAACAGTCCGAGCCTTTAAATCCTGAGAAGTTTGCGTGCGCCCTAGCAGTGTTAGCACGCGGCCTGGAAGGCAGGAGGCATGTGGCCTACATGCCGGGACCCAGAGCACAGCCAGGAGAGGTAGGGGGACGGGGACAGGCATTCAGCAGAGCACGGGTGTACCCGCAATCCGCGACATGGATCACGGGAGCATCCGTGAAACAATGCACTCCAGAGTGGAACCCTGTTATCCCCTTCACAAACAGGTTCTTTTCTGAAATTATGTCTTCAGAGTTTATTTATTAGCATGGGCTAGAGAATAACTTGTCCCTGAGTCTCTTAATCCCTGGGTGAATATCACCAACCATCACAGTCTGCATGTGGTGCTGTAATTATTCTCTCTGGGCCAGCAGATCTTATATGACCCACTTTGCTGCAATTAAAACAGAAGGCTTCATTGTCCTGGCTTGCTTCTCCTTTCGAGTTGTGAAGCTCTGGGGGATATTTCCCTCTTTCCGTCAGGCATTCTTTGGAAGTAAAGGAGTCTGAAATCTGCACAGCCGTATATGCAGTTTTAGGCTCCCTGTCACATATAAACTGTTGTCATCCACAGGACAAATGTGCAGAAATTCATCTTTTATCATAACATCCTCAAGGTCCTCATGTATTTTGACAAAAAGTCCTTAGATCCACTGTTAGAAGGAAGTTAGAAGGAGGTTTTCCCACATTATTAAACATATTATCAGCTTAGATATCAGTTGGTCCTGTACATTTTAATTAAAGCTTCTTTTACAACATCAATGTTGAGGGGGAAGGTCGGCAAATAGTTCCAGGGCTTTGCCTTTTAGCCCTGGGCTTTGATAATCAAATGACAGCAAAAAAATGTCCAAGTTCTCAATAGATGTCCAGTACTGGGACATATTCCTGATGAGGTCAGGGTTTATATTTTGGTATTGGAGCTGCACAGAACTAGTACCCCTTTGAATTTGTGCCATTATTGACTGGGACTGCTGATCATATTGGCACTCTCTCTCTCTGCTGTAGCAGCCTGATGAAATTGAAGAATAAGCTGCAGGATCACAGCAATTTCCATCAACTTCATAGAGCTTAATGGAGCAGAACGGTCATGCTCGGCCGTCTGCTCCATTACTCTGGAGCGACGAGGGGTCTGACCGATGTAAGTCGTTTTCATGATCCATGGGATCTCCACACTGAGACCCCCATAGATCAGCTATTTAGGCCCTATCCTGTGGATAGGGCCTAATTTCTGTTCGTGGGAAAAGCCCTTTAACCCCTTAGTGGTCGCCCCTTCCAGATTTTTCCATCAGTCACTAAGGGGCATTAGGCTAGGTTGACGGGGTCCTAAGCTAATTATATGAGACAAGCACAGATATACTGAATTTGTGTTCAAATGTGTAAGGTTACTGCTTGAAAAATTAGACCACTTAAAATTTCAATATTTATTAAATATATTAAAAAGAGGGCCACTCTTCAGCCACAAAATTTATGAATCAGGCAATTCAGTGTATATATGGGGATCGGGAATCTGTCACTTTAGTAGTGCCAATCATACATTCCTCCCTTGCATAGTGCAGTCTAGTTTAACACTTTCAGGTCATGGCACAATGCCTATTAACACAGACACTGATCGAGTGCTATTTACATTGGTAAGCACTGTATTGATCCTATATTTCTCCTTCGGCTGTCACTTTTCAACACGCGTTTCATCAGAGGCATATAGACTGAAACCTATAGGATGCATTGCAAATGCACGCTATTGTATCATGTTTTCGTGCATATTTGATGGCGTCATCCGGCACAAGTAGGCCGATGGGGTCCCCCGTGCAGGGAAGAGCATTGACCCAGATGTCTTATGATAAGCGGGACCCTGCTCTCACAGTCCAGATTGGAATGAGTTAACCCGTTAGATCCCACGGTCAATGCTGTTATTGCAGGATTTGTGTACCTTCAGAGGGAGGAGATTCACTCCCTCTTCTCCCGGCATCCCGCAATGCTATTGCGTGGTGCTGTCTTCACTGCCAGCCAGAGGCAGAGTTGTCTGTTGCAGAGCCTGCTTGGTCCAGCAGTTGGCTTGAGGGAGTAGCTGCCTGTGAGCCTATGCAAGCGACATTCCTAACACATGCAATACATGGTTATTGCAGTGCATCAGTATGAACTAGTGATTACATGATCACAAGTTCATATGACAGCATTGTAAAAGTATATAAAAAAAATTTTATAAAAATGTTTAAAAAATGGCCCAAAATCTCCTAACACACATAAAGCAAAAAGTGGCAAAAACACAACATATTAGGTATTACCCAGTCCAAAAATTCCCAATCTATAATATTATAAAAATGGTTATGCCTGGCAGTGAACCCCAAAATGAAAAAATGTGCTTAAATATCTGAATCACCACTTTTTTTCCATTTCGCAACACAACACTGTCCCCAAAATGGTAGCAATAAAAAAGTCAGCTCGTCTTGGGAAAAAATGACACCTTAGTGCTCCTAAGTATGAAAAAGTTATTGGAGTCAGAAAATGGTAAAATTAATATTTTTTTTGGTACAAAGCCCTCATACAGCTCCGCTCATGGAAAAATTAAAACATTATTGATTTTTTAAAAGTGGGGAGTGATAAACAAAGTAAAATGGAAGAAACCCATCAGTGGCAAGGGGTTAAAATGTCCCCTATACCACATGATAAAAAGTTTTCAAATTCTCTGGCATAAGGGTTTGTGGTACCAGAGGCCACATTCACACGTGGCATTTGGAAACACAATCCAAAGGCTCCACTAGTGATTACTGTACACGTTTTGGTAACAGTGGGGCTTATTTACTGAGGATCCCACGGCTGCATTTTCGTCGGGTTTCCTGGCTTTTCATAAGGGGGATTGTGTCGCACACGATTGGATTTTGGCGCATCGGCAACGGCTTTCAGTAATGGGGGGGGGGGGGGGGCCATCGTACGATCCAATGGATGTGCGGGATTTAACATTTAAATTTGTGTCGCAACCCAAGAACTTACATGCACCAGGAAGAAGAAGGTGAACTCCGGGGGACCTGAGCAGGGAAGTGACAGATGCAGGATATAGGGCTCACAATCTTCTTGAATCTCGGCAGATGTGTATTCCGGCGGACATTCCGGATCAGGGATCGCTGGGACCGGGTAAGTAAATGTGCCCCATTATGTTTCCAGCACTTTAACTAAACACGGAGGAAATGCAATCATACCTCAACATGCGATTGCAGGTGGAAACTTTGGATTGCGTTTCAAAACATTGCATTTCAAAATGCCACATGAGAATGTGGCCTCATGGGCTCTACAAACACGTCAGGGCACCTGAAAACTATTTAATCAAAATATGCCCTATGAAAGCTCAATGGTGCTCCTTCTCTTCCGTTACCCCATGTGCCCAGACAGTGGGTTACATCAACATATGGAGTGTTCTCTTACTCAGAAGAAATTGAACAATATATTTTTAGATGCATTTCATACTTTTATTCAGTTTTTAAGGGTGAAATTTAGGGATAAATGAGAGTATTAATGATACATAGTAGTGAATTCAAAATCAAACCTTCATGTTGTTTGAAGTTCTGTAAAATACATAAAGGGTTAACAAGCTTCCCACCTGCTGTTTTGAATAGGGGGGTGAATTTAATAGAATGGGGTAATTTGTGGGAAGTTTCTATTATACCCCTATAGAAATTAAATGGTCCTTAAGATAATTGATTTTCTTGAAAATTTGATAGAATGCTGTTTGATTTGTGATCTTTCTAGAGTAATAAAACAAAAAGACACTTCTAAAATGTTACCAACACAAAGCTGAGATATGGTAAATGTTAATTAGTCACTAATTTGAGTATTAAGACTATAGGGGGATTTAACAATGTGTCTCAGGTTCCGCCAGTTTCTAGCTGGAAAACAATAGTCTTTTGCTGCGTCAGATTAATCACTGTGATGATGAATTCTGGTGCAACTTTAGACAGTCAGTTCCTACTTTAAACCTACTTTTAGTTGGCCTAAACTATGCGCCAGATTTTTGGGCGCATTTCCTGCAAGTCACGCCCCTTTCTCGTGATGCCACGCCCATTTTCCCAAAGGCCCCACCTCCTTAATCAGAAAAATACCGAATAAAAGGTCTCAAAGCCTTTATAACTTTGGTGCAAGGCATTACAGTCGCAATCTCAACTATGGAAAGCATAACCCGATTTATTGAAGTAGCACATGGCTACAAGTAATTAATGTGCAGACAGCAGACAAACAATTCAGTCGGGCGACATAAAAATGGCGACACAAATGAGATGTGCGCCAAAATCTTACATGGACTGCACCTTTTTTAAAATTATTTTGATTTCAGACCATTTTTTTCCTTGTCTGTTTTGCGCCAAAATTTGCACCTAAAAATGCCTACAAACTCCACATAAATGTGAAGATGATGTGGAAAATATTGGCCACGCCCACTTGCACCCAAAAAAGGCGGACAAGTTGGGTTTGTCAGAAAAAGCAATCTTTCAGGAGCAATCCACAGCCATTATGCGGCAAAAAAAATGAAAATCTAGCACTATTCTGGCACAGATACAATAATACATCTGCCCCAGTGTTTTTGGCACAAAACCACTAGAATTGTGACGCAAGTGCGTTTAAAAATCTCCCCGTATGTTTGAAAAAAAGAACATTTTGAAAATAGATAATTTTTTCAAAATGTTTACCAAATTCACCGTTTTCATAAATAAATGCTAAATATATCAAATATACCAAAATTTCCCACTAACTTCAAGTAGGAGCTGTCATGAAAAACAATCTAAAAACCACCTGGGTAAGTTAAAGCCTTCTAAAGTTATAACCGGATAAAGTGACATATGCCGGTTTTGAAAAATAGGCCTTGGTCATCAAGACGCAAACTTGTTCATTAAGGGGTTAATAGACTGATAAAGTAGGAGTCAGCCAGGCTCCTACTTCAGTGGCCACTATTGCAAATAGTGTTTAATGCCCCTGCAACCCCTGCATACACAGTTTAAGACACTTGGGGGATTTATAAACGCACTTGTGCCACAATTCTATCGGTCTTGTGCCAAAAACACTGTCTAAAATGCCTTGCACCACAGTTATCAAGGCTTTTAGACCTTTTTTTGTCACTTTTCCAACTTGTACAATTAAGGGATGTGGCCTTTGGAGAAAGGGGGGTGACTTGCAGGAAATCGCCCATGTGTCCAAAATTCGGGTGCACAGTTTAGACCAACTAAAAGTATGTCTTAAGTTGGTCTTTTAAAAAATAAATTACATTGATGGAAAAATGTGAAAAAAACCTGTTTTTGGATTGTAACATAATAAAACTTTATTATTACATTTTTACTTCCCAAGAGTAACAGACAACAAAGAAAGACTATAAAAATGTCTACGAAAGTGGAAGAGCAGAATCTAAATAAACATGGTTACGGGGGACGGTGCTTGACCGCGGATGGAGTCAGACGTGTAACACTGAGCTCTTCACCACGTTCACCTCGGAACACAGCTAAAAGCAGCTATTAACCTCTTAAATGGGGAAACTCAGCAAAGAAAAGTATAAGGATACCCCCGGCACCTCTAAAGGAGGTAAAACACGGATCTGGAAAGATATATAAAGAAAAAGCTGGCAGCGTCTCCCGCCCGCATGGCCAAGATGGCGCCTGAGCACATGCAGGAGACGGTGACGAAGGAAGACTCGGAGGGAGAGAGCATATGTGGACAGTCGGACACGGGTGGAGAAGAAACACAGGTACCGGCATCTAGGGGGTTTCTAAAGAGGATCTTATTTCAAGTTCTAACACCTATTGCAAAAGATCTCTCGGAAATCAAAACTGACATAAAACACCTAGGCCACAGGGTAGAGCAGATGGAGTCCACACAAGCCGCCATGGTTCAGTTTGGGGGTAGTGAAAGACTCTCTAGCCAGACATTATGATTCATCAATGAGGCACTTACCAGGGCAGAAGACCAGGAGAACCGTGGCCGGTCTGAGGAAGGGGGCGTGTCCCTCGAAACGTCACAGCAGGTGGACGATACCACTCTGTCCAACAGTCAGAGACAAGGCAGTCTCAGCCCTGGGGCCTCCAAACATGTGAGTGTTGCGAAGAAAAAAAAACTACTAGAACGCCAAATGAGGTGAATTTCTTTATATCTCTAAAAATCATGTGATAGCACACTCACTAGGATGTACGTACACTAGCCGAAAAAATGTTGTAATATATAAGAAGATTTAAGAAAATGAAAATGAATTGATGTAAATACATGTATATATTTGAAAGAAGTAAAACTTGATGAAACAAAAAAATGGTTTCAAATGGTTGATTTATAGGGCACTATTCATAGATGCGTTTATTTGGTGGACCAGGAGATCCCCGAAGCCCTAGACCTAAGATTCACTAAAATACCTCTGTATCTTATTATCAAATACGTCTGTCGAGTAGCAATGGTACATAGACAAAAAGAGAAGTCCTACATCCATGTTATTAAAACCGAAGCAGGCCACGAAGTACATCAGACAAAATAGTCGAAGCTTTTAACACATTTTATAAAAATCTTTACAACTTACCAGACCCTCAAGCCGACCAAGCTCATTCCCAAGCATGGTTGGAGAAATTGAACCAATTCCTCGATGAGTGCAAGCTCCCTGAGCCAGAGCAAGCCCAAAAACTAATAGAACCCCTTACAGAACAAGAACTGGAAAAGGTTTTGAATTCTATAGCATCAGGGAAAAGTCCTGACCCAGATGGCCTTCCAAATTCGTACTACAAGAAATTTTGAAAAGTCCTCCTACCCCATTTCACCAACATGTGCAACTCAATATTGACCGGAAATAAATTCTATATACAGGATATAACAATAACAAAGTTTATTAATTCATAAAGTAACTATACATACAGGACAATCAAAAGATTAAAAACACTTAAAAAATACATCCAACGGATGTATACAGCTACCAAGGGCAAGTGATGCCCAAATACTCCCTATCCCAAGTTGGTCAATCTAATATCTGCACACAGGTACAATACTCAATAATAATTCATGTATAAACAATCAGTAAACAAGGTACATAAATTGGCCTGTGCAGATAAGGTGCATGAATGAAGTTGTCCCTGAACCTGGTCATACAATACCAAAGGTGGTCCCAGAGTAGGAGAGTGACAGGTTAATGCGAACCGGTTGCAGGGGCAGCCAAAAGGGGGAGGTGGGAGTAAGGCAGACCCCAAGCGTATCGTCACCCGAACTGGTGACTTCCTCAGGGGTAAGTGTGTGTATAGTGTGATGGTCCTCTAAAAGTAAGGTCCATGATTGCATGCAACAAGTTACCTGGAACATCAATATGCTTCCAAAGGGGACGGCGTGTGGGTGGTAACTACCGCGCATGTCACATGACAGGTCACATGACAGGTCACATGATCGGAGATCCGGTTTAATGAGATATAGTCGTAATACTTCTGTCATATACTCGGGAATCCTGATTATGCCGTAAATAAAAAGAAATACAAGTGAGGTGTTTCAAAATAAAGTCGATCTAAAGGCTTCTATCATTATGCGCTATGAGTATATATCTCTCCTGCTGGTATCGATATATATAAAACGCCGAATTATAATAAGAGGAAGAGAATGTGAAACCTCAAGATAGTTATTATTTGTATTTATGCTGCCTTCTCATACCTGGACGAATTCCAGATATATACTGTATAGTCAATACTCCATATGGTACGCCGCATTATGAGCCTTCTAAGTTGAGCAGTAAGAGAGAGCGGCACCCTGTCAAGGCCATTCAATATTATGAATGGGACCCGACAGGGATGTCACCTCTCACCAACCCTATTCATCCTAGTTATGGAGACCCTAATTAGGAAAATTAGACTTGACTCGGAGATCAGGGGCATACAGGGAAGTGATTACGAACACAAAACGGCTGCTTTTGCAGATGATTTGCTAGTTATTATTTCGAACCCATCCCAAGCTCTCCCTAAGCTAACTGAACTATTTACAGAATATGGATCCCTCTCAAATTTTAAAATAAACTTTTCTAAATCGGGGATACTAAATATTACACTACCTAACACCAAAGCAAAGGCGTTGCAACAACACTCCCCGTATAACTAGCCTCAAACGAGCTTAAAATATTTGGGGGTACTAATATCTCCAAGCCCCAATAGACTATATGATTTAAACTATATCCCTTTACTTAAATCAATACATGATCAGTTACGCGAACTGAAGCTTCCCTATCTATCCTGGTGGGGTAGGAAAAATTTGCTTAAGACATTTATTCTCCCTAAAATACTCTATCTGTTCCAGGTAGCACCAATATGGATACCTAAAACATTTTTTAACAGAATTACTAAACTTTTCTCGGCCTTTCTTTGGCAAAACATAAAACCCCAGCTGAATGAAGCAATTCTGTCTCAGAGACCTCAACTTGGAGGTATAGGCATGCCAGAAGTACTGTCATACTACCAAGCTACACAACTATCGAGATGGATCACATTGACACAAGATCACACCCCACCTTATATACCACCTTGGAGAACTCCACCTTTACAGATTTGGATAGAGCAAAGCTTTGGAACTTACGCCTCACAATGCAGCCGCATATTACATAAAGGGCTTTTCTCTTCCCTAGTAAGCCTAAATAAAAAATCACAACTATTTTCGGATGCGTGCCCGATGATGCCACTAGACTTGATCCCATACAAAGTATCACAAGATAGAAACCTTTTGGAGAAGTCTTAGACACCTTACAGTATCTTCATTCTTTGAAAAGGAAGTAGTAATTAACACAGACTATCTCTTGCGGAAAACAGGGCTCTTACTGTCCAATTTTATCCACATACAAGACTTCAAATCTACATGTGAAGATTTCCACCAAAACCCATCCCTGTACATATGGTTGGAAAAACTAAGCACTGACACACAATCTGTAAAAAAGCTTCTTTCAAGAACATATTCAGAGATTATCATGCTTGACAACGATTCTAGACCACATTTTATAAAACAATGGGAACGAGAATTAGGAGAACGGTTCACAGAGGAGGACTGCAAAGCCATATTAAGGGTCTCCTGTGGCCTCTCAACTTTTATTAGAATGAAAGAGAACGCATATAAGATCATATCGAGGTGATACAAGACGCCTGAATGGCTTCATTAGAGATATCCAACAGTTCTTACCAATTGTTGGAGATGTAAGTCAGGAGTGGGTAGTATGAGTCACATTTGGTGGGATTGTCCCAAAATCAAGCCATACTGGGAGGAGGTAATTCACACAACTAACAAGGTTTGTTCTAGTAAAATCCCCAGGTCACTAAGCACAATTCTTTTAGGGAAACCACAACCCGACTTTCATTGGCGCAGAAGTGATTTATCTTCCCACCTTTTGACAGCTGCTAAATTATTGGTTCCTACAATGTGGAAAAGAGAAGACCCACTCTCACCCAGTGGAAGAACAAAGTTTCGGAGATTTTTAGGTTTGAAGAACTAATCCACTGGGAGAGACAAAACCGAGTCAGACTTCTTAAAACGTGTGCACCATGGCAATTATATGCAGCAAGCTCCTCTAGCTCTACGGCATAAGTGGACCAACGCATTACATTATAGTGAAATCAATAAGATGGCCAGGTTCCCTGCACCCACCCCTCTTCCCTCCTCGTCATCCCTATTCCCCTGTTGTTACTTCACTTTAGTTGTAAGATTTATGTCATATATTCGATTGTTGTTTAAACATGTAAACCCGCTTAATTCAAAGTGCTGTTGAATCTTCACTCATTGACGTTACTCAAAATGACCCTGGGTACTGCAAAATAGCAGCACAGGGATAATAATATGTTAAAGCACAATAAGAGGAAACAGCTCCTCATTTGAAATTTGTATAAAATTTGGTTTACTTTGTAAAATGTACATTGCCTTGCAAAATTGAGCTATGTAAACTTTATATGCAATGTGTTTAATAAAAACAGTTTTAAAACAAAACTAAATAAACATGGTTACATGAGCTGACCCAAAGTAATATGTAACTCAAAATGGGTTTTATGATTAATAACATTTATCCCCTTTCCACAGGATAAGGTGGATGTCTGGCTGTAGCCGGTCCAACTGCCAAGAACCTCAACTATCCTGTATTGCAGTATTGCAGTACCAGCTTGTCCTGTAAACTATGCTGGAAGTAGTTCATGCTGATCTCCGTTGAAAAGCCATTGCCAGGGCTGCTCATGGTGATTTGTGGTCCCCCTTTCCACCATTGGAGCCCTCTACAGACAGACATTTATGGAATTAGTCACTGACTAGAAGTTTTGTTTTGTGAAAAGACGTTGATTCCCCATTACTTATCTAACTATTCAAATAGGTGCAAAATCTATTTAATAATGTCATTTTATTCAGGTTGTGCACAGTAACTTATAGCTCAAAGTCAGGAAGGTTAATGTATTTCCCTTTATAATCCATTAGTTAATGGCCAGATGGAGACTCGGCAACCACTAATCTGCGTTTAAGTTGAATTCTTTTTAATTGTAATTATAAAATGTGACACAATCCAGATTGTCATTTTAATCACACTGTATTCTTCATTGACAATCCTTCCTGCTGGCACAAGTGATGTGATATGTTTTCATGTCCCTTTCAAGTGTCCTGAAAATATAGACATGTTTTCAGCACATTGCAGTACTATTTATGCTCAAATAACAAAACATATCACCAGGGGGAGCACCAGTCTCACTGAAGGTCAAATAAAATGAAACAGATGGTTCTCATGGGAAGTGTAGGTAAGCCAAAATATAAGAAGAACGCTCTTCCCAGCCAACTTTCAATAGAATATTAATACATTTACATACTTTTAAAGTTTTATTTGTAACTTCTGGCAGAAATTCAGAATATACAAAAACTTGAAATCTACTATGTTTTACCTTAATTGATTTGTATCCAGCTGTAATGTTTATTTAAACTTGAATTTCTGATTTTAACCCTTAAGTACCATTCTGATGCACATAATAAACACTAAGGGGGTTATTTATCATACGCGGGTGCACAAGCAATGTATTATAATGAATAATATAGTACAGTATAGTATATTATAGAAATGTGTTATAATGAATAATATAGTACAACAAAACGATGAATTACAGAAATTTCACAAATAAAATTCTAATTTTCATCAAACTGTGTATTATGAGTACTTATTTTTTTATGCTGCATTCCTCCTATCCGACATGTGAAATACACCCTATGCATTCAGCGTCTTGGTGATCAATAAGAAATCAATGTGAATTGTATTATATACTTGTGGACTATCCATGGACATAATCATTTTATTATGCTTTTTTGTATCAAAGTGTAACTGGAGAAAACATATAAAGAAAGATTAATATAAGTTGTTGTGTTGTGGCCTGAATAGAAAATATTTGTTAGCAGCCAGGAGACAGAAAGTTGTTGAATCACAAGCCCCATATGGCCCTAGGCCTTAAAGAGGACCTATCAGGGCAATTTGGGACACTAAACCACCCATAGGTCCTTATGGACTGCTGGTTTAGTGTGCCAAGTCCCTCCGTGGGTGGTATAAAAAAAATGTTATACTTGCCTAGAAATGGGTCAGATGCGCAGTTAACTTGGGGTGTATTATGCTGGCTTTACTGTGGGACTGTGCAAAGGCAGGAGCACCGCAACGAGGCAAGTATAAATTTTTTTTATTTTAATAGAGGACACATAAGGCCTTGCTAAAGGGCGATTTGGGACACTAAACCACTGCTCCATAAGGATCTTAAGTTTCTATTAATTCAGGGGTTGTACCCATTATGAGGTCATATACACTATGGGGGTTATTTAATCTGCCCTGTGTGTGTCACTATAAGTGCTTATAGCTTTGGAATGCTATGAGATATCCAGAGGATTTTGAGATTGTTTTCTCGTGACACTTCTTACTTCAAATTAGTTTAAAAATTTGGATGATATCTTTTGCAAAATTTGCAAAAATTCTTTATTTTCAAAGTTCTAAATTCTCTACTTTTGAAGCAGATAGTCATAGCACCTAAATAAATTCAAAACTTATATTTCCTAAATGTCTGCGGTCTAGAAATTGTAATATTTTTTGACAATACACTCATTTTGGGTGGAAAATTAAACATTTGAAATGGATTAAATCATAAAAGGCTATTACTTTTTTTAGAGCATTTTTTAAAGAGTATTAATTAAAAAGTATCTTTTTTGGAGCATTTTTTTGGCGTTGTTTTTTACGCGGTTCAATATGTGGGTCCAATAACTATTTTGTTTTATTCTGCAGATTGTCATGGACACAGTGATACCAAATCTTTGGGGGGGGGGGGGTTGAGTACTTTATTAAATTTTACTGAATAAAACCTAATTTGGAGAAAATCTTGTTCATTTTAGCATCACCATCTTTTCATAACTTTTTTATTTTTTGGTTTGCAAATCTGGTTAAAGGCTAATTTTTTGCGAGAATAGTTGTTATTTTTAGTGGTCTTATTTTGGAATACGTAACTTTTTATTTTATTAATTAAAAATTATCTTTTTTGGAACGTTTTTTGCTTTTTTTTACCCAGCAAATACCGTACAGATCCAATAACAGATTTTTATGGATGCTGCAATAACAAATATGTGGGTTTTTTGTGTGTTTGTGTTTTTTATACCTTATTAAGTGTTATTATGGGAAAATGACATTTAAGGGGCTTATATATGTATATTTTTTTTATTTATTCGAATGGTTGAACTTTAGTGTTTTTAACTTTTTTTTTTTACTTCTCAGAACTTGAACTTGAACCAGCGAAGCTCTGATCACAGGTTCAAGTCCAAAACACTGCTCTACAATACAATAATTGCAGAGCAGTTTAAACTGTCTGAGGATGCAGGTGCATGGGGTCTGACTTTCAATAACATCGGGCAGCTGACAGCCACTGCTTCTGGTGCCGGCTCCACTCTTGAGCCGGTGCCAGAAGCGGGACGTTATAGAACGTCCCGCTGCGGGAAGTATCTTCCCTCAGGGACATTTTATAACATCCTGGTGTGCGTAGGGGTTAACATTCCCATTGTGGGGTTAAAAAAAATGCCAAATAAATCACACAGAGATTGTTGCAATCTCTAGCCACTGCTAGTGTAACAAAGTCTAAGGACAGATTTATGATTTGCAATTTATTTTTTAATAATTGCAAAAAAAATGCAATGTTATTCCACTACCCACCCTGTGTATGTGCTGCTGCAATTATTTTACTCTTCTCAAGATTATTTTATCATTGTTTAAAAAAAATAATCCCAGCGAGAATCCCAGAAAAACGCCAACGTCACTTCTTAAAGAGAACCTGTCACCCCCCCAAAAAACCCCACCAAATATGTCCCCCATAATCCTCTCCCCAGCCCCTTTCTAGCAAAGACATCTTTTAAAAAATTTAGGATGGCAAAGTTAGTTTTAATCGATCCGATCTCTTAACAATTAAGAGGTTGGATCCTTTTATATATTGCGCGATCGCTGCCGGCTCTCTGCGATGCGGCCGTGCTGTGCTTATGCACAGTGCCGGCTGAATGTTATATATATTCGGGCGGCGTTGTCAAAAAGCACGGCGTGGCCGTTGTCAGTGCGGCCGCATCACTGAGAGCCAGCAGCAATTGCGCAATATATACGCTGTGCTGCTGCCGGCTATTTTTCCAGGTGCCCACTGACTGGGGTGTGGCAGTCGGCCCCCCTCATGGGTACGGCCGACTGTCAGGGGACAGGATACGAGGATCCGACCTCTTATTTGGTAAGAGGTCGGATTGATTAAAACTAACTTTGCCAACCTAAATTTTAAAAAATTCTCTTAGCTAGAAAGGGGCTGAGGAGAGGATTATGGGGGACATATTTGGAGGGGGTCTTTTGGGGGGTGACAGGTCGCCTTTAAGGGCAGCGGAGCTCCAAAGACAGAGATAAAACTATTACTAGGAGCCGACCTAATGATAGATAACCCCATTGTGTATATTGTTACTACATAAAGTAAATGTTGCCATGCACCAAAGATTCCACTTTCTGCTATCTTCATAATTGTTATAAAATTTACCCATCACTGCATGTGCTAATCCACAGGACTGATACAGGGAATAGTGCCTTAAGCAACCCTGTAACATGACTTTCACACAATAGCAAATCTGAAGAAGAAAATAACAAGGGTAATATTTTTTGCATGTCTCTATATTACTTTCAGGATTATTACATGGTAAACATATTGAAAATACTCTGAATATGAGTAATTAAACAAAGTTCTATGTTATATCCACAAAAATAATGTGATATTAATACAAAATAAGATGCTTCCATTTACTTGGAAATGAGGAAACATAACTCTTTGGCAGATTATATGTTGTTGCATACCATGGTTTGCTGTCTAAACACTAGTATTTTGACTCCAACGGTTAATTACAGCTTTCCTGCACGTTGTTTTGCTAAGTAATTACACTTTTCAGCATTTTATCTCAGAGAAATGCACTCAATACCTGTTTTTATTGCTGTTTCCTGATATGGTTGTGCATACCCTTTGATTAGAAAGGTTACTGATATGGTGACTCTTGTTTGGTGGCTCATATCTTTCCATAATTACAAGTTACCCCATGTGTTGAGTGAAGAAGATAGAAGTTGTGTGGGGTGGATAAAGCAGAACAGCTTTTCCATTAGAGCTTTCTGAGTTTAAAGCTATTAGAATAAACATCAAATAAATAAGGTCAAATTGGGTCAACACGAAGCTAAACATTAAAAACAACTTTTCACCAGCTTTTTTACCACTAAATTACCAACTGCCTTATCTAGGACATAAAATATCCTCTATATAATTCCCTCTTTTATGTAAAAAATTGCCAATTTACCTATTGTTGAAAAAGTCTCCAAAATCATATGCAAATGAGCTAAGTGTCACCTTTTATCCAAGAGGAAGCACAGTGAAATTTGAGCTGCAGATGCCCTGGAAGTTTCCTGAGAAGACAAGGCTTTGAAGAGGACCTGTCACCATATTTTGACCATAATGACTAACAATGCCTCCCCATGTCACCTAAAATTAGCTGCCAATAGGACACTGTACCTTAATTACATGTTTTTAAGACATTTTTCTGATATGCAAATTAGATCCCGGCTGGGACTTTTCTCTCTCCGAGGCTACCAGTGAATCACACTCAATTATTGTGATTATTGTGTGTTACATATGTTATTGCTCTTCATCCTTGTTTTTAGGGACTTTCTGCTAATATTCAACTACGGACATATAAAGCTCTGTGTCCAGATGGGAAATATTGTGTTAATTTTTTTACACAGTGCCTTGGGTTACATTTGTGACATGTGACCAGTGACATCATCGCAGGTCCTTTAGCCTTCTTATAATAGCAATCTGTACTGTATGTATTACGATCACATAAAATCACAGCTGCTTCCATGGAGGATAGAGAGGAGTAGATGTCCATGGAAGCATCTGTGACTTCATGTGGTCAGATACATACTTGGGTACAGTTTACTATTGTTAAGAGGCTAGAGTACTTGAGATGATGTCACTCTGGTCACATGAGATGAACTGTGACCAGTAACAAGGCATAATGCATGGGAAGGAGTAGATGGGAGGGGTCAGCTTAGCAGGACACATTCCCTTATGATGCCAGGTAATATAAGATAAAGGGTGATTTAGGGGAATGTAAGTGAAACTATTTTTAGCTAAAAGAAGGGCGTCCGTAAGTTAATAGAGCTCTATGTGAACTTGTCACTGGCTGTATATGTGCAAATGCAGTGACAGGTTCCCTTTAACCCCTTCCCACACCCCAATGTGATTCTACTTCACAGGATGCAGGTAGTTCCCGCACCCTGACTTAGAATTGCATCATGGCGATCGCCCAGGCTCAGAAGCTGAGTCCGTGCGATTACCTGACAACTATTGCAATCCCGTCTGTTTACCCTATAGACATAGTAGTCATAGTGACTGCGGAGTATATAATGCATCGCCATGACGATCGGGACCCTCCGTGCAGATAAGGACCCCATGGTTGCCTTCAGTAGTTTTAAAAAGTTTAAAAAAAAAAAAAAAGTGCAATTAACAAATTATTTAAAAAGTTTGTAAAAAGAAAATCAAGCTTCTCCCTCTCATAGATATTCCAGCCTGTAAAGTATGTGTCTATTGAGGCTGCATGAGCACACGTCTAATCTCCCTGTGTTTGGTTAAACAGCAATTAGATAGGAGGATTAACACTCACAGCTGTGTAACAAACAGGAGAGTAGAGAAACCTGTCTTCAATGTGGTAGAGTTGCCATAGCAACATAGAAGTAATATTGTAAATAAGGGCCACATTGCAGGCCGTTTCTTTCCAAGCTAAGAAGAATTTCTTGATGAAGTAGAAAAATAATTATTTATTTATGTAGTACCGCCATATTCTGTAAAGCTTAACAGATCAAGGGGACATAAATAAATAAGTCAAAACACATAAAACAGTCATATGGCTGCTGCTTGAAAAAAGCCATCAGCTGCCATCTTATATACATATCCAAGGTGAAAGTGACTGCAGAGAAGCCTTGCGCTTGGTATAGATCTGGTGTTTACAGGATAACAAATGGGAGGTGGGCACAGTAAAGAGACAATTGAAGTGTCATGCAGTTAGGAAATTTGATATGCCTGCTTCAAGTGGTACTATAGGTAGATGTCAATCACCAACTGAAAATTAAACTCAAATTCTAAGAATGATATGTATTTAAGTGTAGTTAAAGTGGCAGAAGGTTGGGTGCACATCTCATGACATCAACAAAGTTCTTATAGGATACCTCCAAACCTATTTCCATATTGTGACC
Organism: Engystomops pustulosus; assembly: GCA_019512145.1. Classification (NCBI taxonomy): domain Eukaryota; kingdom Metazoa; phylum Chordata; class Amphibia; order Anura; family Leptodactylidae; genus Engystomops; species Engystomops pustulosus. Next base: position 112,899,107 of record CM033644.1, on the reverse strand, counting down.
CAGATATCCTGTGAGCATACCAGATCTTGCCAGCAAAACATATTGGGGAGGAAGGGGGTGGTTTTTATGAATTTTAAAAACTAGCGCCTGCTTTAAAACTAAAGTGAATTTACACTGCTTTAGAAGAGTTTTACTTTAGACAACTTTAGCATTTATGTGTGGTAAATCCATCTCAAAGGGTATCAGTTGATTTTCATATAAAGTGTTTAAACTAAGGCTGCCATTCCTGTTGCAGTCAGATGCTATAATCATTCATCTCGTTAATACATCGTACATCTCATTAATATACAGATCAGGGGCATACTGTGCCAATTAAACTCACTGTACTCATTGTTAGCAAATTAATCTTTTATTTTTCTACTCCTAATTTGATTTGAGAAAATGCTGCATATTGTTATTCATTTCAGATGGCTGCATACCAGCATGCTATGCTTGCTTCTATCCATCAAACCATAGATGACCAGTCACTATGAGACTATAAGCAAATTTAAACTGGATAAAGAAAGGGTATAGTAAATATCACAAATCATTTTAGAAAACAATTACAATCAATGTGAACAAGTAGATAGAGAACTTTCTGCCCTTATGGCCCATTAACACTTTTCCATTAAAGAGGACCTGCAACCCTGTATAAGCCCTCTAGGAGCTGCTTACTTAAGTAAGCAGTTTCTTAGCCCTTCCCCAGGTGTAGCAATGTTAACGCGTTGGACCGCTGTATCCATGAGGGGGCGGTCCGAGGCGCCCCCTCTCCTCTGTTCTCCCACACCATAGGCCTCGTCGTACCATCCCCTGATGAATACGCCGGACAGCTTTAAGTGATATGTAGTGCAGTGTTTGCTAGCTTCATCGGAAGGTTCTGATAAAGCTAACAGTTAAATACTGCTTTTACTTGGTAGGACGAGGGAGCTGCTTATTTTAGCATGCAGCTCCTAGAGGGTTTATACAGGGTGACAGGTCCTCTTTAAGTTTAATCTGCTTCTTGGTGGCAAAAAAATTGAAATCTATCACAATCGACCAGAATACTTGTCCTAGTGTGCCTAATATGTAATTTTCTTGCAAGCAATATATTTTTTTCACTTAAAGAAAATCTACCATTAAAATCCATCATGATAAACCCAAACACTTACTCATAGATCCAGACACTGTGACTGTAGTCATCTTCCCATATTTGTTATCCATGGCCTCCTTCCTTCTAAATTCGACTTTATGGGAGGTGGGGGAAGGGGACACCTCCATGTGCAAAAGGGTGCAATGTAACGGCAGGACACAAACAAAGACAGTGAGCCCTAGCATTGCGTCCCTCAATCTGCCCTGGCCTGCTTATTGGGTCCCCCCTAAACGGAGGCCAATAACTGGTCAACATTCCCATCTGGGTAAGGTGTGAGCATGTAACATGACAGATAAATAAAACAAAATAAGTCAGAGTAGACAATCCAGGTCGGAAACAGCAGGAATAAACAATGAGCAAATCCTAATCTGAATAAAGAAGTCAAAATAAAGGCAAGATATCAGAAACCAAGAAGTAGACAAAGCAAGAGAGGAGCTATTGGGAAACCCAATGAAAGTGTGCTGTTCGGACACTTAGTAAATGAGCCTCAATGTCTCCTAAGCCTACCAGCACGACAGAGAAGGAAGCAGAAGCAGATACGGCGGTATCCCCCCTCCCTGCACTCTTACGAGGGGCCACTGGACCTTCATTAGGACCACCAGGTTTGTAGTGGTTTTGCTGGGGCTATAGCCTGAGAAGGCGAGGGGCATGAAGATCTCTGCCAGTGACTCACTTACAATCCAGAGGGCCAAACTCCTGATACTGGAAAGAGTTCTGAACACTTTCCAAAGAATTTACTCAACCTCAAACTCCAGTTCTCCATGAATGACAACAGGAGCCGGTGACTGTATGGCCTTTTGATCACTTTTTATTGAATTTTTAAAATTTTCAAAATGGAAAAAAGTGGCATTTTTTACTTTGGGAGCTATTCTCCATTACAGGGTTAAACGCTGGGATTTTTACTGTATTTTTATATTTATATCAGTTCTAGGGAAAGAGGGGTGATTAGAATGTTGAGGTTTTTATCATTTCCTTTTTTTTATATTTTTCTCTATTTTTTTTTTTTTACTATTTTTTCAGACCCCCTAGGGTACTTTAACCCTAGGTTGTCTGGTTGAAGCTACCATATACTGCCATACTACACTATACTATGCCTGGTCTATTCCCGACTAACCCATTATCTCTCAACGAACTCTCTCCTTGACCCCTTACAATCTGGTTTTCGTACTATGCACTCCACTGAAACTTCTCTTACTAAAATCTCCAATGGTCTCCTCGCTGCTAAATCCAAAGGTGATTATTCTCTCCTCATTCTACTGGATCTCTAGGCAGCATTCGATACTGTGGACCACCAGCTCCTCCTCAGGATGCTTCACTCCATTAGCCTGAAAGACACTGCAGTCCCTTGGTTCTCTTCCTATCTCTCTCACCGCACTTTCAGTCTCTCCTTTTCTGGATCTTTCTCTTCTCATCTTCCTCTCGGTGCTGGAATTCCTCACGGCTCAATCCTGGGTTCTCTTCTCTTTTTCCTTTATACTGCCCCCATTGGACAAACCATCAGCAGATTTGGTTTTCAGTATCATCTCTATGCTGATGAAACTCATCTACTACTGCGATTAACATCACTCCTGCCTTAACACCTTAAGGATGTGGCCCTTTTTCATTTTTCACTCCTCAACTTCAAAAATCTGTAACTTTTTTATTTTTCCATGTAAAGAGCTGTGTTTGGGCTTGTTTTCTGTGTAACAAATTGCACTTCATAGTGATGGTATTGAATATTCCATGCCATGTACTGGGAAGCACCCTATTCTTGTGGAATTGGATTTTACAGCTTTCACTGAGTGCCCCAAATGACATGTCTTCTTTATTCTTTGGGTCGGTTTTATAATGTTTTCATACATTTAAAAAAATTAAAACCTTCTGTACAAAAAAAAAATTCTTAATTTTTCCATGTTCTGGCACTAATAACTTTTTCATACTTCAGTGCACGGGTGGTGTCATTTTTTGTGAATTTTGATGATGTTTTTAATGCTATCATTTTGAGGACTGTACGGCCTTTTGATCACTTATAGAATTTTTGATATTTTTCAAAATGGCAAAAAGTGTCACTTTCAACTTTGGGTGCCGTTTTCTGTTAAACGCCGGAAAACATCGTTATTATATTTTGATAGATCGGACATTTTGGGACGCGATGACACCAAACATGTTTCTGATTCTTACTGTTAATTTGCTTTTATATGTGATCTAAGGAAAGGGGGGTGCTTTAAACGTTTACTTTTTTACAATTTTTTCATTTTTTAAAAATTTTTTTTTTTACTATTATTTCAGAACATCCAGGGTAATTTAACCATGCAGGGTGTGATTGCTAATACTATATACTGCAATACTACTGTACTACTGTATTGCAGTACATACCAATATTACAATGATTTCTAATAGCCTGCCATCCGCTGGAAATTAGAGATCATTGCACATGGCAAGCCTACGAGTCTCAATGATACTGTAGGCTGCCATGCCAACTTATCGCCGCCCTCCAATGACGTCATAGGGGACGGTGATCGGCCATCCAAGATGCCGGCTCCCATGTAAAGGTAAGTTAACTGCTGCGGTCGGTGCCAGCACCATCATCGACAGTAACAGGTGGGCGCAGCTGTGTTATACAGTCGTCACCCGCTGCGTATGGAGAGAGCTCAGCTCATGAGCTCTCTCCATACACCCTTCACAGCCCAAGGACAATATAGTTTGTCCTCGGTCACAAAGGTGTTAAAGGGGCTTTCCCACAAAATAAAATTCTCACATTTCAATCCTATAGTCATGTTAACACAATAAAGATAATTTTAACCCCTTACTTTACAATTTTAGTGTTATTGGTGTTTTAGCTCCTATCACTCCCTCGGCTGGTCAGTGCAAAATCCCAGTGTGTGGGCGGGACCTCTCTAAGCATTATACACTACACACATTATGACCCATATAGTTCCGTTGGGTGACAATGTGGTTACATTATTTTGGGCACAGGTGTATAAACACTTTTATCTGGCTTCTTACATTGTACTAATACACTGATACATAGAAAGAGAGATGAGACAGATCAGAGATGCATGAGATTACACAGAGGCTGACAGACTTTTACACTGTTACACTGTGAGTTCTGCTACATCTCACAGATATGTGCCTGCCTCCCCCTTTCCCTGGATCACTTATCTGCTTGTAGTTTGCAGCCTCTCTCTCTTCTCAATATTCCAAGTATTGGAAAAAAGTGCACTCACCAAATGGACAATTATTCTTTATTAGTGATCAGTCGTGGTACAGGGAGGGATAACCGGGCACAAACAAGCGGCGACGGGCCCTTTCGAGCACTTCTGCACTTATACGCTATAAGGCATCACAGGTTAAATATTCATCTGCCAGCGTCATTGGTTACAATGTGTCATGTGTGTGGAGGTATGTGCAGGGTGACGTCACTCCAATCAGCTGGAGGTGCTGAAAGGTTGCGAGAGCTAGACCCCCTACAGCCCCTCCCCCTGACAGGCTCTGAACAACTCCTGCATAACTTTAAAAAATATCCATACAAATTATAAATCATAAACAAAATAGACACATTAAAACAATACTTGCATCTAGGACCATAGATCCAATGTGATGTCAGGAAGTAATCAGTGAGTGTCTCTGAGATCCGTGCAGGGGGCATGGCTACAATCTCAGCAAAGAGAGACAGAAATCTCATCTGCATGATCTCACAAAGAAATCCAAGATGGCGGCCATCAGACCCTAAGTCAGAAGTTACATAATTGTGTCTAGGGTCATCTGAAATTGTGTACACCAGGACTGATAGAGACAGGTTTGACTTATGAATCCAAAAGGAAAAAGTCAAGCATCCAGGCAAAAAGCGACGTGTCATCAGATAAAATCCACTTTTATTGAAAAAAACATTTAGTGACGTCCTTTAACATAACAGGTCTGACGCGTTTCGGACCGTTCGTGGTCCTTAGTCGTAGCCTACTGAATTATTACGAGATAGGGTATTTAAACATATGGTGATCCGGCCAGAAACTCGTCTCTGCTACTGTCACATGATCATATTAACCCTTAAGGCACTCAACATCATTTTAACAGCAAAAATTACACATACATGCAAAGAAAACAGACTATAAGGTAAAATTTAGTATATATACATTAAATCGTGTCTATAATTTAGACCAAGTGGTGACCAAGTTTGCAGTAACAAGATCCAATAAGCTTCCCGGGATCGTAAGGATCGAGTCCAATCCCCGCCCCTAGCCGGACGAGTCACTTTCTCAATGGGTATAACCTGTAAGCAAGACATATTACTATATCTCTAAACAACCAGGACATATTTACATGTAAATTACTTGTAATGCCTGCACTTTTAGGTGCTGCCGTGACGTGCTCGGAGATTCTCCTTTTTAATTTCTTTGTTGTGCAACCTACGCATTGTAGGTTGCAGTGTGTACAGGTGGCTAAATAGATGATGTGATTACTTTCGCAATTCATGTGTGTTCTTATGGGATATTCCTTAAGCGTTACTGTGGAAATAAATTTAGATGTTTTATGTAATTTATCACATAAATTGCATCGGTTTCCACCACACTTGAAACTACTCTTGTATTTTAACCATGTATTTTTGTTTTTTTATCTGAAACTGATGTAAATAAATTGGGAGACAAAATTCTACCTAAGTTTGGGGCATTTTTGGAGGCATATCTAATGCCATTGTTTAGTATTTTGTACATTTGTGTTTTGTGTTTTTTGATGATCTGTGAAATTTTATTATACTGTCTGCTGTAAGTGGTGCTAAATGTAATGGGTTGTTTTTCATTTTGCTTGAAGTTGCTTTTTCTGTTTGATGAAAAATATTCACTCCTATTCTTGGTTCTAATGGTTGTTTCTATTTTATGTAGATGTTTTTTGTTGTAGCCTCTATCTAGTAATCTTGTTGATACTCTTTGAGCTGCATGCTCATATGTAGTGTCTCTTGAACATATTCGTTTGGCTCTTATGTATTCTCCCTTTGGTAGATTGCGGATAACATGAGAAGGGTGACAGCTTGAAGTAATGTATTACCTGAGATAGGTTTCCTATATAAATCTGTATGTACGCATTTATGCAATGAATCACCAATTAACTGTATATCAAGAAATGAAATACTGGTAGAGGAAGATGATGATGTGAATTTCAGATTATATGGATTGTGATTCAGATACTGTTTGAAGGAGGATATGTTTTGTGAATAACCTGAACCTGAGTGAAGTTGCCCCCCCCCCACCTTGTTCAAATCAAACAAAATTGGTGTCAAACGTTTGTGCTACGTTTGTGCTGGTTTGTGCAGCAGAAATTTTTGTTTGTGCCGCCATCGTTATCGAGATTTTAATGAAAGTTTCCAGAGGTCACCGGAGGTCAACCAGCCCCCCCACATTGCCCAAATCAAACAAAACTAGTGCCGAACAATTCTGCTACGTTTGTGCTGGTTTGTGCTGCGCAAATTTTTGTTTGTGCTGCTTTTGTTTTGAATATATGAACAAAAAATTAAAGTTCAAAAGTTCAAGCAGCCCCCCCACATTAACCGAATCAAACAAAACTGGTGTCAAACGTTAGTGCTACGTTTGTGCTGGTTTGTGCAGCAAAAATTTTTGTTTGTGCCGCTATAATTTTTAAGGTATGTTCAGGTGTTTGAGGTGTTTAGGATGAACTGGTAAAAAACAAACCTAGTGACACTTCCCTGGCTTGATCACCAGGGGGAGCTAGCAAACACATTGTACTTTGGAAGAAATGAACTCTGATGACCTCTGCAAAAAAGTATGAATATATTAAAAATGATAGCGGCACAAACGAAAATTTTTGCTGCACAAACCAGCACAAACGTAGCACTAACGTTTGACACCAGTTTTGTTTGATTTGGTTAATGTGAGGGGGCTGCTTGAACTTTTGAACTTTAATTTTTTTGTTCATATATTCAAAACAAAAGTAGCACAAACAAAAAATTGCGCAGCACAAACCAGCACAAACGTAGCAGAATTGTTCGGCACCAGTTTTGTTTGATTTGGGCAATATGGGGGGGCTGGTTGACCTCTGATGACCTCTGGAAACTTTCATTAAAATCTTAAAAACGATAGCGGCACAAACAAAAATTTCTGCTGCACAAACCAGCACAAACGTAGCACAAACGTTTGACACCAATTTTGTTTGATTTGAACAAGGTGGGGGGGCCAACTTCACTCAGGTATAACCTGACCAGATTAAGAGGCAGTCATCTATGTAACGCCCAAACCAAGCAATCTGTGACATGAAATGGTTGTTGGCACCATAAAAAAAAAAAAACTTATATATCCGGTGGCCCGATGTCCGCGCGGGTCCTCTTCTGTCTTCTGACTTCCTCTTCTTTGTCTTCCGCAGCGCGCCGCCATGTTTCTTCTCCGCCTCGCATAGTATGACCCAGCACCTGCCGCGTCATACTATGCGCCTGCCGCCCGGGAAACATGGCGGCGCGCTACAAGACAGAGACAGAGGAAGATAGAAGAGGACCCGCGCGAACATCGGGTGAGCAGCAGACATCAGGTAGCAGCGCGGACATCGGGGCCACCTGAGGGTGAGTATAAAGTTTATTTATTTTTTGTTAGTGCTGGGCAGGCTGTATACTACGGGGCAGGCTGTATAACTTAAGGGGGCAGGCTGGCAGGGTGTATACTTAAGGGGGCAGGCTGGCTGGCTGTATACTTAAGGGGGCAGTGCTGGGCTGGCTGTATACTAGGGGGGGGCAGGCTGGGCTGACTGATACTTAAGGGGGCAGGCTGGGCTGACTGTATACTTAAGGGGGCAGGCTGGGCAGGCTGTATACTACTGGCAGGCTGGGCTGGCTACACTACTAGAGCAGGCTGGCAGGTTGTATATACTGGGGGCAGCCTGTATACTTAAGGGGGGCTTGCGTGGGCTGGCTGTATACGACTGGGGCAGCTGGCTGGCTGTATACTTAAGGGGGCAGCTGGGCTGGCTGTATACTACTGGGCAGGTTGGGCTGGCTGTATACTACTGGGGGCAGCGGCTGGCTGGCTGTATACTACTGGGGGCAGGCTGGGCTGGCTGTATACTACTGGGGACAGGCTGGGCTGGCTGTATACTACTGGGACAGGCTAGGCTGGCTGTACACTGGGGCAGGTTGGGCTGGCTGTATACTACTGGGGGGCAGGCTGGGCAGCTATAATCTACTAGGAGCAGACTGGCTATATACTGGGAGGCTGTGACCAATGATTTCCCCCCCTCGGCTTATACTCAAGTCAATAGGTTTCACAGTTTTGGGTGGAAAATTAGGGGTCTCGGCTTTACTCGGTCGGCTATAGGCGGTATATACAGTAGCTTTATTAGCTATAAGACATCACTTGCTACACTATAGTAACTTTTCTTCGATCTCATCATTACATTCTTGATGTTTTCTATTGAAAACAATTTTTTTACATTTGACGAAGAATTTTTATCTCACACATGGTTGCCCCATGGGTGCTAAATATTCCCCCACCCTAGCTAATCTGTACATGTCTTGGTTTGAGGAACTATATTTATGGTGCCAACAACCATTTCATGTCACAGATTGCTTGGTTGGGCATTACATAGATACTGCCTCTTAATCTGGTCAGTTATACCTGAGTGAAGTTGGCCCCCCCACCTGTGTCAAATCAAACAAATTGGTGTCAAACGTTTTGTCTACGTTTGTGCTGGTTTGTGCAGCAGAAATTTTTTTTTGTGCCGCTATCGTTTTTAAGATTTTAATGAAAGTTTCCAGAGGTCATCAGAGGTCAACCAGCCCCCCCATATTGCCCAATATCAAACAAAACTGGTGCCGACAATTCTGCTAACGTTTGTGCTGGTTTGTGCTGCGCATTTTTTTGTTTGGTGCTACTTTTGTTTTGGAAAAAAACAAAAATTAAAGTTCAAAAGTTCAAGCAGCCCCTCACATAACCAAATCAAACAAAACTGGTGTCAACGTTAGTGCTACGTTTGTGCTGGTTTGTGCAGCAAAAATTTCGTTTGTGTGCCGCTATCATTTTTATATATTCATACTTTTGCAGAGGTCATCAAGTTCATTTCTTCCAAGTACAATGTGTTGGCTAGCTCCCCCTGGTGATCAAGCCAGGGAGTGTCACTAGGTTTGTTTTTACCAGTTCATCCTAAACACCTCAAAACCCCTGAACATACCTTAAAAATTATAGCGGCACAACAAAATTTTGCTGCACAAACCAGCACAAACGTAGCACTAACGTTTGACACCAGTTTTGTTTGATTCGGTTATGTTGGGGGGCTGCTTAACTTTTGAACTTTCATTTTTTGTTCATAATTCAAAACAAAAGCAGCACAAACAAAAATTTGCGCACACAACCAGCACAACGTAGCAGAAGTGTTTCGGCACTAGTTTTGTTTGATTTGGGCATGGGGGGGCTGGTGACCTCCGTGACCTCTGAAAACTTTCATTAAATCTCGATAACGATGGCGGCACACAAAATTTCTGCTGCACAAACCAGCACAAACGTAGCACACTTTTGACACCAATTTTGTTTGATTTGAACAAGGTGTGGGGGGGGGGGCAACTTCACTCAGGTTCAGTTTATTCACAAAACATATGCTCCTTCAACAGTATCTGAACACACTCCATATAATCTGAAATTCACATCATCATCTTCCTCTACCTAGTATTATTGTCTTGATATAAGTATGGTGATTCATTGCATAAATGCGTACATACAGATATATAGAAACCTATCTCAGGTAATACATTACTTCAAGCTGTCACCCTTCTCATGTTATCCATCGCAATCACCAAAGGGAGAATACATAAGAGCCAAACGAATATGTTCAAGAGACACTACAATTGAGCATGCAGCTCAAAGAGTATCAACAGATTTACTAGATAGAGGCTACAACAAAAAACATCTACTAAAATAGAAACAACCATTAGAACCAAGAATAGAGTGAATATTTTTCACTCAAACAGAAAAAGCAACTTCAAGCAAAATGAAAAAAACACCATTACATTTAGCACCCACTTACGCAGACAGTATAATAAATTTCACAGATCATCAAAAAACACAAAACACAATGTACAAAATACTAAACAATGGCATTAGATATGCCTCCAAAAATGCCCCAAACTAGGTAGAATTTTGCTCCCAATTTTATTACATCGATTTTTCAGATAAAAAAAAAAACAAATCATGGTTAAATACAGAGTAGTCAAGTGTGGGTGGAAACCGATGCAATTTATGTGATAAATTACATAAAACATCTAATTTTTTCCACAGTAACGCTTAAGGAATCCCATAAGAACACACATGAATTGCGAAAGTAATCACACTCATCTATTTAGCCACCTGTACACACTGCAACCTACAATGCGTAGGTTGCACAACAAGGAAATTAAAAAGGAGAATCTCCGAGCACGTCACGGCGCACTAAAAGTGCAGGCATTACAAGTAATTTACATGTAATATTGTCCTGGTTGTTTAGAGATATAGTAATATGTCTTGCTTACGGTTATACCCATTGAGAAAGTGACTCGTCCGGCTAGGGGCGGGGATTGGACCTCGATCCTTACGATCCCGGGAAGCTTATTGATCTTGTTACTGCAAACTTGGTCCCACTGTCTAAATTATAGACACTTTTTAATGTATATAACTAAATTTTACCTTATGTCATTTTTCTTGCATTTATTTGTAATTTTTGCTGTTAAAATGATGTTGAGTGCCTTAAGGGTTAATTATGATCAGGTGACAGTAGCAGAGACGAGTTTCTGGCCGATCACCATATGTTAAAATACCTATCTCGTAATAATTCAGTAGGCTACACTAAGGACCACGAACGGTCCGAAACGCGTCAGACCTGTTATGTTAAAGGACGTCACTAAATGTTTTTTCAATAAAAGTGGATTTTATCTGATGACACGTCGCTTTTTGCCTGGATGCTGGACTTTTTCCTTTGGATTCATAAGTCAAACCTGTCTCTATCAGTCCTGGTGTACACAATTTCAGATGACCCTAGACACAATTATGAACTTCTGACTTAGGGTCTGATGGCCGCCATCTTGGATTTCTTTGTGAGATCATGCAGATGAGATTCTGTCTCTCTTGCTGAGATTGTAGCCATGCCCCCTGCACGGATCTCAGAGACACTCACTGATTACTTCCGGACATCACATTGGATCTATGGTCCTAATGCAAGTATTGTTTTAATGTGTCTATTTTGTTTATGATTTAATAATTTGTATGGATATTTTTTAAAGTTATGCAGGAGTTTTCAGAGCCTGTCAGGGGGAGGGGCTGTAGGGGTCTACTCTCGCACTTTCAGCACCTCCAGCGGATTGAGTGACGTCACCCTGCCATACCTCACACACATAACACATTGTAACCAATGACGCTGGCAGATGAATATTTAACCTGTGATGCCTTATAGCGTATAAGTGCAGAATGCTCGAAAGGCCCGTCGCCGCTTGTTGTGCCCGGTTATCCCTCCCTGTACCACGACTGATCACTAATAAAGAATATATTGTCATTGGTGAGTGCATTTTTCCAATACTTGATATTGAGAAGAGAGAAGGCTGCAACTACAAGCAGATAAGTGATCCAGGGAAAGGGGGAGGCAGGCACATATCTGTGAGATGTAGAAGAAACTCACAGTGTAACAGTGTAAAAGTCTGTCAGCCTCTGTGTAATCTCATGATCTCTGATCTGTCTCATCTCTCTTCTATGTATACAGTGTATTAGTACAATGTAAGAAGCCGATAAAAGTGTTTATACACCTGTGCCCAAAATAATGTAACCACATTGTCACCCACGGAACTATATGGGTCATATGTGTAGTGTATGAATGCTTAGAAGGTCCCGCCCACACACTGGGATTTTGCACTGACCACCGAGGGAGTGATAGGAGCTAAAAACACCAATAACACTAAAATTGTAAAGTAAGGGTTAATTATCTTTATTGTGTTAACATGACTATGGGATTGAAATGTGAGAATTTTATTTTGTGGGAAAGCCCCTTAACACCTTTGTGACCGAGGACAACTATATTGTCCTGGGTCTTGAAGGGTGTATGGAGAGAGCTCATGACTGAGCGCTCTCCATACCAGCGGTGACGATGTATAACACAGCTGCGCCCACCTGTTACTGTCGATATGGTGCTGGGCAACGACCGCAGCAGTTTAACTTACCTTTACAGGGAGCCGGCATCTTGGATGGCCGATCACCGTCCCCTATGACGTCATTGGAGGGCGGCGATAAGTTGGCATGGCAGCCTACAGTACTTGAGACTCGTAGGCTTGCCATGTGCAATGCTCTAATTTCCAGCGGATGGCAGGCTATAGAATCATTGTATATTGGTAGTGTACTGCAATACAGTAGTACAGTATTATTGCAGTATATAGTATTAGCAATCACACCCTGCAGGGTACATTACCCTGGATGTTCTGAAATAATAGTAAAAAAAAAAATTAAAAAAATGATAAAAAATTAGAAAAAAGTAAAGTTTTAAAGCACCCCCCTTTCCTAGATCACATATAAAAGCAAATTAACAGTAAGATCAGAAACATGTTGGTGTCATCGCGTCCCAAATGTCCATCTATCAAAATATAATAACGATGTTTTCCGGCGTTTTAACAGAAACGGCACCCAAATTTGAAAGTGACACTTTTTGCCATTTTGAAAAATTCAAAATTCTATAAGTGATCAAAAGGCCGTACAGTCCTCAAAATGAGCACATTAAAAACATCATCAAAATTCACAAAAATGACACCACCCGTGCACTGAAGTATAAAAAGTTATTAGTGCCAGAACATGGAAAATTAAGAATTTTTTTTTGTTACAGAATGGTTTTAATTTTTTTAAATGTATGAAAACATTATAAAACCGACCCAAAGAATAAAGAAGACATGTCATTGGGGCACTCACGTGAAAGCTGTAAAATCCATCCACAAGAATAGGGCTTCCCAGTACATGGCATGGAATATTCAATACCATCACTATGAAGTGCAATTTGTTACAACAGAAAACAAGCCAAACACAGCTCTTTACATGAAAAATAAAAAAGTAGCAGATTTTTGAAGTTGAGGAGTTAAAATGAAAAAGGGCCACATCCTTAAGGTGTTAAGGCAGGAGTGATGTTAATCGCAGTAGTAGATGAGTTTCATCACATAGAGAGATACTGAAAACCAAATCTGCTGATGGTTTTTTCAATGGGGGCAGTATAAAGGAAAGAGAAGAGAGACCCAGGATTGAGCGTGAGGAATTCCAGCCCGAGAGGAAGATAGAAGAGAGATCCGAAAAGGAGAGACTGAAAGTGCGGTGGGAGAGATAGGAAAGACCAAGGGACTGCAGTGTTCTTTCGGCTAATGGAGTGAAGCATCCTGAGGAGGAGCTGGTGGTCACAGTATCGAATGCTGCCAGAGATCCAGTAGAATGAGGAGAGAATAATCACCTTTGGATTTAGCAGCGAGGAGACCTTGAGATTTAGTAATGAGAAGTTTCGTGCGGGAGTATGCAATATTACGAAAACCAGATTGTAAGGGTCAAGGAGAGAGTTCGTTGAGGATAATGGGTTAGTCGGGAATAGTACCAGGCATAGTATAGTTAGTATGGCAGTATATGGTAGCTTCAACCAGACAACCTAGGGTTAAGTACCTAGGTGCTCTGAAAAAATAGTAAAAAAAAAATAAAGAGAAAATATAAAAAAAGGAAATGTAAAAACCTCAAACATTCAATCACCCCTCTTTCCTAGAACTGATATAAATAAAAATACAGTAAAAAATCCCAGCGTTTACCCTGTAAGGAGAAGACTCCCAAAGAATAAATGCCACTTTTTTTTCCATTTTGAAAATTTAAAAAATTCAATAAAAAGTGATCAAAAGGCATACAGTCACCGGCTCCTTGTCATTCATGGAGAAACTGGAGTTTGAGGTTGAGTATAATTCTTTTGGAAAGTGTTCAGAACTCTTTCCATGTATCAGAGTTTGGCCCTCTGGATTGTAAGTGGAGTCACTGGCAGAGATCTTCATGCCCCTCGCCTTCTCTCAGCGATAGCCCCAGCAAAACCACTACAAACCTGTGTCTAATGAAGGTCCAGTGGCCCCTCGTAAGAGTGCAGATAACTTCCTCTGTCTTCTGTCTTCCGCAGCGCGCCGCCATGTTCTTCTCCGGCCGTCGCATAGTATGACGCCAGCACCTGCCGCGTCATACTATGCGCCTGCCGCCCGGGAAACATGGCGGCGCGCTACGGAAGACAGAAGACAGAGGAAGATAGAAGAGGACCCGCGCGAACATCGGGTGAGCAGCGCAGACATCAGGTGAGCAGCGCGGACATCGGGGCCACCTGAGGGTGAGTATATAAGTTTATTTATTTTTTTGTTAGTGCTGTCAGGCGTATACTAAGGGGCAGGCTGTATATTAAGGGGGCAGGCTGGCAGGTGTATACTAGGGGGAGGCGGCTGGGCTGGCTGTATACTTAAGGGGGCAGGCTGGGCTGCTTTATACTAAGGGGGCAGGCTGGGCTGACTGTATACATCTTAAGGGGGCAGGCTGGGCTGACTGTATATTAAGGGGGTCACGGCTGGGCAGGCTGTATACTACTGGGCAGGCTGGGCTGCTGTACACTACTGGAGCAGCTGGCAGGTGTGTATCTACTGAGGCAGGCCTGTATACTTAAGGGGGCTTGCTGGGCTGGCTGTATACTACTGGGGGGAGCTGGCTGCTGGCGTATACTTAAGGGGGCAGGCTGGGCTGGCTGTATACTACTGGGGGCAGGTTGGGCTGGCTGATACTACTGGGGGGGGAGCTGGCTGGCTGTATACTACTGGGGGCAGCGGGGCTGGCTGTATACTACTGGGGACATCTGGCTGCTGTATACTACTGGTGACAGGCTAGGCTGGCTGTACTATGACTACTGGGGCAGGTTGGGCTGGCTGTATACTACTGGGGGCAGGCTGGGCAGGCTATATACTACTAGGCTAGAGCAGACGGCTATATACTGGGAGGAGCTGTGACCAATGAATTTCCCCCCCTCGCTTATACGCAGTCAATAGGTTTTCACAGTTTTTGGTGGTAAAATTAGGGGTCTCGGCTTATACTCGGGTCGGCTTATAGTCGAGTATATACGGTAGCTTTATTAGCTATAAGACATCACTTGCTACAATATAGTAACTTTTCTTCAGATCTCATCAATTACATTCTTGATGTTTCTATTGAAAAACAATTTTTTTACATTTGACGAGGAATTTTATTTCCAACAACATGGTTGCCCCATGGGTGCTAAATATTCCCCCACCCTAGCTAATCTGTACATGTCTTGGTTTGAGGAAACATATATTTATGGTGCCAACAACCATTTCATGTCACAGATTGCTTGGTTTGGGCCATAATATGTTTCCTCAAACAAGACATGTACAGATTAGCTAGGGTGGGGGAATATTTAGCACCCATGGGGCAACCAGTTGTTGAGAAAAAATTCTTCGTCAAATGTAAAAAAATGTTTTTCAATAGAAACATCAAGAATGTAATGATGAGATCTGAAGAAAAGTTACTATATTGTAGCAAGTGATGTCTTATAGCTATAAAGCTAACGTGATATACTGCTGACTTAAGCCGACCCGAGTAGAAAGCCGAGACCCTAATTTTACACCAAAAACTGTGAAACCTATTGACTTGGTATAAGCGAGGTGGAAAATCATGCGTCACAGCCCCAGTCCCAGTATATAGCCAGTCTGCTCCTAGCTAGTAGTATATAGCCTGCCCAGCCTGCCCCCAGTAGTATAAGCCAGCCCAACCTGCCCCCAGTGTCATAGTATACAGCCAGCCTAGCCTGTCACCAGTAGTATACAGCAGCCCAGCATGTCCCCAGTAGTATACAGCCAGCCCCGCTGCCCCCAGTAGTATACAGCCAGCCAGCTGCGCCCCTGCCCCCAGTAGTATCAGCCAGCCCAACCTGCCCCAGTAGTATACAGCCAGCCCAAGCTGCCCCCTTAAGATACGCCAGCGCCAGCTGCCCCCCCAGTAGTATACAGCCAGCCCAGGCAGCCCCCTTAAGTATACAGGCCGCCCAGTGCATACACACCTGCCCAGCCTGCTCCAGTAGTGTACAGCCAGCCCAGCCTGCCACAGTAGTATACAGCCTGCCCAGCCGTGCCCCCTTAAGTATACAGCAGCCCAGCCTGCCCCCTTAAGTATACAGCAGCCCAGCCTGCCCCCTAGTATAGCACCCAGCTGCCCCTTAAGTATACAGCCAGCCCAGCCGCCCCTTAAGTTACACCCATGCCAGCCTGCCCCCTTAATATACAGCCTGCCCTAATACGCCTGCAGCACTAACAAAAAAATAAATAAACTTATAACTCACCCTAGGTGGCCCGATGTCCGCGCTGCTCACCTGATGTCTCGCTGCTCACCGATGTTCGCGCGGGTCCTCTTCTATCTCCTCTGTTCTTGTCTTCCGTAGCGCGCGCCATGTTTCCGGGCGGCAGGCGCATCGTATGACGCGGCAGGTGCTGGCGCTATACTATGCGACGGCCGGAGAGAAGAACATGGCGGCGCGCTGCGGAAGACAGAAGAAGAGGAAGTCAGAAGACAGAAGAGGACCCGCGCGGAATCGCGGCCACCGGAGATATAAGTTTTTTTTTTTTTTTTAAGTGCTGGGCTGCCTATTGACTCGTGTATAAGCCGAGTTGAGGATTTTCAGCACATTTTTTGTGCTGAAAAACTCGGCTTATACACGGTAGTATATACGGTAAGTGTTAAGGATGCATGTATATAAGGCTAAAAATCGCATGTTACCCAGGTGTAATGTTTTTCCCAATATATGGTATCCATGGCTTGTAATACACTGAAGGTATCTTTTATGCTCGATGTCTGTTTTACAAATGGTTGGAGGATGTTGTCCAACCATGCTGAGGAGGTTTCTTGTTATTGATCCTACCCCCGATATTATTGGTCTTAAAGGGGGTAGAAAATGTTTTTTTGGGTTTTGGGCAAGGCATACAGAATTGGGGTATTAGGAAATTCAGGTACCTTGGCTTTTATGATGATTCGAAAAAAACATTGATTCAGAAAAAACATTGGCTACAAACTCAGCCAAGAGAGACAGAAATATATGTGAATGCTGTATTTTGTTACAGTGAATTATAGTATATGTTATTTTGTTATCCTGAGTACATATAAGAAAACTTGTCTTCGTGGGAATACCCCTTTATCCAGAACACTAGTGAATGTCTCTGACATAATGAGGTCTATTACTAAGGGTCCCTTTCGTCGGCTTTTAGAAATTTTCAGGATTTGCGCCGCTTGACAGGTATTTAGAAGGGGTTGTGTTGCACGCAATCAGATTTTGGTACTACATGTAACAGAAATCGGGGGGCGGGCCATTGGACGTTCCAACGGATTCAGACTGAGCGCCAGGATGTAACTTTAAAATTGTGTCGCAAGCATTGCACTTACATTCACCAGGAGGAAGAAGGTGAAATCGGCGCACGTCTTTGTGAATCATAGCAGAAAGCATTATCGCCAGACCACGCATAGTGGGGACGGGACAGGAACGGGTAAGTAAATGTGCCCCAATGTCTCTACTATAATGTCCTCTCTCTTCTTGAAAGGTAATTTTTCGAAGACTGAACTCCTTCTCTTTCAACATCTACTAACTGACCAAACCCGGACCTCCTCATCTCGTTTGTGGGATCACTATAGCACTGAGGCAGTAGGTCGCTGTCTTGGGGTTGTGTGGACTTGACCTCTCCTTTTCACCATATATTCAATCTCTTGCGCTCTGCCACATGCATCTCAAAAACATCTCCAGCATCTGCCTTTTCTTAACTGTAAAACTCTAAAATGTTATAGTTTGCTCTGATTGACTCTCAACTAGACTACTGTAACTCCTACTCACTAAACTCTTCCTCTACAATCTATTCTTAATGCAGCAGCCAGGCTTGTCTTTCAGACAAACGCTACATGGATGCCTCCAGTTTGTGCCAATCACTGCACTGGTTGCCGTGTCTCCTTCTGAATTCAGTTTAAAATAATAACACTCATCCACAAGCTCTGTATGAGCTGCACCTCTTACCTCTTTCTCTCATCTCAGTTCATTGCTCAACAGATGCCCCTTTATCTGCCAGTGATATTATATTAATTCAAACCTCTTATACACATCTCCAGGACTTCCCCGAGCTGCACCACTTCTGGAATTACCTTCCCCAGACTATCAGACTAATACCAACCTCCAAAGCTGCATGAAATATCAACCTCTCTTGCTAATCCATTCTGTGTCTCCTCCTCGTTGGTTCTCGCAAACACCCGATATATGTTCACGACTCCAGGATAGTGGACCACTGGACTCACCATGCGGATTGACGTAAGCCGACACCTGGGACTGGAGTCTAAGTAGCCTCCGTTATCACCCAGGCCTGCCGCAAAGCGGGTTGGACTTGCGCGGGCGACCTCCAGGTCGTCCATAGGTGCACTTTGTCCACAGTGGCCAGCTAAGGCGAGGTCCAGACGTCAGGCAGAATCGTAGGGCAGCAGCGAGGTCAGGAACAGGCAGACACAGGATCGGTCGGGAAGGTAGCAACCGGTCACAGGCGCGAGCGAGGAGCGTAGTCAGAACAGGAAACAGGGTCACAACAGCGAAAACCAATAAATGCAGGGACATGGGAGCAAAGATTTTTCTAGAGCTGTGAGGCACAAGATCCAGCAGGGAACATAGGAAGGAGCTGGGAATTTAACCGAAGGGCAACTGCCCCAATTATCGGCGCCTGGCCCTTTAAATCTAAAGACGCAGAGATCATATACAACGCGCGCGGAGAGCCGCTGGATCCCGGCTAGGTAATTGGCATGAGAGCGCAGCGGGGACACGGAGGTACACGGGGGCCCTGCGCACCATGGAAATGTATATAGGATGTGGGGTGATGGCTGTTCAAGCAGCAGAATTTTAATTTAATTATTTTGTTGTTCCTTATAAGAATGGTTGGACCACTAAACAAGCTTATACCTCTTGTGTCACCCCTTCTCCTCATAAAATATAAGCTCTTGCAAGCGGGCCCTCACTCCTATTATTCCTCTGACTGTTGTACTCTGTAATGCGCTTATTATATTTGTATATGTTCCCCATGATTTGTAGGTGCGTGGGATTTGTTGTCACTATATAAATAGGTATTATTATATTATTATTATGGCAGTATATAGGGAATTTACAAACATGTAATTGCGACTCTACACTTGTGTAAAGCGCTGCCTCAGGTCTGTGTGGACTTTTGTTGGCTTTTAGGTGATCGACAGGTTTACATCCCGCTTGGGTGCTACCGCGGCAGTATGGAGAGGGCAGCTGTGAGACTCTCAATCCACAGAGCCCTGTGTAAGGCTGTACGTCTAGAGGGGTTATATTAATGTTTTGTTGCTCCTGGCAACCAATCAGAAATTAATTGCATACATTGCTTGTGGAAAATTAAAGTTGAGCTCTGATTTGTGCTCTGAGCAGCTAGATAGTCTCCGATTTTCTGATAATCTTGCCCCAACAGAGGGCTAACTTCAGCTGTAGCCGCCCTAGCATGTGCTAGGGGCACAGTGCCAGGAGGCGTGCCTCCTCCTGCCTAACACCGTGCTCCCGGTGTGCGTCTCCCTCTGAGGAATGCATGTATATAAGGCTACAACATCGCATGTTACCCAGGTGTAATGTTTTTCCCAATATATGGTATCCATGGCTTGTAATACACTGAATGTATCTTTTATGTAGCCTAGTGTCTGTTTTACAAATGGTTGGAGGATGTTGTCCAACCATGCTGAGATTGTTTCTGTTATTGATCCTACCCCCGATATTATTGGTCTTAAAGGGGGTAGAAAAATGTTTTTTTGGGTTTTGGGCAAGGCATACAGAATTGGGGTATTAGGAAATTCAGGTACCATGGCATTTATGATTGATTCAGAAAAAACATTGATTCAGAAAAAACATTGGCTACAAACTCAGCAAAGAGAGACAGAAATATATGTGAAATGCTGTATTTTTGTTAATAACAGTGAATTATAGTATATGTTATTTTGTTATCCTGAGTACATATAAGAAACTTGTCTTCGTGGGAATACCCCTTTAATCCAGAACACTAGTGAATGTCTCTGACATAATGGGGTCTATTTACTAAGGGTCCCTTTCGTCGGCTTTTAGACATTTTCAGGATTTGCGCCGCTGTGACAGGTATTTAGAAGGGGATTGTGTTGCACGCAATCAGATTTTGGTACATACATGTAACAGAAATCGGGGGGCGGGCCATTGGACGTTCCAACGGATTCAGACTGAGCGCAGGATGTAACTTTAAAATTGTGTCGCAAGTCATTGCACTTACATTCACCAGGAGGAAGAAGGTGAAATCCGGCGCACGATCTTTGTGAATCATAGCAGAAAGCATTATCGCCAGACCACGCACAGTGGGGAACGGGACAGGACCGGGTAAGTAAATGTGCCCCAATGTCTCTAATATAATGTCCTCTCTCTTCTTGAAAGGTAATTTTTCGAAGACTGAACTCCTTCTCTTTCCAACATCTACTAACTGACCAAACCCGGACCTCTCCATCTCAGTTTGTGGGATCACTATAGCACTGAGGCAGCAGGCCCGCTGTCTTGGGGTTGTGCTGGACTCTGACCTCTCCTTTTCAACATATATTCAATCTCTTGCTCGCTCTTGCCACATGCATCTCAAAAACATCTCCAGCATCTGCCCTTTTCTTACACTGTAAACCTCTAAAATGTTAATAGTTGCTCTGATTGACTCTCAACTAGACTACTGTAACTCCCTACTCACTAAACTCTCTCCTCTACAATCTATTCTTAATGCAGCAGCCAGGCTTGTCTTTCAGACCAAACGCTACATGGATGCCTCCAGTTTGTGCCAATCACTGCACTGGTTGCCTGTCTCCTTCTGAATTCAGTTTAAAATAATAACACTCATCCACAAAGCTCTGTATGATGCTGCACCTCTCTACCTCTCTTCTCTCATCTCAGTCTATTGCTCAACAGATGCCCCTTTATCTGCCAGTGATATTATATTAATTCAAACCTCTTATACACATCTCCAGGACTTCTCCCGAGCTGCACCAATTCTCTGGAATTACCTTCCCCAGACTATCAGACTAATACCTAACCTCCAAAGCTGCATGAAATATCAACTCTCTCTTGGCTAATCCATTCTGTGTCCTCCTCCTGTTGGTTATCTCGCAAACACCAGATATATGTCAGACTCCAGGGATAGTGGACCCACTGGACCACTGCGGATGATGACGTAAGCCGACACCTGGGACTGGAGTCTAAGTAGCCTCCAGTTATCACCAGAGCCTGCCGCAAAGCGGGTTGGACTTGCTGCGGCGTGGTACCTCCAGGTCGATCCATAGGTGCAACTTTGTCCACAGTGGCAGCTAAGGCGAGGTACACAGACGTCAGGCAGAATCGTAGGGGACAGGCAGGAGGTCAGGACAGGCAGCACAGGATCAGAGTCGGGAAGGTAGCAACAGGTCAAGGCAGGCAGCAGAGGAGCGTAGTCAGAAACGGAAACAGGGTCACAACGGAAAATCCCAATAAATGCAAGGGACATGGGAGCAAAGATTTTTCTAAGGCTGTGAGGCACAAAGATCCAGCAGGGAACATAGGAAGGAGCTGGGAATTTAACAGGAAGGGCAACTGCCCCAATTATCGGCGCCCTGGCCCTTTAAATCTAACAGAGCCAGAGATCTAAAAGAGCCGCGGGAGACGCCGCTGGATCCCGGCTAGGTAATTGGCATGGAGAGCGCAGCGGGGCACACGGAGGTACACGGGGGCACCTGCGCACCATGGAAATGTATATAGGATGTGGACTGATGGCTAGTTCAAGCAGCAGAATTTTAATTTAATTATTTTATGTTGTTCCCTTATAAAGAATGGCTGGACCACTAAACAAGCTCTTATACCTCTTGTGTCACCCCCTTCATCCTCATAAAATATAAGCTCTTGCAAGCAGGGCCATCACTCCTATTATTCCATATGACTGTTTGTACTCTGTAATGTATTATTATATATGTATATGTTCCCCATGATTTGTAGAGTGCTGTGGAATTTGTTGTCACTATATAAATAAAGGTTATTATTATATTATTATTATGGCAGTATATAGGGAATTTACATATCATGTAATTGTGCATTCTACTACATTGTGTAAAAAGCGATAGCCTCAGGTCTTTGTGTGACTTTGTGTGGCTTTTTAAGGTGATCGACAGGTTTACATCCACGATGGGTGATAGCACCGACGGCAGCTATGGAGAGGGCTCAGCCTGTGAGACCTCTCCAATCACCAGCAGCCGATGCATAACGTATTGCTACGTACTACGTAAGGGGTTAATATTAATGTTCTTGTTGCTCATGGCAACCAATCAGAAATTAAATTGCATAACAGTTGCTGTGGGAAAATTAAAGTTGAGCTCTGATTGGTTGCTATGAGCAGCTAGAATAGCTCTCAGATTCTTCTGATCAATCTGCCCCAACCAGAGGCGTAACTACAGCTGTAGCAGCCATAGCATGTGCTATGGGGCCCACAGTGCCAGGGAGTGCCATCATCCAACCTGACACTAAAAAAGTGTATAAATGTGTGAGTATACAAATATGTATATTTTCACACTTCTATGGGGCCCTGCCTCTCATAGTTATGCCTCTGGCTCCAATGTGTTTAATACTTTACAGTATTATCTGCATGTTTTACACTTCAATTACTGTTCTGGTATTCTTTCTAATAAAAAGATAGGGTAAGCCCCAAAAGTGATTTCCTCTGGGGGGCCCAAGATACTCCAGGCCGACCCTGGTCACACACAGCCAGCATCTCTCACATTCCTGATGGAGGGATGAATTATGTAGCAGAGTAAAGTTCACTTGACTAAAGATAAAGCATGCCCCCTGTCAATCAAGAAACTTGAGGCGCAGCTAAGCTACAATAATATGAATAAGCATAGATGGTGAGTCAACTTTTAACGAACTGTGGAAATTTACAAGCATGGGAAGAACAATATATTATACTGCTGAAGTGGATTTCAACACAATAGGAAACATAGAGGAAGGACTTTTCCTTCCTGCTGGATCCACGTCTGGCCTTTATTCAAAAATCCGTATCAAACACTGCACCTTAACTGCAAATGTTTTTCCAATATAAGGAAGTTAAGGAATATGGATATAAAGGGAGGTGTAGCTGGATTACACAAGTTCCACAAGGTGGCAGTATATGGCCACCTTCTATGTATCAGAAATTCAGTTAATATTAGAGAAGTCAGCTTTTCTTTTTAAGTTAATACATTTACTTCAAAATAAATACGCTCAATTTATGGAACAATGCAGGTGGACGTAGAACAAGAAAAAAAACAATTAAAATATTTTGTCATAGTTAAATGGTAAAAACAAAAGTAGTTGTAAATAATAAATGTGTAACAAAAGTATGTCAGAATCTGCAAATTATACTTTAATGTGAGTGCATGTGTAAGTCCACTATGAAATCCAAAACTGAAACTTCAAAATTTGGTGCATTTTTGCCACTGTAGATTTTGGCCTTTTGAAGATTTGCATATATATCCCTTTTTTGGACAAACCATTACATACAGGTTGTGCTACAGATTTTACCTTTTGGAAATGTTTCAATTCTGCCCTATTTTTTCCCCATTATGTATGAATGTGGTATAGAAAACCTCATCCATATGTACTTGTATGGTATTATCTTGTAAACAGTGTTGAAGCTATATATGGGTAGCAGTCACTACCTGGTCCTGGAGCCTCAGAAAGCCTGCAGACCCTGTGTAGAGACCAAGCCATGTAATTATGCCACAAAATTCGGATATGTTCTATATTTGGGCAGATTTGCAGCATGGTTGCTTGTTTTCTATGGAGAGGGGAGGGGTGAGAAGCACTTACCCCTCCTACTTCTTCTAGCTGTGTGCAACACCGAACCAGGAAGCACATGGCCGTCTGTGTCCTAAAGGATAAGAAAACAGCAGCGTTATAACTGGCATATAGTAGTTGTTACATCTTTACAGATATTGTATACTTTTGTATATTTTTCTATACCTCTGACTGAATATTGGCATATTTTTCAATACAAAATATAACTATACTCAATATATTTAATATAAAATACTAAATATCCATTACAATTCCATCTCATGTTAGGCTTTGTTTACACCAGCAGCACTGCTTCTTTTTTTCTGAATCCAATAGTGCATTTGACAGATCCATTAAAGGTATTATATGTGTTTTTCACATCAACTGACAAGATATTACAATACGCTGCACTAAGTTGGAATAAAAGCAGCTTTACCCTGATGGTAGAGCATGATCACAATTGTGAACAGAGCCTTCAACATAAGACAAAACAAAAGCGGCATGACACTGAATATAAAGTGTATTTCTGCCATGCCCTTCTTATCTATGCTTTTCCAAATTTGTGACAATAGGTACACTGGCTCATTCTCAAGGCCAGGACATCTGACACATTTAAGGCTTTCTTGTGCTACAAAATTTTGTATGTTCACATCACCCACTCCAATTTTTAAAAAGTATGTAAAATATTGGTGCTATTAAGCCTGTTATTAAAAAAAATTGCAAACACTGTAACTCCATTCAAGGAGTAGGGTATGAAGGCTTAAAGATGCACTCAGTTAATAAAACATTTGATAACAATAACTTTGACAAATCTTTAAGTCAATGCAGTCTCTTGAAATACTGCAAAAAAAAACAATAAATTCCCTAGTATGTGCTATTGGTGCTTCAGTGTATCCAAAAAAATGCAATGAGGCAGCACTCCGGTAAGTATAGAGCCATTATCAAGCATAATGGATCAGCTGGAACGTTGCACCTTATTTTGCCATGGGTGAATAAAGATCACCTTTATACTTACCGGAGTGCTGCCTCATTGCATTTTTTTGGATATCTGACTTTACAAACCGGTGGATCGGGTGTGTTGGAGACATGCACTCACCATTGGACTTGATCCATTATATTCGCTGTGGTGCTCCACAATCGGACTGGGTACTTCAGTGTATATATTTGAAAAATACATAGGGAAAAACTAGGGCATCTCATACTCATCTTAATACAAACCTATCAAAAGGATTTCACATTTTTTTACCTAATAACAGGTTCCTATAATTTGTTTAATACTAATTCCCACTCTACTTTCATAATTAACATTAGTGGTTAGACTCACTATTAAAAGTTGATAGCAAGTTATGATACAAGTAATTATTATTATATGCATAATGTTCTTACAACTCCCTGCTCCCTGCTGTTTTTCTCCGTAGAGAATGAAAAACCAGACAAGTCCACATATGCAGAAATCGATAAATCAGGGGAAGAGCCCCGTTGAGGACCTCAGTACTCTACCAAGTTCAGCAAGTGGCGTGTCCCCTACTGGTTGCAATGATCCTCTTAGGAATCAGTTTAGACTAGACCTGTAAAACTCTTCTTGAAAGTTGCCCGAGTCCTAGTACGCATGAAGAGGCCATGTCTCAGGTTGTTAAGATGGATAGACGACTTTGGGAACTCTGCACCTTCTACTCCTGTTATGACACAAATAAAGGCATCTTAACTAGAGATGAGCGAGCACTAAAATGCTCGGGTGCTCGTTATTCGAGACAAACTTTTCCAGATGCTCGAATGCTCGTCTCGAATAACGAGCCCCATTGAAGTCAATGGGAGACCCGAGCATTTTTCAAAGGGACCATGGTTCAGGAATAAAATGTGTTATTTAATTGAAAAAGAATGTCTTCTGATAAGTTAGCAGATGTTTGCAAACATCTGCAATCTATTCTTCACTGTTCCGCGCGTATATTATCTCCCGACAAGTTATCAGATGTGAAGAACAGTGAAGAATAGAATAAAAACAGTGAACACAGGATCATTTAAGTGAAAAACGCAGTGAAAAACACAGTGAAGAATAGATTACAGATGTTCGGCACATCTGCTTACTTGTCGGGGTGATACGCTGTCCCGGGATCCGCTCCTTTTCTTCCACTGAAGTCTCCCCGTGCTGCCCGATGTCTCCCCGTGCTGCCCGATGTCTCCCCCGTGCTGCCTGATGTCTCCCCGCTGCCCGATGTCTCCCCCGTGCTGCCCGATGTCTCCCCGTGCTGCTTGATGTCTCCCCCGTGCTGCCCGATGTCTCCCCGTGCTGCTTGATGTCTCCTTGCTGCTTGATGTCTCCCTGCTGCCGTTCCGCGCGTATCTTCCGACAAGTAAGCAGATGTGCCGAACATCTGTAATCTATTCTTCACTGTGTTCTTCACTGTCTTTTTCACTTAAATGATCCTATGTTCACTGTGTTCACTGTTTTTATTCTATTCTTCATTGTTCTTCACTGTGTTTTTTTAATTAAATGCTCGATCTCGAGCATGGGAAATACTCGTCCGAGCAACGAGCCGTTTCGAGTACCTTAATACTCGAACGAGCATCAAGCTCGGACGAGTATACTCGCTCATCTCTAATCTTAACCCATGCAAATAGAAGTGGAGGAACACATGCAAGTTAATGTAGGTATCATGTTATTTGACCAACACAAAGATCTCTGTTATAGTAACATCCTGTGCTTATACTGTGGGAACTTCGGTCATTTTATCAAGCTCATCTCAGAATACTAATTCTGAGAAATCATCTGATCCCTTGCCTGTTCAAATTAAGCCATGGACAGCTATCTATGAATTTTGACACAAATCTGCCTCCTTCGCAGGAAATGACAGTAATTAGGGTTGTTTACCTCATATCTAAAATGTACTATTTCTTTCCACTACAGAGGTTGCCTAATGCCAAGGAACTTGCCACTCTGTTCATTGACAATTTTCTTAAATTGCATGGGGTACCTGAATCAGTTATTTTTCATCAAGGGCTACCATTTGTGTGTGATTTGTATCTGAGTGAGTACTGTAAGAGAGTCAGCTCTGCTATATATCGGGGAAATACGAAATTTATGCATCGTATATCAATATTATGTATGGAGTTCAATCCACACTATAGCGATCAGTCCATGCACAGCACTCGTCATGGTCGTGCTCAGATATAGATCTTAAGAAGTATAGATCTTAAGTGTGCATCTATATTACAGTATACCAGAATATAGCATTATAGAATATGATTTTGGACCCTGCCATCATCTTCAGCCCTGCCACCATGTCCACCTAATGTCATCATTATCCATTTCTCTCATCCTCAGGTGTGTCTGCACTATTTGGCACCACAGATCCCAGGAATCTCTTGCAATAGTGTTTTCGTCTTCCTCACCTATGTTTATTGGTATGTGTGAAGGTACACTTAAAGGGAACCTACCACCACGATTCTACCTATAAAGGTAGAACGGGTGGTAGGTGGATGAATGGGATGTGAGGATAGCCTGGCTATCCTTTAGTAAACATTAATCTGTGGGTATGCAAATTTTTTAAGCAGCTACTGGGGCAAGGAGTAACTGGACATGAGGCTACCGTCGCGGCTTCTCCACACCCCAGTAGCCTCTTTCCTCCGCCTACCATGTCATCTTCAGCGCGCAGCTCCTCGTAGCTGCGGGCCCTCGCCCGAATACCCGGCGTTCTGCGCATGCGCAGTAGCTCCGGCCTCAGAGCTGTGGCCGCGCACCCGCAGGCCTGTGTTCTGCACATGTGTTCTCTGCATGCTCCTCGTAGCTGCGCGCCGAAGATGACATGGTAGGTTTAGGAAAGGGGCTACTGGGGCGTGGAGTAGCCGCGACGGTAGCCTCATGTTCAGCCGCTTAAAAAAATTTGCATACCCACGGATTAAAGTTTACTAAAGGATAGCCGGGATGTTAGGATTAGCCCAAAAAATGGCTATCCTCACGTCCCATTCATCCAACTACCACCGGTTCTACCTTTATAGGTAGAATCGTGGTGGTAGGTGCCCTTTAATTTGCTGTTCTTTTCTGGAGTCTTTTCCCTTCCTTGTTTTTCTTTCTCTGTCCCTCCACCAAATTTTTCAATCCTGTTAGTTGTCACTAATTAATCTTGGGTGTATAAATCTGAGGCTAAGGCCGCGATCACACGTACCGCTAGGCATCCGTTCATAACGCGACGCTAGCACACAGGGAGAGGTCCTTGGCCCGAACGGCCATGCGTTTCCAGAGAAACGCATGCGATCGGCTTATCAATCGCATGCGTTTCCCTGGAAATAAGTGCTGGGCTGCCTATTGACTCGTGTATAAGCCGAGTTGAGGATTTTCAGCACATTTTTTGTGCTGAAAAACTCGGCTTATACACGAGTATATACGGTAAGTTGTGAGGAATGCATGTATATAAGGCTACAACATCGCATGTTACCCAGGTGTTTATCTGCACTCTTACGAGGGGCCACTGGACCTTCATTAGACACAGGTTTGTAGTGGTTTTGCTGGGGCTAATGCGCTGAGAGATAGGCGAGGGGCATGAAGATCTCTGCCAGTGCTCCACTTACAATCCAGAGGGCCAAACTCTGATACATGGAAAGAGTTCTGAACACTTTCCAAAGAATTATATCAACCTCAAACTCCATTTCTCCATGAAGACAACAGGAGCCGGTGACTGTATGCCTTTTGATCACTTTTTATGAATTTTTAAATTTTCAAAATGGAAAAAAAAGTGGCATTTATTCTTTGGGAGTTCTCCATTACAGGGTAAACGCTGGGATTTTTTACTGTATTTTTATTTATATCAGTTTAGGAAAGAGGGGTGATTAGAATGTTGAGGTTTTTTTCATTTCCTTTTTTATATTTTTCTTTATTTTTTTTTTACTATTTTTTCAGACCACCCCTAGGTACTTAACCCTAGGTGTCTGGTTGAAGCTACCATATACTGCCATACTAACTATACTATGCCTGGTATATTCCCGACTAACCATATCGCTCAACGAACTCTCTCCTTGACCCTTACAATCTGGTTTTCGTATATTGCATCACTCCACGCACCGAAACTTCTCATATACTACCAATCTCAATGGTCTCCTCGCTGCTAAATCCAAAGGTGATTATTTCTCCTCATTCTACTGGATCTCTGGCAGCATTCGATACTGTGACCAAGCTCCTCCTCAGGATGCTTCACTCCATTAGCCTGAAAGACACTGCAGTCCCTTGGTCTTTCCTATCTCTCGCACCGCACTTTCAGTCTCTCCTTTTCGGATCTTCTCTTCTATCTTCCTCTCGTGGCTGGAATTCCTCACGCTCAATCCTGGGTCTCTCTCTCTTTCCTTTATACTGCCCCCATTGAAACAAACCATCAGCAGATTTGGTTTTCAGTATCTCTCTATGTGATGAAACTCATCTACTACTGCGTGATTAACATCACTCCTGCCTTAACACCTTAAGGATGTGGCCCTTTTCATTTTAACTCCTCAACTTCAAAAATCTGCTACTTTTTTATTTTTCATGTAAAGAGCTGTGTTTGGCTTGTTTTCTGTTGTAACAAATTGCACTTCATAGTGATGGTATTGAATATTCCATGCCATGTACTGGGAAGCCCTATTCTTGTGGATGGATTTTACAGCTTTCACGTGAGTGCCCCAATGACATGTCTTCTTTATTCTTTGGGTCGGTTTTATAATGTTTTCATACATTTAAAAAAATTAAAACCATTCTGTAACAAAAAAAAATTCTTAATTTCCATGTTCTGGCACTAATAACTTTTTATACTTCAGTGCACGGGTGGTGTCATTTTTGTGAATTTTGATGATGTTTTTAATTGCTCATTTTGAGGACTGTACGGCCTTTTGATCACTTATAGAATTTTGAATTTTCAAAATGGCAAAAAGTGTCACTTTCAAATTTGGGTGCCGTTTCTGTTAAAACGCCGGAAAACATCGTTATTATATTTTGATAGATGGACATTTGGGACGCGATGACACCAAACATGTTTCTGATCTTACTGTTAATTTGCTTTTATATGTGATCTAGGAAAGGGGGGTGCTTTAAAACTTTACTTTTTTCTAATTTTTTATCATTTTTTTAATTTTTTTTTTTACTATTATTTCAGAACATCCGAGGTAATTACCCTGCAGGGTGTGATTGCTAACACTATATACTGCAATAATACTGTACTACTGTATTGCAGTACATACCAATATTACAATGATTCTATAGCCTGCCATCCGCTGGAAATTAGAGGCATTGCACATGGCAAGCCTACGAGTCTCAATGCTACTGTAGGTGCCATGCCAACTTATCGCCGCCCTCCAATGACGTCATAGGGGACGGTGATCGGCCATCCAAGATGCCGGCTCCCTGTAAAGGTAAGTTAACTGCTGCGGTCGTGTGCCCAGCACCATCATCGACAGTAACAGGTGGGCGCAGCTGTGTTATACATCGTACCGCTGGTATGAGAGCGCTCAGTCATGAGCTCTCTCCAATACACCCTTCAAGACCCAGGACAATATAGTTGTCCTCGGTCACAAAGGTGTTAAGGGGCTTTCCCACAAAATAAAATTCTCACATTTCAATCCCATAGTCATGTTAACACAATAAAGATAATTAACCCTTACTTTACAATTTTAGTGTTATTGGTGTTTTAGCTCCTATCACTCCCTCGGTGGTCAGTGCAAAATCCCAGTGTGTGGCGGGACCTCTCTAAGCATTCATACACTACACATATGACCCATATAGTTCCGTGGGTGACAATGTGGTTACATTATTTTGGGCACAGGTGTATAAACACTTTATCGGCTTCTTACATTGTACTAATACACTGTATACATAGAAGAGAGATGAGACAGATCAGAGATCATGAGATTACACAGAGGCTGACAGACTTTTACACTGTTACACTGTGAGTTTCTTCTACATCTCACAGATATGTGCCTGCCTCCCCCTTTCCCTGGATCACTTATCTGCTTGTAGTTGCAGCCTCTCTCTTCTCAATTATTCAAGTATTGGAAAAATGCACTCACCAAATGACAATATATTCTTATTAGTGATCAGTCGTGGTACAGGGAGGGATAACCGGGCACAACAAGCGGCGACGGGCCTTTCGAGCATTCTGCACTTATACGCTATAAGGCATCACAGGTTAAATATTCATCTGCCAGCGTCATTGGTTACAATGTGTTATGTGTGTGAGGTATGGCAGGGTGACGTCACTCAATCCGCTGGAGGTGCTGAAAGTGCGAGAGTAGACCCCTACAGCCCCTCCCCTGACAGGCTCTGAAAACTCCTGCATAACTTTAAAAAATATCCATACAAATTATTAAATCATAAACAAAATAGACACATTAAAACAATACTTGCATTAGGACCATAGATCCAATGTGATGTCCGGAAGTAATCAGTGAGTGTCTCTGAGATCCGTGCAGGGGGCATGGCTACAATCTCAGCAAGAGAGACAGAATCTCATCTGCATGATCTCACAAAGAAATCCAAGATGGCGGCCATCAGACCCTAAGTCAGAAGTTATAATTGTGTCTAGGGTCATCTGAAATTGTGTACACCAGGACTGATAGAGACAGGTTTGACTTATGAATCCAAAGGAAAAAGTCCAGCATCCAGGCAAAAAGCGACGTGTCATCAGATAAAATCCACTTTTATTGAAAAAACATTTAGTGACGTCCTTTAACATAACAGGTCTGACGCGTTTCGGACCGTTCGTGGTCCTTAGTGTAGCCTACTGAATTATTACGAGATAGGTATTTTAACATATGGTGATCGGCCAGAAACTCGTCTCTGCTACTGTCACCTGATCATAATTAACCCTTAGGCACTCAACATCATTTTAACAGCAAAAATTACAAATAAATGCAAGAAAAATGACATAAGGTAAAATTTAGTTATATACATTAAAAAGTGTCTATAATTTAGACAGTGGGACCAAGTTTGCAGTAACAAGATCAATAAGCTTCCCGGGATCGTAAGGATCGAGGTCCAATCCCCGCCCCTAGCCGGACGAGTCACTTTCTCAATGGGTATAACCGTAAGCAAGACATATTACTATATCTCTAAACAACCAGGACATATATTACATGTAAATTACTTGTAATGCCTGCACTTTTAGTGCGCCGTGACGTGCTCGGAGATTCTCCTTTTTAATTTCCTTGTTGTGCAACCTACGCATTGTAGGTTGCAGTGTGTACAGGTGGCTAAATAGATGAGTGTGATTACTTTCGCAATTCATGTGTGTTCTTATGGGATTCCTTAAGCGTTACTGTGGAAAAAATTAGATGTTTTATGTAATTTATCACATAAATTGCATCGGTTTCCACCCACACTTGACTACTCTGTATTTTAACCATGATTTGTTTTTTTTTTTATCTGAAAAATCGATGTAATAAAATTGGGAGCAAAATTCTACCTAGTTTGGGGCATTTTTGGAGGCATATCTAATGCCATTGTTTAGTATTTTGTACATTGTGTTTTGTGTTTTTTGATGATCTGTGAAATTTATTATACTGTCTGCGTAAGTGGGTGCTAAATGTAATGGTGTTTTTTTCATTTTGCTTGAAGTTGCTTTTTCTGTTTGAGTGAAAAATATTCACTCTATTCTTGGTTCTAATGGTTGTTTCTATTTTAGTAGATGTTTTTTGTTGTAGCCTCTATCTAGTAAATCTGTTGATACTCTTTGAGCTGCATGCTCAATTGTAGTGTCTCTTGAACATATTCGTTTGGCTCTTATGTATTCTCCCTTTGGTGATTGCGATGGATAACATGAGAAGGGTGACAGCTTGAAGTAATGTATTACCTGAGATAGGTTTCTATATATCTGTATGTACGCATTTATGCAATGAATCACCATACTTATATCAAGACAATAATACTAGGTAGAGGAAGATGATGATGTGAATTTCAGATTATATGGAGTGTGTTCAGATACTGTTGAAGGAGCATATGTTTTGTGAATAAACTGAACCTGAGTGAAGTTGCCCCCCCCCCCACACCTTGTTCAAATCAAACAAAATTGGTGTCAAAAGTGTGCTACGTTTGTGCTGGTTTGTGCAGCAGAAATTTTGTGTGCCGCCATCGTTATCGAGATTTAATGAAAGTTTTCAGAGGTCACGGAGGTCACCAGCCCCCCCATGCCCAAATCAAACAAAACTAGTGCCGAAACACTTCTGCTACGTTGTGCTGGTTGTGTGCGCAAATTTTTGTTTGTGCTGCTTTTGTTTTGAATTATGAACAAAAAATGAAAGTTCAAAAGTTAAGCAGCCCCCCAACATAACCGAATCAAACAAAACTGGTGTCAAACGTTAGTGCTACGTTTGTGCTGGTTTGTGCAGCAAAATTTTGTTGTGCCGCTATAATTTTTAAGGTATGTTCAGGGGTTTTGAGGTGTTTAGGATGAACTGGTAAAAACAAACCTAGTGACACTCCCTGGCTTGATCACCAGGGGGAGCTAGCCAACACATTGTACTTGGAAGAAATGAACTTGATGACCTCTGCAAAAGTATGAATATATAAAAATGATAGCGGCACACAAACGAAATTTTTGCTGCACAAACCAGCACAAACGTAGCACTAACGTTGACACCAGTTTTGTTTGATTTGGTTATGTGAGGGGCTGCTTGAACTTTTGAACTTTAATTTTTGTTTTTGTTCCAAAACAAAAGTAGCACCAAACAAAAAAATGCGCAGCACAAACCAGCACAAACGTAGCAGAATTGTCGGCACAGTTTTGTTTGATATTGGGCAATATGGGGGGGCTGGTTGACCTCTGATGACCTCTGGAAACTTTCATTAAAATCTTAAAAACGATAGCGGCACAAAAAAAAATTTCTGCTGCACAAACCAGCACAAACGTAGACAAAACGTTTGACACCAATTTGTTTGATTTGACACAAGGTGGGGGGGCCAACTTCACTCAGGTATAACTGACCAGATTAAGAGGCAGTATCTATGTAATGCCCAACCAAGCAATCTGTGACATGAAATGGTTGTTGGCACCATAAATATAGTTCCTCAAACCAAGACATGTACAGATTAGCTAGGGTGGGGGAATATTTAGCACCCATGGGGCAACCATGTGTGAGATAAAAATTCTTCGTCAAATGTAAAAAATTGTTTTCAATAGAAAACATCAAGAATGTAATGATGAGATCGAAGAAAAGTTACTATAGTGTAGCAAGTGATGTCTTATAGCTAATAAAGCTACTGTATATACCGCCTATAGCCGACCGAGTAAAGCCGAGACCCCTAATTTTCCACCCAAAACTGTGAAACCTATTGACTTGAGTATAAGCCGAGGGGGGGAAATCATTGGTCACAGCCTCCCAGTATATAGCCAGTCTGCTCCTAGTAGATTATAGCTGCCCAGCCTGCCCCCCAGTAGTATACAGCCAGCCCAACCTGCCCCAGTGTACAGCCAGCCTAGCCTGCCCAGTAGTATACAGCCAGCCCAGCCTGTCCCCAGTAGTATACAGCCAGCCCAGCCTGCCCCCAGTAGTATACAGCCAGCCAGCCGCTGCCCCCAGTAGTATACAGCCAGCCCAACCTGCCCAGTAGTATACAGCCAGCCCAGCTGCCCCCTTAAGTATACAGCCAGCCAGCTGCCCCAGTCGTATACAGCCAGCCCACGCAAGCCCCCCTTAAGTATACAGGCTGCCCCCAGTATATACAACCTGCCAGCCTGCTCTAGTAGTGTAGCCAGCCCAGCCTGCCAGTAGTATACAGCCTGCCCAGCCTGCCCCCTTAAGTATACAGTCAGCCCAGCCTGCCCCCTTAAGTATCAGTCAGCCCAGCCTGCCCCCCCCTAGTATACAGCCAGCCCAGCACTGCCCCCTTAAGTATACAGCCAGCCCAGCCTGCCCCCTTAAGTATACACCCTGCCAGCCTGCCCCCTTAAGTTATACAGCCTGCCCCGTAGTATACAGCCTGCCCAGCACTAACAAAAAATAAATAAACTTTATACTCACCCTCAGGTGGCCCCGATGTCCGCGCTGCTACCTGATGTCTGCTGCTCACCCGATGTTCGCGCGGGTCCTCTTCTATCTTCCTCTGTCTCTGTCTTGTAGCGCGCCGCCATGTTTCCCGGGCGGCAGGCGATAGTATGACGCGGCAGGTGCTGGGTCATACTATGCGAGGCGGAGAAGAAACATGGCGGCGCGCTGCGGAAGACAAAGAAGAGGAAGTCAGAAGACAGAAGAGGACCCGCGCGGACATCGGGCCACCGGAGTATATAAGTTTTTTTTTTTTAAGTGCTGGGCTGCCTATTGACTCGTGTATAGCGAGTTAGGGTTTCAGCACATTTTTTGTGCTGAAAAACTCGGCTTATACACGAGTATATACGGTAAGTTTGTAAGGAGGAGGAAATGCATGGGGTTCGGGCCGAGGAAGTCCCCCTGGATCTAGTTGCGTTATGAAACGGACTCATAGCGGTACGTGTGACGCGCGCCTAATGGTCTTCCAGATCTTGGTCTTACAGTGTAGTTGCAGATCTTAAGTGTGTATCTGGATTTACCAAAATTATACCGGATTGTATAGATCTGAACAAAAAACAACTGGTCCCACAGTTTGCACCAGTTTCTATCTGACTTTTCACTGAAAAGTACATGCAAACATGTATTTAGGAGTGTTAATCCAGGTTTGGGGCATGGCTGCTCACTGTGTCACACAAAATTCTGCACAGGGGTGTCACAGTGCAGTTTACAACCCCTTCACCATTATTAAATTTGAAGCCACTAATGTAGTTAACAACCCATCACTAATCTTGCCATTTAAATGTATTTGTAGCAATAACGTAGATGGGCAAATCGATTCTAACAAAGTGGAGATTAGCTTTAGAATTTACGGAAACTTCAGTTTTGGTTGATTCGTGGAAACAAATTTTTTCCCCCTTTAGAGCAAAATGGCCACGAGCACAACGTGTAACAGGGGCAGAGAACTCTGAAGAAGAAAAGAACAGGAACAGCATCAGTGTACATGTGCAAACATGTAACCAATGAGCACTGGCAGGCTATGTGATGTCACAGCCCTATAAAAACAGCCATTTGCAATCCCGTCATTCACACTGCATGTGCTATCTCAGCATCTAGCTGCTTGTACTCAGTAGCTGATGGAGGTGATTTTTGCTAAAGTCCAGAGTGTCCGTTTTGGGATCTGTGTACCCCCAATTTCAATTATTTTTGTTGCTAAAGTAGATATCAAAATCCGTGTCCAATCAACTAGTGATAAACCAATAGTCAGACAGAGAGGTGGCAGGTTAGAGCAGGTGTACAGGTCGCAGCACAGAAGGGGACGTCGCAGCATGGGTGACTCTGTGAGCACAATTTCCAGTGTCATTAGCAGCAGGTGTGGGATGCCCAAAAGGGTCTTAATTGGTTGACTAGTTCAACCACTTCCTCCCAAATGACATCTGACAACCTCAGCCAAGAGTCCGTGGGTTGGTCAGATACAACCCTTCGTTGGCATGGCCCAGGAGCAGGTCAGCACCCTCCACCTGTCCTCAACCAGCCTCTGCCTGTTAATTTCCTTCAGCCAGAGATTACTAGGTGGTCTTGGCTCAGCACCACTATACAGTGAGGACAACTTTTGAGGACAGTCAGCAGCTGTTGGCATTGAAAGAAGGGGGGGCAGACATCCACTGCTTCGAGAAGAAGTAGGCAGGAAAGTAGGAGTGGTGAGAGTGGCACGGGAGGTTTTGTTGCACTTGCAAAGTAGTCAGGCTGTGCATACTGAGACCATTGAGAGAAGAATATAAGGCTTCCTGAAGATGTGTTGATCTAGGAATTTGATTTGCAGGAATCTGCCTACAAGTTATCTAAAGAGGCATGATTTTCCTTATACCATCCTGGAAAATCTATTTGCATATAATCCCAGAATCCCCTATCAATGGCTATAAGTCTCCATACGCCTTAATTGGTCTCGGTAAGGAAACTCTTATTTCCCGACTCCAGCTTTATAAATGTGAGCAATCACCTTCTATATTCTTCTCTTACCTGCTATCCCTATCCCTACTTATCCTTGCCATAGTGATATCTCTCCCAACCAGGGCCCTTAAACAAATCCCCACTCCTTCTGCCCTTCATCACTGGCCTCTATCGGCCTCCTCCACTTTCTCTCCTGGGAGGACTATGGAATGCATGCTCAGTATGCAACAAACTCACTGAATCATTACCTCATTTCTCGGAACATGTCTTTTCGGTTTACCTTCGGACACTGCCTCCCCTGCTGTGCTTTATTATGGTGGTCTCAGCTTACTCAAACTCCCCAGCCCTGCAATAAACCTGATGGAAGAGTTGGCAATCTGCTGTCAGACACCTGCTCCTTCAGTCCAATCCCACCTTTACCCTTTCTCACCTTCTGCTTTGAAGTCTACTGCATTCCACATGTATGCTCCCTCTAAACCTCCAACCCCAGGTTCTACCACCACATATTGACCACTTAATACTGGGCTTTCACTTCCCTTATCTGAAATCCCCTGCATCATCATGGGTGACTTTAGCATTCACATTGATATGGCTCATTCAGCTACCACTAAACTCTTTCTCTTACATCCTCTTTTGGCCTCTCACAGTGGTCCTCTACAGCCACTCACAAAGGAGGCCCACAAGCTTGACTTAAAATTACCTGCCTCTGTTCCCTATCCATCCTTTCTAATACTTCTTTATCTGATCCACAACTTACTTTCTCTATCATTCTGTCTTCACACTTCTGGCAGTCTACACCTGTTACACCCACATAGGAATCTCAAATATCCGGACATCTGAAAACTCCCAGAGACTCTCCTACCTCTCTATTCATATATATTCATGCAAGGAGGTGTGAACATGATGCCACTTCTACAACACCACAGTATCTTCAGCCCTGGACTCGCAGCCACACTAACTCTCACTACAACAAGGCAACCCAACTGGCAACCCTGGACACAACCTCATAAACATCTGAGGCAAAGTGCCAGGAGTGTGAACGGCGTTGGAGAAATCCCCTCCGAGGAAGACCTCCTGTAATAAAAGCAAGTGGTCTTCACTGCAAATCTACACTTGCACTCTTAAGCAGAATTATTCATTGATCTTATAACTTCTGTAACAAAACTTGTACAGCAACAGGGCAACCACAACCAGCAAGCTGTCAGATGTTGCAAACTAACCTTGCAAAGTTCTATGCCGAGGACTGCCTTTAGCAGACAAAAACAGTGTGTGTGTGACACAAATAGTTTTTAAATTCTGCGGCTTTTCCGAATCCATCAGGTTGTCTGATGGGACGCCCCCATTTCTGTCACGTGAAAGCTGGCGCCATGCGCCACACAATCCGATCGCATTCACCAATAACCGGGGCAATCGGTGCAAAACGGCGCAAATTGGAATATTTGAGAAAACCCGCGGAATTGCGGCCGCAGGACCCTTAGTAAATGAGCCCCAAGTGTCTGTAGAGGACCACCACGATTCTCAAATTTTACATGACCATACATGAGTGATGAAGGAGCTAACTAAACAGCAATTGGAAAGTAAAGGGGTTAAAAATTTTATTAGTATTATTATTATTATATTATTATTATTATTATGTGTAAAACATCACTAGGGGATGGAAATTGAGAATTTTCTTTCATGGCAAAACCCTTTCATTTCTACATCCACCGGCACACCCACTAATCTTTTCATTTCAGCTGAGGATTTGTCTTCCCTTACTGATGAGAAAGTTTCTTCCACGCTGTCAAGCTCACATTCACTATTTGTCGCTTGACCTAATTGCATTGCATATTTTCCCCGACCTCATCATACTGCTCATCCCAGCTCTAATCATATCTTAACCTTTCACTATCCAATGGTATGTTCCATCATCTAATCTTTCACTATCACAGGTTTCTGTGGACCGTCTTCTTGCTGAACTATTGCACATCCCTCTACTTACATTTGCTTTGTGAAACTACTGTAACATCATATCCATCTGGAACTTTTAGGGGAGGATTTATGATATCCTCTTTTAGGGTGCGTCAGTAATGTGTTCCAAATCAATAAGCATGGGTGCACTCGGAGGAATGACTCAGACAACGGCTGATTCAGTCGCTCAAGCTATCGCCCTGGGCAAATCGCCATGGCACAAGTTTATTTGGTTTAACCGGTCTATATAGAAAAGTAGAAAAAAAAAGTAGGAAAGAGAGTGTACAAAGCATAACATATCAGTGTTAGTCTCTTGATTGGAGAGTTTCCTGCTGTCTCACGCTCACGTCACCATAGGTTGTATATGGAATTCTGGAAATTCTCCAGCTCAAGGTATTCGGATGCCGGCGCCATCTCAAGTTCATTTTCTATTACAGTACTTTTAGAAAATAAGACAAATAGAAATGACAGGATTTGATCTGTCAGCTAGGTTTTCCTTAACAGAAACATCCTCCTAACTTTCTCCAACTCCCTTTTTGACAATTACAATCTGGTTTCCGTCCAATCATTCCATTCAATCACTATAGTTTTTTGTGTTTGTACTTTGATTTGTTGTCTTAATATAATGCATGGAAACCATTTATTGATTATACCAGCATCATGAAATATGGTGCTCTATGAATAAATAAAATAAGTGTGGAGGTCAGGATATTAGGTAATTTACCAATATACAGGCGGTTCCCCTACTTAAGAACACCCAGCATACCGCGACCCCTAGTTACAAACAGACCTCTGGAAATGGTAATTTACTGTACTATACACAATAAATATAATAAACAGCTATAAGAGTTATCAAATGTGTCTGCAAAAGCCTTATGGTAATCCTGGTTCTTATGGCAATCCACATTTTTAACCCTTAATGCCGTAGCCACTTTACCTCTGACACGACCCACGTTTTTAAATATGCCCTCTGTCACATATAAGTGGTATAAACTGGAACGCTTTAACATACCACTCTGTACTTCATGTGTAGTTGAAAAATTTTGGTGGGTATATGTGGGGAAAATTTGGAAAATTAATGATTTTCGAAATTCAAAATGTTAATTTATCAATGTCTATTTATGTGGAAATGGGTTTTATGTGCATCTCTCATTTTGTTAGGAGGTTGTATAGTGCGATTTTTCATAAAAACGCAAAAATCATGCTTTTGAGGGACCAGCTCAGGTTTCAAGTACCTTTGAGAGGCCTAAATAAAGTAAAACCCAAATTGCCCCATTATAGAAACCTAACCCTTTACTACATAAAACAAATTTATGAAGTCGTTAACCTTTTAATGTTTTAAAAGGGGTTTTGGGGTTAAAACAAAATAGATGCAATTTGTGAAATTCAAATTTTTGGGCTAAATGATTGTGTTTTTCATAAAGTTTGATACCCAAGAATACCCCATTGTGTGGTAATCTGCGTATGGACACGCCAGGGCATCGAAGGGAAGCGGCGCCATTCAGGGCAGATTATGCATGTCACATTTTGTTGCTATACAATCTTATTTTTTTTATTTGGACATATATGGGCTTATTTTTGCGACATGAGATGCACTTACAGATAGTGTCATTTTATGGGTCTGAGCTATTGATGACAATTTATTAACCCTTGAATGTACGAGGAAAAGAAAATTGTCAATTTTGGTTTCCTTTCTTTTTGTATTTGGGGGTCATACACCATACAATAAAAATACTATGTTATCTTAATTCTATAGATAACTATGATTATGGTGATACTAATTTATATGTTTTATATATTTTTACAATATTACGAATAACAATAAAACGAATTAAAGAAAATCTCATTGTTTTCGTATCGCCATTTTAATATAACTTTAATAATTTTTGGTTGACAGAGCTGTTTAGGGCTTATTTTTATGTGTTGAGGTGTACTTTTCAGTGGAAACCCATTCTGGTGCACATAACTTTTTGATCACTTTTGGAACATTTTGTGTAAGGGATTTATGAAAATTACACTTGGGAGGTTTTCAGGTTTTCCTTTTACCGCATTCACCGAGCGGGTACACTAATGTTCTGAATTATAGTAAAGAATGTCACCGTGCTCTGATAACAAATATGTGGGGTTTGGTGATTTTGTGTTTTTTTACTTTATTAGACGTGTATAGGGAATGTTGTGTGTACGGGACTTTTACTTTATTTAATTAATATTTTATTAGAAAAACTTTATTCAGTGTTTTAAAATTTTATTTTTAAAGGTTGGCTTGAACAAGCGATGCTCTGATGCTTGGTCTTACCCGGTAAGTGCCTGTAAGATTGCATCTGTGACACTCCTAAAAGCTGTTTGTAATAGTTTGAGGGTGTGCAGATTTGAAAATGGGTAGATTATATAGGAGTTTTTAATGCTAAATATTTAAAATTTCATTCAAAACAGTAATTATCACAAATAGTGAATTCTGAAAAAACAGAAAAACAATATTGATTTTATCGCGCATGTTATCAGCCCACTATTCCGACAACTAATTAGGTGGCAATATCACTTCCTGATAATGCAAAATTTCAAAAAATTCATCAACGCAAAAACGCATCATTTAAAATTTACCACTAAATTAAGTATAACATGTGAAGATGAAACATCTCATAATCCTTTGATAAGTAACAGTGGTCAACAAGTTATAACCATGTGATTGGATAAAGCAGGCACATATAGAAGAATGAATCTTAACATATCTATTGACAATACAATATAAGTATCTTGATAAGTGCAAATATTACTTATCGTGAGTCATAATATTAATACATAGTTTTTATAAAGTTTTGCCAATGTTATTAATTAACAAATTTACATAATAAATTTCATAACATATGTAATTAATTGGTTGTTTATAACTTTTAGTAGTACATAAATTGAGTCCATGCGGAATTCGGGTTCTAAATAAAAATCCAACAGGCTTACTATTGAAATAGTCACCAATATTGCAACCCCTAAAGGTTGTGAATTTTTTCGATGCATATAGGCATACATTTTTATGCTGACTTTATGTACATTAGAAATGTTTTGAAGTACCTGATAAATTACAGCTATCGGATTATTAGGTGTTCCAAAAATCTGTTTTATAATTTTCGTTGAGGTTTGTCCTATGTACATTAAATTACAACTAGTTCACTGATTAGTAGATTACATTAGTAGTGTTACACAGTTTAGTGTGTTTTTAATCATGAACTCTTTGGTGCCGCTACTGTTTTTAAAGGTTTTGTGTTATGTACATAGTTACATGTAGTTACATTTTTTTGCTCAACATTTGTAAAAACCTGAAAGGACAACCAGTACGTTTGGTATTTGTACGAAAAAGTGAAGGTGATAGAATGTTACCTAATGTTTGCCTAATGTTTGAGTTCGATACCTCTTGAATTGAGGGTTATATTGGAGCACAACTGTTGGTTTAAATGCAGAGTTGTCTCCCCTTGCTTGGTACATGCCCTCTGTATGTCCAAATGGGATCTCCCTCTTTTGAGTCTCGAGCATAAATTACTGGAGTCTTTGTAAAAAGTTTCATTGTTGCTAGCGTTGCCTTTTGCAACTTGGTGGTATTTGGTGGGTGTTGTGATTTGGCTGCTAAATTGTTTTCACTTATGTGGGTTTGCGATATGTAACTGTATCAATTTTCTTGGCTAATATACCTGTCACTTTAAAAGAAACTACTATTGATTTATTGCCTTTGAAGCAAAACATACTTGAGAATGCTTTGTACCTACACTGATGTGGATCATATCTGGTAAACCCTTATCACCGACACTAGTTTTCGATTTTTCAAATCTGACATGTCTCACAATAATTGGTTATAACTTCGGAACGCTTTAACATATCAAGTTGATTTTGAGACTTGTTTCTCGTTGACACATTGTAATAGATGTAGTTATAAAATTAAGTGATAGTTTTGCATTTCATTCTGAAAAAAAGTGAAAATTTGGCAATAGTTTGTAAAATTCTTCATTTCCAAGTTTGAAATGTTCTGCTTCCAGACAGGAAGAAAAAATACCAAAAAACTTGCTAATTAATATTACGGAATGTCTGCTTATGTTGAGTGATTATTTTATACGTCCTCTCATTTTTCTAGGATGTTATTGAGGAGCAGAACTTTAGGTGCCATTTTCTCATTTTTCATGAAAAATTGCCAAAACTCACATTTTGAAGAACAACTCAGCTTCCAAGGACTTTGAAAGGCCCA
Organism: Engystomops pustulosus; assembly: GCA_019512145.1. Taxonomy (NCBI): domain Eukaryota; kingdom Metazoa; phylum Chordata; class Amphibia; order Anura; family Leptodactylidae; genus Engystomops; species Engystomops pustulosus. The sequence continues at coordinate 112,856,055 of CM033644.1, read as the reverse complement.
AATATAGTATAAAACCCATAATCACCCACTATAGAAAAACTTCACTCTCAACGTATGTAAAACAACTTCTATTAAGTCTTTTAAACCCCTAAAGTGTTTTCGATGGGTTAAAACAATATGGACCTGCGATTAGAGAAACTTTAGATTGTTTGGAAAATACATTCATTTAGGCCAAAATTGACAGTTTCAGAATAAATTGAATGATGAATGCACTGCAATGTTTGATGCCCAATTTCTCCCAGTGTACTGATACCAACATAGGGTGGTAAACTGCTGTATGGCGCACCTCGGGCCATAGAGATAGAAGAAGCAGCGCCATTCACAGAGTTTGTATTGTCACATTTTTTTTGGTAATGTGAACATATGAGGCTTATTATTAGGGATGAGATACAAGTGTATAGATAATCCATTTTGGGAGTCTAAAGTCTATTCATGAGATTTTATTAACTATTCAAGGGGGACACACAAACAAAATCATCCTTTTCATTTTGGATTTTCAAACATTTCCCACCCCCGGTCACCGTAATTATAAAATAATATTTATCTTTGTCTCTGGTTCACTATGATTGTGGTGATACCTCATTATAAGTTTTTCTTATCTTTGCTCAGTTTTCCTGAGCAAAACCAATATGGGGAGAAAATCATATTGTTTTACTATTGACAACTTTTTAGGGCCATAATTCTATATTTTCTTGTGTCAGATCTGGTTGAGGCCTTATTTTTGCGAAAAGAGCTGTTCTTTTCAGTTGTATCTATTAGGGAACGTAACTTTTTTTGATCATTTTAGAACATTTTTAGTGATGGTGTTTGATGAAAATTGTTATTACGGTAGTTTTTCGAGTTTTTTTATTCTTTCCCTGGCAGGTTCAATATTGATTTAAATTTTTGTACAGTGATATACGCGAGGTCGGCTGATACCAAATATGTACGTGTTTTTGTGTTTTATGTACTTTATTGCATTTTATGTGTAAACTGGGGAGATTATGGGACTTTTATTTATTTATTCATTATATTTAAAATGACAAATCTTTTTTTTTATTTTACTTTTTTACATTTTCTACTTCTTGGCTTGAACAAGCGACTTTTTTCAGTGTACAGTGTAAGTAACTGAGCATTGCTGAGCATGCTCAGTTCATACAGCGGGTCTGCCAGTAGGCAGACCCTACACAGAGAGGTGTCGACAGCCTCGGGTCACTCGCCGGAACCGCGGGCTGCAGCAGGAGGGATCTGATCCCCTGGTAAGCACACCGGGAGTTTTTCTGATGCCGGGGTTAGTGCCGTGTCTGGGTTGTGACATCACAGCCAGACACCGACACTTGCAGGACCCGATGTACCCGAATACTCTAAGTACCCTAATCGACCGCATAAAAATCAGATAAAAGATTAGGGGTTAATCCTGAGCTAAGTGGTTTGCTGGAAAAAATATATAACATTCCAGGGCCTTGGGAAAGCTGGGTCAGGCTGGCTGCCTAGACAAACACATTAGACTAGTTGTCACACAATGGAGGTTAGTCAAGCATGAGCTGGACACTCATAGATAGCAGCTGGCGGATTGGTCATAGATTTGATTATTCTGCCTTCAGGCCCATCCAGGATTACAAACATCCTCTCCTGCAAGGAATAATTCACTTGGTAGGAGAGGCGCTGAACCAGCACAGTAGCGAGGGAGCTTCATTATCATAATGTTATATCTAATTTATCAGAAAAATCACTCAGCACAGGGATTAACAAAGATATGATCCTGCATCATGTAGCTACAGGAGCTCAAGGTATGTTTGCTCATAATGCATCAAATCAGGTTTCCCTCTAAATCCAAGAATTCTATTCTGTGGCATGAGTGTTAGATGAAATCCAGATTAAAGTAGTTGTTGTGAGATACAAGAAGGTGGCATAGCAATAAGGGCTTTCCGAGCATCCAATATATCGCTAGTATCTGTGAAAAACCACTCCAGGGGACGTGCAAAGGAGTGCACTCAGTGTATTAGTTAACTCTTCCCACCAGGACATGGTTCAGGTTGGGCAGCGATGAGAGGAAAATTGGCTACCCCACTGACCCCCTGACCTGTAGTAAAAAGTTATATCGAATATAAAGTAATTAAAAATAGAATACATCACATGTATTGTTTAATTCCGGATTATAATCACTGTAATTGTTTAAGATGAAATCCTAATGCCCTAATTGCTACATTGTGTGGTCAGCAGCCCCCCCACATTAACCGAATCGAACAAAACTGGTGTCAAACGTTAGTGCTATGTTTGTGTGGTTTGTGCAGTCAAAATTTCGTTTGTGCCGCTATCAGTTTTAATATATCATACTTTTTCCCGAGGTCACAGAGTTCATTTTCCACAAGTACAATGTGTTTGCTAGTCCCCTGGTGATCAAATCAGGGAAGTGTCACTAGGTTGTTTTTATAAGTTATCCTAAACACATTTAACCAATGTAAGCACTGACATACCTTAAAATGACAGCGGACAAATGAAATTTTTGCTGCAAAACGAGCACAACGTTGACCGTTTTTGTTTTATTCGGTTAATGTGGGGGGGGGGCTAGTTGAACTTTTGACCTTTAATTTTTTGTTCATTTATTCAAAAACAAAGCGAGAACAAACAAAATGAGCAGCACAAAACAGCACAACGTAGCAGAATTGCGTGTCACAGTTTGCGTTTGGGACATGTGGGGGGGCTGGTTAACCTCTGATGACCTCTGGAAACTTCATATATCTAAAACAGATAGCGGCACAAAACGAAAAATTCTGCGGCACAAACAGCCCCAAATGTAGCCACAAATGTTTGACACCAAATTTTGTTTTGATTTGGACAAGGTGGGGGGGGGGGGGCAACTTCACTCAGGTTGATGCGCGGCCCTTCGGTGACGTCATTTTGTCGCGCAAGGTTCAAAGCTTGTGCATGTGTTATTGTACATGTCTCCTATATTGTAGAGACGTGAGCCTCGCATCGCTGCGCATTGACAGGGAACAAAACACAGGGGGCACCATAGTTTGAGGGGAACTTTCCACCGGCACACCCGGTCATGTGTCGCGAACACTGGTTGAAAATCACTGGTCTACAACTCAGCTGGACCATTGAAAGATTTGTCCCACCAAGCAGAAGGAGGCCCGTGCTCCTCATGGACATTACATCTGGTGTATGGCGAGATGGATTAAAAACTGCCAATATTGATGTTGCAGTGAGAGATAGAGAAGGCAGGAGGCTTCATACACTTTACATACCAAGAAGCGGTGCAGAACTTTCTATGATGTTCATTGGTAAAGACCTAATATCCTGCCTCCACACTTATGCACATATACAAAATACATGAGATAAAGTAGCCAACCCCATTAGTCTTCTCTTAAACAAATAAGTAAGAGCCAGATCTCTTGCTCTTTTGCCATGGAACACTTGGATTAAACCAAGGAAAAACATCTGAGAGTAGTTTGTTTAATCGCTAATGAGTAATCTCTGCCCCCCCCCCCCGACCTCTAAAGCAAATGTGCCACAGTAAAGTTCATATGTATCCTGTATATTAGCTCATGCTGCTGTCAGCTTGTGGCACACCATGTATGTTGGTTGACATAGCAATTTTTCTAATTTTGATGATTTTTATTTTAGGTATTTGTAAAGGATACAGAAACTAGGTATTGAAAATGAACAAACTTTATTTGTTCTCACATTAATGCTATTTCCTTTCATATGAAAGTTAACTTGCCTAGGACTATTTGGGCCTCCATTGCAATGGCTCAGGAGAAATTCAGTGCAATAGTTTAAGGAGGACCTGTCACCAAGTACAACACGAGAATGACATACCTAATTCCATTTTTCTGTGCCTTTAGTCATTTTGGTTTTTTTTTGTCAATCTGTCTACCCATTTGCAAGATATGGCCCCCAAAAAAAACAAAAGAGTAAACACACTCTTACTGGTATAAAATATTACAATACACTAATTAACAAAAACATGTTACATCACCTGCCACAAGTGCAATTTCAGTGTTATATTTTGTTTGCTGTTGTTACTTGATGACAGCGATGTGTTATTGTGGATGCATTCACATAAAAGATACATATTGTTGTTGGGCTGATTAAATGAGACCTATGGAGTAGAACGTCCAACCTTTGGAGTAAAGGTACTCCACGCCCCAGTAGACCCTGTTGCCCTGCTTCCTTGCACATCCTCGGCACCATCTTGATCTTGATTGTGCAGAAGCTGAAGCAGTAGCCCCGCTTCAGTGCCGGCAGGAGCGACTATGCGTGGCTCTGCATAGGTATACAGTAAGTGTATGCATAGCCAAACATACCTCTGAAGAAGCTGGCAGTGAGACTACAGATGCAAATCACAAGCAAGATTGGGAACATGCAGAGGATGCGCAAGAAGATGGGACAGCAGAAGCCTTTGCTCCTGCAATCCAGACAGGCCATGCCATGCCCCAGTAGCCTCTGATGATAATATGCATATTTGTTACATAAGGAGATTCCTGATGGTAGATTTCCTTTAAAACCACATTCCTGTAGTTCTTCTTTATACAGTTGAAGCACATTTAGCAGCTAACTGCAACATCAAAATAAATCCAAACTGTGCATCCCATTGAAATTGACAAGAAATACGCTTTAGATTGTGTAAAAGAAAGAAGGGTCAGCCGGCATCAAGCATGGTGGCCACCAATAAAGATAGAATAAAAGAGAGTAGACAAAGATAGATATTAGAAAGAAGAGAGAGTAGAAAAGAATAAAAAACAGGCAGCGCACAGTTAAGAAAAACGGGGCTCAACCCAGGTGGCACAAAAATGGGGGCACTCCACAGTGAAAAAGGAATCGGTAGCCAAAAAGGCTCGGAACCTCACAAGAACTTGGAGTGCCACCATTTTTATTAGGATAAGTAAGAGAGTAGATGAGACAGTACAACAGACATCAGACAGATACATACATACAACATACATAACTATGGGAAAGATTAAGCTATTCAAGCTTCATTTTATATGGATTTTGTTTAAGAAATAGAAATTAAGCTGCTAATAAACTAGATCTAGGAAAATTGTTAGCCTGGAATGAACATTAAATCTAATTGTATTTGATGTAGAGTGACATTTATTCTTGGTAATTTAGTAACAAAATTCTTCAAAAGAAAAGATGGTTTTTTTTCAAGCAACAAGTTGGCATTCAGATTATCATTTCTTGTAGTTAATATCAGGATCCAAGCCTTCTAGAAAGTAATTTTATTGAAATTCTTCTATATGTTAACCCATTGGTGTGTGGAAGCAGTTTGGTCTTTCATACAGGGTCGTCATTAATTGTGAACTAGGTTATTTTGTGTTGTAATGCACTTTAGATGCCACTGGTTATATAAAACATTATATGATGACTTACACTTGTCAGCTAAAACATTAAAATATAACCTATGTGTGTAGCTCCGTAGTGTGCTGAGATGTTCCATGGATCTAGCCACTGTTATGCAGGATCACTAATGATGTGTGAGGTGAGACACTCTATGCATCACATACATCCCACACATGACAAACTTGGAGTCTCCTTCTACAAATTGAAAGTTGGAAACAATCCAAAGAAACATACAATGAGGTTTAGTTTCTCCTCTCATAAGGTGCATAGTGACGCACACAGCATTTACATCATTTATATAGCCAGGGTATGTATTTCTTTGCTGTTTCAGAGCTCACATACAATTGAGCACTTCGTTGTCTGACTTATCTGCGAAGAAATTTTGGATAAAGTAGGTTTTTGGAGAGATTGGAAGGTTAGCCTTTGCTTCATATCAATGAGCATCTATGACCCTGTCACTGGTCTTGTGGACTACTTTTAGTTGTTAATACCTAAACCCCCTGATATGCTCTATGAGTGTTTCAGTGTATTAACCTTAGGTGCACCATGGACTGTAACTGTATGTATGGCAGCCAGTAAATTACCACCACACTATATACTTTGTGGTGCAAAAAGCATCTAAGGTGTTCTGGCATCAATCCTCTGTTTGCCCCTGGGAGTTTGGGGGCACATATGCATCACTATTGCAGCTGGGGGCTCCCAGGTCAGCATGTGTTAACCCGTTTATAGGTATAGAGTCTTAGAATTACTGGGGGCAGGACCTAATATACTGCTGCCAGCTTGATGATTATAACCATAATATACTGTGGCCTAAAAAAAAAAAAGAGTTACGTATGAAAGAGGTGCGCCATGAAAGCAGGGCGACCAAATTTGTTATTGGTATATAGTGTTTGCATTGTATGACATTGTATGACATTAGCAAAATCTCCAAAGTAGTTTCATTGGAATTGTACTGAATGGCAGAATAATGTATGGGGCAGATTTACTTACCCGGTCCATTCGCGATCCAGCGGCGGTTCTGCCTTTGATTCGGGTACCGGCGGGATTTATGAAGGCAGGTCTTCCGCCGTCCACCAGGGGCGCTGCTGCGCTGAAGTCACTCATCGCGCCGGAATTGCAACCACCACGGACCAGGTGAAGGTAACGCTCCCCAAGCGACACTTTTTCGGTTTTTAAATGCGGCGGTTTTTTCCGAACGTGGGTGTTTTCGTTCGGGCCAGCCCCCCGAGTTCCGTCGCGCGCATTGCGGCGCCAATGCGCACAATCGAAGCGTGTGCGCCACAATCCCGGGGAATTCAGGTACCAATCGGCGCAAATCTGCGAAATATTCGGGGAAACGTCGGGAAACCGGCGAATCAGGGGGCCCTGTAGTAATGCACCCAATGTAGTATGCCCATACGTGAATGACACAAAATTTAATAAAAATAATACACCAATTGTGTGGTATTCCAGGAATCAACATAATTCATATACAAAGGGCTTAAAATTAAGCTACTATGTAATTAGTTGTTAATTGTCCCCTTGCAGCAAAAATGTGTGAATATTACACTGTAATGAAGGATTGAAATTCTACTGGCCATTAATCCGTTAGTTGATTTCCTCATGCAGAGCAAACACAGGACCGAAGATGGACTTGCCTGGTCACTGTCTCACCTGCCTGGGCAGTTAATGTGCATCCACTACTATGGTTTGACTGTAGTTCGGTTCGGTTGCAGTGCCATCAGATTATGGACATGTTTGTGAGACCATCATGTGAGGTAATGTGGGCAGTTTACAACACATAACATTGGCAAAAGAGTGAAACAGTCCGTTACTTGTCACACTGGGGGAACTACCGTAGGGAGGGCTACTGTTAGGATGAGTAGCCAGGAGCCTACTTTTGGGAAAGGGTCTGTGAACCCTCTAGACACCCCGGGAGGTTGGATGTACAGCCGACACCCGGGACCGGATCTAAGTGGCATCGTCTTACACAGAGCCCACGCCTCAAAGTGGGATGGTCTTGTGCTGGACCACAGTCCAAGCTGGGATGACAGCAGAAGAAACGGCGTGGCGGGAATGAGCTGGAAACTCAGGCAGGCAAACATGGCACAGGCAACAGGAGCAGACAGCCATGGAGGAATGCCGGTTGCTTGAAGCTAAAGATGCTAGGGCCACCAGGAGTGTATAGATGCTGCGAGAGCAAGGCGAACAGAGCATCTGGAAATGCAAGAAGGACTTTCTTGCAACTGGAACCGTTAGGGAAGCAAGGTCTGGAAACCTTGGAATTAACTAGGAAAAAGTCGTGAATATCTGCAAGGAAGGAGGATGTGTAGATTATAAAGGGCTGAGCCGATTAACCAGTGCAATCAGGAGTATGCGGCCCTTTAAGTCTGGAGAGCCGGGCACGCACGAGAGGTGGGGACGCAATGCTGCTAGTTGGTTGGGGCCAAGCAGGAGTGTAGAGAGGGGTGAGTCCCTGGGGGGGGGACACCAGTGACAACAGGGAGCGAAACAACTGTGGCCGCGACAACAACGAGTGATCGCCGGGGTGCGGCGTGACCATACACTCATCACTAAGGCGAGCAAAAAAGTAGGAGTTACTGAGAAACTAAGGATCATGGGAACGTAGTTAGTTTACTACGGCGTAGCGTATATAGTATCAGGAAAACCCCTTAATCCAATTTAAATTTAAACGTTAGCAACAACAACCCCTGTGTCTCTAGAGAATACATAAACAAAACTCTAAAACAGAATAATTAAAAAAATGAACGTTAGATCACCATCTTTCCATAGAACCCAAATGTACTTTGTCCCAAAAGTCCCCAGTCTAGTCAAAATAGAAAAACAGTTATAACCTGGTGGGGAACCCATACAGACACAATGTGCCCAAAATTTTATTGACGCTTTCTAAGGATTTGAACCTTAAATAAAAAAAAAAAAATAGTACCAATAATGGTAGCAGAAAAGTCATCTTTGTCTTTATGCACGTCCATACAGGAAAGTATTAAAGATTACTGGCTTTAGAAAGATTGCAACAGTAAAGGACACCTTTTTCATTTTATTAATCTATGAAAATCTAAGATTAATTGTAACATGTCATCCCGGTGATCCCTACAACAAAGAATAAAGGGACTGAGGTGCAGTATTCTGGACGTTGCATGTGTGAAACGCCATAGAACAAGCCACTTACCCGGATTAGCATGGATACAAATACATATCATGTAGGAACTTGCTTGAACCCTTTAATACCCACAGATGATGGAACGATTATTGGGCACTGGGAATTATATGGGGATGCCAGACAAAACTACATAAATGGCAAGATTAGTGATGGGTTTGAACTTACATATAGTGGCTCAAATTTATTAATGGTGATGTAAACTGCACTGTGGAACACCCCTGTGCAGAATTTTGTGTGACACAGTGCAGCCATGCCCCAAAACTGGATTAAACACTTCCTAAATACATGTTTGCATGTACTTTTCAGTGAAAAAGTCAGATAGAAAGCTGGTGCAAACTTGTGGACCAGTGTGTTTTGTTCAGATCTAGTACAATCCAGGTATAATTTTGGTATAATCCAGATACACACTTAAGATCTGCAATACACTGTAAGACCAAGATCTGTGAAGACCATTAGGCCGCTGTCACACGTACCGCTAGGAGTCCGTTCATAACGCAACACTAGATCACAGGGGGACTTCCTCGGCCCGAACACACATGCATTTCCAGGGAAACGCATGCGATTGATAAGCCGATCGCATGCGTTTCTGGAAATGCATGTGGTTCGGGCCGAGAAGTCCCCCTGTGATCTAGGTTGCGTTATGAAACGGACTCCTAGCGGTACGTGTGACAGCGGCCTAATGGTCTTCCAGATCTTGTCTTACAGTGTAGTTGCAGATCTTAAGTGTGTATCTGGATTATACCAAAATTATACCTGGATTGTATAATCTGAACAAAAAACACACTGGTCCACAGTTTGCACCAGCTTTCTATCTGACTTTTTCACTGAAAAGTACATGCAACATGTATTTAGAGAGAGTTTAATCCAGGTTTGGGGCATGGCTGCCACTGTGTCACACAAAATTCTGCACAGGGGTGTCACAGTGCAGTTTACACTCACCATTATTAAATTTAGCCACTATATGTAAGTTAAACCCATCACTAATCTTGCCATTTATAATGTATTTGTAGCAATAACATAGATGGGCAATCGATTCTAACAAAGTGGAATTGCTTTAGAATTTTAGGAAACTTCAGTTTATGGTGATTCGTGGAAACAATTTTTTCCCCCTTTAGTAGCAAAATGGCCACGAGCACAACGTTGTAACAGGGCAGAGAACTCTAAGAGAAGAAGAAAGGAACAGCATCAGTTACATGTGCAAACATGTAAGCCAATGAGCGGACTGGCAGGCTATGTGATTCACAGCCCTATAAAAACAGCCATTTGCAATCCCGTCATTCACACTGCATGTGCTATCTCTAGCATCTAGCTGCTTGTACTCAGTAGCTGATGGAGTGATGATTTTTGCTAAAGTCCAGAGTGTCCGTTTTGGGATCTGTGTACCCCCAATTTCAATTATTTTTGTTGCTAAAGTAGATATCAAAATCCGTGTCCAATCAACTAGTGATAAACCAATAGTCAGACAGAGAGGTGGCAGGTTAGAGCAGGTGTACAGGTCGCAGCACAGAAGGGGACGTCGCAGCATGGGTGACTCTGTGAGCACAAATTTCCGTGTCATTAGCAGCAGGTGTGGATGACCCAACAAGGGTCTTAATTGGTTGACTAGTTCAACCACTTCCTCCCAAATGACATCTGACAACCTCAGCCAAGAGTCCGTGGTTGGTCAGATACAACCCTTCGTTGGCATGGCCCAGGAGCAGGTCAGCACCCTCCACCTGTCCTCAACCAGCCTCTGCCTGTTAATTTCCTTAGCCAGAGATTACTAGGTGGTCTTGGCTCAGCACCACTATACAGTGAGGACAACTTTTGAGGACAGTCAGCAGCTGTTGGCATTGAGAAGAAGGGGGGGCAGACATCCACTGTCGAGAAGAAGTAGGCAGGAAAGTAGGAGGGTGAGAGTGGACGCGGAGGTTTTGTTGCACTTGCAAGTAGTCAGGCTGTGCATACTGAGACCATTGAGAGAATGATAATATAAGGCTTCCTGAAGATGTGTTGATCTAGGAATTTGATTTGCAGGAATCTGCCTACAAGTTATCTAAAGAGGCATGATTTTCCTTATACCATCCTGGAAAATCTATTTGCATATAATCCCAGAATCCCCTATCAATGGCTATAAGTCTCCATACGCCTTAATTGGTCTCGGTAAGGAAACTCTTATTTCCCGACTCCAGCTTATAAATGTGAGCAATCACCTTCTTATTCTTCTCTTACCTGCTATCCCTATCCCTACTCTATCCTTGCCATAGTGAATATCTCTCCCAACCAGGGCCCTTAAACAAATCCCCACCCTCTGCCCTTCATCACTGGCCTCTATAAGGCCTCCTCCACTTTCTCTCCCTGGAGGACTATGGAATGCATGCTCAGTATGCAACAAACTCACTGATCATTACCTCATTTCTCGGAAAATGTCTTTTCTGGTTTACCTTCGGACACTGCCTCCCCTGCTGTGCTTTATTATGGTGGTCTCAGCTTACTCAAACTCCCCAGCCCTGCAATAAACCTGATGGAAGAGTTGGCAATCTGCTGTCAGACACCTGCTCCTTCAGTCCAATCCCACCTTTACCCTTTCTCACCTTCTGCTTTGAAGTCTACTGCATTCCACATGTATGCTCCCTCTAACCTCCAACCCCAGGTTCTACCACCACATATTGACCACATTAATACTGGGCTTTTCACTTTCCCTTATCTGAAATCCCCTGCATCATCATGGGTGACTTTAGCATTCACATTGATATGGCTCATTCAGCTACCACTAAACTCTTTCTCTTACATCCTCTTTTGGCCTCTCACAGTGGTCCTCTACAGCCACTCACAAAGGAGGCCCACAAGCTTGACTTAAAATTACCTGCCTCTGTTCCCTATCCATCCTTTCTAATACTTCTTTATCTGATCCACAACTTACTTTCTCTATCATCTGTCTTCACACTTCTGGCAGTCTACCACCTGTTACACCCACATAGGAATCTCAAATATCCGGATATCTGAAAACTCCCAGAGACTCTCTACCTCTCTATTGCACATATATTCAGCAAGGAGGTGTGAATGATGCCACTTCTACAACACCACAGTATCTTCAGCCCTGGACTGCGCAAGCCACACTAACTCTCACTACAACAAGGCAACCCAACTGGCAACCCTGGCACACAACCTCATAACATCTGAGGCAAAGTGCCAGGAGTGTGAACGGCGTTGGAGAAATCCCCTCCGAGGAAGACCTCCTGTAATAAAAGCAAGTGGTCTTCACTGCAATCTCACTTGCAATCTCTTAAGCAGAATTATTCATTGATATTATAACTTCTGTAACAAAACTTGTACAGCAACAGGGCAACCACAACCACAAGCTGTCAGATGTTGCCAAACTATACCTTGCAAAGTGTCTTGCCGAGACTGCCTTTAGCAGACAAAAACAGTGTGTGTGTGACACAAATAGTTTTTAAATTCTGCTGGCTTTTTCCGAATCCATCAGGTTGTTGATGGGACGCCCCCATTTCTGTCACGTGAAAGCTGGCGCCATGCGCCACACAATCCGATCGCATTCACCAATAACCGGGGCAATCGGTGCAAAACGGCGCAAATTGGAATATTTGAGAAAACCCGCGGAATTGCGGGCCGCAGGACCCTTAGTAAATGAGCCCAAGCCGTGTCTGTAGAGGACCACCACGATTCTCACAATTTTACATGACATAACTGAGTGATGAAGGAGCTAACTAAACAGCAATTGAAAGTAAGGGGTTAAAAATTATTATTAGTATTTATTATTATTATATTATTATTATTATTATGTGTAAAACATCACTAGGGTATGGAAATTGAGAATTTTCTTTCATGGCAAACACCCCTTTCATTTCTACATCCACCGGCACACCCACTAATCTTTTCATTTCAGCTGAGGATTTGTCTTCCCTTATGATGAGAAAGTTTCTTCCACGCTGTCAAGCTCACATCTCACACTATTTGTCGCTTGACCTAATTGCATTGCATATTTTCCCCGACCTCATCATACTGCCTCATCCCAGCCCTCTAATCATATCTTAACCTTTCACTATCCAATGGTACTGTTCCATCATCTAATCTTTCACTATCACAGGTTTCTGTGGACCGTCTTCTTGCTGAACTATTGCCACATCCCTCTACTTACCATTTGCTTTGGAAACTACTGTAACATCATATCCATCTGGAACTTTTAGGGGAGGATTTATGATATCCTCTTTTAGGGTGCGTCAGTCATGTTGTTCCAAATCAATAAAGCATGGTGTGCACGTCGGAAGGAATGACTCAGACAACGGCTGATTCAAGTCGCTCAAGCTATCGCCCTGGGCAAATCGCCATGGCACAAGTTTATTTGGTTTACCGGTCTATATAGAAAAGTAGAAAAAAAAAGTAGGAAAGAGAGTGTACAAAGCATAACATATCAGTGTTAGTCTCTTGATTGGAGAGTTTCCTGCTGTCTCACGCTCACGTCACCATAGCGTGTATATGGAATTCTGGAAATTCTCCAGCTCAAGGTTTCGGATGCCGGCGCCATCTCAAGTTCATTTTCTATTACAGTACTTTTTAGAAAATAAACACAATAGAAATGACAGGATTTGATCTGTCAGCTAGGTTTTCCTTAACCGAACATCCTCCTACTTTCTTCCAACTCCCTTTTGACAATTACAATCTGGTTTCCGTCCCAATCATTCCATTCAATCACTATAGTTTTTTGTGTTTGTACTTGATTTGTTGGTCTTAATATATATGCATGGAAACCATTTATTGATTATACTCACATCATGAATATGGTGCTCTATGAATAAATAAAATAAGTGTGGATGGTCAGGATATTAGGTAATTTACCAATATACAGGGGTTCCCCTACTTAAGAACACCCAGCATACAGCGACCCCTAGTTACAAACAGACCTCTGGAATGGTAATTTACTGTACTATACCACAATAATATAATAAACAGCTATAAGAGTTATCAAATGTGTCTGCAAAAGCCTTATGGTAATCTGGTTCTATGGCAATCCACATTTTTAAACCCTTAATGCCGTAGCCACTTTACCTTCTGACACGACCCACGTTTTTAAATATGCCCTCTGTCCATATAAGTGGTATATAACTGGAACGCTTTAACATACCACTCTGTACTTCAGGTAGTTGAAAAATTTTGGTGGGTATATGTGGGGAAAATTTGGAAAATTATGATTTTCGAAATTCAAAATGTTAAATTTATCAATGTCTATTTATGTGGAATGGGTTTTATGTGCATCTCTCATTTTGTTAGGAGGTGTATAGTGCGATTTTTCTAAAAACGAAAAATCATGCTTTTGAGGGACCAGCTCAGGTTTCAAGTACCTTGAGAGGCCTAAATAAAGTAAAACCCATCAATTGCCCCATTATAGAAACCTAACCCTTACTCATAAAACAAACTTTATGAAGTCGTTAACCTTTTAATGTTTTTAAAAGGGGTTTGGGGTTAAAACAAAATAGATGCAATTTGTGAAATTCAAATTTTTGGGCTAAATGATTGTGTTTTTCATAAAGTTGATACCCAAGAATACCCCATGTGTGGTAATCTGCGTATGGACACGCCAGGGCATCGAGGAAGCGGCGCCATTCAGGGCAGATTATGCATGTCACATTTTGTTTGCTATACAATCTTATTTTTTTTATTTGGACATATATGGGCTTATTTTTGCGACATGAGATGCACTTACAGATAGGTCATTTTATGGGTCTGAGCTATTGATGAACATTTATTAACCCTTGAATGTACGAGGAAAAGAAATTGTCAATTTTGGTTTCCTTTCTTTTTGTATTTGGGGGTCATCACCAATACAACTAAAAATACTATGTTATCTTAATTCTATAGATAACTATGATTATTGGTGATACCTAATTTATATGTTTTATAATTTTTACAATATTACGAACTAACAATAAAACGAATATAAAGAAAATCTCATTTGTTTTCGTATCCCATCTTAATATAACTTTAATAATTTTTGGTTGACAGAGCTTGTTTAGGGCTTATTGTTTATGTGTTGAGGTTGTACTTTTCAGTGGAACCCATTCTGGTGCACATAACTTTTTGATCACTTTTGGAACATTTTTGTGTAAGGGATTTTATGAAAATTACACTTGGAGGTTTTCAGGTTTTCCTTTTACCCGCATTCACCGAGCGGGTACACTAATGTTCTGAATTATAGTAAAGAATGTCACCGTGCTCTGATAACAAATATGTGGGGTTTGGTGATTTTGTGTTTTTTTTACTTTATTAGACGTGTATAGGGAATGTTTGTGTACGGGACTTTTACTTTATTTAATTAATTATTTTATTAGAAACAACTTTATTCAGTGTTTTAAAATTTTATTTTTAAAGGTTGGCTTGAACAAGCGATGCTCTGATGCTTGGTTTAACCCGGTAAGTGCCTGTAAGATTGCATCTGTGACACTTCCTAAAAGCTGTTTTGTAATAGTTGAGGGGTGTCAGATTTGAAAATGGGTAGATTATATAGGGAGTTTTTAATGCTAAATATTTAAAAATTTCATTCAAAACAGTAATTATCACAAATAGTGAATTCTGAAATACAGAAAAAACAATATTGATTTGTATCGCGCATGTTTATCAGCCCACTATTCCGACAACTAATAGGTGGCAAATCACTTCCTGATAATGCAAAATTTTCAAAAAATCATTCAACGCAAAAACGCATCATTTAAAATTTACCACTAAATTAAAGTATAACATGTGAAGATGAAACAATCTGCATAATCCTTTGATAAGTAACGTGTCAACAAGTTATAACCCATGTGATTGGATAAAGCAGGCAACATATAGAAGAATGGAATCTTAACATATCTATTGACAATACAATATAAGTATCTTGATAAGTGCAAATAGTACTTATCGTGAGTCAATAATATTAATAATATTTTTATAACAAGTTTTGCCAATGTTATTAATTAACAAATTTACATAATAAATTTCATAACATATGTAATTAATTGGTTTGTTTATAACTTTTAGTAGTACATAAATTGAGTCCATGCGGATTCGGGTTCTAAATAAAAATCCAACAGCGCTACTATTGAAATAGTCACCAATATTGCAACCCCTAAAGGTTGGTGAATTTTTTCGGATTGCATATAGGCATACATTTTTATGTGACTTTATGTACATTAGAAATGTTTTGAAGTACCTGTATAAATTACAGCTATCGGATTATTAGGGTTCCAAAATCTGTTTTATATTTTCGTTGAGTTTGTCCTATGTACATTAAATTACAACTAGTTCACTGAATTATGTAGATTACATTAGTAGTGTTACAAGTTTAGTGTGTTTTTAATCATGAAACTCTTTGGTGCCGCTACTGTTTTTAACAGGTTTTGTGTGTTATGTAATAGTACATGTAGTTACATTTTTTTGCTCAACATTTGTAAAACCTGAATAGGACAACCAGGTACGTTGGATTTGTAACGAAAAAGTGAAGGTGATAGAATGTTACCTAATTTTGCCTAATGTTTGAGTTCGATACCTCTTTGAATTGAAGGGTTATATTGGAGCACAACTGTTGGTTTAAATGCAGAGTTGTCTCCCCTTGTCTTGGTACATGCCCTCTGTAGTCCAATGGGATACTCCTCTTTTGAGTCTCGAGCATAAATTACTGGAGTCTTTGTAAAAAGTTTCATTGTTGCTAGCGTTGCCTTTTGCACTGGTGGTGGATTTGGTGGGTGTTGTGATTTGGCTGCTAAATTGTTTTCACTTATGTGGGTTTGCGATATGTAACTGTATCAATTTCTTGGCCTAATATACCTGTCACTTTAAAAGAAACTACTATTGATTTTTGCCTTTGAAGCAAACATACCTTGAGAATGCTTTGTACCTACACTGATGCTGGATCATATCTGGTAACCCTTATCACCGCACTAGTTTCGATTTTTCAATCTGACATTGTCTCCACAATAATTGGTATAAACTTCGGAACGCTTTAACATATCAGTTGATTTTGAGGACTTGTTTCTCGTTGACACATTGTAATAGATGTTAGTTATAAACTTTAAGTGATAGTTTTGCATTTCATTCTGAAAAAAAGTGAAAATTTGGCAATAGTTTGTAAAATTCTTCTTTTCCAAGTTTGAAATGTTCTGCTTCCAGACAGGAAGAAAAAATACCAAAAACTTGCTAATTAATATTACGGAATGTCTGCTTATGTTGAGTGATATTTTATACGTCCTCCTCATTTTTCTAGGATGTTATTGAGGAGCAGAACTTTTAGGTGCCATTTTCTCATTTTTCATGAAAATTGCAAAACTCACATTTTGAAGAACAACTCAGCTTCCAAGGTGACTTTGAAGGCCCAAATATAGTATAATAACCCATAATCACCCAACTATAGAAAAACTTCACTCTCAACGTATGTAAAACACTCTATTAATCTTTAAAACCCCTAAAGTGTTCGATGGGTTAAAACAATATGGACCTGGATTAAAGAACTTTAGATTGTTTGGGAAAATACATTCATTTAGGCCAAAATTGACATGTTTCAGAATAAATGAATGATGAATGCACTGCAATGTTTGATGCCCATTCTCCCAAGTGTACTGATACCAACATATGGGTGGTAAACTGCTGTATGGCGCACCTCGGGGCCATGAATAGAAAAGCAGCGCCATTCACAAGTTTGTATTGTCACATTTTTTTGGTAATGTGAACATATGAGGTTATTTTTAGGGATGAGATACAAGTGTATAGATAATCCATTTTGGGAGTCCTAAAGTCTATTCATGAGATTTTATTAACTATTCAAGGGGGACACACAAACAAAATCATCCTTTTCATTTTGGATTTTCAACATTTTCCCACCCCGGTCACCGTAATTGTAAAATAATATTTATCTTTGTCTCGGTTCACTATGATTGTGGTGATACACTCATTTAAGTTTTTCTTATCTTTGCTCAGTTTTCCTGAGCAAAACAATATGGAGGGAGAAAATCATATTGTTTTACTATTGACAACTTTTTAGGGCCATAAATTCTATATTTTCTTTGTCAGATCTGGTTGAGCCTTATTTTTGCGAAAAGAGTTGTTCTTTTCAGTTGTATCATATAGGGAACGTAACTTTTTTTGATCATTTTAGAACATTTTTAGTGATGGTGTTTGATGAAAATTGTCTATTACGGTAGTTTTTCGAGTTTTTTTATTCTTTCCCTGGCAGGTTCAATATTGATTTAAATTTTTGTACAGTGATACTAGCGCGAGGGTCGACGATACCAAATATGTACGTGTTTTGTTGTTTATGTACTTTATTGCATTTTATGTGTAAATGGGGAGATTATGGGACTTTTTATTTATTTATTCATTTATTTAAAATGACAAATCTTTTTTTTTATTTTACTTTTTTACATTTTCTACTTCTTGGCTTGAACAGCGACTTTTTTCAGTGTACAGTGTAAGTAACTGAGCATGCTGAGCATGCTCAGTTCATACAGCGGGTCTGCCGTAGGCAGACCCTACACAGAGAGGTTGTCGACGAGCCTCGGGTCACTCGCCGGAACCGCGGGCTGCAGCAGGAGGGATCTGATCCCTGGTAAGCACACCGGGAGTTTTTTCTGATGCCGGGGTTAGTGCCGTGTCTGGGTTGTGACATCACAGCCAACACCCGACACTTGCAGGACCCGATGTCGCCGAATACTCTAAGTACCCTATGACCGCCATAAAAATCGATAAAAGATTAGGGGTTAATCCCTGAGCTAAGTGGTTTGCTGGAAAAAATATATAACTTCAGGGCCTTGGAAAGCTGGGTCAGGCTGGCCTGCCTAGACAAACCACATTAGACTATGGTTGTCACACAATGGAGGTTAGTCAAGCATGAGCTGGACCACTCATAGATAGCAGCTGGCGGATGGTCATAGATTTGATTATTCTGCCTTCAGGCCCATCCAGGATTACAAACATCCTCTCCTGCAGAGAATAATTCACTTGGTAGGAGCAGGCGCGTGAACCGACACAGTAGCGAGGGAGCTTCATTATCATAATGTTATATCTAATTTATCAGAAAAATCACTCAGCACAGGGATTAACAAGATATGATCCTGCATCATGTAGCTACAGGAGCTCAAGGTATGTTTGCTCATTAATGCATCAAATTCGGTTTCCCTCTAAATCCAAGAATTCTATTCTGTGGCATGAGTGTTAGATGTTAAATCCCAGATTAAAGTAGTTGGTCTGTGAGATAACAAGAAGGTGGCATAGGCAAATAAGGGCTTTCCGGCACTCAATATAATCGCCTAGTATCTGTGAAAAACCACTCCAGGACGTGCAAAGGATGCACTCAGTGTATATAGTTAACTCTTCCCACCAGGACATGGTTCAGGTTGGGCAGCGATGAGAGGAAAATTTGGCTCCCAACTGACCCCCTGACCTGTAGAAAAGTTATTATCGAATATAAAGTAATTAAAAATAGAATACATCTACATGTATTGTTTTAATTCCGGATATAATCACTGTAATTGTTAAGATGAAATCCTAATGCCCTAATTGCTACATTGTGTGGTCAGCAGCCCCCCCACATTAACCGAATCGAACAAAACTGGTGTCAAACGTTAGTGCTAGTTTGTGCTGGTTTGTGCAGTCAAAACTTTCGTTTGTGCCGCTATCGTTTTAATATATTCATACTTTTTTCCGAGGTCATCAGAGTTCATTTTTCCACAAGTACAATGTGTTTGCTAGCTCCCCTGGTGATCAAATCAGGAAGTGTCACTAGGTTGTTTTTTATAAGTTATCTAAACACATTAACAGATGTAAGCACCTGAACATACCTTAAAAGACAGCGACAAATGAAATTTTTGCTGCAAACGCAGCACAACGTTGACCGTTTTGTTTTATTCGGTTAATGTGGGGGGGGGGCTAGTTGAACTTTTGACCTTTAATTTTTTGTTCATTTATTCAAAAACAAAGCAGACACAAACAAAATGAGCACGCACAAACAGCACAAACGTAGCAGAATTGCGTTGTCACCAGTTTGGTTTGGGACATGTGGGGGGGCTGGTTAACCTCTGATGACCTCTGGAAACTTCATGAATATCTAAAAAGACTTAGCGGCACAAAACGAAAAATTCTGCGGCCAAACAGCCCCAAATGTAGCACAAATGTTTGACACCAAATTTTGTTTGATTTGGACAAGGTGGGGGGGGGGGGGCAACTTCACTCAGGTTGATGCGCGGCCCTTCGGTGACGTCATTTTGTCGCGCAGGTTCAAAGCTTGTGCATGTGTTATTGTACATGTCTCCTATATTGTAAGACGTGAGCCATGCGCATCGCTGCGCATTGACAGGGAAACAAAACACAGGGGCACCATAGTTTGGGGAACTTTCCCCGCGGCACACCCGGTCATGTGTCGTGGCACACTGGTTGAAAATCACTGGTCTACAACAGCTGGACCATTGAAAGATTTGTCCCACCCAAGCAGAAGGGAGGCCCGTGCTCTTCATGGACATTACATCTGGTGTATGGCGAGCTGGATTAAAACTGCCATATGTTTTGATGAGGTAGAAGGCAGGAGGCTTCATATCACTTTACATACCAAGAAAGCGGTGCAGAACTTTTCATAGATGTTCATTGGTAAAGTACCTAATATCCTGCCTCCACACTTATGCACATATTACAAAATACATGAGATAAAGTAGCCAACCTCATTAGTCTTCTCTTAAACAAATAAGTAAGAGCCAGATCTTCTTGCTCTTTTGCCATGGAACACTTGGATTAAACCAAGGAAAACATCTGAGAGTTATGTTTATCGCTAATGAGTAATCTCTGCCCCCCCCCCCCGACTCTAAAGCAAATGTGCCACATGTAAAGTTCATATGTATCCTGTATATTAGCTCATGCTGCTGTCAGCTTGGTGGCACCATGTATTGTTGACATAGCAATTTTCTAATATTTTGATGATTTTAATTTTAGGTATTTGTAAAGGATCAGAACTAGGTATTTGAAATGAACAAACTTTATTTGTTCTCACATTAATGCTATTTCCTTTCATATGAAAGTTAAACTTGCCTAGGACTATTTGGGCCTCCATTGCAATGGCTCAGGAGAAATTCAGTGCAATAGTTTAAGGAGGACCTGTCACCAAGTACAACACGAGAATGACATACCTAATTCCATTTTTCTGTGCCTTTAGTCATTTTGGTTTTTTTTTGTCAATCTGTCTACCCATTTGCAAGATATGGCCCCCAAAAGAAAACAAAAAGGTTAACACACTCTTTACTGGTATAAATATTACACATACACTAAATTAACAAACATGTTACATCACCTGCCACAAAGTGCAATTTCAGTGTTTATATTTTGTTTGCTGTTTGTTACTTGATGACAGCGATGTGTTATTGTGGATGCATTCACATAAAAGATACATATTGTTGTTGCTGCATTAAATGAGACCTATGGAGTAGACTGTCCAACCTTTGGGAGTAAAGGCTACTCCACGCCCCAGTAGACCCTGTTGCCCTGCTTCCTTGCACATCCTCGGCACCATCTTGATCTTGATTGTGCAGAAGCTGAAGCAGTAGCCCCGCTTCAGTGCCGGCAGAGCGACTATGCGTGGCTCGCAGTAGGTATACAGTAAGTTGTATGCATAGCCAAACATACCTCTGAAGAGCTGGCAGGTGAGGAGACTACAGATGCAAATCACAAGCAAGATTGGGACATGCAGAGGATGCGCAGAAGATGGGACAGCAGAAGCCTTGTTCCGCTCCAGACAGGCCATGCAATGCCCCAGTAAGCCTCTGATGATAATATGCATATTGGTTACATAAGGCGATTCCCTTCCGTATGGTAGATTTCCTTTAAAACCCACATCCTGTAGTTCTTTTATACAGTTGAAGCACATTTAGCAGTAAACTGCAACATCAAATAAATACCAAACTGTGCATCCCATTGGAAATTGACAAGAAATCGCTTTAGATTGTGTGTAAAAGAAGAAGGGTCAGCCGGCATCAAGCAGTGGCTCCCCAATAAAGATAGAATAGAAGAAGAGAGTAGACAGAAGATAGTATGATAGAAGAAGAGAAGAGAGTAGAAAAGAATAAAAAAAAACAGGCAGCGGCACTAGTTAAGAAAAATCGGGGCTCAACCTTCAGGTGGCACAAAAAAGGGTGGCACGCCACGAGTGAAAAAGGAATTCGTTTAGCCAAAAAGTGCTCGGAATTCCTTTTCCACAAACACTTGGAGGGCCACCATTTTTTTAAGATAATAAGAGGAAGATGAGACATACAACAACATCTCAACAAGATACATACATACATACATACATAACTATGGGAAAGATTAAGCTATTCTAAGCTTCATTTATATGGATTTTGTTTAAGAAATAGAAATTAAGCTGCTAATAAACTAGATCTCAAGAAAATTGTTACCTGGAATGAACATTAAATCTAATTGTATTTGATGTAGAGTGACATTAGTCTTGGTAACTTTAGTAACAAAATTCTTCAAAAGAAAAGATGGTTTTTTTTTCAAGCAACAAGTTGGCATTCAGATTATCATTTCTTGTAGTTAATATCAGGATCAAGCCTTCTAGAAAGTAATTTATTGAAATTCTTCTATATGTAACCCATGGTGTGGTGGAAGCAGTTGGTCTTTCATACAGGGTCGTCTATTAATGTGAACTAGTTATTTTGTGTTGTAATGCACTTTAGATGCCACTGGTTATATAAAACATTATATGATGACTTACACTTGTTCAGCTTAAAACATTAAAATATAACCTATGTGTGTAGCTCCGTAGTGTGCTGAGATGTTCCACATGGATCTGCCACTGTTACTGCAGCATCACTAATGATGTGTGAGTGAGAGACTCTATGCATCACATCACATCCCACACATGACAAACTTGGAGTCTCCTTCTACAAATTGAAAGTTGGAACAATCCAAAGAAACATACAATGAGGTTTAGTTTTCCTCTCATAAGGTGGCATAGTGACGCACACAGCATTTACATACATTCATATAGCCAGGGTATGTTATTTCTTTTGCTGTTTTCAGAGTCTCACATACAATTGAGCACTTTCGTTGTCTGACTTATCTGCGAGAAATTTGTGATAAAGTAGGTTTTTGGAGAGATTGGACAGGTTAGCCTTTGCTTCATATCAATGAGCATCTATGACCCTGTCACGGGTCTTTGGACTACTTTTAGTTGTTAATACCTAAACCCCTGTATGCCTATGAGTGTTTTCAGTGTATTAACCTTAGGTGCACCATGACTGTAACTGTATGTATGGCAGCCAGTAAATTACCACCACACTAATATCTTTAGGGTGCTAAAAGCATCTAAGGTGTTCTGGACATCAATCCTCTGTTTGCCCCTGGAGTTTGGGGGCACATATGCATCACTATTGCAGTGGGGGCTCCCAGGTCAGCATGTGTTAACCCGTTTATAGGTATAGAAGTCTTAGAATTACCTGGGGGCAGGACCTAATATACTGCTGCCAGCTTGATGATTATAACCATAATATACTGTGGCTAAAAAAAATAAAAGAGTTACGTATGAAAGAGGTGCGCCATGAAAGCAGGGCGACCAAATTTGTTATATTAGTATAGTGTTTGCATTGTATGACATTGTATGACATTAGCAAAATCTCCAAGTAGTTTCATTGGAATTGTACTGAATGCAGAATAAATGTCATGGGGCAGATTTACTTACCGGTCCATTCGCGATCCAGCGGCGCGTTCTGCCTTTAGATTCGGGTCCGGCGGGATTTATGAGGCAGTTCTTCCGCCGTCACCAGGTGGCGCTGCTGCGCTGAAGTCACTCATCGCGCCGGAATGCACCACCACGGACCAGGTGAAGGTAACGCTCCCCAAGCGACACTTTTTTCGGTTTTTTAAATGCGGCGGTTTTTTCCGAACGTAGGGTGTTTTTCGTTCGGGCCACGCCCCCGCGAGTTCCGTCGCGCGCATTCGCGGCGCCAATGCGCACATCGAGCGGTGCGCCACAATCCCGGGGAATTCAGTACCAATCGGCGCAAATCTCGTAAATATTCGGGTACACGATCGGGAAAACCGCGAATCAGGAGGCCCTTAGTAAATACCCCAATGTTAGTATGCCATACTGTGAATGACAAAACAATTTTAATAAAAATAATACAAAACCAGATTGTGTGGTATTCCAGGAATCAACATAATTCATATACAAGGGCCTTAAAATTAAGCTACTATGTACATTAGTTGTTAATTGATCTCCCTTGCAGCAAAAATGCTGTGAATATTACACTGAATGAAGGATTGAATTCTTACTGGCAGTTAATCTTAGTGATTTTCCTCATGCAGAGCAAACACAGGACGAAGATGGACTTGCCTGGTCACATTCTCACCGCCTGGGCAGTTATGTGCATCATCTACTATGGTTTGACTGTAGTCGGTTGGTTGCGCAGTGATTCAATTATGGACATGTTCTGGTGAGACCATCATGGAGGTAATGTGGGAGTTACACACACATTAACATGGGCAAACAGAGTGAAACAGTCCGTTACTTGTCACACTGGGGGAACTACCGTAGGGAAGGCTACTGTTAGGATGAGTAGCCAGGAGCCTCTTTTGGGAAAGGAGTCTTGTAACCCTCTAGAACACCCCGGGAGGTGGGTACTAGCCGACACCCGGGACGGATTAAGTGGCATGCTGTTTACACAGAGCCCAACCCCCAAAGTGGGAATGGTCTTTGCTGGCCACAGTCCCAAGCCTGGGATGACAGCAGAAGAAACGGCTGGCGGGATGAGCTGGAATCAGGCAGGCGGAACATGGCACAGGCAACAGGAGCAGACAGGCCATGGAGGAAGCCGGTTGACTTGAAGCTAAATGATGCGGAGGGCCCACCAGGAGTGTATAGAGACGCTGGAGAGAAGGCAGAACATGAGCATCGGAAAGTGCAAGACAGGACTTTCTTGCAACTGGAACCGTTAGGGAAGCAAGGTCTGGAAACCTTGGAATTAACTAGGAAAAAGTCGGAAGATCTGCAAGGAAGGAAGGATGTGTCAGTATTTAATAGGGCTGGCCGGATTAACCAGTGCAATTCAGGAGATGCGGACCCTTTAAGTCTTTGGAGAGCCAGGGCACGCATCGAGAGCGTGGGGACGGCAATGGCTAGTTGGCTTGGGGCCAAAGCAGAGTGTAGAGAGGGGTAGTCTGGGAAGGGGGGCACCAGTCGCACCAGGGGAGCAACCACTGTGCCCGCCCGCGAACACACAACGAGGATCGGCCGGGTGCGGCGTGACTATACATCATCACTAAGGCGAGTCATAAAAAGAGGAGTTCACTGAGAACTAAAGATCATGGATACTAGTAGTTTATACTGGCGTAGCGTAATATATATCAGAACAACCCCTTAATCAATTTAAATTTCACTTAGCAACAAAACCCTGTGTTTTGAGAAATACATAACAAAACATTCTAAAACAGCATAATAAAAAAATGAACGTTCAGATCACCATCTTTCCTTAGAACCCAATGTAGCCTTTTTGTCCAAAAGTCCCATCTATCAAAAGTAGAAAACAGTTTAACCTGGTGGGGAACCCATACAGACAAATGTGCCAAAATTTTGAATTGACGCTTCTATAAGGGATTGCAAACTT
The DNA here is from genome assembly GCA_019512145.1 of Engystomops pustulosus. Classification (NCBI taxonomy): domain Eukaryota; kingdom Metazoa; phylum Chordata; class Amphibia; order Anura; family Leptodactylidae; genus Engystomops; species Engystomops pustulosus. The sequence continues at coordinate 112,830,957 of CM033644.1, read as the reverse complement.
AAATAGTAAAAAAAAAAAAATAGTACCAATAATGGTGCATGAAATTATCTTGTTATTATGCGCTCCATACAGAAAGTATTAAAGATTACTGGCTTAGAAGATTGCAACAGTAAAGGACACCTTTTTCATTTTATTAATCTATGAAATAATTAAATTAATGCCTGACATTTGTATCCCGGTGATCCCTAACCAACAAGAATAAAGGGATGAGTGTCATTATTTGGACGTGCATTGTGAAGCCATAAACAAGCTCACTTACCCAGGTACTAGGCATGGAATACAAATACTACATGAGGAATATGCTTTTGAACCCTTTTATATACACAGCATGGAACGATTATTGGGCACTGGGAATTATATGGGGATGCCAGACAAAACTACAACAGTGGTTGAAAATTGAAATGACGGGATTGCAAATGGCGTTTTTATAGGGCTGTGAATACAAAGCCTGCCAGTCGCTCATTGGCTTACATGTTTGCAATGTAACTGATGCTGGTCCTTCTTCTTCCTAGAGTTTCCTGCCCATGTTACAACGTTGTGCTGTGGCCATTTTGCTAATAAAGGGGGAAAAAAATGTTCCCACGAACATCACCTAAACTGAAGTTTCCTACACTAAGCGATGCTCCACTTTGTTAGAACGATTTGCCCATCTATAGTAGTGCTACAATAACATTATATCTGACTTTTTCACTGAAAAGTACATGCAAACATGTATTTAGGAAGTGTTTAATCCAGTTTTGGGCATGGCTGCACTGTGTCACACAAAATATCTGACTTTTTCACTGAAAAGTACATGCAAACATGTATTTAGGAAGTGTTTAATCCAGTTTTGGGGCATGGCTGCACTGTGTCACACAAAATTCTGCACAGGGGTGTTCCACAGTGCAGTTTACATCACCATTAATAAATCTGAGCCACTATATGTAAGTTCAAACCCATCACTAATCTTGCCATTTATAATGTTATTTGTAGCAATAACTATAGATGGGCAAATCGATTCTAACAAAGTGGAATTCATTTAGAATTTTAGGAAAACTTCAGTTTATGGTGATTCGTGGAAACAAATTTTTATCCCCCTTTATTAGCAAAATGGCCACGAGCACAACGTGTAACATGGGGCAGAGAACTCTAGGAAGAAGAAAGGAACAGCATCAGTTACATGTGCAAACATGTAAGCCAATGAGCGACTGGCAGGCTTATGTGATGTCACAGCCCTATAAAAACAGCCATTTGCAATCCCGTCATTTCACACTGCATGTGCTATCTCTAGCATCTAGCTGCTTGTACTCAGTAGCTGATGGAGTGATTTTTGCTCAAAGTCCAGAGTGTCCGTTTTGGGGGATCTGTGTACCCCCAATTTCAATTATTTTTTGTTGCTAAAGTAGATATCAAGAAATCCGTGTCAAATCAACATAGTTGATAAACCAATATGTCAGACAGAGAGGTGGCAGGTAGAGCAGGTACAGGTCGCAGCACAGTAAGGGGACGTCGCAGCATGGGTGACTCTGTGAGGCCACAACTTCCAGTGTCATCTAGCAGCAGTGTGTTGATGAACAACCCAAAGGTTCTTAATTGGTTGACTAGTTCAACCACTTCCTCCCAAATGACATCTGACAACCTCAGCCAAGAGTCCGTGGGTTGGTCAGATACAACCCTTCGTTGGCATGGCCCAGGAGCAGGTCAGCACCCCTCACCTGTCCTCAACCAGCCTCTGCCCTGTTAATTTCCTTCAGCCAGAGATCTACTAGGTGGTCTTGGCTCAGCACCACTATACAGTGAGGACAAACTCTTTGAGGACAGTCAGCAGCTGCTTGGCATTGAAGAAGTGGGGCAGACATCCACTGCTTCGAGAAGTAGGCAGGAAAGTAGAGATGTTGAGAGTGGCACGGGAGGTTTTGTTGCACTTGCAAGTAGTCAGGCTGTGCATACTGAGACCATTGAGGAGAATATAAGGCTTCCTGAAGATCGTGCTTGATCTAGGAATCTGATTTGCAGGAATCTGCCCTACAAGTTATCTAAAAGAGGCATGATTTTCCTTATACCATCCTGGAAAATCTATTTGCATATAATCCCAGAATCCCCTATCAATGGCTATAAGTCTCCATACGCCTTAATTGGTCTCGGTAAGGAAACTCTTATTTCCCGACTCCAGCTTTATAAATGTGAGCAATCACCTTCTCTATTCTTCTCTTACCTGCTATCCCTATCCCTACTTATCCTTGCCACTAGTGATATCTCTCCCAATCCAGGGCCCTTAAACAAATCCCCACTCCTTCTGCCTTCCATCACTGGCCTCTATCCGGCCTCCTCCACTTTCTCTCCCTGGAGGACTATGGAATGCATGCTCAGTATGCAACAAACTCACTGATATTCATTACCTCATTTCTCGGCAACTGTCTTTTCTGGTTTACTCCTTCGGACACTGCCTCCCCTGCTGTGCTTTATTATGGTGGTCTCAGCTTTACTCAAACTCCCCAGCCCTGCAATAAACCTGATGGAAGAGTTGGCAATCTGCTGTCAGACACCTGCTCCTTCAGTCCAATCCCACCTTTACCCTTTCTCACCTTTCTGCCTTTTGAAGTCTACTGCATCCACATGTATGCTCCCTCTAACCTCCAACCCCCAGGTTCTACCACCACTTATATTGACCACATTAATACTGGGCTTCTTCACTTTCCCTTATCTGAAATCCCCTGCATCATCATGGGTGACTTTAGCATTCACATTGATATGGCTCATTCAGCTACCACTAAACTCTTCTCTCTTACATCCTCTTTTGGCCTCTCACAGTGGTCCTCTACAGCCACTCACAAAGAGGCCCACAAGCTTGACTTAAATATTACCTGCCTCTGTTCCCTATCCATCCTTTCTAATACTTCTCTTATCTGATCACAACTTACTTTCTCTATCATTCTGTCTTCAACACTTCTGGCAGTCTACAAACCTGTACACCCACATAGGAATCTCAAATATCCGGACATCTGAAAACTCCCAGAGACTCTCCTACCTCTCTATTCCATATATTCATGCAAGGAGGTGTGAACTGATGCCACCTTCTACAACACCACAGTATCTTCAGCCCTGGACTCTGCAGCCACACTAACTCTCACTACAACAAGGCAACCCAACTGGCAACCCTGGCACACTAACCTCATAAACATCTGAGGCAAAGTGCCAGGAGTGCTGAACGGCGTTGGAAGAAATCCCTCTCCGAGGAAGACCTCCTGTAATAAAAGCAAGTGGTCTTCACCTGCAAATCTACACTTGCATCTCTTAAGCAGAATTAATTCATTGATCTTATAACTTCTGTAACAAACTTGTACAGCAAACAGGGCAACCACAACCAGCAAGCTGTCAGATGTTGCAAACTAACCTTGCAACGTCTATGCCGAGACTGCCTTTAGCAGACAAAACAGTGTGTTGTGACACAAATAGTTTTTTTAAATTCTGCGGCTTTTCCGAATCCATCAGGTTGTCTGATGGGCACGCCCCCATTTCTGTCACGTGAAAGCTGGCGCCCATGCGCCACAATCCGATCGCATTCACCAATAACCCGGGGCAATTCGGTGCAAAACGGCGCAAATTGGAAATATTTGAGAAAACCCGACGGAATTGCGGCCGCAGGACCCTTAGTAAATGAGCCCCAATGTGTCTGCTTAGAGAGCCACCACACTCTCAAATTTTACACTGACCATCATTGAGTGAAAGGAGCTAAAACAGCAATTTGTAAAGTAAGGGGGTTAAAAATTATTATTATTATTATTATTATTATTATTATTATTATTATTATTATTGTGTAAACATCACTAGGGTATGGAAATTTGAGAATTTTCTTTCATGGGCAAACCCCTTTCATTTCTACATCCACCGGCACACCCACTAATCTCTTTCATTTCAGCTGAGGATTTCGTCTTCCCTTACTGATGAGAAAGTTTCTTCCACGCTGTCAAGCTCACATCTCACTATTTGTGCGCTTGACATAATTGCATTGCATATTTTCCCCGACCTCATCATACTGCTCATCCCAGCTCTAACTCATATCTTTAACCTTTCACTATCCACTGGTAATGTTCCATCATCTAATCTTTCACTATCCACAGGTTTTCTGTGGACCCGTCTTCTCTGCTGAACTATTGCCACATCCCTCTACTTCCATTTGCTTTGAAACTACTGTAACATCATATCCATCTGGAACTTTTAGGGGAGGATTTATGATATCCTCTTTTAGGGTGCGTCAGTCATGTGTTCCAAATCAATAAAGCATGTGTGCACGTCGGAAGGAATGACTCAGACAACGGCTGATTCAAGTCTCGCTCAAGCTATCGCCCTGGGCAAATCGCCATGGCACAAGTTTATTTGGTTTACCGGTCTATATAGAAAAGTAGAAAAAAAAGTAGGAAAGGAGGAGTGTACAAAGCATAACATATCAGTGTAGTCTCTTGATTGGAGAGTTTCCTGCTGTCTCACGCTCACGTCACCATAGAGTTGTATATGGAATTCTGGAAATTCTCCAGCCTCAAGGTATTTGGATGCCGGCGCCATCTCCAAGTTCATTTTCTATTACAGTACTTTTTAGAAAATAAGACAAGTAGAAATGACAGGATTTGATCTGTCAGCTAGGTTTTCCTTAACAGAACTATCCTCCTACTTTCCTTCCAACTCCCTTTTTGACAAATTACAATCTGCTTTCCGTCCCAATGATTCCATTCCAATCACTATAGTTTTTTGTGTTTGTACTTTGATTTGTTTTAGTCTTAATATAATGCATGGAAACCATTTATTGAATATACAGCATCATGAAATTAATGGTGCTCTATGAATAAATAATAATAAGTGTGGAGGTCAGGATATTAGGTAATTTACCAATATACAGGCGGTCCCCTACTTAAGAACACCCAGCATACAGACGACCCCTAGTTACAAACAGACCTCTGGAAATTGGTAATTTACTGTACTATACACAATAAATATAATAAACAGCTATAAGAGTTATCAAATGTGTCTGCAAAAGCCTTATTGTTAATCCTGGTTCTTATGGCAATCCAACATTTTTAACCCCTTAATGCCGTAGCCACTTTTCACCTTCCTGACACGACCCACGTTTTTAAATATGCCCTCTGTCACTATAAGTGGTTATAACTTTGGAACGCTTTAACATATCCACTCTGTACTTCATGTTAGTTGAAAAATTTTGGTGGTATATTTGGTGAAAATTTGGAAAAATTAATGATTTTCGAAATTCAAAATGTTCTAATTTATCAAATGTCTACTTTATGTGGAAATGGTTTTTTATGCATCCTCTCATTTTTGTAGGAGGTTATAGTGCGATTTTTCATAAAAACGCAAAATCATGCTTTTGAGGGACCAGCTCAGGTTTCAAGTACCTTTGAGAGGCCTAAATAAAAGTAAAACCCCATAAATTGCCCCATTATAGAAACTACACCCCTTTACTTACATAAAACAACTTTTATGAAGTCTGTTAACCTTTTAATTGTTTAAAAGGGGTTAAAACAAAATCAGATGCAATTTTGAAATTCAAATTTTTTGGGCTAAATGATTGTGTTTTTCATAAAAGTTTGATACCCAAGAATACCCCATATGTGGTGGTAATCTGCTGTATGGGCACACGCCAGGGCATCGAAGGGAAGCTGCGCCATTCAGGGCAGATTATGCATTGTCACATTTTGTTGGCTATACAATCTTTATTTTTTTTTAATTTGGACATATATGGGCTTATTTTTTGCGACATGAGATGCACTTTACAGATAGTTCATTTTAGTGGGTCTGTAGCTTATTGATGACATTTTATTAACCCTTGAATGTACGGAGGAAAAGAAAATTGTCAATTTTGGTTTCCTTTCTTTTTGTATTTTTTGGGGGTCATACACCATACACTAAAAATACTATGTTATCTTAATTCTATAGATAACTATGATTATGGTGATACCTAATTTATATAGTTTTTATATATTTTTACAATATTACGAATATACAATAAAACGAATATAAAGAAAATCTCATTTGTTTTCGTATCGCCATCTTTAATATAACTTTAATAATTTTTGGTTGACAGAGCTTGTTTAGGGCTTATTTTTTATGTGTTGAGTTGTACTTTTCAGTGGAACCATTCTGGTGCACATAACTTTTTTGATCACTTTTTGGAACATTTTTGTGAAGGGATTTTATGAAAATTACACTTTTGGAGAGTTTTTCAGGTTTTCCTTTTACCGCATTCACCGAGCGGGTCCACTAATGTTTCTGAATTATAGTACAGAATGTCACCGATGCTCTGATAACAAATATGTGGGGGTTTTGGTGATTTTGTGTTTTTTTTTACTTTATTAGACGTGTATAGGGAATGTTTGTGTTTACGGGACTTTTACTTTATTTAATTAATTATTTTTATTAGAAAAACTTTATTCAGTGTTTTAAAATTTTATTTTTTAACAGGTTGGCTTGAACAAGCGATGCTCTGATGCTCTGGTTAACCCGGTAAGTGCCTGTAAGATTGCATCTGTGACACTTCCTAAAAGCTGTTTGTAATAGTTTGAGGGGTGCAGATTTGAAAATGGGTAGATTATATAGAGAGTTTTTAATGCTAAATATTTAAAATTTCATTCAAAACAGTAATTATCCACAAAATAGTGAATTCTGAAAATACAGAAAAACAATATTTGATTTTTATGCCGCATGTTATTCAGCCACTTATTCAGCAACTAATTTAGGTGGCAAATCTATCTTCCTGATAATGCAAATTTTTCAAAAAATTCATCAACGCAAAAACGCATCATTTAAAATTTACCACTAAAATTAAGTATAACATGTGAAGATGAAACAATCTCATAATCCCTTTGATAAGTAACAGTGTTCAAAAGTTATAACCATTTGATTGGATAAAGCAGGCACATATATAGAAGAATGGAATCTTAACATATCTATTGACAAATACATATAAGTATCTTGATAAGTGCAAATAATTTACTTATCGTGAGTCATAATATTAATACTAGTTTTTATAAAGTTTTGCCAATGTTATTAATTAACAAATTTACATAATAAATTTCATAACATATGTAATTAATTTGTTTGTTTATAACTTTTAGTAGTACATAAATTGAGTCCATGCGGACTTCGGGTTTCTAAATTAAAAATCCAACAGGCTTCACAGTTATTGAAATAATCACCAATATTGCAACCCCCTAAAGGTTTGTGAATTTTTTCGATTGCATATAGGCATACATTTTTAATGCTGACTTTATGTACATTTAGAAAATGTTTTGAAGTACCTGATAAATTACAGCTATCTGGATTATTAAGGTGTTCCAAAAATCTTGTTTTTAATTTTCGTGAGGTTTGTCCTATGTACATTAAATTACAACTAGTTCACTGAATTATGTAGATTACATTAGTAGTGTTACAAGTTATGTGTTTTTTAATCATGAACTCTTTGGTGCTGCTACTGTTTTTAAAGGTTTTTGTGTTATGTACATAGTTACATGTAGTACATTTTTTTTGCTCAACATTTGTAAAAACCTGAATAGGACAACCAGGTACGTTTGGTATTTGTACGAAAAAGTGAAGGTGATAGAATGTTACCTAATGTTTGTCCTAATGTTTGAGTTCGATACCTCTTTGAATTGAGGGTTATATTGGAGCACAACTGTTGGTTTAAATGCAGATGTTGTCTCCCCTTGTTTGGTACATGCCCTCTGTAATGTCCAAATGGGATATCCCCTCTTTTTGAGTCTCGAGCATATATTACTGGAGTCTTTGTAAAACGTTTCATTGTTGCTAGCGTTGCCTTTTGCAACTTGGTGGTATTTGGTGGGTGTTGTGATTTGGCATGCTAAATTGTTTTCACTTATGTGGGTTTGCGATATGTAACTGTATCAATTTTCTTGCCTAATATACCTGTCAGCTTTAAAAGAAACCTACTATTTGATTTGATGCCTTATGAAGCAAACATACCTTGAGAATGCTGTAGCTACACTGATGCTGGATCATATCTTGGTTAACCCCTTATCACCGACACTAGTTTTCGATTTTTCAAATCTGACATGTCTCACAATAATTGGTTATAACTTCGGAACGCTTTAACATATCAAGTTGATTTTGAGACTGTTTTCTCGTGACACATTGTACTATATGTTAGTTATAAAATTTAAGTGATAAGTTTTGCATTTCATTCTGAAAAAAAGTGAAAATTTGGCAATAGTTTGTAAAAATTCTTCATTTTCCAAGTTTGAAATGTTCTGCTTTCCAGACAGGAAGGAAAACTACCCAAAAAACTTGCTAATTAATATTTACGGAATGTCTGCTTTATGTTGAGATGATATTTTATACGTCCTCTCATTTTCCTAGGATGTTATGAGGCGCAGAACTTTAGGTGACATTTTTCTCATTTTCATGAAAATTGCCAAAACTCACATTTTGAGAGACAACTCAGCTTCCAAGTGACTTTGAAAGGCCTAAATTATAGTAAAACCCCATTAAATCACCCACTATAGAAAACTTCACTCCTCAATTGTAAACAACTTCTATTAAGTCTTTTAAAAAAAAGTGTTTCAGATGGGTTAAAACAATATGGACCTGTGATTTAGAAACTTTAGATTGTTTGGAAAATACATTCATTTAGGCCAAAATTGACAGTTTCAGAATAAATTGAATGATGAAATGCACTGCAATGTTTGATGCCCAATTTCTCCCGAGTGTACTGATACCACATATGTGGTGGTAAACTGCTGTATGGGCGCACCTCCGGGCATAGAATGAAAGCAGCGCCATTCACAGCAGTTTTGTATTGTCACATTTTTTTTGGTAATGTGAACATATGAGGCTTATTATTTAGGGATGAGATACAATGTATAGATAATCCATTTTGGGAGTCTAAAGCTTATTCATGAGATTTTATTAACTATTTCAAGGGGGACACAAACAAAATCATCCATTTTCATTTTGGATTTTCAACATTCCCCCCCCCGGTCACCGTAATGTAAAAATAATATTTTATCTTTGTTCTCTGGTTCACTATGATTGTGGTGATACCTCATTTATATAGTTTTTCTTATCTTTGCTCAGTTTTCCTGAGCAAAACCAATATTGGAGAAAATCATATTGTTTTCACTATTGACAACTTTTTAGGGCCATAACTTCTATATTTTTCTGTTGTCAGATCTGGTTGAGGCCTTATTTTTTGCGAAAAGAGTTGTTCTTTTCAGTTGTATCATATTAGGGAACGTAACTTTTTTTGATCACATTTTAGAACATTTTTAGTGATGGTGTTTGATGAAAAATTGTATATTACGGGTAGTTTTTCGAGTTTTTTTATGTCTTTCCCTGAGCAGGTTCAATATTGATTTAAATTTATTGTACAGATTGATACGGAGGCGGTGATACCAAATATGTACGTGTTTTTGTGTTTTATGTACTTTATTTGCATTTTATGTGTAACTGGGGAGATTATGGGACTTTTATTTTATTTATTTCATTATATTATAAAATGACAAATCTTTTTTTTTTACTTTTACTTTTTTACATTTTCTACTTCTTGGCTTGAACAAGCGACTTTTTTCAGTGTACAGTGTAAGTAACTGAGCATGCTGAGCATGCTCAGTTACATACAGCCGGGTCCTGCCAGTAGGCAGAACCCTGCACAGAGAGGTGCCGACAGCCTCGGGTCACTCGCCGGAACCCGGGGCTGCAGCAGGAGGGATCTGATCCCCTGGTAAGCACACCGGGAGTTTTTCTGATCCCGGGTGTTAGTGCCGTGTCTGGGTTGTGACATCACAGCCAGACACCGACACTTGCAGGACCAGATGTCCCGAAATCTTCTTCTGACGCGCCGCTGTAGAAAGGCTTCGCGTCAGAAGAAGTACGCCATAAAAATCAGATACAGCGGTCATTAAGGGGTTAATCCCTGAGCTAAGTGGTTTTGCTGGAAAAAAATATATAACATTCAGGGCCTTGGGAAAGCTGGGTCAGGCTGGCTGCCTAGACAAACACATTAGACATGAGCTTGTAATCACAAATGGAGGTTAGTCAAGCATGAGCTGGATCACTCATAGATAGCAGCTGGCGGATGGTATAGAGATTGATTATTCTGCCTTCAGGCCCATCCAGGGATTACAACATCCTCTCCTGCAGAGAATAATTCACTTGGTAGGAGAGGCGCTGAACCAGCCACAGTAGCGAGGGAGCTTCATTATCATAATGTTATATCTAATTTATCAGCAAAATCACTCAGCACAGGGATTAACCAAGATATGATCCTGCATCATTGTAGCTACAGGAGTCTCAAGGTATGTTTGCTTCATAATGCATCAAATCAAGGTTTCCCTCTAAATCCAAGAATTCTATTTCTGTGGCATGAGTGTTAGATGTAAATCCCAGATTAAAAGTAGTTGTGTTGAGATAATCCAAGAAGAGTGGCATAGCAAATAAGGGCCTTTCCAGGCAATCAATATATCGCCTATGTATCTGTGAAAACCACTCCAGGGACGTAGCAAAAGGATGCAACTCAGTGTATATAGTTAACTCTTCCCACCAGGACATGGTCAGGTTGGGCAGCGATGAGGAAAATTTGGCTCCCATACTGACCCCCCTGACCTGTAGATAAAAGTTATTATCGAATATAAAGTAATTAAAAATAGACATACATCTACCATGTATTGTTTTAATTCCGGATTATAATCACTGTAATTGTTAAGATGAAATCCTAATGCCCTAATTGCTACATTGTGTGGTCAAGCAGCCCCCCCACATTAACCGAATCGAACAAAACTGGTGTCAAACGTTAGTGCTATGTTTGTGCTGGTTTGTGCAGCAAAAATTTTCGTTTGTGCCGCTATCATTTTTAATATATTCATACTTTTTTCCAGAGGTCATCAGAGTTCATTTCTTCCAAAGTACAATGTGTTTGCTAGCTCCCCCTGGTGATCAAATCAGGGAAGTGTCACTAGGTTTGTTTTTTATAAGTTCATCCTAAACACATTTAACCTATGTAAGCACCTGAACATACCTTAAAAATGACAGCGGCACAAATGAAAATTTTTGCTGCACAAACGTAGCACTAACGTTTGACACCAGTTTTGTTTTATTCGGTTAATGTGGGGGGGGGGCTAGTTGAACTTTTGACCTTTAATTTTTTGTTCATTTATTCAAAACAAAAGCAGCACAAACAAAAAATTGAGCAGCACAAACCAGCACAAACGTAGCAGAATTGCTTGTCACCAGTTTGGTTTGGGCAATGTGGGGGGGCTGGTTAACCTCTGATGACCTCTGGAAACTTTCATGAATATCTTAAAAACGATACAGTGATTTTCAACCTTTTTTGAGCCGCGGCACACTTTTTATACTTAGAAAATCCTGGGGCACACCACCAACCAAAATAGCACAAAATGACACTAAAACAGTCATATTATACATATAGTTAATAATATAGATTCTAAATTTATTTTACTCACTGTGAAAACCTGGGCCTGTTTCGATAAACACAAAAGGGATATCCTGGCAGGAATGGTGGAAAGACACACACAAAGCTCTTCCTCAACAGTTCTCAGTTTCTCCCTGTTTTTAGTATATGGTGCTGATTATTATGTGGCTCATATACTGCAAAATAAAGGGGTACAATGAGAAGTACTATGGCCATGAGGCCAGAGTACAAGTGCCAGCTCGTATACTCAGCATATGAGCTGGTACTTGTAGTACTCCAGCCTCATGACTATAGTATTTCTCATTTTACATTTCTCATTGTTATATGCAGGATACTGCTGGAGTACTAAAAGTACCAGCTCATATGCTGAGTATTCTGCCAACAGTTCATATACTCAGGTAAAAGCTCATATAGTCAGCATTATTGGTGGGCAAATGCGAGAGTCTATTCCCTCTCAGGATGAGTGAAGTTGGCCCCGCCACCTTATTCAAATCAAACAAAATTGGTGTCAAACGTTTTTGCTACGTTTGTGCAGCAAAAATTTTCATTTGTGCCGCTATCGTTTTTAAGATTTTAATGAAAGTTTCCAGAGGTCATTAGAGGTCAACCAGCCCCCCCACATTGCCCAAACCAAACAAAGCTGGTACCAGCTAGCTCCCCTGGTGATCAAATCAGGGAAGTGTCATTAGGTTTGTTTTTTATCAGTTCATCCTAAACACATTTAACCTATGTAAACACCTGAACATACCTTAAAAATGATAGCGGCACAAATGAAAATTTTTGCTGCACAAACCAGCAGAAACGTAGTACTAACGTTTGACACCAGTTTTGTTTTATTCGGTTAATGTGGGGGGGGGGGCTAGTTGAACTTTTGACCTTTAATTTTTTGTTCATTTATTCAAAACAAAAGCAGCACAAACAAAAAATTGAGCAGCACAAACGTAGCAGAATTGCTCGTCACCAGTTTGGTTTGGGCAATGTGGGGGGGCTGGTTAACCTCTGATGACCTCTGGAAACTTTCATGAATATCTTAAAAACGATAGCGGCACAAACGAAAATTTCTGCTGCACAAACCAACACAAACGTAGCACAAATGTTTGACACCAATTTTGTTTGATTTGGACAAGGTGGGGGGGGGGCAACTTCACTCAGGTTGATGCGCCGGCCTCGGTGACGTCATTTTGTCGCGCAAGGTTCAAAGCTTGCGCATGTGTTATTGTACACGTCTCCTATATTGTAAGAAGCCGTGACTGCGCATTGCTGCGCATTGCCAACACCTTCTAGTTATTGTTTCTTTCATGGTCCTGTCTGGTGGCATCCAGGAAATCTACTTTGGAACAAGATGAAAAATTGGTTGTATAAATTCAAGGAGGTGGAGAGTTGCCTCCTCCTCTGTGATTGACATTGTTCATCGGACTTCAGGAGATCCGTCTAGTGATGTCCCTGGATGTAGGATCATCAATTACAGTGCAGGAGCTTTCTGAGGAAGAGAGCTTTACTTCATTGTTAAACTCTCCACCTCAATGCCTTTATACCAGTGATTTTTAACCTTTTTTGAGCCGCGGCACACTTTTTATACTTAGAGAATCCTGGGGCACACCACCAACCAAAATAGCACAAAATGACACTAAAACATATTATACAAATAGTTAATAATATAGATTCTAAATTTATTTTACTCACTCAGTGTGAAACCTGGGCCTGTTTCGATAAACACAAAAGGGATATCCTGGTAGGAATGGTGGAAAGACACACACAAAGCTCTTCCTCAACAGTTCTCAGTTTCTCCCTGTTTTTAGTATATGGTGCTGATTATTATGTGGCCCATATACTGCAAAATAAAGGGGTACAATGAGGTCAGAGTACAAGTGCCAGCTCATATAATCAGCATATGAGCTGGTACTTGTAGTACTGTAGCCTCATGACTATAGTATTTCTTATTTTACATTTCTCATTGTTATATGCAGTATACTGCTGGAGTACTAAAAGTACCAGCTCATATGCTGAGTATTCTGCCAACAGTTCATATACTCAGGCAAAAGCTCATGTAGTCAGCATTATTGGTGGGCATTACCCAGGCGGTGGGCAAATGCGAGAGTCTTTCCGCTCTCATGATGATGCGCCGGCCTCGGTGACGTCATTTTGTCGCGCAAGGTTCAAAGCTTGTGCATGTGTTATTGTACACGTCTCCTACATTGTAAGAAGCCGTGACTGCGCATCGCTGCGCATTGCCGGGAAACAAAACATACATACATACATACATACATACATACATACATACATACATACATACTATGGGAAAGATTAAGCTATTCTAAGCTTCATTTTATATGGATTTTGTTTAAGAAATAGAAAATTAAGCTGCTAATTAAACTAGATCTAAGAAAATTGTTAGCCTGGAATGAACATTAAATCTAAATTTGTATTTGATGTAGAGTGACATTTATTCTTGGTAACTTAGTAACAAAATTCTTCAAAAGGAAAAGATGGATTTTTTTCAAGCAACAAGTTGGCAGTCAGATTATCATTTTCTTGTAGTTAATATCAGGATCAAAGCCTTCTAGAAAAGTAATTTATTCTATGAAATTTCTTCTATATGTTAACCCATTGGTGGTGTGGAAGCAGTTTGGTCTTTCATACAGGGTCTGTCTATTAAATGTTGAACTAGTTATTTTGTGTTGTAATGCACTTTAGATGCCACTGGTTATATAAAACATTATATGATGACTTACACTTGTCAGCTAAAACATTAAAATATAACCTATGTGTGTAGCTCCGTATGTGTGCTGAAGATGTTCCATGGCATCTAGCACTGTTATCTGCAGATCACTAATGATGTGTGAGGTGAGACCTCTATGCATCACATCACATCCCACACATGACAAACTTGGAGTCTCCTTCTACAAATTGAAAGTGGAACAATTCCAAAGAAAATACAATGAGGTTTAGTTTCCTCTCATAAGGTGCATAGTGACGCACACAGCATTTACATCATTCATATAGCCAGGGTATGTATTTCTTTTGCTGTTTTCAGATGCTCACATACAATTGTAAGCACTTTCGTTGTCTGACTTATCTGCAGAAATTTGTGATAAAGTAGGTATTTTGAGAGATTGGACAGGTTAGCCTTTGCTTCATATCAATGAGCATCTATGACCCTGTCACTGGTCTTTGGACTACTTTTAGTTGTTAATACCTAAAACCCACTGTATGCCTCATGAGTGTTTTCAGTGTATTAACCTTTAGGTGCACCATGACTGTAACTGTATGTATGGCAGCCAGTAAATTACCACCACACTACATATATTTAGTGGTGCTAAAAGCATCTAAGGTGTTCTGAGCATCAATCCCTCTGTTTGCTCCCTGGGAGTTTGGGGGCACATATGCATCACTATTGCAGCTGGGGGCTCCCAGGTCAGCACGTGTTAACCCGTTTATAGGTATAGTCAGTCTTAGAATTACCTGGGGGCAGGACCTAATATACTGGCTGCCAGCTTGATGATTATAACCATAATATACTGTGGCATAAAAAAAATAAAAGAGTTATGTATGAAAGAGGTGCGCATGAAAGCAAGGGCGACCAAATTTGGTTATCTTTTAGTATAAGTGTTTGCATTGTATGACATTGTATGACATTAGCAAAATCTACAAAGTATGTTTCATTGGAATTGTACTGAATGGCAGAATAAATGTAATGGGGCAGATTTACTTACCCGGTCCATTCGCGATCCAGCGGCGCGTTCTCTGCTCTAGATTCGGGTCCGGCCGGGATTTATGAAGGCAGTTCTTCCGCCGTCCACCAGGTGGCGCTGCTGCGCTGAAAGTCATCTCATCGCGCCGGAATGCACCACCACGGACCAGGTGAAGGTAAGCGCTCCCCAAGCGACACTTTTTCGGTTTTTAAATGCGGCGGTTTTTCCGAATACGTCGGGTTTTTCGTTCGGCCACGCCCCCCGATTTCCGTCGCGCGCATGCCGGCGCCAATGCGGCACAATTCGATCGCGTGCGCCACAATCCCGGGGCAATTCAGGTACAATCGGCGCAAATCGGAAATATTCGGGTAACACGTCGGGAAAACGCGAATCGGGCCCTTAGTAAATGACCCCCAATGTGTTATGTATGCCATACTGTGAATGACAAAAAATTTTAAATAAAAATAAATACACCAGAATTTGTGTGGTATTCCAGGAATCAACATAATTCATATACAAATGGGCATTAAAATATAAGCTAATATGTAATTAGTTGTTAAATTGCTCCCCTTAGCAGAAAAATGCTGTGAATATTACACTGTAATGAAGGATTGAAATTCTACTGGCCATTTAATCAGTTAGTTGATTTCCTCTATGCAGAGCAAACACAGGACAGAAGATGGCTGCTGGTCACATGTCCTGCACCTGCCTGGGCAGGTCATGTGATCATCACTATGTTTGACTGTAGTCGGTTGGTTGCAGTGCATTCAGTATGGACAGTGTTCTGGTGAGACCCATCATAGTGAGGTAATGTGGCAGTTACACACATCATTACCAAGGCAACAGAGTGAAACAGTCTGTTACATTGTCACACTGGGGGAACTACCGTAGGGAGGCTACTGTTAGGAGAGTAGCCAGGAGCCTCTTTTGGGAAAGAGTCTGTGAACCCTCTAGACCACCCCGGGAGGTGATGGTACTAGCCGACACCCGGGACCGGAATCTAAGTGGCATCTGGTCTTCACCAGAGCCCACCGCAAAGTGGGATGGTCTTGCTGGGCCACAGTCCAAGCCTGGGATGACAGCAGAAGAACGGCTTGGCAGGATGAGCTGGAACTCAAGGCAGGCACATGGCACAGGCAGACAGGAGCAGACAGGCCCATGGAGGAATGCCGGTGACTTGGAAGCGTAAGGATGCTGGAGGCACCAGGAGTGTATAGAGACGCTGGAGAGAAAGGAGACACAGGAGCATCTGGAAATGCAAGAAGGACTTTCTTTGCAACTGGAACCGCTTAGGGAAGCAAGGTCTGGAAACCTTGGAAGTTCCTAGGAAAAAGCTGAAGATCTGGCAAGGAAGGAAGGGAGGTGTCAGATTATAAGGGCTGAGCCGGATTAACCAGTGCCAATCAGGAGGATGCTGGCCCTTTAAGTCTTGGAGAGCCAGGGCACGCCCTAGAGAGTGGGGACGCATGCGGCCTAGTTGGTTGGGAAGCAGGAGTGTAGAGAGGTGAGTCTGGGCCGGGGGGCACCATGCCACACGGGGAGGCACCACTGTGCCCGCGAACCACAACGAGGATCGCGGGTGCGGCCGTGACATACATCATCACTAAGAGCAGAGCATAAAAGGGAGGAGTTACTGAGAACTAAAGGATCATGGAACTAGTAGTTTCTACTGGCGTAGACGTTTATATATACAGAAAACCCCTTTAATTCAATTAATTTAACACCTTAGCAACAAAACCCCTGTGTTTTCTAGAAATACAGTAAAAAAAATTCTAAAAACAGATAATATTAATAAAAAATGTAACGTTCAGATCACCATCTTTCCCTAGAACCCAAATGTATCCTTTTGTCCCAAAAGTCCCAGTCTATCAAAATAGAAAAACAGTTATACCTGGTGGGGAACCCCATAACAGACAAATGTGCCCAAAATTTCTGAATTGACGCTTTTCTATAATTTTGCAACACTTAAAATTAAAAAAAAAAAAATAGTACCCATAATGGTAGCATTGAAAATGTCATCTTGTCTATTATGCAGCTCCATACATGAAAGTATTAAAAAGATACTGGCGTTAGAAGATTGCAAAGTAAAGACACCTTTTTTTCATTTTTTAAATCTATGAAAATCTAATAAATCCTGTATACATTTGGTGTCCCGGTGATCCTACCAACCCAAAGAATAAAGGGGAGGTGTCATTTGGAGTGCATAGTGAAAGCCATAAAAACAAAGCCCACTTCCCAGTACATAGCATGGAATACAAAATACTATCATTAGGAATTATGTTTTGAACCCTTTATAATACACAGCATGGAATATGAATTATTGGCACTGGGAATTATATTGTTATGCAGCAAACAATACCATATGGGGGCTTGTTTTTCAGACCTTGATTTTCAAAAGAAATGCAAAATTACCTTAATCTGTAAACAACACCTTGGAACACTGAGCAACAGCCTAGTTGTTTTTCTCCTTGGCCCAGGTAAGATGCTTCTGGCGTTGTTTATTGGCCAGGAGTGGCTTGACACTTGGAATGCGACACATGTAGCTGTAGATGTACTAAATAGTGGCTCTTGAAGCACTGACTCCAGCAGCAGTCCACTTCTTGTGAATCTCCCCCAAAATTTTGAATGGCCTTTCCTTAACAATCCTATCATGGCTGCGGTTATCCCAATGCTTTTCCACCTTTTTCCAGATTTTTCCCTCCATTTAATTCCCTTTAATATGCTTTGATACAAGACTCTGTGAAGAGACAGCTTCTTAAGCAATTACTTTTTGTGGCTTACTGTCCTCATGGAATGCCTTTCCAGGTGTTTTAGGTTAATAATTCTAATTTTCTGAGATAATGGCGCACATTTACTTACCTGTCCACGTTGCAATCCCCGATCCGGAATGTCCGACGAACATGGATTGTGCCGTGATTCACTACGAGCGTGCGCCCGATATCCTGCATGTGTTGCTTGCCCGCTCATGTCAACTTCTTCTTCCTGTTGCATGTAAGTGCTTGGCTTGCGACACAATTTTAAAGTTAAATCCCGCAGGTTGTCCGAATCCAACAAATTGTCCGACGGTCCACCCCCCCCCCCCCCCACACACACTTTGTATCGCATGAAAGCCGGTGTGATTGTGCCAAAATCTGATCACGTGCGACATATTGCCCTTCTAAATCCCTGTCCTGGCGGCGCGATCACTGAAAAGTTGGAAAATCCAACAGAAATGCGGCCACGGGACCCTTAGTTCATAAGCCCAATGACTTTTGGGTTTTCCCTGACTTAAAAAAAAACTCTGTATGGGTTCATTCAAATGGCCATCTGGGGGGATGTATACGCGGCCCCAAATTTGCGTAAATGTACCCTATGAGATAATAGTCCTTATTTCAGGGAAAGCCTTGGCGTCAAGGGTTGTCCACTGAGACATTACAGGTCAAGTGATGATACAATAAATTAAATATTTGTTTTATGTTTCAAATTTTCCCATTGACCAATTTAAGGAAAACAATGAGGATTTGTAGAACTAAGTCATGCTCCATTGTGAGTTCAAAGATTCTTAGCACAGCAATATTATCTCTACTTAAATGTTTAATAGCTTTACATCTATAATTTTCTATAATTTTCACAAATTAACCTGTCAGATTCACTGATTATTCAGCACTGTATATCATGTAAAGCATGGCAATGCAGCAATAAATATGCATTACTTATTAATATACTTTAATAATGAAGCAGCATTATATTCTGCTGGCTCTAAAATCACCAGGCAAAGTTACAGAGAACATCTGTAGACACCAGATTTCCGGAGGTAAAACCTATCATATAAATTAAAGTAATAGCAAAGCAATATGAATATTTCTGGGATTAATTAAGCAGCAATGTCATAAAACTATTTTTCTGATGTTGCTTTATTAAAGAAAAAAACTATCAATGACACTTTTTATTGTTTGACCAGTCTTTGAACAATTCACATTTTAGTCTGATTAATGTTATGTTTTTTACCAGTACATGTGTTTCAATGGGAAATTTGTAAACTTAAGTCTAATATTAATACTGAATAGAAGGCTGACCCTACCATAGAATGCACACTTGACAAATATACAACAATGCAAACCAGATTGAAAGATTCATCATATCCAGTTTTTATATGTACTTGAGTGGGTTCTTTCCACTAGCAAATCCAGACCCCTACATCTCCAAAACAGTTTATTGCAGTTCTTTTCCCTCCAACCTGACTGATATACAAAAGTACTGAAAATGGGAACATTATTTATGGCATCTGTAAAGCTGTTAAGCTATGAATTTGGATATTTTTAAACCAGTGGTGATATGGGGTACTGAATGGCTGTAACATCTGTGCCCGATCGGACTTCTGCACCGTCCTCTGCCTGTAATGTACGGCTGACAATGCACTGATGAGTGTAATTTTGTTCTACCATCAAAATATGATAAACCAGGGACACTACCCATAGATACAGATACTTTGACTGTGGTAATCATCTTTTATTTGTTATTTATGCTCTCTTTCCTTCTAAAATCAACTTTTAAAATTATACCAAGGAGCCTGCAGTACTATGGGACCCATCCTCTGGTTTCACAAGTTGTTACACTGCGCAGAACACTTCTCCTTTCCCACTGTGTGCTGAAAGATTATTGTAAGAATAGTGCCAAGGGAACAGGGTGGGACAGTGTAACTGTATATAAAGCCAGAGCAGGGAGGGGCTCTAGTAATGCCCCCATGGTACTTCAGTATTAGTAGAATAATTTAACAGTTGACTTTAGAAGGAAGGAGACCATGGATAACAAATATAAGACGATTATATATTATATATACTTATGATGGATAGCGTTTCGGTGTAGTATTTTTAGCAGGGTCTCATCTTTATTGTGGTGTACCTTATTTGGTACTTGTTATGCTGATGGATGTAGCTGGCACCCTTCTAACCGCTGTTACAGGAAAATAAAATTATGCTGATTATGTAAATTTTCACTGTAGACACAGCAAATCTCTCCTTGAATTGAATCGAACTTCTTTACTGATATATTTATACCAAATTGTACATAAAGCTGTTTGGATAGAAAGTCTGTTAGGTAAGTCTACCTATTTGGCATTATTTAAGAGTAAAAGCATTGAACAAAAAGAAAAACACAGATTGCAAATATGGGAATTCTCCCCCAGTAATTGGTCTTGTTGCTGGGGATGTATTTACATTTTCAAATAAATTCCATCATAGTTTGGATGATTAATGTGTGCACTACATACATCTGTGACAAATACAGCACGTGTTTGTAAAACATTTGCTTATTAAGCCTGCCAAGAATTTTTGATTCATAAGTAAAAGATTAATGATCGTGTTGTTTTCTAACACTGGCTAGATCATGATCTTAGATTGTTTTTTATCCAAGGGGGAACATTACTAATGCTATTCTGGCACATCTAGAGAAAACCATTCAGATCTCAGATCACAAAAAGAAACACCAGTGTGCACTTAAAGAGGCCATAATGTAAACAATGTGTTCAGACATTGTCAGAAATTATGGTCTTATTTTTACAGCCAGTTCCCATGGGTATAGCTGTATATTAATTTTCACCTAACATATCTGCCTTTCTAAATGGGACATGTAGTGGGTCTCAGCACATGAGTGATGCTGGGTCACAAGAGAGTAAAGCATTATATAAGATTTCAGATTTTTGTAGGAAACCCATTGGAATGTATTAAATAATGTAAGAGCTTACACATTTTTTTCTGTAATATATAACAACTGTACCTACTAGAACCAATATCTGTAACAAGAAACTAAAGTATGCAATTTTATTTGTTACAGCTTAGTTTAAAAATTCTACCCCAGTCTATGCTACACTATAAGTACTTTGTGTCCTTCCACATTTTTCAAAATTGGGAATGTTTTAAAATCTTCTAGATAATATAATTTAACTTTTTTTGCTTTTTAGAATATCACTGCGTCTTATGAATTTTACTTTTGACATGTGAGAGAGACCTTAAAAAGTTTAATGATCCCAACAGGTAATAATTTATCAAGTCATCAATCCTGCTGTGCCTGTATAATGATCTGTAGTTCAGAATAACTGTTACTAAGATAGATTGACTTCTTAGGATCCAGATGAAACTTGCATTTCTTAGTTTTAGGTCTCTGCAAAAATGGACCCTGGGGCTGGTCAGATCCCAGGAACTAAACACTGTGCATTGGAAAAAAGTCTTTGCAGCGTACTGAAATATGATGCAAGGAGTCCGTGTTTGCTGGCCAAACTACAGCACTGACATTGTACAACATCAGTGTCACAGTTAAGGCGGCAGGCAAAAAGTCTTTGGATCATTTTACCGTGTGATCCAGGACTGTACTCGGTCCATGGGATCTGACCAGCCCCATGTTCCATTTCCACAGACCGAACATGTTCGTGTGCAGGTGGGCTTACGGATATATTGCACTACTGAACATAGTTTTTATTGATTTATCTCAATCTTGTTACCATTTGCATCTAAGGAAGAATTTGACCAAATATACAGTAGTGTGAATAAGCTGTAACTGATTTGCTGATATTTCAGATGAACATTTGTTCTACCAACAGATATATAATGTAGGGTAGCCTAACCAACTGCACCACTAGCAGATATAATTCCTTGTATACAGTTCAAGCTTATGATCATCCATGTTATACCTTGTGATAATGGATTAACCAATGGGGTGGAAGTCACACTGATGTCATATAGCCTGTTAATACCTGGTGTTCTGGCCACTGAATGTGGCTCCCATAATAGCTGCCAAGGTTTTAGTCATTTATGATCTCCAGATCATATCATAATAACATAGTAAATAAAGTTTGAAAAAGACATCAGTCCATCAAGTCCAATTTTCAATACAACATTATACATTGTTGATCCAAAGAAAGCAAAAAAACCTGCAAGGCTGATGCCAATTGTCCCAAAGTAGGAGAAAAAATATTTTCCAACCCCTAATATAGCTGTCAGAATAACTCCATGGATCAACAGAAACTACTTACAAAATGTTTTATTCCCATACGATGTGATATTATTGCTCTCCAGAAAGGCATCCAGGCCCCTCCTAAATATTTTCAAATAATCAGCCATTGCAATATCTTGTGGCAGAGTTCTACAGTCTCGCCGTATCTATGTTGATGGTAGAACCGCATCTCCTCTAGGCGTAGAGGATGCCCCTTGTCATGGCCACGGACCTAGGTATAAAAAGATCTTTGGAGAGATCCTTGTACTGCCCATACAGATATTTATATATTGTAATGAGGTCTCCCCTTAGTTGTCATTTTTCTAAGATGAATAACCCCAAATTTTGTCATCTGTTATTGTTTTCTAGCCTGCCCATTCCCCAACTATTTCTTTTTCATATATTAGTTCCCAGAAACTGTATATAATATTCCATGTGTGGTCTGAACAGTGATTTGTATATTAATTGTATCATGAAAATCTATGTCTCTCTTGCTATATCCCATGATTTTATTTGCTTTAGCAGTAGATGCCTGGCACTGATGACTAAAATTAAATTTACTATTCACCAATACACCCAAGTCTCCTTCAATTTTACCAAGAAATTTACCATTTAAAACACAATTATTATTTTCATTTCCTGACCCAAGAGCATTACCTAACATTTATCTACATTAAAAGTAATTAATCCCTACTCAAATACTGTGTCAACCAGATTCTATGCTTTGGAAATCAATAAAAAGTATTAAAAGTATAAATTTAAAAAAAACTCAATCATTTGTCAGCACAATCCTCTAGCTTCTATCCTCCTTTGTTTTAATTACTTTGCAGAGCTTAGCATCATCTGCAAATATTGAAATATTGTATAGACCAGTGATTTTCAACCTTTTTTGAGCCGCGGCACACTTTTTATACTTAGAAAATCCTGGGGCACACCACCAACCAAAATAGAACAAAATGACACTAAAAGAGTCATATTATACATATAGTTAATAATATAGATTCTAAATTTATTTTACTCACTCATTGTGAGACCTGGGCCTGTTTCGATAAACACAAAAGGGATATCCTGGCAGGAATGGTGGAAAGACACACACGAGGCTCTTCCTCAACAGTTCTCAGTTTCTCCCTGTTTTTAGTATATGTCAGTGATGGCGAACCTTTTAGAGGCCGAGTGCCCAAAATGCAACCCAAACCCTTCTGACTTGAAGTGAAGTGCCAACACAAAAATTTAACTAGAATAACAAGGTTTTAATTGAGAAAACGAGCCATAGAGAGACGCCCCCCCCCAACCATATACGGAATATAGTATAAAAAGGCATACAGTTGTAACCGGTCAATATAAAATGCATTAAAGCTTGTCCATGTAGTATAAAAATGTGCATACAGCATGCCGCAAGTAGTATTAAAATGCATACAAGAATGTCGCCATGTAGTATTAAAATGATACAGAAGGCGCCAAGTAGATAAAATGCATACAGCAGACTGCGCCCTGTAGTATAAAATGCATACAGAATGACGCAAAGTAGTATAAACTGCATACAGAATGTCGGCCAGTAGTATAAATGCATACGAATGCCGCCCCAGTAGTTAAAAGGACATACAGAATGCCATTGGTAGTATAAAAGGATAAAGAATTTGCAAGGTAGTATAAAAAGCAGACAGAAGTGCCGCAATGGATGAGAAAAGGCAGAAGCGTAGCGCCAGGAGGAGGAAAAGAATACAGAAGAGAGAGAGAGAGAGAGAGAGCGAAGATATAGAGGTAGACACATAAGAAACACCGACAAGACCACAGACAGTAGACCACAGGAAAGACAGAGACACAGACAAGACTAAGACGGAAAGGCGACCAGTAGGAAGAGACGCATTACATTTCAATCCATATTACAACATATCCCACGATGACATACTCAGTACATACATACTACATTTACATACAGATATACAGATATAAACTTACCTTTATGTTTCGTTATTCTACAGGAAGGTTCTACCAGAATGCATCGCAGGTTACACTGTATGCATTCTCCACTCCCACCTGGAGTGGAGGAGAGGGTGGCTACGGAGCGGACGGAGAGGGGGCCACGGAGCGGAGGAGAGGGGGGCCGATGCGGGAGGAGAAGGGGTACGGAGGGTTGGAGAGGGGGGCTTGGAGCGGTAGAGAGGGGGGCTCACGGAGAGGTAGAGAGGGGGCTATGGAGCGGAGGAGATGGGGGCTACGGAACGGGACAGAGGGAGCAAAGCAGTGCGGAGCGGACCGGAAAGAGTATAGCGTGACAGGGAGTGGAGCCGGCAGAGGACAGAAGCGCGCCCGGGATAATAATGCCGCATGCGGGTTTTCTATAGGAGCGACTGAAACTTTCAGCGCTTCCCAAGTTACGCGCCATGCGGCAAAAACACTGCGGTGTCATGTTCTATGGAGCGGCGCGTAGTTCCGCCGCTCGACATAGACCAATTTTACGGGCAGCGGGCAGAGGCTTACTGGCGACGGTACGCGTGCCAAAAGAAACGGCTTCGCGTGCCGTCTGTGGCACGCGTGCCATAGTTCGCCATCGTGGTATATGGTGCTGATTATTAGTGGCTCATATACTGCAAAATAAAGGGGTACAATGAGAAAGTACTATGGCCATGAGGCCAGAGTAACAAGTGCCAGCATATACTACACGATGTGAGCTGGTACTTGTAGTACTCCAGCATCATGACTATAGTATTTCTCATTTACATTTCTCATTGTTATATGCAGTATACTGCTGGTGTACTAAAAGTACCAGCTCATATGCTGAGTATTCTGCCAACAGTTCATATACTCAGGCAAAAGCTCATATAGTCAGCATTATTGGTGGGCAAATGCGAGAGTCTCTTCGCTCTCAGGATGATGCGCCACCTGAGTGAAGTTGGCCCCCCCACCTTGTGCAAATCAAACAAAATTGGTGTCAAATGTTTTTGGCTACATTGTGCTGGTTTGTGCAGCAAAAATTTTTGTGCCGCTATACGTTTTTAAGATTTAATGAAAGTTTGCAGAGGTCAACCGCCCCACATTGCCCAAACCAAACAAAGCTGGTGCCAATCATTCTGCTACGTTTGATCTGGTTTGTGCTGCTCAAATTTTTGTTTGTGCTGTTTTTGTTTTGAATTGTGAACAAAAAATGAATGGTCAAAAGTTCAAGCAGCCCCCCCACATTAACCGAATCGAACAAAACTGGTGTCAAATGTTTGTGCCGCTATCATTTTTAATATATTCCAACTTTTTTCCAGAGGTCATCAGAGTTAATTTCTTCCAAAGTACAATGGGGCAAATTTACTTACCCGGTCCTTCGCGTGTCCCAGCGGCGGTTCTCCGCTCTGGATTCGGGTCCGGCCGGCGATTTAATAAGGTAGTTCTTCCGCCGTCCACCAGGTGGCGCTGCTGCGGCTGAAGTAAACTCATACGCGCCGGAATGCACCGTGCTGGAACCAGGTTGAAGGTAAGCGGTCTCTTATCGACACATTTTCGGTTTTTAAATGCGGCGGTTGTTTCCGAATACGTCGGGTTTTCTTCGCCACGGCACCCCCCGATTCCGTCGCGCGTCATGCCAGCGCCGCATGCGCCACAATCCGATCGCGTGCGCCAAATCCCGGGGCAATTTAAGTACAATCGGCGCAAAACGGAAATATTCGGGTAACACGTCGGGAAAACGCGAATCGGGCCCTTAATAAATGACCCCCATATGTTTGCGCTCCCCTGGTGATCAAACCAGGGAAGTGAGTGTCACTAGGTTGTTTTTTTAATCAGTTCATCCTAAACACATTAACCTATGTAAACACCTGAACATACCTTAAAAATGACAACGGCACAAATGAAAATTTTTGCTGCACAAACCAGCACAAACGTAGCACTAACGTTTGACCACAGTTTCGTTTGATTCGGTTAATGTGGGGGGGGGGCTCGTTGAACTTTTGACCTTAATTTTTTGTTCATTTATTCAAAACAAAAGCAGCACAAACAAAAAATTGAGCAGCACAAACCAGCACAAACGTAGCAGAATTGTTCGGCACTAGTTTGGTTTGGGCAATGTGGGGGGGCTGGTTAACTTCTGATGACCTCTGGAAACTTTCATGAATATCTTAAAAACGATAGCGGCACAAACAAAAATTTCTGCTGCACAAACCAGCACAAACGTAGCACAAATGTTTGACACCAATTTTGTTTGATTTGGACAAGGTGTGGGGGGGGCCAACTTCACTCAGGTTGATGCCCCGGCCTCGGTGACGTCATTTTGTCGCGCGAGGTTCAAAGCTTGCACATGTGTTATTGTACACGTCTCCTACATTGTAAGAAGCCGTGATTGCGCATCGCTGCACATTGCTGGGAAACATAACACAGGGGGCACCATAGTTTGGGGAACTTTCCCCGCGGCACACCCGATCATGTGTCGCGGCACACTGGTAGAAAATCACTGATATAGACTCTCTATGAGGTCATTAATAAATATAATAAAAAGAGATGGCCCCAATACAGACCTCTGTGACACCCCATAGTTGCCACCAAAATTACAAAAAAGAACAAAAACCTTGACAGGTTGTTGTCTCATACAATCAAATTATACTTTCAGCAGAAATAGAGTATGTCGCACCCTTGATACCTCGGTATGGATGGCGGGTACAACCGTGCCCTTCCTTGCGGGGCGACAACCCCCCAGCCCGGACTCCAACGCTCCTGCTTCCCGACTAGGCTCTCTAGCCTTAAAGGGTCAGCATCCTCCTGATTGGCGCTGGCTAATCCGGCTCGCCCTTATAATCCGGCACCTCCCTTCCTGCCTTGCCGGATCGTTAGCATTATTTCTGCTAAGTGAAAGCCCTCCTGTGTTCCTGTGATTGCAATATTCCTGCTCCTGTTTTTCCCGTGGCTGCTGTGTTCCTGTGGTCCTGTTTCTCTGTTCCTGTACCGTGTGCCAGTTCCTGTGTCCTGCTGTGCCTTCCTGGGTTCCTGTCCAGCGGTGCCTTCGGTCCGTGTCAAGCGTTACCAGTGTTCCTCCAAGTTCCTGTGTTACCAGTGTTCCTCCGTGTTCCTGCTGACATCTCAGACTTGGACTGTTTCCTGCATTTCCTGCTGTACTACCTTTGTTGCCACCGCGGGCCTAGTCACACCCGTGGAACGACCTGGTGGCGCGCGCAGCAGCAAGACCATCCTGCTTTGCGGCAAGCTCTGGTGAAGACCAGGTGCCACTTAGACTCCGGTCCCAGGTCTCAGCTAGTACCATAATCATTTCCTACGGTGGTCCAGGGGGTCCACAGACTCTTCCTCCTGGTACTCCCTAGTACCCTCCCTTACTGTGACAGCTGTCCCTATGGACTGTGCCAGTACCCTTGTGACAGTGTACAGTTAAAATTATATTTTTATTAGCAATGAGGTAAAAACTCTGCACCCACACCGATGCAATGAGCATTTCTGACGTAACATATACCAAGTTAGTATGCAATATCTGCTTCTCTCAGTATATAAGATACCTGTTGGGTTGATGGTACATTCCTTTTTGTCCTCGGTGTAGCCTATAACGTTCTCCGCTCACACTTACAGATCACCAAGATATTTCAAAAAGTAAAGGTAGATCTTACCTGTATATGCTGTGGTCAGTAGAACTATATCACACATCTGGTGGGTTGAATTGAGATCAGTGGGTCGATTATCCAACTTTCAAGGGGTAGGCGAGGTGCAAATGTGAATAACCTAGCCATATGACTCTTGATAGCTCCCTGTCCATAAGTAATGTTGTCCCTATTGATTCATTCGCACCTCTGTTGCACGGAACATCTGGGAAACTAAGACTGTAACACAGAGAAAGATAACTAAATCAATCAGTAGGAAGTGTACAGGCCTGTGCTGTGAATGACTTTAGCACATCTGTGGCCACAGGACATAACTATTCTTTCAAACTGGTGTTTTGTGGTTTTGGTCCACTCTTCTTCCAGTATCTTGACCCCCATGGGTGGTTTCTTGACTATAACTTTGTCACCAAAGAATTTTCAGAGGTTTTATGTTGGGTTTAGATTAGGACTCTGTACTGGCCAATTGCATTGTTTCAATGTTTTCTGTTTCAAGGAACTGCTTTACCCATTTTGTAGGATAGGAGGAATTGTCCTGCATGCAAATTGCTTGCTGATTGAGTGAGTGATGAATCCAAGGAAGGAACCACATGTTGTTGAAGAAGGTTCTGATACACACTTAGCTGCCCTAAACTCAACTGCCTGATATATCGACCTCTAAGATAAATCAAACAAGTCAAATACCTGGAAAAGAAAAGACATGCACAAATGTCCTGACTAAAGATAAATGACCCCCAGTGTGCACTTGCACTCTATAACCCACTATGTATACTGTACCTGTGTTGAAAATGGTGAGGATGTTGAAAGGAAATATTCTAGTTCAGTCATGTAGATGCAACATGGTGAAGTAAAATGACTCTGCTTCCTTTTTTGATAAGACAATTGAACTTTATGAACCAAAATGTATTTGTTGCATTGATATATTTATGTGTGTTGGAAGAAGATAATAGTAACTGAGCATTTAGTCGTTTCTGATATATGTTTGTTCTCATGATAAGAAGTGAGCAGGGGCATGACTACAAAGGTAGCAGCAATAGCAGTTCTTATGGGGCCCGCAGTGTGACGGGTCCCCGGCATCCGACATGCCATACTAAAGAATGGAGGATATGCGCCATTACAGCATAATACGTATCATAACAGTGCACATGTTACACAGTACACAGCTTGAATTGGCAGCTCAGATAAGAAGGTGGTTGGAGAGGACTCCGCATGTGGTCAGCAGCTACTGGGACGCATCTGTGTAATTGAATTAATGTATACATCAGTGCAGGCCAGGCGTCAGCACCTGGCTGACCCAGGCAAGTGCCGGGCCATAGAGCTCCAAAGGGGCCTACCACGTTGATCTGACGCCGTCGGCGGAGGTGGGCGGAGAGGTAGTGGGATGGGCCCAGGGGCAAAGTATAATTCACCATCCACTCCTGTCCCGTCCCTTTACCTCCCCTGACTGCTGCTGAAGGACCTTAGCAGCCCCGCCCCACCCTGCCCTACCTACCTCACATGTGGCCGCCCAGCCCGCGTGCCTTCCGTCTGACCCGGCCGAGCACCTAGCATCCAGCCCGGCCTGTGCGCCTTATGTCCGACCCAACCGCCCTCTCCTACGCTGTCCACTTCACCTGCCACCACGTCCCGACCGTGTGACATCCAGCTGGGGGGAGTAGAATTGCTACATATGTAAATGCATGTATATGTGTGTGTATATATGCTGTGTATGGTGTAAATATGCTGTTTATCTGTGTGTATGCTGTATATTCTGGATGTGTGTGTATATGTGCTGTATATCTGTGCGTATGTGCTGTATATACTGGATGTGTGTATATGTGCTCTATATCTGTGCATATGTGTTATATATACTGAATGTGTGTGTATATATGCTGTACAGCTGTGCGTATGTGTTGTATATACTGGATGTGTGTGTATATATGCTGTATATCTGTGTGTATGTGTTGTATATACTGGATGTGTGTGTATATATGCTGTATATCTGTGTGTATGTGTTGTATATACTGGATGTGTGTGTGCAACACCCCTCCCGTGCCGTGGCAGAGCTGTGTTTGAAAATACGTCCCACATGTAGCTTGCATCCTTGTGTAGGGTCTGATTATCCCTCACACATTCACGACATAACCACTAGATAACCCGATGACTCTGCTGTAGATTCCTGCCTGGCAAGGCAGGAGTTAATTCTTTGATGTGATGTAAGAGTGTCATCCAATCACATTGTTATCCTAATGTAATTTTTCCCTGGTGATTAATTGGAGGATACCCACCACATGACCAAGAGCTGGAAATGACGGTTGGAGATTTTCCACAGTCAGGTTCATCAGGAAGTGGCTGACAGGAATTCAGTCAGAAAGACTAGCCAGTCAGACCAAGCAGTGAGTTATGACAGAGAGAGGGAAAGGGGTTTCAATCCTACCTTCCAGTGTGTCCCTGAGCCCTCCAGGACAGCTGAAGCATCCTCCTAGTACCACAGCTACCTTTCCCGCCTGCCCCTTGCATCCGCTGATGATCCTCTGTGATCCCTCCCAATGGCATCTCAGCACTCCACCATTTTGTTAGGAGCACGTTTGCTGCGGTTCCTATCGGTTCCAATACAGAACTGTAAGCCTTGTTTTTTTGTTCAACGTCTGCCTCCGTCTGGTCCCTGCTCTACTCCGGCTGTTCCACCATCACAGGCCACCCTGTCCACCACCACCTAGACCCATACTCTAGACAACCAAAGGGTTGCCCCAGGGAGATCCGCTACAGCAGCCTCTCCCTCTCATTTCTTGCCAACACCACCCGTGCTGGAGACCTTCCAGGCTTTAGGATCAGCCTCCGGTTCCCCATACCCAGCACCGTGACACTCTGGCCTAGGCCGCAACCGCCAGCCACTCAGTACTGCGGGCCACGTGCTGACTCCTGGCCGAGAAAGGCTAGGCCTCCTGGTGGGGGATGAAACCAGCGGCGTCACTAACACAGGATCATTACTTCTGTGTCCTTATTCTGTGCACTAGAGCTATCCTTTATTGAAAAACTACTGTTGCTGCCTAACCCCTGCTACCATTCGGGTAAAAGGCCAAGGGATTTTGTCTATTTTTTTACTCATGGACTTTTATTACTGCTGCCAAGGCTGTCAACCTAGCGCTCCCGCAATCAGGGGTTAAAAGATCCCGCCCACGACTCTGTTAGCTCAACTCAGTTGGTTGCAGCGGTTTGAAGCATTTACCCTCACACAGGCTTGTGCGGCCAGTCAAGTCATTTCCAACGCCCGTCCAAATCCTCACTGCGGGAACTCAGTAGTCGTCACTAGCTCCGCCCCCTGTCGCGAGTGGCGCGAAGCACCGTGGAGGAGGAGCTGGACGTGTGCGGCCGGCCACGAAGAAGTGGTTTTAATCGGCCATCTGGATTGCGCGCAGGCCGCGCCTGAAGCCTGCCAGCAGCGTGCGCTCATCCGGGTTCGCGGCGCACGTTGTCCTGCGACTGGAGGAAAGCCACTGCTGATCAGCATCAGACCCCTTGCTGCCTGCCGGAACATCCCGGCGAAAAAAACCGGAGTCCTTCATGACACCGGAGCTGTTCCTGTCACCGGATGGCTGATCCTGAGTGTAGTACCGCTGGGAAGTTAAAGGGGGTTACGATTTGTTCCGATTGCTAGTTAAGTTGGCTCACCTCCAGGAATGTGACTGTGTCTTAAAGTGCCCACGTCCCCATTCTAGGCCATCCCCATAGCACACGGACATTTTTGTACCTAAGATTCCTCACTATACCAGCTCATGTCCGGCCCAGGACGAAGATCGGGACTGGGCAGGCAGCCCGTCCCTGGTCCCTCCTCAGGGTACCGAGCATGTTACAGCCCTCCGAGAGTCCTTTACCCCTGCTACAGTCCAGGGCCCTGGGACCCCCCACCATGATGCCTCTGACTAACTGCCATACTATCCATGGGGCCCCTGGTTACCCCACCTACGAGGGAGAATCACACATGTTCCCTAAATTCAGTGACAAGTTGTCTAAGCCACTTCGCCCTGTACCGGGTCACAGAGGAAGAGAATAGTGGCATCCTAAACCGTGCCGTGAAAGGACCCGCTCTCCGGGTAAGCAAGTCTGGCCCCAAGAACAGTGTCAGAATGTGGTCCAATTCTTGATAGGCTGCGCAACACCTTGACAAGTGTATCTGCCTCAAGTTGAAGCAGCCAATTCCTTCGGGAAAAGACGAAGCCCCAGAGTCCGCTCCGGAGACTTGCCCTCTCCCTACAGGAGACATGGAAGGCCATAATCCGTCCTTGATCCAAGACCCGCTGAACCTCTGATCAGACCCGGGGGGGGGGGTGTAGGTAACAAGTCGATTAATGGACTTGTGATAGAACTCAAAGTGTGCAACTCAGAATGATCATTCTTTCAACATGCCAGTGCCACTCCTTTTCTTGATTTAAAAGGAAATTCCCATTGACTATTAGGGACCGACCCCGCCTCTGATCCGCAGAAGAGCTGAATCCGTCATGAAATGTGAGACTCTGCCTAGCTTTGCCATCGCACGCATCACCTCACCTACTTCCTGCGGCTACGGAAATTGCTGGCTTAGCAGGACCAGATCCCTGCTAAACGATATCTGGGCGGACACCCGCATATAAATACTCGATCGTTGACCCATCTTGAAGTGAACTGCTCCGCTATGAGAAGAAACCTCCAGATGAACTATGTAACGTCAGCTACCCTCGTGACCTCTCCGGCCAAACAGCGCCCAAGAGAAGCAAGTCTTTAAGCACTCTGGAGCTCAGAAAAGAAGAACCCTGCCCAGCCGGTGCAGCTCATACTGCATAAATATGGGCAAGAGGATGGATGTCGTCAGTTCACACAAACCCTTGGAGCTAAGGGAACTGACCCCCAGGGAAGAACCTGTAAGTCCCCAAGATGCTAACTGATGCCCAGGTTCGTGGGGACTCGTTCGCCCCAATTGGTTTCATTACCATCAACGGAGTTACCTACCGGCCCTTAATTGATTAACCGGTGTCTCAATGCCACCCTCCGATGCTGCCTTCGAGAATGCCAATGAGGAGCATCCCTTAGTGCCGCAGGCCTCCAAGGCTTACTTGAACATTAGTGCTACGGATAAACCCGTACCCTCTCGGCTACTGGGAGCCCCACGCTATACCATTGGAAACACTGAGTTAACCAGACAGGGCGTATGGTGACCGTTGCCCTAAAACGGTAACTTCTTTCTACTTGGTACTGGGTACCAATGTCCTCCAGCCACGCTACCCTGAAGTGCTGAAGGCTCTCCACGCTCCTGCCAACAGTGCCCATAAGACAGGTTCCCGGAAGGTATTCAGGAACTAGCAGGTTCTACTGTGGCTGCAACCAGAAGTTGCTGGCCTCTCATGGTGAAATCTGGCAGAGCCGGATCAGGATCCCCACCTGTCCGCACTTCAACTGGGACTATTGTGTTGTTGAAACGTTTAGTATGGTGGTCGTAGCCTGCATGTGGCGTCCAAGGTCAATACTACACAGGCGATGTAGAACCTCTACCAGCGATGAGACCTTGCCCTTCTAAGCCGCCCTGACCTAGTCCCACTGTACCCGAGGACAAGTACCCATTCGCCTACTAAATGTGGGAGACTCCCCAGTGTTCTGAGCAAGTACCAGGCCGTAGGCCACTCTCTTCAGCGTCCATCTGAAACTTGGTGGCAAACCGTCTCTCTGTCTGCCTCCCAACATTGGAACTGAAGCAAAGTGCTGAAGGTGAGGCCAGCCGAGCAATCCTGGTGGCTTGAGCTCATATATGGAGACACGATTTTACTCCTGCGCTCCAGTTACAAGGGGTCCTGATGTCGTTATGAGCACCACCGGCCTCAGATCAACACACCACCTGGATTTTGGGCAGACTCCCCTGATCCAAATACCATCCCTACTGGCTCTCATCCTCCTTCAAGGAACGATACTCGCCCATACCTCCAGCCCGCTACCAAGATGTGAAATAGCTTGGTACACTATGACGATGAAGACAGCCACGTTATCCGGAGAGTCCACAGCCCCATGGGCTGCCCCGCTGGTCCTTGTAAAAAGAAGGATGTGCACCCTTCGAGTCTGTGTTGACTATAGGAAGATCACAATATCACCCACAGGATCCTATTTCCTCTGCATCGAATACAGGAATCCCCTCGCATCCCTAGGGTCAGCTGCCTACCTCTCTCTACCTGGACTGACAGTGCACTGCAAGTGGCCATGGCCCGAAGACTAGAGAAGACTGGCTTTCACATCACCCCTCACATGGTCTGTTCGAGTTTCAAACAACATGCGTTCGGAACTATGCAACGCCACAGGCAACATTTCAACGGCCTGATGGGAGATGTTTGGGTCTCTGAAACTTCCGAGACCGTCCGCTATACTTGGACGCATCATCATCTACTCCAGACTTATGAAACGCACCTCCACCATCTGGCTGAAGTCTTCCAAATCCTGACCGGCAACATGTGGTTGAAGTTCAAGCCTCCAAAGTGGCCACCGCTCTACAATCCCTCATGCTCAAGTACCTGGGACAATGTGGTGACGCGTCAAAATTGTGATGTGAAGCCGGATCCGAGAAGATTGCAGCTGTCGCTGACTGGCTACCCCATCAAACCATACGGGACAATCAAAGTCTTCCTGGGATTTTGCATTATAAGCGTTCATCCCGAAGTTTGCTCCATCTGCGGCTCCCCTAGCAGAACTCTAAGGGCCTGCCAAAAGAGAGCCAGTGTCCCGAGTATCCCATTGAGTGGACAAGCCGAACGAGAGCTCCTCCGATGCTCAAGCAACGGTTGACTGAGCCTCCGGTTTGGGTAGCCAGACTACAGTCTGCTTTCACCCTATACACTGTATGCCAGCAATCAAGGCCTAGGGCTGTACTATCCAGCTCCAAACGAACTGAAATGGTCATAGCCTACGCCATCCGTTCCCTCCGAAACGCGAGCAAAACGACCAAACTACAGTCCTTCAAGTTATCGGGGCTGTGACCGAAAGTTCAAAGGACTACCTGGCCTGCTCCTCTCACTGTCTTTCACAGACAATACCCCTTGCGCATTGAACACCGCTCGTCTATGATGCACTGGAACAAACGGTGGGCCTCCAGACTTGCCAACTTTCAACGTTTACCATCAAGTACACGCGTCTGGTAATGAACCAATGACAACGCCAACGTCTCTGTCCCTCTCCCTGACCAGTAGGGAGGGACCCTCCACGGATGCTCAGTGGAAGAGTCGAGATGCCAGCATTCTATGCCCGGTTTGTGTGCGTCAAGAATACCCAGAAGTTACTCCTTACCGCAGAGGCAGCTCCAGCTACTCCTCAGAAGAGTCGAGGCCCCTGCGAAATGACTTGGCATAGTCTCTTCAACTGATAAGCCGCACCATAGGAGAATTAATGTGACTATCTCTCTAGTGGGGCAGTGCCTGAAAGAATCCGCCGGCAGAAGACGGATGGAGTCACTGTCTCATTGTGGCGCCAGAGAAAGACTCTGAACATGCACCAGGGTCTGCTACAATAAGAAACTCTGACCCTATCACTTATGACCGGCTGTACGCAGATTGGTGATTCCCAGGAGGGACGCCAAGATAGTACTCTGGATCATGTAACCATGACCAGTCCGGACACTTTGGCGCTCAGAAAGACTGAAGCCACCCTCGAGAGCGCTTCACTGGTCACATGGAAGCCCGACATCGAAGCCTGGTGTCGGGAATGCCCCACCTGCGCCATCGCTCGAGAAGCGGCCACAATCAAGGCCCCCTACATCCCATTGTGAGCCAACGAGCCTCAGAGAATCCTGGCATTGGATCATTGAAGTTGAGCCCTCAGATCTGGCCACCACAGTTATGCTCTCAAACGATCATCGACCACTATACCAAATTTTGGTTGCAGTACTGTCATAGGATTTATCTGCGCCCCTGTGGAAGAGCTTCATCCTCCCCCTATGGCTTCGTCGCTACCAGATCTATACGGACCAAGGAACCACTTTGAGTCCCAATCTTCTCAGAGCTGGTGCACTCTATAATGTGCTGCAAAAAGCGAGGACCACAGCCTATCATCCCCAAGGCAAACGGGCTTGTGAAAGATGAATCAGACTCTAATCACATGCTGAAGGACTCGGACCCCTGCAAAAAGGGGCTGACTGCCAAACTGTTGCCCGAATTAGTGTACCTGTAGGCAACAATATTCTGCTCCACCAGGATACAACCCGATTTATATGAGTGTTGGGAGACAACGGCCTCTCTCCTGCTGTATGACCGGGACATGAGTCCCCTGATTCCCAGTCTTTACTCCCTCCAGACTGACTGGGTTCTGACCTCCAGAGGCCCGCTGGCAGATGCCAGAGAATGTGGATCTGCGTTGGAAGAGGCCCGAGAGAAACAAAAAAGAGACTCGATCGTATGCTGTGCTGAGCCGTCTTGCCCCAGAGAATTGAGTGTGGCTGCGCAACAACCATCCCACCAGTAAGTTAGATGGCGGTTGGAGCGTGAGCCATACCTAGTTAGGGACAGTCCTCTCCCCTGAGTCATCGATATTTCAAGAGGAGACCGTCCACTACTCCGGTAATCGGAACCGGCTGAAGAGATGTCTTCGTCCTTTTTGGCCCCTATGTCCAACACCTCTCACCTCGACCCCCAACTTACAGACCTCCTTGTGTTCACCTACCCCCATTTTCTTAGAACTTGTTGACTGTGCCTCAACTCTGTTTTGTTGTTTCCACGCCACATAAGAGGTACCCCAGAGAGCCATCATCCCCACCGCAGTCTCCAATACTGCTGGCCTGTGGAGGATGATCCGGCTCCAGTGTCTGCAACCCCTGAAGCATCAGAGGCAGCTGAGACTCCGACTCCAGCGCCTGACTCAGAGGAGGACGATAGGAGGTTTTGTTTCTTCTTCAGGCCGGACTTCGAGGTCTCAAGGGAGACAAAAGGTAAAGCTCCTGCGTACTGCGGAGTACCACTGGTGTCACACAGAACGGAGGAGGCAGGTACGCTTTTCTGACACCGAAGTACTTACCACCGAAGAAGATACTGAGTAACCCTGATGGGCTGTAGCCCACTTCAGGTCCTGTGAATACTGTGTACATATGTAACATGTAATTTTCTTCCGCTACCCTATAGAGCCACAGACTTTCCTGAGACTCTGCACCCTTATTTATCACGTCCAAAAGACTTTCCTTGAACTGCCTACTGTCATGTGCTATGATAGCACCCCTTCCTCTGCCACAGCAGAAAGATTCCTACAAGGACTCTGTCCCTCTACACATAGAGAGACCCTTTGCATCTTTATTGCCTTTTCCCCACATCCAAGGGCTGTACCAGAGATTGACTTTGTCATTAGAGACCTTCTGTGAGACTTTTGCCAGATACTACCAGGGAAAAGTTACTATGTCATTGCTATTGACTTCTTATATTGCACTTAATGCCTTCCTTTTTAGGTATGGACATTCTGCTGCCACTTTTATGCCTTTTCCTTTTCAGGTAAGAGACATTCTATGCTGCTACCCTGATAGCCTAACTACTTGTAACGTTTGTAATGTTATAAGATGTGTACCCATTGGACTCCTAAGCCAATGTGAGTTTACAAAATGTTTGCACACTGTCAATTTATGCCATTATTTTTGCACTAACCTTTGATAGGCTTTTCAGATTGTAGTGTGACTGTGTCGGGTACCGTCTCTATGTAAAACCCTGCCCGCTACCTTATCCCTCAAATTCCGAGGTTTGCACGTGGGGGTAGTCCGGTAAACTGCGGGTCTTTAGGGACCGGGGGTGTTACAGAGATGCACTGGATGCCACTCACACAAGGGTAAGAATGTCAGTCGGCAGGTACTTATACATTGTACAATGTTTTAATGTGTCCACATATGCCAATGGTAATGCATATATACACTATATATTTGTCCGCCAGGGAAGAAGTGTTTTATATAACAAATATACAGGCCCCTTGCAAGGAGTGGATTACAGTACATGACACCA
This sequence comes from Engystomops pustulosus, assembly GCA_019512145.1. Lineage (NCBI taxonomy): Eukaryota > Metazoa > Chordata > Amphibia > Anura > Leptodactylidae > Engystomops > Engystomops pustulosus. The sequence continues at coordinate 112,793,327 of CM033644.1, read as the reverse complement.
CCACCTTTCCTACTGTACTTTGGTTTAATGGCGTCAGCAACCAACTGTCACACATGTCCTTGTCTTAGTCCGACACCAACCCAGGTGCCTGTCTCCAGGACCATTGGGCGGTTTGTCCCTACAGATCATGTAGCCTGCACTTCACAGAATTGCCCTATCTACCGTCTGCGCCCTCATCAGTCCTGTAGTCGAGCCGAGGGCGGCTCTTTCAATTGTCCCCGGGGTAATCACCACCCTCGCGATGCAAGGCAGAGCATGTTTTGAAATACATCCCATCCATTTAGCTGTCAGCCTGTGTAGGGTCTCTGATTAGCCTCACAGCCATGTCACTACATAACACTAGATAACACAGATGCAACTCTGCATGGTAATCCTGCCTGGCAAGGCAGGAGTTAATTCTTTGATGTGATGTAGATGTGTCATCCATCACATGTGTTATCCTAATGTATTGTAAGCTGGGATGTAATTGGAGGAGAACCACCACATGACCAAGATCTAGAAAAGGACGTTTTGGATTTCCAACAGTCAGTTCAGTCAAGAGAGTGAGTCTGACAGGATTCAGTCGAAAGACTAGCCAGTCAGACCAAGCAGTGAGTTAGACAGAGAGAGGAAGGGGTATCATCCTACCTTCCAGGGTGATACCTGAAGCTCCAGGAACGAGCTGAAGCATCCTACTAGGACACAGCTACCTCCCAGCCTGCCCTTGCATCCAGGCTGATGATCCCTCCTGTGGATCCCTCCAAATGCATCTCAGCACTCCACCATTTTGTTAGGCACGTTGCTGAGGTTCCTATCGGTTCCAATAAAGAACTGTAAGTTGTTTTTGTTCAACGTCTGCCTCCCGTCTGGTCCCTGCTACTCTCGGCTGTCACCATCAACAAGGCACCCTGTCCACCACCAGAGACCCCATACCTAGACACCAAAGGGTTGCCCCAGGGAGATCCGCTCAGGCCTCCTCCCTCATCATTTCTTGCCAACACCACCCTGCTGGAACCTGCCAGGCTGTAGGACAGCCCTCCGGTTCCCCATACCAAGCACCGTGACACTGATGGCCTGGGCCGCAACCGCCATCCACTCATGTACTGCGGGCCCCGGCTGACTCCAGGCCCCGAGAAAAGGCTAGGCCCCGGTGGGGGATGTTGCATGTGTATATATGCTGTACAGCTGTGCGTATGTGTTTTGGTATTTGAAATTTCTGTTTTTAATGTCGCTACATAAGTTCACTGTTAAGGGGCCCACTGAGGCTCTATCGCCCAGGGGCCCACTGAAACCTGGAGCCGGTCCTCTATCGGTGAATAATGGTGTGCACATAAATGCATAAATGTCGGTATGTGTATAAATGTGTGAGTATACACATATGTATATTTTCTGAGAGGTTTGCTATAGGACCCTGCCTCTCCTTGTTACGTCCCTGGAAGTGATGATCTTTAGTTGCATATATACATTCATCCCAGTAGTTGTTAGATTAAGACAATTGTATGTTATTCATGCATACAGCTGTCTATATGCGGGCTCATGTATATATTGTGCCCATGTGGCCGTGTTTATATTTAGTGGGTAGAAATCAGTGATTTTTTTCTGGAAAGCAAAGATGTGAAAATGATTTTGGTTCTTGACAACTTGAGTCCTCAGGGTGTGAAACTTATTATGAAAAAATAGTTCTCAATTTATTGCTTTGTGCGTTGAGGTAATTTTGAAGCGTTAAGTCTAACTTTATGTACAGAATGTCTGCTGAGTATCAGTGCAATTTCCTACACGTCATTTCTCACACATCTGTTTATGTCTATGGAACTGTCCCTGGCAGGTGCATACATTTCTGATCCAGAAAATCTTACATTATTGCCTGCACAGACTTTTTGTGAAATTAGATATTTGCACTTGGCTGGAAGTTCAACTTCACATGCCAAAATAAACTGTAAATGGACTTGTCCTTGTCCTACAAAAAATGAGGCAGCACTCCAGATTCAGATGTGAAGACAGGAAGGGTTTAATCCAAAACCAGCGACTTTCTCAAGCAATGTGTGCTTACAAGTGAGCAATCTTATACACCCCCTAGTGGGAGTGTCTAAAAAATCACATTATAATATATATAGGTTATACAATTCATAAAGGTATACATATGTAAATACAATCATCATAATTAAGAAGACAGTGATATATTAAAGTGCAGGTGCATATACAACAAAGTAAAAAAATTTATATAATCTATATGGAAACATAATCACAACAGATCTGGTCACTTAATCGGACTGTGCAACATCTGATACATAATTACTGATTGTCGGTACCTGGCGTCTCTGTACACATGTAATGGCGATAGAGTTAGCAATCGCGCCTTAGTGTCTCACGTGCGCATGACAGGAAGTGTCTCCAGACTGCGCAATAGCAAAAGAGAAGACAGTGGTGGCCATATTGGAAAAGGTGCCTGCATTACAACATGCGATATCAGGTCAAGTTCATAGTAAAAATATATGTAGTGTCTTCTAGACATTTGTATGTTGTAGTGTATTTCTCTTTAGGTACCTGTCCCATAGTGTGATCAGAACCGGCAATCAGATTCGCAACAATGCCCACTGGTGCCAGAACGTAAGCACGTATGTGAGGTGTATCGATAACCACGATGTGGACTCAATCACAATCAGTAGTGCACACACAAAGCCACTATATAAGGGGCATATCATGGTCCCATATACAGAACACTTCACCAACAAAAGACCCATTGCTAGTATCAAGATGAAGGCATTGAAAATATACATATTGTGCAGAATCCAATAATTTAGCCCAGAAGAGACATCAGTTCCCAATATGTATTGTCCATATACAGAAACCACTGTCACCTAACAAAAGACACCGCATTGCATAGTATCAAGTGAAGGAGCATTTGAAAATATACATATTGTGCAGAATCCAATAATTTAGCCCAGAAGAGACATCAGTTCCCAAATCAATCTTCCAGTGAAAGTGATTATGTGATTATGATCTAAAAAATAAGAACAATATATTAAAATAAAATAATAGATAAAGACAATAGCAATTTTTCATTGTTATTCAGATGAAGGTCATGGAACACCACAGGGTAGGTAATGTCAATTTACATGATACTTCCCAAGTTAAAGTCTACGTTAAGGCCATTAGGTTTAAGAGTATTTAGGTGATAAATCCACTGTTATTCCTTTTTCCGGAGCAACTTTTCCCTGTTCCCACCTCGTAGTAATATGGGTACATAGTCAATTAATGTAAATTTCAATTGTGCTTCTTTATGACCCAAAAACTGGGAGATCCTGTCTACCCTTCCTTACTGAATACCCATGTTAATTAAAATGGGTTTTGAAATCTAGTGTTGTCTGACCAATATATGCAAAGCCACATGGGCATTTTAACAAATAGATGACATGGTCACTATTGAAATTGAGATAATGTCTAATCCCGAAAGTCTTGCCATTATGATCAAAAGTTTCACCCCTGGTCATATGGGAGCAATTCACACAGGAGCGGCAAGGAGGCTTGTCCTACCTCATAGTCCCAGTTGTGTTGTGTTCTTAAAGGATCCCACATCTGCTTTCACTAATCTGTCCCTCAAATTTCTCGATCTCCTGTAAGATAAAAGAGGGGGGTTAGAGAATTTAGTAATGTCCTCAGAATACTTTCCTAACATTGGCCAGTGTTTCTTAATCATTTTTGCAACGTATGGAATCAGGTCATTGTATGTGGAAATGAAAGGTATCCTTTTCATGTTATCTCTGTTTGTATTTGGTCTCAATAGTGACTTGTGGTCACTAGTGACTCTATGATCTTATGAGGGTACCCCCGGTTCATAAACTTCTTCCCCATAATTGTACAGTCTTTCACTAGAGATTCTTTTAATTCTCAAACATTGGCTCAGTGGTAGTGATCTCAACATTGGTCTGGATGTCAGTTTTGGGGGCCACCATAGTGAACTTAATGTCTCTATCCATGTCATTCAGGTATTGGTGAAAGTCAAGTGACTCCTGGGAGATGCCTGTCCAGATAAGGAAGATGTCGTCTATGTATCACCACCACCTCAGTTCCTTGCTGCAGAGAGCCTGTAGGGTGTTGTAGAACGTTGTAACATGTTCAAATATGCATAGCGTGGTTTGATCTTCAAACAATGCTGTGTTTTAGTATGACACGCACATGACAGCCGCCGGTCTTAGAATCGCTTCACTCTTCAATTACATGGGCACTTACAGAGGCCAACTTCACCAAATAAGTGAAGTGGGCATGCAGCCTGACAAGGTAACGTCTGTGCCAGCTCGAAAGGACTGATCTGAGGGCCAAGATCCCACTATAACATCAAAGGGAGCACTCTTTTTAAACTGACATCAGATGATTCCATAGATTACAACAAAACCTGTTCTGTTAAACGCAGATACATGTAAAAACCCCCCAAAAGGGTGGAGAGGATGTCGGCAGTAATTTTGGATTGACGTCACTGATCATTTTACCCTTCATTTCATCTGTCAATTTCCACTTTCAATTGGTCAATAATCCATCATCAGTATTGCTAAAAAGGTGGAGGTGGCAGCCACCTGGTAGGCCACAGAGTGACACAATGACAGAGTGTGGAGGTGGCAGCAGAAGCAGCAGGAGGCCAAAGAGTGGCACAATGACAGTGTGGAGGTGGCAGCAACATGGTAAGCCACAGAGTGGAACAATGACAGAGTGTGGACGTGGTGGCAGAAGCAGCAGCAGGAGCCCACAGAGTGGCACAATGACAGAGTGTGGAGGTGGCAGCAACCTGGTAGGCCACAGAGTGGCACAATGACAGAGTGTGGAGGTGGCGGCAGAAGCAGCAGGAGGCCAAAAGAGTGGCACAATGACAAAGTGTGGAGATGGCAGTAGCAGCATAAGGTCAGAGAGTGGCACGATGACAAATTCTTTAGGTGGCAGCAACATGGTGGGCCACAGAGTGGCACAATGACAAAGTGTGGAGGTGGCAGCAACATGGTAAGCCACAGAGTGGCACAAGGACAGAGTGTGGAGGTGGCTGCAGCAGCAACAGTAGCAGGAGGTCAGAAAGTGGCACAATGACAGAGTGTGGAGCTTGCAGCAGCAGCAGCAGGAGGTCACAGAGTGGCACAATAACAGAGCAGAGCTTGCGGCAGCAGCAGGAGGTCAGAACGTGACACAATGACAAAGTATTTAGCTAGCAGCAAAATGGTAGGCTACATAGTGGCACAATGACAGATTGTGGAGGTGGCGGACAATTCCAGTCCCTGGTAAAGATGGTAACAGGCGATGGAGCAACTGACAGTAGATGTTTGGCATCAGGCGGGTGGCAGCATTAGAATAGTGGCTGAGGCAGGTAGTTAGAATCCAGACTCATTTCTCAACGTTTGGGGGAGGTGTTATGGCTCATCTAATCTGATTCATAAGGCATTGGTGTGTTGAAATCCTGGCCGATCCAAGCCTGATTCCTCTTGACAAAGGTCATTCTCTCCACATTACAGTTGGAGAAGTGGGTTTTCTTGGGGTAACGATAGCCCCCACTGCACTGAACACCCGCTCTGATGCCACACTACTGGCTGGGCAGGACAGCTTCTCAACTGCAAAATCCACAAGTTGCGGTCACGCTTCAAGTTTGGCTGCCCAGTAGTCCAGGGGATCCTCTACCTGGGGTGGTAAAGTGCTGTCCAAGTAGTCCAACACCTGCTGTGCAGGGTCTGCTCTATGTCCTGCTGCTACTGGTGGCTGCTACCCTCCTCACTAGGCGGTTGAAGGGAGTTGCCCATTATGGACTCCAGACTTAAGCTGCTGCTGATGGAGCTGCTACTGCAACCTGGTAGGCCACAGAGTGGCACAATGACAGAGTGTGGAGGTGGCAGCAACATGGTAAGCCACAGAGTGGCACAAGGACAGAGTGTGGAGGTGGCTGCAGCAGCAACAGTAGCAGGAGGTCAGAAAGTGGCACAATGACAGAGTGTGGAGCTTGCAGCAGCAGCAGGAGGTCAGAAAGTGGCACAATGACAAAGTATTTAGCTAGCAGCAACATGGTAGGCTACATAGTGGCACAATGACAGATTGTGGAGGTGGCGGACAATTCCAGTCCCTGGTAAAGATGGTAAGAGGCGATGGAGCAACTGACAGTAGATGTTTGGCATCAGGCGGGTGGCAGCATCAGAATAGTGGCTGAGGCAGGTAGTTAGAATCATTTCTCATTTCTCAATGTTTGGGGGAGGCGTTATGGCTCATCTAATCTGATGCATAAGGCATTGGTGTGTTGAAATCATGGCCGATCCAAGCCTGATTCCTCTTGACAAAGGTCAGTCTCTCCACATTACAGTTGGAGAAGTGGGTTTTCCTTGGGGTAACGATAGCCCCCACTGCACTGAACACCCGCTCTGATGCCACACTACTGGCCGGGCAGGACAGCTATTCAACTGCAAGATCCACAAGTTGCGGTCACGCTTCAAGTTTGGCTGCCCAGTAGTCCAGGGGATCCTCTACCTGGGGTGGTAAAGTGCTGTCCAAGTAGGCCAACACCTGCTGTGGGTGAAGGGAGTTGCCCATTATGGACTCCAGACTTAAGATGCTGCTGATGGAGCTGCTACTGCTCCTACCCCCCCCCCAATCTCCCCACAAAAGCCATGGCAGTATAACATGAGCAATGGCTGCCAGGAATCCCCCGATTAGACCTGGCAGAGGATGGGCAATGGGGCACATAGGAAGCGGCCAACTGTCTTTTCAGTATTTCTCTATATTACGCCAGTTGTTCCTACTTCTCAGCAGCTGGAAAAAAGTCACCCATCTGTGCCAGATGTTGACTATTCGGCTGTCACTAGTTAGGCAAAACAGCATGCTGTGGGCCATCTGCGCAAGTGACTCTCCCCCCCCCCCCCCAATCTCCCCACAAAAGCCATGGCAGTATAACATGAGCAATGGCTGCCAGGAATCCCCCGATTAGACCTGGCAGAGGATGGGCAATGGGGCACATAGGAAGCGGCCAACTGTCTTTTCAGTATTTCTCTATATTACGCCAGTTGTTCCTACTTCTCAGCAGCTGGAAAAAAGTCACCCATTTTTGACCAGTAGCGAGGGTTCTAGAGGCTGAAGAGCCAATAGTCATCCCTGTGCCGGATGTTGACTATTCGGCTGTCATTAGTTAGGCAAAACAGCATGCTGTGGGCCATCTGCGCAAGTGACTCTCCCCCCCCCCCCCCAATCTCCCCACAAAAGCCATGGCAGTATAACATGAGCAATGGCTGCCAGGAATCCCCCGATTAGACCTGGCAGAGGATGGGCAATGGGGCACATAGGAAGCGGCCAACTGTCTTTTCAGTATTTCTCTATATTACGCCAGTTGTTCCTACTTCTCAGCAGCTGGAAAAAAGTCACCCATTTTTGACCAGTAGCGAGGGTTCTAGAGGCTGAAGAGCCAATAGTCATCCCTGTGCCGGATGTTGACTATTCGGCTGTCATTAGTTAGGCAAAACAGCATGCTGTGGGCCATCTGCGCAAGTGACTCTTAGAGCCAGTGGGCCCTGTCAAAAAATAGCCAGTTTCCTCTGCTTTACTGTACAAAGAGGAGGAGAAGGAGGAAAATGAGGAGGAGGAGGAGTGGATAAATTATTCAGGTTGAGCTTCCTTCACCTGGTGGAGATTGGAAATTATGAGAAATCCAGGCTTTATTCATCTTAATAAGCGTCAGCCTGTCAGCGCTGTCAGTCGACAGGCGTGTACGCTTATCGGTGATGATGCCACCAGCTGCACTGAAAACCCGCTCGGACAAGACGCTAGCGGCAGGGCAGGCAAGAACCTCCAAGGCGTACAGCGCCAGTTCGTGCCACATGTCCAGCTTTGAAACCCAGTAGTTGTAGGGAGCTGTGTGATCATTTAGGACGATGGTATGGTCAGCTACGTACTCCCTCACCATCTTTCTGTAAAGAACAGCCCTACTCTGCCGAGACTGGGGACAGGTGACAGTGTCTTGCTGGGGTGACATAAAGCTGGCAAAAGCCTTGTAAAGCGTACCCTTGCCAGTGCTGGACAAGCTGCCTGCTCGCCTACTCTCCCTCGCTACTTGTCCCGCAGAACTCCCCCAAATTCAGGCAAATATGACTCTTCTCACCTCATTTTTACACGAGATGAGTCAATTTTAGTGGTTGCAGAAGAAGTGTATATTTGGTTCTATAGCACCTGGAAACAAGGTAACACTTTTTGTGTCTTATTAAAGATAAGAATTAACTTTCAGATCCCATCAGGCTTATGGTTTAGCATGGCCGGACCAAGGCATTTTGGTGCCCTAGACCAGTGATTTTCAACCTTTTTTGAGCCGCGGCACACTTTTTATACTTAGAAAATCCTGAGGCACACCAACAACCAAAATAGCACAAAATGACACTAAAACAGTCATAAAAGGCCTCCCTTTACTAATAAAAAGCCCCTAGATGCCTCCCTTTACTAATAAATTTGGGGTATACAGAAGCACAAGAACTGATACCCTGGAATAGGAGCAGAAATTACAACAGAAATGTGGAATTTACACAGGTTTCTTCCGATTCACTTCAGCAACAAAAAAAACAGCAATTTGGTGTATACAGATGCCCTAAAATGGATACCCTAGGATTGGAGCAGAAGTCACTTCAGAAACTATGTGGATTTTACACAGATTTCTTCCTATTCACTTCATTTCTTCCCAGAGATCTCTGCCCAAGGTAACATGTTGTGATCGCGCCCATTTTGGTAATAAAGCAGAAAAAAAATCTTTGTTCCCACGCATCACCATAAACATCGGATTCTTGACGAATCGAATTTTCCCTGAAATTCGGACCGAATTCCACTCTGTTCGAATCGGGTATAAAATTGCTTGCCCGGCTTGCATACAAATAGGCTCTCAGAGTCAACTTTTAAGTAGTGTATCTCTGGATAAGAGATCATTAACTGCTAGATGTGACTTTACAACACACTTGAAAACATTTTTGCAGGCAATGAGACTTTGAGAAGGGAAGCATCTCATGAACTGAAAGAAGCAGGATGTTCATTTTGATGAATTGACTTACCAGATTTATTACGTATCAAGCATTTATGGGAACAGCTGGCACACTAGCTTTGCCAATCTGGGAGTGTGCAGCATCCACTAGTCCAGTTTTAACTACAGTGGGCAAATATAAATTATATTATATCATCATTACATTTACACATAGAAAGATTCATTTAATTAAAACATCTTTTTTTTTGTACATTACTTTATTTTATGCACAGCAATGGAGCCAAGATGCAGAACTTCTTTTATACATGTAATTCATACTGCATAATGCAAGAGGTGAAATAAAATAAGTAAGTTTCTGAAATCAGTGCCCATTTATGAAATGTATAATGATCCATTTATGCTCCATTGCAAAAGATTTTTTATACTCTTAACAATGACTAGTTTCATTCACTACAATACAACCCATACGTGATTATGTAAATGTACAAAGTCTGATTTGTATTATTAAATGAATAATGAAAGGCAGAAATATGTGTCATAGCTTTTAGTTCTCATTATAATGATACATTAAAGAGAATGGTTTATTAAAAGTTGATGACGCCAAAGGCCATTCTAAAATATTTAGTTGTAACATTAGATATCTATACCACTTACATGCCATAAGCTTTAGAATAAAAAAAAAGCCCTAAAAAGCCATTTTAAAAAAAGAAAACTAAAGCTGATGAAATAGATGTAAAAATTAATGTATTTTAAAGGCCTGTTCATTAAAAGGTTAATGTGATATGCTCTATAGCTCTTTAATCAATCAATTAATGTTTCTGATCTTAGTACAAGTACAATGAAACATTCCCTAAAATTCTTTAAGGGAATAACTCCCTTCTGATGAGAAAAGACATACAAAAAGGAAGATCTCCGAATCATAATGTGAAAGGGGAATGTGGATCATCATTACATGAGAAAAATCAACCTTATTTTGTATCAACACACCATCTATTTTGTCTATAGATTTATTTATTTTGAAGAGGAATATTGTTTTGTTTTAAAGACAACCTGTGATCAGGTTTGAACCCCCTATACTACGAGTACCCTCAGGTACAGTATTAAATGTCCTTTGTAGAATTTCTTCTTCTATGTGGAATCTTACATCTACCAAAAATCTCCCCCAAATTCAGGCAAATATGACTCTTCTCACCTCATTTTTACATGAGATGAGTCAATTTTAGTGGTTGCAGGGGAAGTGTATATTTGGTTCTATAACACCTGGAAACAAGGTAACACTTTTTGTGTCTTATTAAAGATAAGAATTAACTTCCAGATCCCATCAGGCTTATGGTTTAGCATGGCCGGACCAAGGCATTTTGGTGCCCTAGACAATTGCCCAGGCACCCTCTAACAACTTTGACCCAGCCCATTCCCCCTTCCCATGCCCTCTCCTGCACTGCTGTACTGCCCTACTGAAAGGCTAAGAGAAGGCAGATAACTCACAACTCAGCAGGCGGAAATGGAACTAGGAGCACTGCAGGCAGTCGCACAGCACTAAGAACCTTGACTGTGACTGCCACAGCACTCCTGCTGATAAAACGTGCAATCAAAAGTGCACCCCACCCAAATCAAAAGTTTTCTCACCCGAATCAGAGCAGAAGTGGTGCCCTAGGTGATCGCCTACCTCTGACTACTCCTTGTCCTGGCCCTGTGGTTCAGAAAGCTACAGAACTAGACATACAGGCAGTTAAAAAAAATAGGCGAAAATTGGATCTTTATCTGTACCTTGCATTAGAGGTTTGGTGGGGTAAAACTTGTTAACATATTCTCTCTAATGTTTCTAATATATACTGCATTTTCATTTGATTCCTTACTCTTAAGATCTAATTATGTATCTGCATTTGTTCTTTCTTTTTTTCAACATATAGTACAAGGCACTTGAGAGTAAAATAACTGTTACAAAACAGAAAATCTTGGTTTCCGGGCTCCAAATGTCCTAGCTTGGTCAGGATCATAGCACATATGAGATTTCCTAACCACAAACCATGGGTCACAAGGCATGTATAATTTCACCCTGTCTACAAACTAAATATTAGTCATGTCAGAAAACCTCAACATTCCAGAACATGTCATTAAGGAAATGTAGTGAAATTTTTGCCTTTTTATCTGGAATTTTTTTTTTTTTTCAAATAAGTGATTCAATCTGTGTTGCCATCAGAATTGTCATAAATGTATCTATTATTAGCCAAAAGTTGTGAAACCAAGGATACTAGTAAAAGTTAGGTCTAAAAATGACAATTTGCCACCAATTGGCAGCAAATGTCTATGTATAAATGTCAAACAGCTGGTATACTTAATGACAATATAATTTGAATTATGTGTTATTTATATTTATTACATTTGGTACCACTTCTTAGGATTTTAACTTTAGCTCTAAAAGATGTAGGACCATTTTTTGCAGTTTTTCTAAAAATGTACCTATGCGTTTCTATTCACTTACACATAGATTAGATTATCAAGAATGGGACAGTCTGAACAGTGAATATACAACATTGTTTACTTTGTCTGGCTGTTTTGTTAAAGCTAATACAAAAAAATATACATATATACAATAATACAAAATTACATAATTTCAGACAAGGATAACAGTGAATATGCAACATTACAACATTGTTTACTTTGTCTTGCTGTTGTGTTAAAGCTCATACCAAAAACTTACCACTTGGCTGAAATACAACATTTCATTTAAAAAATGTATTTGAAAATCCCTTGGGTAAGTGAAATTTATTTTTTCATTAATTGTGCCAATTCACAATTCACACAGAGTGGGGCACATTTACTAAGGCTACATTCACACTGCCGTATGGGGGACGTATATACGGCCGACGTATATACGGCCAATATATGTCCCCCATGGACGGCAATGGCCGCACGGTGCCCAACGGGAGCGGTACGGTGCAGCGCACGTGCGGCACCGTACCGCTCCATACCCCGGAAAAAGATAGGACATGTCCTATCTTTCTCCGTAGTACGGCGCCATGCGCCATAACTTCCTATGGAGAGGGGCGGGGGTGAGCTGCTCACCTCCTCCTCCTCTGCCCGTGCACTGCCGTTGCCCGGTACGGAACGGCGGGCAACGGCAGTGTGAATGTAGGCTAAGAATGTAGGAAACCGCACTAGGAGTGCTCTGCCCGTGTATAATGCTCGGTGAGACAGATTCATTAATCCCTTCCCGACTTGCGATGACTAGTACAGCACAAGTCGCGGTGCATGGACAGGGGCCACGGGCTGAGCCCCCTCCATAGCCGGTAAGTCTTTGCTGCAAAGGCTTACCGGTAACACCCGTGATCAGTGCTAGCACCAATCGCGGGTGTTTCCCCGACGGTCGCTACCAGCAATGGTGTCGGAGGCTTCAAAAAGATGGCGGTGCCCATGACTCCATCGGGGAGTTGCGATCCGTCACCATGGTAGCCTCAGGTCTTCTGAAGACCTGAAGCTACTTCGTTTTAACTCATTCATTACAATGTGCTGGTAGCACATTGTAATGAATGGGGAGTAATATCCCCATATAGAGCCATACTGCAGTATGGCAGTACATGATAGGATTGATCAGACAACCTAGGGTTAATGTACCCTAGGGAGTCTAAAAAATAGTTAAAGTAAAAATTAAAAAAAGTTAAAAAAAATAAATCAAAATAAAAAAAGCTAAAAATTCAAATCACCCCCCTTTCCCTAGAACTGATATAATATAAATAAACTGTAAAAATCATAAACACATTAGGTATCGCCGCGTCTGAAAATGTCCGATCTATAAAAATATAATAACAGTTTTTCACTGTATTTTACCCCGTAGCAGAAAATAGCACCCAAGTCGAAAATGGCACTTTTTTGCCATTTTGAAAAATATAAAAAAATCAATAAAAAGCGATCAAAAGATCGCGCAGTCCTAAAAATTATAGCAATGAAAATGCCATCAAAATTGGCACCAGAAGATGGCAAAATTAAAAAAAAAAATTTTGTACAGGAGGTTTTAATTTTTGTAAAAGTATGAAAACAATATAAAACCTATACAAATTTGGGATCCCCGTAATCACAACAACCCACAGAATAAAGTAGACCTGTCATTTGTGGTGCACAGTGAAAGCTGTAAAATCCGAGCCCACAAGAAAACGTTGCAAATGCATTTTTTCACCATTTTCACTGCATTTGGAATTCTTTTCCCACTTCCCAGTACATGTCATGGGATATTAAATACCGTCACTTTGAAGTGCAATTTGTTACGTAAAAAATAAGCCATCACACAGCTCTTTATGTGGAAAAATAAAAAGTTATAGATTTTTGAAGGTGGGGAGTGAAAAAAGAAAGTGAAAAAACTAAAAAGAGCCAAGTTGTTAAAGGGGTTGTGTCACCATTGCACATTGCTGTAATTGGGTCCAATGCATTGTTAAAAGTACTTTCACCATTTACACTTATTACAAAATCTGCAGGCTTACTGAGATAACTCCTTTTGTTCTGGTTGCTGGCGCCCTCCGGTGGTAGCTGTGTCCCGTCCTGAGCAACAGCTGATCTGGCCGCGTCGACGCACAGGGAGTCAGTCAGCTGTTCTCCACTACAGATCACTCCACGGGTCACAGCTCCTCTGCACATGAGAGATCACCTGACCACTGCAGCCAATAGGAGGTGAGAGAGGAGGAGGGGCAGAGATTGTGCTTGTGAGGCCACCTTTTGGGCGCACCAGCTTACACAGGAGCCTACAGCAGCAGATACAAGGTAACTGCAGACATACATGGCTATCTGCTGCACAGAGGAGTCCTCCCCTAACATGGATCATAGCAATGCAGCAGCCCTCTCCTCCCTCCACCATTAGTCAGGTCACACAGGAGGCTGCAGAGATAACACAAGTAACAGGCTGAGCTCTGACCTCTCCTGATGCAGTCCTCCTCCTGTACTCTCCTCCATGCACTGTCCCTCCATGTTACCCTGCTCTCCTGCAAAGGGGCCCCTGTCCCTGACTAGCAGGGAAGTAGCTAAAGATCAGCAACATGTGAGAAGCTGTCATCTATCTATCTATCTATCTCCTATCTATCTCCTATCTATCTATCTATCTATCTATCTATCTATCTATCTATCTATCTATCTATCACATATCTATCTATCTATCTCCTATCTATCTCCTATCTATCTATCTATCATCATACAATTCCTGAGTCATATAAGGACATTCACTGCACCCCATGTTTGTTTATACATTCTGCTCCATCTGACTCTCCAATGGTCGTCCACTTACCTCATACACTATATTATTATACAGTGCCCACTGTAGTTAAAACTGGACTATGGATATGTGCACACTCCCCTAGATTGCAAAGCAGTGTGCCAGCCTTTTATCCCATAAATGCTTGATACGTAAAAATCTGGTATCAATTCATCAAAATGAACATCCCTGTGCTTCTTTTCAGTAATATCATGAGATGCTCTCTCCTCTTTCAAAAGTCCTTCTATTGCCTGCAAAAAATGTTTCCACGTGTGTGTAAAGTCACAATCTGCAGTGTAATGATCTCTTGATCCATAATACACTACTTAAAGTTGATCCTCTGAGAGCCTATTTGTTCTGCGCCAGGGCAGCAATGTTAATACCCAATTCGAACACAGTGGAATTCGGTGATAAGTCCGAATTTCAGTATGAAAATTCGATTCGTCAAGATCCGACGTTTTGGTGATGCGTGGGAACAGATATTTTTTTTCTCTTTTAATTCTTACCAAAATGGGCGCGATCAACAACAATGGTTAAACCTTTGGGCAGAGATCTCTGGGAATAATGACGTGAATAGGAAGAAATCTTGTGTAATCCACATAGTTTTCTGAAGTGACTTCCTGCTCCATCCTAGGGTATCCATTTTAGGGGGATCTGTATACACCAAATTGCTGTTTTTTTTTTTGTTTGTTGGGGCCCCCCCTTTGAAGTAATCGGAAGAAACCTGTGATGCCACATTTCTGTTGTAATTTCTGCTCCTATTCCAGGGTAATCAGTTTCTAATGTGCTTCTGTATACCCCAAATTTCTGTTTTTTTTTTTTGTTAGATAAAGGAGATTCCGTTTTCAAATCTCATAGTTGATACCAATCTGTCTGAAAGAGAGGTGGCAGGTGGAGCAGACACAGGTCGCAATCACAGTAAGAAGGGGACGTCAGGCAGGGGTGACTTTTGTGAGGCCAGAACTGCCGTTGTCGTTGGACTGGGTCAATCCACCTCCTCCTCCCAATGACCCTGACAACCCTAGCAAGAGTCATCTATACAACCCTTAGGTTGGCATGCCCAGGAGCCGGTCCAGCAGCGCCCACCTGTTCTCAACCCAGCCTCTGTCCTGTTCATTTCCTAAGCCAGAGATCTGCTACTCATGTGGTCTCGGCTCAGCAACCGATTCGACATGCGAGGATTAAATCTTTGAGGCCATTAGCAGCTGCGTGGCAGTGAAGAGGTTTGGCAGACATTGTTTGTTTGTCTAGCGCAGTATGGCGGGAAAGTAGAGATGTGAAAGTGCACGGGAGGTTATGTTTTGCCCTTGCAAGTATCAGGCTGTGCATACTGAGAACTGTTGAAGGGAGAATATCAGTGACAGAGAAACCCAATCGGTCCAAGTAAGCATGTTGGCACGGGGCCTCATCAGAGCGGCTTGGAGTTCACCCTCAGTGCAGGTCTTGTCAGTAAAGTTCAACACACCAGTCGGCTGTGTGCAGTTGTTCTTAAGACACCAGAAGGGCTGAGCGTGTAAATAGATGTGAATCCTTTCCATCTGGCGTTCCAGCTCAATTTTTCCAAAAAGTTTGCCAGCCCCTTCACAAATATGAAGATAACAGAAGGTGGGCCGTCCTTGAGCTTATCGGTTTCCTTCGAAGGTACTGGTAGCGTGAAACATGTGGAGCTGTAACTAATGGTCAGTCCATTAGCATGTCCTTTTATGGCCCCGAGTGGGTTAATGTGCTTCCCCCGCTAGCCACACCAAAAAACTTTACAATGAACCTGTTTTCCCCTCTTCCCACGTTATCAAATTTGCTGCTCCTGCGCCAGTGGTCCGCCTTCTCTCCTCCTCCTTCCTCCACCACCACCTCAGCAAGTCTAGTGCTGCTTTCCCTCATACACCACATGTGCATGGCACCGCGGTGTCATGCCGTTCACTACCCCGGTTTGCCTGGTGAACAAAGCCACACAGTGGAGGACTTTCCGCGTCATGCAATAAGAAATCAATTTGTGGCTTTCTATTCTCCGCCACAACTGCCAATTGAACCATGTGACAGAATAATGGGATGAACATGGTGTCCGCACTGCACTGAGAAGGATGGTCATCGCGCCCTGCAAATCCACATGTTTTCAATCTGGTTGTCCAACATGTTCCTCAAGTTTTTTCAACCGCATCGCAATACATTCTAAAAAGGACAGAACTGGCATAGCCACTTTGCTACAGTCTTCCAAAACCAAGCACACCCTCCTCGAGTTGGCCGTGGCATAACGGCCTCCCCAATATAGAGTCTGCTAATGCAATGTTTCCCACCCGTTGGAATTCCCACCTCCATTATGTTAGACCGCCTTTTAAGGAACAGAGATAGTCATTAATGTTTTTTTGATGATGCCAAAGCGGACAGGAGAAATCCCATTTTGTACTTTGATTTCAGCCATGGCACTCATGCTTGATCCTGCCCGTTGCTCAGGCACTATGAGAAGGATGCCATGTTCCTTGTCAGTTGCCAGGACTTACAGTATGAATCCAACGTCCTTCCCCACTGCTTCATGGTCCTGAACTTTGTGCAAAATCTGTCTGTCTGGGCACTGGGAAGGGCGACTCATATCATTGGACACGTGTGTCCGGTGGGGGCCGAACTGGAGGACCCAAGGAGGAGGAAGTTGAGCACAAGCATAAGTCCTGTGAATCCAGTGGGTGTGGTCACTCAGGGGGTGACCAGATGGAGGATCCTGACTCCTCTGAAGGAGGTTAGAGACGAAGCAGATGACCCCAGAAGCACTTGGCAGTAACGAGTGAGATGGAGGCCGGTAGTCCCTCAGAGTCACTTGCGCATGATGGCCGCACAGCATGCTGTTTTGCCTAACTAATGGACAAGCACGAATAGTCAAACCTCCGGCACAAGTGGAGCCTATTGGCTCTTCAGTAGTCCTCATAAACCCCTCGCCTAACTTGGGTCAAAATGGGGACTTTTTTTCCGCTGCTGAGAATTATGAACAACTGGCCGTAATATAGAAAATTGAAAAACAGTTGGCCCGCTTTCCGTTCTCGCATTATTGCCCCTTCCCAGTCTTCTGTTCGGGCCTCCCACTTCTCCCCCTCTTGCCTCCTCCGCCTCCGTCCTCTGCCAGTCTAATCGGGGTGATTCCTGGCAGTCCTTGCTTCATGGTATACTGCCATGTGGCCTTTTGTGGGGAGATTGGGGGGGGGGGTAGGAGCATAGCAGCTCCATCAGCAGCATCTTAAGTCTGGAGTCCATAATGGGCACCTCCCTTCAACATTAGTCAACCGACCGTCCGCGCTAGTTGATGTCATTGGGTAGCAGTCCAACCATTTCACGCAGGAACAATAGATCAGATTGTACCCTGCACCAGCAGGTGTTGTGTACTATTTGGACCGCACTTTAACCACCGCCACATGTAGAGGATCCCTGGACTACTTGGCAGCCACCTTGAAATCGTGAACCGCCCTTGGTGGTTGGCAAGATTGCAGATGCTGTCCTGCCCATCCAGTAGGTATTGGGCATCATAGTCTGGTGGCTTCAGTGCATTCGGGGGGGCCTGAACTAACTTCGCTTTAACCCCCTACTTCCTACGCAACCTGCTTCCTCTACCTGCTCCCTCCTACGCCACAGAAACCTTCCCATGACTTTGCTTCTCAGCTCCCGTCTACTCATACCTCTCTTCCTTTCGCCCTCTTTTTTTCGCCCTTCTCCACTAGCTATGTTCTTGAGATAAGGACCTCTCCGTCGTCGGCGTATCCCGATTGCTTCTTCCTCCTTCCATTCGTCCAGTCCTTATTTCACAGCATGCAAATGGATGCTTGGAGTCGGCCAGGATTTCACACAGACCAATGCTTATGAATCAGATCTAGATGAGCCATCACCACGTCCCCCAAACGTTGATTGAGCCATCCTTTCACCGATGCGGTCTGGATTCGACTACCTGCTCTCAGCCACTATTCTAATGCGGCCCGGACCCGCGCGAACCCTCCTGGCATGTGGGCCAAACATCTCACTGTCCCGTTTGCTGCTCCATCGCCTGTTAACAATCTTTACACAGGGACTGGACTTGTCCGGCACACCCTCCACATCTGTCATTGTGCCACTAGGATAGCCTACCATTTGCTGCTAGCTAAATACTTTTGTCATGTTTCACGTTCTGACTCCTGCTGGCTGCCGAACCTCTGCTCTGTATTGTGCCACTCTGTGACTCCTGCTGCTGCTGCTTCTGCAAGCTCCACACTCGTCATTGTGGCCACTTATTCTGACCTCTGCTCTACTGTTGCTGCTGCACGCCACTCCAACACATCTGTCCTTGTGCCCTCTGGGGCTTACCCATGTTCTGCCAGCTGCCACCGGAATCCACACTTTGTCATTGTGGCCACTCTGTGGCCCCCATGTTGCTCTGCCACCTCAAAGAGTTTGTCATCGTTGGCCCCTGCTCTGACCTTATGCTAGGCTACGGCCAGGGTCTCGTCTTCCTCCAGCTCGGCCGTCACGTGTGGCTACTCCCTTCTTTGACGTGTGTGCAACTCTGCTGGTGAGAACGTTCCTTTTTGGATCCCCCTGTCCTGTGCTCGCTGGCCGCTCCCCCTCGTGGCCGTTCCACTCCCTCCTCAGCGCGCCTCGCTGCGCTTGTGCTTCGGGGTGCTGTAGTCCTACCTCTCGTCTCGCTCTCTTGTGCCTCGGCGCCATCGCCTGCCGCTCGCGTCTGTCGCCGGGGGCGCCTCGTTGCCCGGTCCGCTGTTTACTCCGTGACCTCGGGGGACTGCGGCATCTGCCCTCCACCGCTCCCGCTGCATCGCGCCATCGCCCTGCGGTGGAGCTGCGCGCCATGGAGACCTTCCACACTTGTGTCGGCAGTTGTGCCACGCTGTGGCCTACCGGGTTGCTGCCACCCATACGACAGCGTCCAACACTCTGTCACGTGCCACTCCCCTGTGTGGCTCCTGCTGCTATTTCCTTCTGCCAGCCGACTTCCACACTCTCGTCATTGTTCCACTCTGTGGCTTACCATTTGCTGCCACCTCCACAACCCCTCCACAACTGTCAAACTTGATCTCGCACTCTTTGGCCTCCTGCTGCTTCTGCTGCCCACCCGTCCACACTCGTCAATTGTTGTCAGCTTGTGCCTACCAGGTGGCTTCCACCGAGCTCCCCTTTTTAGCAATACTGATGATGGATTATTGTACCAATTGCATTGACGTCACTGATCATTTTACCCTTCATTTCATCTGTCAATTTCCACTTTCAATTGGTCAATAATCCATCATCAGTATTGCTAAAAAGGTGAAGGTGGCAGCCACCTGGTAGGCCACAGGGTGGCACAATGACACAGTGTGGAGGTGGCGGCAGAAGCAGCAGGAGGCCACAGAGTGGCACAATGACAGTGTGGAGGTGGCAGCAACCTGGTAGGCCACAGAGTGGCACAATGACAGAGTGTGGAGGTGGCGGCAGAAGCAGCAGCAGGAGCCCACAGAGTGGCACAATGACAGAGTGTGGAGGTGGCAGCAACCTGGTAGGCCACAGAGTGGCACAATGACAGAGTGGCACAATGACAGAGTGTGGAGGTGGTGGCAGAAGCAGCAGGAGGCCAAAAGAGTGGCACAATGACAAAGTGTGGAGATGGCAGTAGCAGCATAAGGTCAGAGAGTGGCACGATGACAAATTCTTTAGGTGGCAGCAACATGGTGGGCCACAGAGTGGCACAATGACAAAGTGTGGAGGTGGCAGCAACATGGTAAGCCACAGAGTGGCACAAGGACAGAGTGTGGAGGTGGCTGCAGCAGCAACAGTAGCAGGAGGTCAGAAAGTGGCACAATGACAGAGTGTGGAGCTTGCAGCAGCAGCAGCAGGAGGTCACAGAGTGGCACAATAACAGAGCAGAGCTTGCGGCAGCAGCAGGAGGTCAGAACGTGACACAATGACAAAGTATTTAGCTAGCAGCAAAATGGTAGGCTACATAGTGGCACAATGACAGATTGTGGAGGTGGCGGACAATTCCAGTCCCTGGTAAAGATGGTAACAGGCGATGGAGCAACTGACAGTAGATGTTTGGCATCAGGCGGGTGGCAGCATTAGAATAGTGGCTGAGGCAGGTAGTTAGAATCCAGACTCATTTCTCAACGTTTGGGGGAGGTGTTATGGCTCATCTAATCTGATTCATAAGGCATTGGTGTGTTGAAATCCTGGCCGATCCAAGCCTGATTCCTCTTGACAAAGGTCATTCTCTCCACATTACAGTTGGAGAAGTGGGTTTTCTTGGGGTAACGATAGCCCCCACTGCACTGAACACCCGCTCTGATGCCACACTACTGGCTGGGCAGGACAGCTTCTCAACTGCAAAATCCACAAGTTGCGGTCACGCTTCAAGTTTGGCTGCCCAGTAGTCCAGGGGATCCTCTACCTGGGGTGGTAAAGTGCTGTCCAAGTAGTCCAACACCTGCTGTGCAGGGTCTGCTCTATGTCCTGCTGCTACTGGTGGCTGCTACCCTCCTCACTAGGCGGTTGAAGGGAGTTGCCCATTATGGACTCCAGACTTAAGCTGCTGCTGATGGAGCTGCTACTGCAACCTGGTAGGCCACAGAGTGGCACAATGACAGAGTGTGGAGGTGGCAGCAACATGGTAAGCCACAGAGTGGCACAAGGACAGAGTGTGGAGGTGGCTGCAGCAGCAACAGTAGCAGGAGGTCAGAAAGTGGCACAATGACAGAGTGTGGAGCTTGCAGCAGCAGCAGGAGGTCAGAAAGTGGCACAATGACAAAGTATTTAGCTAGCAGCAACATGGTAGGCTACATAGTGGCACAATGACAGATTGTGGAGGTGGCGGACAATTCCAGTCCCTGGTAAAGATGGTAAGAGGCGATGGAGCAACTGACAGTAGATGTTTGGCATCAGGCGGGTGGCAGCATCAGAATAGTGGCTGAGGCAGGTAGTTAGAATCATTTCTCATTTCTCAATGTTTGGGGGAGGCGTTATGGCTCATCTAATCTGATGCATAAGGCATTGGTGTGTTGAAATCATGGCCGATCCAAGCCTGATTCCTCTTGACAAAGGTCAGTCTCTCCACATTACAGTTGGAGAAGTGGGTTTTCCTTGGGGTAACGATAGCCCCCACTGCACTGAACACCCGCTCTGATGCCACACTACTGGCCGGGCAGGACAGCTATTCAACTGCAAGATCCACAAGTTGCGGTCACGCTTCAAGTTTGGCTGCCCAGTAGTCCAGGGGATCCTCTACCTGGGGTGGTAAAGTGCTGTCCAAGTAGGCCAACACCTGCTGTGGGTGAAGGGAGTTGCCCATTATGGACTCCAGACTTAAGATGCTGCTGATGGAGCTGCTACTGCTCCTACCCCCCCCCCAATCTCCCCACAAAAGCCATGGCAGTATAACATGAGCAATGGCTGCCAGGAATCCCCCGATTAGACCTGGCAGAGGATGGGCAATGGGGCACATAGGAAGCGGCCAACTGTCTTTTCAGTATTTCTCTATATTACGCCAGTTGTTCCTACTTCTCAGCAGCTGGAAAAAAGTCACCCATCTGTGCCAGATGTTGACTATTCGGCTGTCACTAGTTAGGCAAAACAGCATGCTGTGGGCCATCTGCGCAAGTGACTCTGTTAAAAGTGCACCAAAAAAAGTTGGTGCACTTTTAACATGGGGCGTATGACACATTTCAATTGGACTTCTATTGGATCAGTAAATGCAGGGACTATTTGAGCACAGCAGGTGGAAGGAGACTCTGAAGGCTGAGCGCTCTGTAGCACTGAGTTGTACAGCTGTCAGTGCTGTGCATGTGCCTGGCTAGGCCCCTCCCACATCTGCTTCTGTGTGGAACAGAGTAGAGGCTGAACACGCATCATAATAACAAATAGAAAGGTATTTTTAATGCCAGGTAACCATTACAAATAGATTTTTGAAATATTTTAACCTCTTTGACAGTTTTTTGTAGTCAATTGTTTCGTGGCATAACCCCTTTAAGGGATCTATCCTGTGAATTAATATCACATTGAGTAATGTGTATGCTCGTAATGTAGGCCAACCTCCTTCCTGACTAAAGTATTGACAAAGCTATCTTCAGACGGTAGAGGACTGACTCTGATAGGAGGAGACTTTAATGCAGCGTTCTCAGATACAGTAGACCGTATGTCCGTGACTACTCGGGCCGCCCGTCAATTATCGCGATCGGCGATTGATCCGGAAATAAAGCGTATATGATTTATGGCGAGTGCATTACCCTACAGCAAGGGAATATACATTTTACTGACTCCGACATAGGACTCATTCCAGGATCGACTACTTTTTGTTAACATGCCAACACTGAGACTATTCACATCAGCATATAGGGCCCATTACCTGGTCTGATCATGCCCCAGTTACTTTAGAGCTGCAGCTACAGGAATCCATACCCTAGGAGCCCCATTGGCGTTTAAACGAAACCCTCCTGACATCCCTGATTTCTAGGGAATTTTTAGGAAAATGCACCCACAGCTCCCTCGACACTTATACTATGGGAGGCACATAAAGCTGTGTTCAGAGGGGAGGCGATCTCTCTAGCCACGAAGCTGAAAAAAGACAGGACTTTACATTACTCTCAATACAAACGTAGTCTGCGACAAGCGGAGAGGGATTTGGTCTCTAACCCTTCACCCCAGCTCCTACGACAGGTTCAAACCCTCCGCTCGAAGATTAGGCAACTAGATTTAATAGCTGTTGGGCACATGATAAGGTATTCTAAATGTAGATACTATGAATAGGGGAACAAGGCTCATACATTGATGGCCCGTCAATTGAGGCAGAAAGTTTAGTCAGGTCACACAGGAGGCTGCAGAGATAACACAAGTAACAGGCTGAGCTCTGATCTCTCCTGATGTAGTCCTCCTCCTGTACTCTCCACCATGCACTGTCCCTCCATGTTACACTGCTGTCCTGCAAAGGGGCCCCTGTGCCTGACTAGCAGGGAAGTAGCTAAAGATCAGTAACATGTGAGAAGCTGTCACCTATTTATCTATGTATGTTAGCCTGACCGACCATGATGCTGTGAGAATACATAGTAAATGTGTGCTATGTGCAGTGTCCTGTGTAGTGTGCAGGGGGCGCCAGATTCAGGATTTCTAGCGCACGTTCTTCATGAATCTGGTGCCCCCTGCACTTCTTTGAAAGACTGCACCAACTTTTTTGGTGCACTTTTAACATGGGGCATTTCTATTGGATCAGTAAATGCAGGGACTATTTGAGCACAGCAGGTGGAAGGAGACTCTGAAGGCTGAGCGCTCTGTAGCACTGAGTTGTGCAATAACTGCAGCTGTCAGTGCTGTGCATGTGCCTGGCCCCTCCCACATCTGCTTCTGTGTGGAGCAGAACAGAGGCTGAACAAGCATCATAATAACAAATAGAAAGGTATCTTTACTTCCAGGTAACCATTACAAATAGATTTTATAAAATATTTTAACCTCTTTGACAGCTTTTTGTAGTCAATTGTTTCGTGGCATAACCCCTTTAAGGTCTGCAGTGCATTAATAAACATCTAGATTGCCATGTGCCCGCTGTGAGAATACATAGTACATGTGTACTATGTGCAGTGTCCTGTGTAGTGTGCAGGGGGCGCCAGATTCAGGATTTCTGGCGCACGTTCTTCATGAATCTGGTGCCCCCTGCACTGCTTTGACAGACTGCACCAACTTTTTTTGGTGCACTTTTAACATGGAGCGTATGACACATTTCTATTGGATCAGTAAATGCAGGGACTATTTGAGCACAGCAGGTGGAAGGAGACTCTGAAGGCTGAGCGCTCTGTAGCACTGAGTTGTGCAATAACTGCAGCTGTCAGTGCTGTGCCTGGCTAGGCCCCTCCCACATCTGCTTCTGTTAATAACAAATAGAAAGGTATCTTTACTTCCAGGTAACCATTACAAAGAGATTTTTGAAATATTTTAACCTCTTTGACAGCTTTTTGTAGTCAATTGTTTCGTGGCATAACCCCTTTAAGGGATTGCACACCTGGTGCATTGTGAGATCCATTGTAATGTGGAAGCTTTGGTCTGGACCAGTGATCACACTTCTGTCTCCACTCCAGCAATTAGAGTCCTGTACCAGGTCTTCCCAAAGACCAACACATGGAAAACAGCTTCCAGTTTGACCCAGTTCACATTGTGGTTGCAGTAATTCACATAAACACCGCTTTTCTCTCCAATTCAATAGTGACCTTGTCACACCATGTAAAGAAGCTAATAGAAAACACACCCCCTTAATACAATGTCACTGATATAAATATTGCCCCTTGATGTCCCATTATAGATTTTTCTAAAAAAATGAGGTCACTGACCGTTCAGTGGTTGCTACCTTGAATACTACAATAAGAAGCTGCCACAGAATTATTATTATTTAATGTTTTTAGAACATGGGGATAAGATTTGTATAAAGCCCATTCACTGCACTGCTAATGTAAATCGCTTTGGGTTGGGCACTGGAGATTATACCATGTGTGCCCCTTCCTTAACCAAGTTCTTTATGAACAGACATGGGAGAGATTAATCCACATGTCGTAATAAGCGCTGCTCAAATGCTGCAGAACTGAAATCTACACCAGGTCTGACCTGGCATATAATTCAGCTATAACCTGCACCTTGTAAAAGGGGCAAAAAACTGGAGTAACCTATGATGCCAAAGTCCTATCCCAATACTGACCTGAACCCAACCTTAAAAATAGCTTATGTGATATCCTGTAACAGATAAGAACCTTATAATCTCACACTGTGATGGTTGTTTGTGTTAGACTTTAGACACTGGAGAAAACTTTCCTCTATATAAGACTGACTGTAAGGTTTACAGTACATACCAGACAGAAAATCACAACCCAACAGGTAAGTGTGATATGTCAAAGATGTACACCATGGAGTGTCTTGTGGTTGCTATCCTGCTTGCAGTGGTTGTTTTCCAAAAAAGCAGCATGTTCTATATGTGGTCGAGGGGTAGAATATATATATACTGTAATTATACTTTATTATGCCTATAATGTCATTGTTGCCAGTGGTGGAAAAACATGGCTTCTTTCTTCCAAAAACAGCTCCTCTCCTGAACATGGGTAGTGCGTGGTATTGTAACTGAGATCCATTTTACTCTATACAGTTGAGTTGAAATAACGGCCTAATCCGTGGTAAGCTGTGGCGCTGATTTTGGAAAATAGCAACCACGTTTTTTTTAGTTCGCTGCTATGGCATAAAATTGGACCCAAGGAATTCTACATTTCTTTAAAAGTCAAAAGTCTCCTGTCACTTCCCATGGTAACTGGATATGTGACCATCAACTGAATACTGGGACTGCTTCTTCTGTAAAAAGATGTTATTCAGGATATATAAAGGGTTTGTTTGCACATTAGAAAAAGGGTAACAATTCCTTTGGTACTTTTAATTCCTTAAAAGATTTAGCTTTTTTTAAATTAATCCATTAATATAGTAATATACAGTAACATACATACCACTAAAAATACCTATGCGTTTCATGCTATTGCGACTGAAAGTTATTAATCATGGCCGTCTGATGTGTTAGCACATGGTATTTCTCTTTGTTTTATGCAACACAAAACAATTTAAAAATTTGCATATGTGAGAACCCTAATATAGATAGCTACGTTGTAGAGCTTTACATGAAACATTGGTTCACAGGTTTATTGACAACCTCTGATTTAGTCGAAATACCTGGCATAAATCTGGTGTGTTCTGGGGGTCGGGGGCAGCATCATGATAAATGTGCCCCATTATGCTTATGTGGCACCATTGATTGACCACTGATGCTTCCAAAGTATTGCACATGTATTGCACTTTTGTGCCATCACTGGGGTGTCTGGCCTTGGTATAAGGAGCAGGTAGTATTTAGTCAGTTAGGGAGTAGTATGGCCGCTTCTTGCAGTTGTTATGGATTGGTTTTTACCGGAGTAGTCAAAGAGCAGGATGAGATGACTACTCCCACATATCCAGGACGGTATTTGGCATTCAGCTATAAGCCTGTAAGCTCAGGTGAGCTGTGTGATCGTTCCCAGGCTGGAGTGACCGCAGAAGAAATCTGTGTTTGCTACATTGCCTTCCCATGCTGGTAGCTGGAGGACTGTGATTCGGGCCATTCACATGGACTGTATTTTTTTGTTTATATGCTGAAGTTAGTCGTTTATTTATTTTTAGTTTTTAATCTAAGAAAAACCTCTAAAGACAAACACATACAATCTGCTATAGTGAAAAAGAAGTATCAGCCTAAAAACATCATGAAATATTACAGACAAAAGTATACATTAGATCCTGAACCCAGTGATATGGATAACTATTGGATGTGTATGGCGGGCTTCAGCAGAGAAATCTTAACTTGTTGAATTTTACCTACTTGAAGGGACCTATAGAGATTACATAGTGCTGTGCTTGGCTTTCTCTGCCAGACAGCAGAAATGTATGCAGTGAGGGACTGTGTGCCATAGGCCCTGGGATGTTCACAGACAGGGCCGGCTCCATGTTTCAGTAGGCTCTTGGGTGACAGAGGGCCCCTTTGCAGTGAACTCACATGGCGGCATAAAAAATTCAGAAACTAAAACTGTCTCGCGTTCCCTAGTTTATCATATCAAACAGCCCCTTCATGGTTATTTTATATTAGCCCCCCTCACACTCTATGGATTCATTAGATACAGCCCCCTCATTGCCATGGATTACAGCCTTAGTGGGCCAGGCACTTGCATAGATATGCCCATTTCTGGTGCTGGCCCTGTTCACAGAGCTTGGGCTGCCAAACAAAATGACGGATACAGAGCAGAATAATACCAGAGTCTATATAAGTTCTGCCCTAGTGCCTGCTTCTCCATAAACTGCACTGGAAATCGGAGACTATCGGAGACAACATACTTTGGATCAAACAGTTGCACTTTAGTGGATTTTCCGACATTTTCGGGGATTGCACGGCTGTGACAGGTATTTAGCAGGGGATTGTGTTGGCGCAGCTGCGCCGGCTTTCATGCGACACAAATTGGGGGTTGTGCCATCGTACAATCTGACTGATACGGACTGAGCGCGGGATTTGACATTCAAATTATGTCGCAATCCAATGCACTTACATACATCAGGAGGAAGAAGGTGACCTCCGGTGGATCTGAGCGGGGAAGCGACACATGCAGGATATCGGGCGCACGATCTTAGTGAATCGCGGCAACAGTACATTATTATCGGACAATGCACTTTCTGTGAACAATTCTGGACGGGTAAGTAAATGTGCCTCACTGTATCTGTTCATATGCAATAACTAAACCACATTCATATCATTACCTGCAAAGCGATTTCAGACATCAACCTATTTATTATTATTATAGGAGTATTCCTATCTAAACAATATACTGTATATCTCAAAAGAGCATCAAAGAGAACCTAGGCTTTCCTGAGCAAAGTGCAAAGGAGCCACCTCTGCCATTTGTCCTGCAGTAAACCCTTTGCAGTTATGAAGTTGTTTGTATGGATTCTTGTATGTGAAAGGCTATTATTATATAGCACTTTCTACACAAGGGCAGGGAAGGAGGTTCCTCCAGGAGTATACTGTTCTGTGATTGGGACTACACACTCCCTTTCAGCGTCACTTTCTTTTAACCCCTTAATGGCTAGAAGCTCAGTACACCCTTTATATGAGAACTGCGCTTGCAACTCAGATAATATAGGGTTAAGGTAGCAACGTCAAAGGGCCTCACTGTGCAGATCTGAAGACAAGCAGGAAGCGCTGCATGATTGCTGCTCTACTAAGAATATTGAAATCAGGCAAGTAAAACCACTTATTTGGGAGCTAAGGGTGTCTTTTATATGGGAGAATTATATAGGACCATGGATTATAGTCCAGAATAATATTTAATACAAAAGAGGTGTATGTTGTAAGTGGTATATACATAACATGCATATATCTACAGGGAAAGTAACTGTATATTAAAACATATATTTCTTGCTCTATATTCCATTTAAAGAACTTTTCCCATTTTATACTTACAGTATATGACACAAAGCACACTAAGCATATAGACGTGTGTACATCCTTATTCAGCTATAGCACAGCGAAAACCATGTAGACAAAACTGTGCCTTTAAAATCACTATACATGGTAGTATCCCCTATCCTATCCCGGTCACTTGATCCCATTTGTACTGTGATGAATGCATTTAATGAAATATATAAAATACAGTACTGCAAGTATACTGACATAAAAGTTGCCTTCGCCCTGTATTGAGCTGACACAAGAACTGTAAAAACATGTGTTTTCCATTGAAAGATG
Source organism: Engystomops pustulosus (assembly GCA_019512145.1). NCBI lineage: Eukaryota > Metazoa > Chordata > Amphibia > Anura > Leptodactylidae > Engystomops > Engystomops pustulosus. The sequence goes on along the minus strand of CM033644.1, from coordinate 112,764,875 downwards.
CCAAGGATGTCATGTAGTAATACCAGGCTGTACCTGTCAAGACTGGTATTTAGCACCTGGTAATATACTAAGATATATGTATGTGCGTGTCGGTATACTACTAAATAGCAACAAATAGTTCTACCACAGACCGAAATAGTGCTACATAATTCAGATGAGACTTCAAAAGGCCCAAAACTTGTCTTAAAAAATAACTTCAGTTAGGTCATAAATAAACGAAAGGAAATAAATGTGATTGATCTCAGAATATGGGGATACAAAAATAAAACTTAGGGTATCCAGGCATCCTCAGGAGAAGGATTATATTTTAATTTATGATAGTTTTATAAACTATATAAGAGGGGGCCTACAAATTTTATGTAGTTTTGGAGGAATGTAGTGTATAGTACATAAAAGTGGAAACACAGAGCTTAAAAGGAACCTGTCACCACATTTTCACAAATACAGTTTGTGACAGGTTCCCATAGAACCCTAATAACTAAGTGACACCATTCTTTTAGCTAAAAACTGTTTCCCTCAAATCCCCATAAATTAATATTTATCTCATATTACCTGGCATTAAAGGGGTTGTGTCCTGCTCAGATGGCCCCTCCCATTTACTCCTCACGATGTTCCATGCCTCTTCTCAGCATGTGGCCAGGGTAATGTCGTCATTTACCCAGTTATATTTGCAACATCTACCTCAGGTGTGTATCTGATCACATGGCAATATCATGGCATGATCATAGCGTGCCTCCATGGACTTCTACTCCTTCCCATGTCTCCATTGAAGCATTATGTGATTTCATGTGATCAGATACATGAATTGGGTAGGCTGTGCAAATGTAACTGGACCATAGATGACATCACTCTGGTCATATGACATAAAATGGCCAATGATGTTACAGAGCTCTTTTTCACTGTATCATACAGCAGCAGTTCTGTACTAGTGAGACCTGTCAGGAAGTAGGGCACTGTAACCACTGAATATGCAGGGCCTCATTGGACTCACTTGGTGTGATGGACTCACATCAAGTGATTTGCATATAAGTTTACAAACGGATTTTTTAACATTGCGGCCATTGGAAGGAGCCATTTAGGTATAGGGGCAATGCTTTTAAATAAAAGTTTTTACTGTACTATTTATTTGCGGAATGAGGGATAACAATCAACCTCCTCTGATACTGATTTAGGCTACGGAGCTTAAAACTGTCTGGTTGAGCACAGGGTATGATGCTTTTATACAACATATCTCATGTGGACTACCTTACAACTGTTTATATTGTACACCTCTGACATAGATTCACTATACTGCTTGTCTGAGCCCTCTGGCCTGCTGTCTGTTTGTCTAATAACATTTTATGTGGTGATATCTAAAGAAATTATTGGCAACAATTTTCATTTTCTTCATCTTTGTTCACTTCATATCTTTTATAGGACACATCCACCATGGGGAAGAAGGTTGCTGTGATAGGAGCTGGAGCCAGCGGTCTGGTAGCTATTAAAAGTTGCTTGGAGGAAGGGCTGGAGCCCACCTGTTTTGAGAGAACAGAAGACATTGGTGGACTATGGAGATTTAAAGTTAGTTATTTATGTTATTTTACTTATTTTTTAAGATTTATTCCCAGAGTAGAATATACAGTATCCACCTCTATCTTCACCATTTCTGTTTATTTCAGGAAAACCCTGAGGAGGGCAGAGCGAGTATATACAAGTCTGTCATTATTAACACTTCCAAGGAGATGATGAGTTATAGTGATTTCCCCATTCCAGATGATTTCCCAAATTTCATGCATAATTCTAAGATCTTCCAGTATTTCAAAATGTACTCTGAACATTTCCAGCTCATTCAATACATCCGCTTTAAGGTGAGCTGTGCTGAATATTACTGTAACATGTGGCTGTGGTTTTCTCTGTCCGTTTAAAAGAGAGGTCTAACCCATTAAAATATTAAAAATGATTGTTTTAATGCAAATGCAATCTGTGAAAGACTTTTAACATAGAGTTTTAACATACATATTGAAACTATTGTGTTCGTGGAAGACAAGGAGAGCACAATTGTATTGGTTGGAAAAGAAGTACAAGTATAGTTTTCACATGTAGGTAGAAATTTTATAAAGCCTATCCACTGTTTGTAAAGCGCTGTGGGTTTGACCTTTAGCATAATTGCGGTGGGTCCCTTTTTATATTTCAGACCTCAGTCTGTAGTGTGAAGAAGCGGCCAGATTTTGCTACTAGTGGACAATGGGAAATAACCACTGAAAAGGACGGTAAACGGGAGTCGGACATTTTTGATGCTGTTCTAGTTTGTAGCGGTCATCACACAGAAGCACATATTCCTCTGGAAACCTTTCCTGGTAACTCCATTATTTATTGTCTAATGATTATTACATCTGTGTATGGTAAAAAAAAAGTCGGATCTGATACTTCAAAACCGATAAATAACGTCATAAAATCTTGAGAAATAGTTTGGTTGTAGTTTGCCGTTTGCGATGAGTTTTGTGAGTATTGTGAGTTTCTCACAGCATTGCTAGTAATATTCTGGTACCTAGTTAGGGTTCAACACCATATGTAGACATTAACAAAAGTGCATAATGATCTGAAATACATGCAGCATTGCTCACAATACTGAAAGAATAGAGAAGGTGAGAAAGTCAGCAAAAGTGCAAAGAGAGATCACGGTATGAAGGAAAACAGTCCAAGAGCTTGCCTAATTATTCGAGGAACTAATTTAAGGAGTAGTAGACCACTATAGTATATGGTGAGTGTCTCTATATAGCTTCTGGGCTTATTGCCACCTAAAGGAGAAAGCATCCTGGTTAGAGGGCCCACTGGGTATCTACCTCAATAGTGTACATAATGAAAATGGACCTATCAGTGTGTGTAAACAAGGTTCAAAGCCCAATAGTTTATAGATGAGCGACTAGACCAAAGGGCGCAGATGGAGACAAAGTTGGGATCAGACATTCCAAGACAACTGCATAAGGCAATCTCTTGATTAATCCAGAAAAGAAGATATAGTATATCACAAGACAAACCAACTGTTAATCCATAAAATTTGTCAGGGCAAGGACTGCATAATCCAGAGAAGTAACACTAACACAAAATACAGCATCAATAAGGAAAAACACTTGCGGAGATCCTCAGAGAAGTTGTGTTTGACTGTGTTGGCCACAAACGTCGGAATGGTTAATGTGTAGTCACTATAAAAGAGTCAGCTGCTGACTCGCTCTGATTTACAGTTACATGTAAGTGGATGGAGTGGCTGCAGTCCATTTATCTCACACACATGGGAGTAACTTGAAGCTGATGGGCCCCAGTGCAAAGTCTGTGCCATGCCCCGACTATAATGTATGGTTCATAGTACTAGTCTTCTCATATAGGAAAATAACATTTTATGGGCCCCTAAGCCTCTTGGGCCCAGGTGCAACAGCACCCTCTGTTGTCCCTCAAGTTACGCCTCTGGTTACTCAGCATTGTTTAGGCGGATATTACACCCACTTCTTAGCTTAGGGTACGACTAGCTGTGTAACAGTTTGTTTCTCTAATTTATATTAGAGTGTTTTCATTACTTGAGTTGTCATTTTTACAACTAAGAAAAAGTTAACGAAAAAATTAATCTAAACAGGCATTGAAAGGTTTAAGGGACGATACATTCACAGTCGGGATTACAAAAATCCAGAAGAATTTCAAGGGAAAAGAGTCATTGTCATTGGAATCGGAAACTCTGGTGGGGACATTGCTGTGGAGCTGAGCAGGACGGCATCACAGGTAAAGAGCTACAGTACATACAGAATTATATACAATCTATAAACTGGACAGTGTATGATGTAACATATATTTAGTATATAAGTCAAGATCTGGCTTGAAAGCCATCCACATTCATATATTCCTTTAACATGGTCATTATTTTATTAGTATTTTTTAGCATATCTCCAGTGTTTTAGATCCACTATTGCTTTTGGATTACAAATATAATGCAAAATACTGAACAAAAACTGCCTATGTGAAACTGACGGGGTGCAATATGAGCCATTTCACAATTTTTTTTTTTAGCCAAATCTGCCTCCGCATCTGGCTTCTATTCACAGAACAGACGTTTCCTTCAAAAATCGTTACAACCCCTCAAAAAATAAGAAGGACATTAGTTTTATGGTGGCTCATACCTGACTCTCCCAGCTAGAAATGTGATGAAAATATAAGACTACACCTGACATTTCTGGCCTGTCACTGGTACCTGTCATACTTATAGTCTAACATGTCTATGTTTTCCCCCTTTGTAGGTTTTTCTCAGCACCCGGAGAGGATCGTGGATTTTAAACCGAGTTTCAGACTATGGTTATCCTGTCGACATGTTGCATAGCACACGTTTTCTTAATACACTGAAAAATTGTGCACCAAACTTCCTCATAAATCACGTTGCACAGTCCAAGCTAAATCAGCGCTTTGACCATGCAAATTATGGCATCAAACCAAAACACGGGTAAGCTGCAGCACAAAACTTTTCTAGTAAATAGTGAATGCAACGTTTCATAGCATCCACAGAGATCTTTACAATGAAGTAGCTGTATGACGTTTACCCCAAACAGTAAAAAGGACTGACTAGGAAAATGCCCAAGATTCATGATTAAGAGTACATGACGCACACGCTCTCCGCAGGCAGTACATGCTGGCTATCCATAAGCCATCTTGCAGTTATTCAGATAAAGAGTATATGGTGCCTGAAGTGATACGGCTATAAGAATAATAAAACATTTTGTTATAAGATTCACCTTCCCATCCATGACTGTCCGCCCAGTTCACATTACTGGTATTTATGCTGTACCATTATAGAATGAAAATGAAAATGGAAGTTGAACATTCTTCCATTCACCTTCTGTTCCCAGAGACTTACGGGTGACTGCAGAGTTCTGCTAATTTTAATGCGAAAAATGATGCAGGCTGTCCCTATTATAATAATGGTGTGATATTCATCTCTGTATATACCGCTCTATATAATATCTGCCGCCAATATTGATCTAACACAGTCTGATCACAGTTAGGTCTTCAACCCCAAATTCCCTACAATTTTCAAAATTATATTAAAAAAGCTTTAGGACAATTGTTCCTTATTTTATAGAGCAGTATATAACTATGTATTTGGACCTCTAATGTCTGTGTTAGGAAGCTGTGCTTACCATCACTGGCAGCCTCTCATTCTATCACAAACACAAGTTTAGGTTAGATGCCCACAACCACGGCAATTTGTTATTCACTTTGGAGCTGGGTGACCATTTTTAACAGACGATTGACATCCACATGGCGTCTCACGGTAAACTTATATTCTAGCAATCACCCATTGTTAATGGACATCTGATGGTGTATCATTTGTTTTCCATTGACCTATTGACTTCTGCTGGGGAAAACGGGTCTGAGAAAACAGCTCTGACTGAAACAGTGGGGCAGATTTATCAAGCTGTCTGAAAGTCAGAATATTCCTACTTGCCCATGGCAACCTATCACAGCTCCCCTTTAACATATTCAAGAGCAATGGTAAAATGAAAGCTGAGCTGTAATTGGTTGCCATGGGCAAATAGGAATATTCTGACTTTCAGAAAGCTTGATAAATCTTCCCCATTGTCTCCTATTTAACTCAACAGACATACGGTCAATTAACATAACATGCATTTAAATTAATCCATTAAAAATAAATGTTTAGTACAGCTATGTGCTGTCCATTTAATAAACTCAGTGGTTTTTCACTATTGTGGGCACGAGTCCTTGTGCCTCAATGTATCCTTCATTATAAGGGATGTTCACATTTTGGCAACAAACAAATGCATGTAATTGTTGGAACAGATTGAAACTATATATGTGTGCTTGCTGTGATGATCTATGTAAGTGACTGCAATATTAGAGAGAAAGGAGAAGCTGGTCCTTCTGCTACACAGTATATGTGTGTCTTCTTGTAACCATTGCTTAGGATACCTCCTGGGAAGTATGCAAATACGTTTTCCAAGGTGTTAAATGGAAAACAATGCCTCCTTTTGCTACCTTGAAAGACAGCCCCCTTAACATCAAGTATGACCTACAAGAAGTCTAAAAACATGATATCTATTCCAGAAGGAACAGACCCCCAACTGTAGACAGTGCTGTTTTGACGTGGTTGGGCCTCTTCAGTACAGTGTACGGAACTGGTTTGGCTGAGTGAGAGGCTATTGACTAGGGTTACAAAGTAGGTGTTCTCCATTCGGAGAGATTGACAATTAAGGACACTTTAAAGGCATGTGGAGACTTAAAGTCATAGATGCTTCACAAGGGAATTCTGGGAAGTATGCAAATACATTTTCCAAGGTGTTAAATGGAAAACAATGCCTCCTTTTGCTACCTTGAAAGGCAGCCCCCTTAACACCAAGTATGACCTACAAGAAGTCTAAAGATCTGGTGTGGGGTTAAGCCAAACTCACAGGTAGGCCACAGCAGCCTTAGTCACAAGTATTTGCTGAAATGCCTATTCTGCTTCTTGCAGCTCTGTCAACTAGTTAATTTATCAATGAGAGTGTCATAGAGGCATATCTACCCAAAAGTCACCCCTGAAATCCTTCTTATAAGGCAAAGGAACAAAACCTTTTACAACCTGTTATGGAAAGACTCAGTGACTAACACGCCCAAACTGACCCAACATTTCTATCTGAGATTGTTTATATTTTTGTCTATAATGTTTATATATCTAAAGTGTTTCAGATAAACTCCTTTATCTGACCTCATTTTCTTCTAAGCTGGGTTCTAACTTTAGTGCAGAAACAATAAAGCACAATGACCCCTGCTGTAAATGTGTCCATCTGATAACATCTATACAGCCCCCAGCCATATCTATACAGCTCAGCAGTGCTAGGTACAGAGCCAAGGTCAAGATACAAGTCATATACTGTAGAACAATCCAGGGATTATTACAGGAAATACTGTTGTTACCTTGGTTATATTTAGCAAAAACACTTGTATATGTGTTATATAGAAAAGTGAGAGTAGAAGGTTTTCAGGAATTCATCTTTCATTTTCTGAATTGGTGGAACAAACAGCTACCTACTATTCATTAATAACTCTGGTAGAATAGTGTATGTGTACAGTGGTAACTGTGGACAAGGTAGCTACTTAGATAGTTACTTATTCTGAGTATTTTGCCATAAAGAGGTATTCTGTAACTTTAAAGTGTGATTCCCATTTAGGTAAAATTAATGTTATTGTTTGTATTATAAAAAGTGATACGAGTTTCCAATATACTTTCTGTATCAATTTCTCTCCTAGATCTCTCCTTGCTGTTATTCTATAGAAAACTTCTAGATTTTACTACCAGTGGACAGAAATCGGATCATGGTCACACAGGTGCTCGGCTCATTATATCACACAGCTCTGATTACTCTCTGTGATATAACGAGGCTTGCACCTGTGTGACCATGGTTAGATTATCCTAGAAGCTTTCTAAAGAATGACAGCAAGCAGAGCTCTACAAAACTGTGATGAATTGAAACAGAAAGTATTTCTGGAAAATTGTATAACTTTTCATTATTCAAACAATAACATAAATTTGCTGAAATGGGAAAACCCCTTTAAGTAATCATCTATCCATTTATTAATGGGAGAAATTCCTCTCACCTTGTGTGAATGAAACTGCTGGTCAGACATGCATTGCAGCTCCAATAATTTCTATGTGATTGCTTAGTCAAAAAATGTTCTTGCTTATTTCCTGAAGTCCCATAGAGAATGAATTCAAACCATTCAGACTATGGTAACTTCAATTGAAAACCAGTTACAGTGGACAGATCATAAATGATGACTTGTGTACAATTCATCGCCAGAAAAGACCATTTGTTCTAGTTGTTGTATTGAAAATGTTTTGAGATTTGTTCATTTTTATTTTTCATGTAAAAAGCAGAATACAATGCAATTTGTACTTTATGCATTTTTAATATTTAGCCACTAGATGGAGATATTTCCTATATGCTTAAAATATTCTTTTGCTGTGCAGTTTATTAGGAAAAAATAAATAGTAGATTATATACTGTATATATTCATTTAAATTATATGTCTTGTCTATAATAGTTGTGGAGAATATTTTCTGAATATACAGAATAGAGGAACCATATAGCAGAACACACAAAGGGAGATTTTCTAGGCTAAAGTCTTGCAATACATTTAATGAGTATCTGTAAAGTTTATAACGTTTTTTTCCTGAAAACTAAAATGTTTCCATTGCACATTTATTACCTTATTGCAGTTGTTTCTCTGCTAATTTTGTTTCCCTCACCCTCTCTACCTTCTGTCCTGCGTTCCTGTTGCTAAGGTCAGGAAATGGTGAGTGGTGGGGCTATGCAGTGTGATCCTCCCTATCTGCTCAGTGATTACAGGAAGCAGTTCTATCATGTCTGTTCTGTCTTGTCTACACTCTGCTCTTATGTTCCCACACACAGTGCACCTTCCCCCTGCAGCTGGTCTGTTTAATAATCTAGTGCACACAATATTACACATAAGCCTGCTCTGCAAAGCACCTCCATCTCTCTACAAGACTAGTCAGTGAAGAGGGGTAGGATCAGCACAGCAGTCTGACACAGGATGAAGACTATTTACTCTGTTTGAGCTATGTCTCCTCTATTCTCTCTACTCTCCAACCTCCACTGCCTAAGATGAGGGGAGAGTGATAGCAACTTCTGAACAGCCTGGCTGCCATATCTATAGTAGTCATAAGACTGTATTAAATATGTGTAACAGATATATAAACTATGTGTATAGGTCACTGTAACTGTAGTGCATGTTAGTATGGGTGTAAAGGTGACATTTAATTTATCTGTCAGGTTAGGGGAGAGGAGAGCTCAGCATTATGGGAAGTGAGGGGAAGCTGCTTTGGCCTCAGTGCCCTTAGCTGATATCCAGCAAAAGCTGGAGAAAGGCTGATAGATATACCAGGATAGATCTCAGGCTAGGAAGAAACCAGCAGCATGATAAAGTTACGCTTTAATGTTTGTTTTTTGAAATTTTTGGGACCCAAAAGACAAGTTTTTGAATGCAATTGAAAGAAATTTGCCCTTAGATAAATAAAAAAAAACAGAAGTGTTCAACATATAAAAAAACATGTAGGTGCATGTTAGATACATCTGCCAATGTATATGTTTTTGGTTCAAATTGCTGTATATATAGCATAATTTTCCATATCAGTTAATAACATTAATGTTTGAATTTCTTCCAGTGTTTTTAGCCAACACCCTATGGTGAATGATGATCTCCCAAACCGGATTATTGCTGGCACTGTGCTTGTGAAATCCAACGTGGCGAAGTTCACGGAGACGGATGCCATCTTTGATGATGAGACTGTGGAAAAAAACATTGATGCGGTTATATTTGCCACGGGTTATACCTTCAGTTTTCCTTTTTGTGAGGAGCTTAAAGTCCAACATAACAAGGTCTCTTTATATAAATATACCTTCCTACCAGAGCTCGAGAAGCAGACACTGGCAGTCATTGGCTTGATACAACCTCTTGGCGCCATTATGCCCATTTCAGAACTACAGTGCCGTCTTGCCGCAAGAATTTTCACTGGTAAGAAAAATAGGAGATCAATCAGTAGCAATAAGGATATCTCACTTTCTATACATAAAGGAATCGGTACTAAAGTGCCACAGCTCTATATATACAATAGAGGGAGTAGCTAAGTGATATCTCCAACTAAATGTTCAGTGTAGAAACATACTTGAGGGGCTCAGTATGTGATGATTAATGATTTGACTTTATATTTTATAAAACAATATGATTATAGCTATGCCATAGTACACATATATTAGCACAACTCGTGAGAAAACTGATGTAAAAATTCAGATTTCTGGAAAAAAAAACTGGAACTGATATGTGAATACGCCCCAAAGCCCAGTGCCCATGAATGAGTTGGATCCAAGAAAAAGAGTTCAGCTCAATCATTATAGGTTCCTTCTGGAAAATCCTGCAAGCGCAGGACATTTACGCACATAACCAGGGCACTGTGACTGTGGTAGTCTTTTTAAATTTGTTATCCATGGCCTTCTTTCTTCTAATATCATTTTTTGAAATTATAATTCTGAACCAGAAGTGCTCTGAAGGGAGTCCCTCCATGCTGTAGCTTCAAATGCTGTTACACTGTACAGAAGCTGAAAACTTCCTCCGCTGTTGTGAGATCATCAGGCATAGGGAGGGAGAAAGTGGAGGGAGCAGGATGTGATGGGGAGACAAAGAATAACAACCAGTGAATCTGCAGCACGGAGGGGGTAACGCCCCAGAGCTTTTTAGGCTCATTAGTAAAATTTTCAAAGTTGATTTTAGAAGGAAGGAGACAATAAATAAGCAATGTAAGAATATTACCACAGTCATGTTTCATGAATCTATGAGTAAGTGCTTATTATGCTTAATTTTGATGGCTGATTTCATGTAGTAGTAATAGTTGTTTTCCTGCAGTATTCTTATGTCTGGTCTTTAGGGTTTTTAAGAAAGATGTGAGTCACTGGTTTTATTTGCTGGAATGAGTTAAATGGAAACAAATTAACAAAGAAAGAGGTTAACCACTGTGTTTGGTTTTCCTGTTCCCAATTGTATTATATAAGTGTATGTTCTCATTATTATTGTAGGTTCCATTACAGAATCCTTTTGATATTTAGAATAGAAATGTTAACACTAGATTAGAGAACAAATGGACCCCATTGCAGTTAGGGAATCTATTGGTCATCATTGTTGTTGCTACGGTAAATATCCATCCCTTTCTGTTGTTCTTGTATAAGAGATCAAAACAATTAAAGCCTCTGCCAGTGTCAGAACTATATTAATATAATGAGTATATGAGCTAAAGATACCATAGTCTTGTAAGAATGCCCTCTACATCGGACTTCCTGGAGGCTCCTGAAAAAGGAGGCCTCCAGGTTTCCCAGAAAATCAGATAATGGGGCACATTTACTAAGGGTCCCCTGACTGCGATTCTGTCGGATTTCCCAACTAATTCTGTTCTGCGCTGAATCGCACAAGGGATTGTGTCGCACGCAATCGGATTGTGGCATACCGGCGCCGGCTGACATGCAACACAAATGGGGGGCGTGGCTGTCGGACAACCCGACTGATTCAGACAAACGGCGGAATTTACAATTCAAATTGTGTCGCAAGATCAGCACTTACATGCACCGGGAAGAAGATGGTGAACTCTGGCGGACCTCAGCGGGGAAGCGTCACATTCAAGAAATCGGACACACACTGCAAGTGAATCGCGGCAGCTCCGAATCCTCGCCGAACATTCCAGATCGGCGGATGCAACGGGTAAGTAAATGTGCCCCAATGTGACCTCTGCTTGGAAGGTTTAATGCCTATACAGGCAATTTTACTCCATAAAAAGCTCTGGGTGGATACAATTGCACTGGACTTCCTTCGGTTTTCCCTCTGTCCTGGCTTGCAGCGGCAGTCACTTCTAGTCCCTTCACTGCTGCAGCTCCCACTCCCGATAAAAGGTTATGTGACAGGAACTCAAGTACTTATAACAGCGGTAACAGAGCCAGAGCAGTGAGGAGCTCTGTCCGTTTTATACTAACAGTCTGGCCAGACAGAGGAAGAAGGGAGAAAAGTCACATGCAGATTTAACCGTGCAGGGCATGAGCAGTGCTGTGGTTTCGGGTGTGAGCTTTGCTGTGGTCTGGGACATGAGCCAACCTCTGGGCCAAAGAAGAGAGATAATTAAATATTTTTGCATTAAAAAAAACACACCCCTTATGAATGTAATGAAATTTGATGCCATAAACTGTTTTTGCTTTATGCTTTAGGAGAAAAATTACTGCCCTCTGCTAGTGACATGAAAGAAGATATCAGAAAAAAGAAACTAGAGATGGAAAAACGGTAATTGTACTATGATAGTTTAACAATAATGTTCTAGAGAAATGCAGGATCCATGTCACCCAAGTTAGAAAGAAAAATGCTCCACTGCAGGGAACTGTGGCCCATGGACAAGACTATGCGTTGGTATTGGCCAAAAAGACACTATGAAAATGAAATAAAGAGCTGCCCCATCCTTCCTTTATAAGTCAGGGGATGTATTGTCCTAATGAAAACTTGGATAATAATAATCAAAGAGCCACAACAATAATTAGGGGTATGGAAGGTCTCAGTTATGAGAAAAGATTAAAACATAGCCTGCCTTGGGCGCTGGTCACAGCAGGAGCAGCAGAGAGCTTCAAGAAGGGCCTAGATGTCTTTTTACACCTAAATAACATTGATGGTTATGCTATATATAATTGTTTTCCCTAGATACCTTCCTCATCCAATCCCTTCCCTTCTTTGGTTGAACTTGATGGACATGCGTCTTTTCTCAACCGTATAAACTATGATACTATGAATGAACTGTGTCCATATTAGTCTTTTAATGCTCCTAATCGCCAAATCCAACTGGATCTACTTTATTTTGAGCTCATGTTAACCTTCAACAACTACATAAAATCTATATCTCGTCTTTTATCCACAGTTATGTCTGCAGTCAGCGGCACACCATACAGGTGGACTACATGGACTTTATGGATGAACTGGCAGAATTGTTAGGCGTGAAACCAAACTATTTGAATCTCTTCCTTAGTGATCCCAAGCTTGCCTGGAATATCTATTTTGGTCCTTGTACACCATATCAGTATCGGCTCACTGGACCTGGGAAGTGGGTTAAAGCTAGGTCAACCATCTTAACTCAATGGGACAGGACATTGAAACCAATGAAAACGCGATATGTAGAACCCAGCTCTGGCTTTTCTTTCTTACATGTGATCATAGTGCTGGTGGTACTTTTGGCCGTAGTATTCTTTTATTAATGTTTTATATTCAAGAAGATATTGTGATTTTATATTCAGAGGAATAACTAGAAGTTGCCGAGCCCCAATGCAAAATGTTCCAGTCTCCAAACAATAATGTATAATTTACATTACTATTATTTTCATATAAGACACAGATACATTACTTGCCCCCTTAGAGATTTTTGGTCTATGTTTGACTACTCCATAAAGGCTCAATCCCGTTTTCAGGACCCACATACTTTTAAGGTTAGAGAAAAATAACTAATGTCTTTTCAAAAGGAAAGTAGTGATTGGATGATTGGGTGATATATACTGTATAATGTATAATTGAGTATTACAATGAGTAAATCAAAAACAACATAAGCGACTTTATCAGGTTATTTGTGTTACTATAACTAAGAACAGAAAATGAAAGGGCCAGAGAAGCTAAACTGGGTGATATACAGGATTAGATTATCTGGAGCATGTAAAAAGCTTTGAGTGATTTTAAATGTATATTAAATAAAATAATACTCTTGACACTAAGGCGTCAAGCACATGACAGTAAATGCGTGCTGCGAGCTAGCAGCACAAAACAAAAGCTGGTGCCATGCACACATTGGCCCAGATTTACTAAGAACAGTGCAAACTGCAATATGTGCAGAGGAAGCCAGGTTCATGAATTTGGTGCTCCCTGCACAGCCCTGACATAGTGCAGCAACTTTTTTTGGTGCACCTTTAACCCCTTCCCGACGCACGCCGTACTAGTACGGCGTACGCCGGGTCCCGGTGCATGGAGAGGGCTCGCAGGCCAAGCCCTCTCCTAGCCGGTTAAGTCTTTGCTGCTATGCAGCAAGGCGCTTACCAGGTAACACACCCGCAGTACGGCTTCACAGGTCGATCGCACCGCGGCAGTGAGCGGATCGTCCGCTCCCAGATGACGTCACGGGGAGCGGCGATCCTCTGTCCATGACAGCTTCGGGTCGTCTCACAAGGCCCAAAGCTGTCTCGTTTTAACTCATTCATTACAATGTGCTGGTAGCACATTGTAATGAATGGGGAGTAATATCTCCATATAGAGCCATACTGCAGTATGGCAGTACATGATAGGATTGATCAGACAACCTAGGGTTAATGTACCCTATGGAGTCTAAAAAATAGTTAAAGTAAAAATAAAAAAAAGTTAAAAATCACCCCCCTTTCCCTAGAACTGATATAATATAAATAAACTGTAAAAATCATAAACACATTAGGTATCGCCGCGTCTGAAAATGTCCGATCTATAAAAATATAATAACGGTTTTTCACTGTATTTTACCCCGGAAAATAGCACCCAAAGTCGGAAATGGCACTTTTTTGCCATTTTGAAAAATATTAAAAAATCAATAAAAAGCGATCAAAAGATCGCGCAGTCCTAAAAATTATAGCAATGAAAATGCCATCAAAATTGGCGCCAGAAGATGGCAAAATTTAAAATTTAAAAGTTATAGATTTTTGAAGGTGGGGAGTGAAAAATGGAAGTGAAAAAACTAAAAAGGGCCAAGTTGTTAAGGGATTAAGAACTTGTACCAGAAATCATTAATCTGGCACTTCCCTCCACTGGCCCGACAGAATTCACCAACTTTTTTGTCATGCACCTCTAACAAAGATTGTGTAACAGACTTTGCATGTTAAATCATGCGCACGGTAACAAAGATTGTGTAACAGACTTTGCATGTTAAATCATGCGCACGGTCTGACTGAGCACTGGAACGCCCCCTAATTTGTGTTGCATGGTGATTAGTGCAGCTGAGCCAGAAAATGGTTGCGTGCAACACATTTGTGGTGCAGACACTTTGACACAGAGTATTTCAATTATTAAGTGAATTATTTCAATGCAGACATTCTGCAAACCTTAAAGAGGACCTGTCACCCATACATTTGGGTGAGAGATTGTGGGTGGGATTAGGGGCCCGCCCCGCTCGCTCCATAGGCTGGCAGTAACTGCCGCGCATCATGTGCTAGAAGCTGCTTACTTTAGTTCCTTTAGTTTACTTAAGTTACTTTATTCCTACATTAGAAGATCTTATAACTAAGATTAATCAGATATATTCATATAAAGCGGCACTGGCATGTGGTTTCGTCGAATCCCATAATCCCTTCAAAATATGGCAGCCCTGGATGTCTTCCTCATGGGCTGTTTGTCACAGCCGCACCCATGATCCTCGGTACGGATCACGGCTACACCTGTTCCCTTCCATGTGGCGCGGCAACCCCCGGCCCGGACTTACCTCTCCTCAAGCCTGCTTGAGACTTGGCCGCGCTCTCCCACTGCTAGGGCGCCCGTGCCAGCTCTTCTAGCCTTTAAGGAGCAGCGCCCTCCTGATTGGCGCTGGCTAATCCCGCTTAGCTCTTATAATCCGGCTCCTCCCTTCCTTCCTCGCCGGATCTTCTGCATTTATCTAGGAACTTTCCAGGTTTCCAGACCTCGCTTCCCAAAGCGGTTCCTGTTGAAGTGAAAGCCATTCTCAGCATTTCTAGACGCTCCTGTGCTTCCTGTGTCTCCAGCGTTTCCAGACGCTCCTGTGTGTCTTCAGCCTGCCTCCGTGTCTGCTGTGCCTTCCAGGCTTCCAGTCCACCGGTGTCTTCAGTCCGTGTCAGCGTTACTAGTGTTCCTCCATGTTCCTATGTTACCAGTGTTCCTCCATGTTCCCGTTGTCATCCCAGGCTCAGACTGTGTCCTGCACTTCCTCCTATCCCTGCTACCTTGGCTGCCACCGCGGGCCTAGTTACACCCGTGGAACAACCTGGTGGCACCCCGACGCAGCAAGATCATCCTGCTTTGCGGCGGGCTCTAGTGAAGACCAGGTGCCACTTAGACTCTGGTCCCGGGTTTCGGCTAGTACCATCACCTCCCATGGTGGTCCAGAGGGTCCACAGACTCTTCCTCCTGGTACTTCCTAGTACCCCCCGTGACTGTGACAGTTGTCCCTACGAACTGTGCCAGTACAGTGACACTGTAAAACTATAATAAATAGACCCCTCCAACTTCGGTCTGTAAGAATTTTATTTTTTTCAGGACTCAATTTGTAAAAGTAATCCCCTGCAAGTGTTTCTTGATCCTCTTTCCTTTAATTTTGTTATTATACAATTTCTTTTTTATTATTCGTCTGATTATATAATTTTAAACGGACAAGGATCTTTCAGAGATAGCCGATATATGTGTATAGCTATTATATGAGACCAATATACGGGGCAGATTATCAAGTGTCGAAAGACCAGAATATGTTCCTGTTTGCTCATGCAAACCAATCCACACGTCTCAGTCCCCTTATAAATATTATGACGTGTTTTTTTTACTGTAAATGAAAGACTGAGCTTGTGATTGGTTGCCTGGGCAAAGAAATATCTGATTTCAGACACTTGATACATCGGCCATAGCGTCAGATACTTACCTTGTGATTTAAGATTTATCGCGAGTAGTAGCTGTTTCAATACTATGTACTTACCAAATTGAACTTGGATTCATGATTTTATTTGTTAAATCAATAAAAACTATTGAAACAGGAGGTAAGGAGGTTACAAACAAACAGAAATTTTCAAAACTTTCAAGAAAAATACAGATCCAATTATTTTAAGGCTTACAAATTCTGTTTATTAAAAATTCCCCAGAACTCTCATTTTAGTATAGCTGTGCTCTAAAAAATGCCAAGGAAAAGATTGATATAAAAAGCTTCTTTCTCGCACAATCCTTTCTAGAAGTGGTAATAAAGTTTATTTATTGCTAAGTATAATATAAAAAGAATCATGGTTCGGCTCTGGAAATAATTTCAAACCAATAGTCTCTATATACATAAAATAATTTGTACAGTGTTTTTAAAAAATACAATGAAATACAAAAAAAATAAAATCTTCTACCTATCTTCAGTGGGGGGCAAGCAATGGACTACATATCTACAGGGGGCATGTATTGGGGATACCTATCTTCTGGTTGGGCCATGCACTGGACTACCTATCTACAGGAGAAATGTATTGCGACTACTAGAGATGGGAGAATCGATTCTAGTGAAGTGGAATTCGGTCTGAATTTCCGGAAAAATTTGATTCGTCATGAATCCGAAGTTCACAGTGATTCGTGGGAACAAAGGTTTTTTCTCCTTTATTATCAAAATGGGCGCGAGCACAACGTGTTACATGGGACAGAGAACTCTGGGAAGAAGAAGGAAACACCACTTATCAGCATTGCAGACCGGTACCGAACTAAACAAAGACAGGCAGGTTATATGATGTCACACGCCCTATAAAAACGGCAACCATTTGCAATCTCGCATTTGTGTTCTGTAGTGTTGTTCAGCTGCTTGTACTCTACTGTGCTGTCAGTGATTTTTGCTCCAAGCGTGTCCCATTTTGGGGGATCTGAATACCCCAAATAGCAGTTCTATTTTGTGCTGAAGTGAATAGAAGAATCAGTGTTAAAATCCACATAGTTTCTGAGTGTCTTTGCTCGCTATCCAGTGGTGTCATTTTTGGGGATCTGTATACCTCAAATAGCAGTTTTTTTTTGTTGTTGCTGAAGTGAAAGGCATGAAATCTGTATAAATGTACATAGTTTCTGTAGTGATTTCTGCTCATATCCCGGGTGTCCATTTTTGGTGTCTGTATACCCCAAATAGCAGTTCTTTTTTTGTGGCTGGTGAATATGAAGAAATCTGTGTAAAAATCCACATATTTTCCGTAGTTATTTTCTGCTCCATTCCAAGGGTGGTCAGTTCTTGTGCTTGCTGTATACCCCAAATTTCAATTTTTTTGTAGATAAGTAGATCTTGTTGTCAATCAACATATTTGGTGAGTTTTCTGTACCACCAAAAACAGGAGAATTTACTGGGTGGGGACGCGGGAGAAGTGACCTTATTATTGGGTGTGTCGATTGGTAAGTTTACATGTGTTAAGTGCAGTTATGGTACAGATTATGTTTGTGCGGGTGCTGGAGAGCATAGCAGAATATGAGTAAATCTCGTGTGCGGTGTGTGGGTTGGACTTTGTTCGGTGTGTGTTGGTTTGTGTGTTGGGACCTGCCAGCCATTGGCAAGTCCGTGCTACCAGCGGCAAAATGCCGCTTTTAAATGGGGTCCGCTATCTGCCGCCTGAGGCGGGGACTTCACCTCGCCTCATGGCAGAAGCGGCCCTGGCTATTATATGAGAACGTTTAGCGTCAGATACTTAACCTTGTGATTTAAGATTTATGCGAGTAGCTGTTCATGTACTCTACTGTGCTGTAGTGATTTTTGCTCCAAGCGTGTCCATTTTGGGGGATCTGAATACCCCAAATAGCAGTTCTATTTTGTTGCTGAAGTGAATAGGAAGAAATCAGTGTAAAATCCACATAGTTTCTGGAGTGATTTCTGCTCCTATCCCAGGGTGTCAGTTTTGGGGATCTGTATACCTCAGATACTTAACCTTGTGATTTAAGATTTATGCGAGTAGCTGTTCAATACTATGTACTTACCAAATTGAACTTGGATTTCATGATTTTATTTGTTAAAATCAATAAAAACTATTGAAACAGGAGGTAAGGAGGTTTACAAACAAAACAGAAATTTTCAAAACTTTCAAGAAAAATACAGATCCAATTATTTTAAGGCTTACAATTCCTTATTTAGTAAAATTCCCCAGAACTCTCATTTTATATATCTGTGCTCTAAAAATGCCAAGGAAAGTTGTATCTAAAAAGCTTCTTTCCTCTTTCTCTTTCCTATCTTTCTCGCACAATCCTTTCTAGAAGTGTTAATAAAGTTTAATTTTATTGCTAAGTATAATATAAAAAGAACGATGGTTTCGGGACTCTGGAAATAAGTTTCAACAATAGTCGGCTAGATACATAAATAATTTTGTACAGTGTTTTTAAAAAATACAATGAAATACAAAAAAATAAATTCTTCTAACTTCTCAACCCATCTCAGTGTGGGGGTCAAGCATTGGACCTACAATATCTACAGGGGGCATTAATTGGGAATACCTATCTTCTGGTTGGGCCATGCACTGTACTACCTATCTACAGGAGAATTGTACTTCGGACTACTAGAGATGGGATAAATCGATTTTTCTAGTGAAGTGGAATTCGGTCTGAATTTTCCGGAAAAAGTTGATGCGTCATGATCCGAAGTTCACAGTGATTCGTGGGAACAAAGTTTTTTCTCCTTATTATCAATGGGCGCGAGCACAACGTGTTACATGGGACCGAAACTCTGGGAAAAGAAGGAAACACCCTTATCACATTGCAGACCGGTACCAACAAACAAAGACAGGCAGGCTTATATGATGTCACACAGCCCTATAAAAACAGGCAACCATTTGCAATCTCGGCATTTGCTGTCTGTAGTGTTCAGCTGCTTGTACTCTACTGTGCTGTAGTGATTTTTGCTCCAAGCGTGTCCATTTGGGGGATCTGAATACCCCAAATAGCAGTTCTATTGTGTTGCTGAAGTGAATAGGAAGAAATCAGTGTAAAATCCACATAGTTTCTGGAGTGATTTCTGCTCCTATCCCAGGGTGTCAGTTTTGGGGATCTGTATACCTCAAATAGCAGTTCTTTTTTTGTTGCTGAAGTGAAAAGGCAGAAATCTGTATAAAATGCACATAGTTTCTGTAGTGATTTCTGCTCATATCCCAGGGTGTCCATTTTTGGGTATCTGTATACCCCAAATAGCAGTTCTTTTTTGTTGCTGAGCACTGCATGGCACTCATCGGTGAACAAAACAGTTTTGAAGTGACTCTTCATGTATTGTTTGGCCCACTGAATCCATTTCTGGTTGTGTGCAGTGGATAGAGGAGGTCGACAGGGTGGCTTATGCACAACTGCAAACCTCTGAAGGACCCTGCATCTTGTTGTTCGGAGGAACGTTGGAGGTAACAGCAACTTCAAAAAACTTGTCTGCTGCTATGACAAGGCATTTTTGCAGCTGCTATTTTAACCTGATGGAATTGCGATTGTGCAATGATCACGATGAAGTGTCTTGGCAATGTTGATTGTAGTCATGCCTTGACCTAAACACTCCACAATTTGTTGCTTCTCAGCAGCCGATACATCCTTTTTGTTTCCCATTTTGGCTGAAAATGTAGGCTGCTTAATAATGTTGGACAGACTTCTTAAGAAGTCTTGTCTATAATTGGACACACCTGCCAAACTAATTAGTACAGGTGTCTGCAATTGCTTTGAGTAACATAAAGAGCCCTGACACACATCACCATCAATGAGTTTAACTGTCAAACCAAAAAAAGTCTTACCTTATAACTCCTAAACACCTTTTGCATAATAATTTGGAACACAGTGTATATACATACAACTGTTATGTGCATTGAACAAACTTATAGGGATTTCTAGTGATAAGAGATGTGTGCACATTATTAACACATACAGTCATTTATTAAATACCTACCTTTAGCTAAGAAGATTCTAGCAGCAGCTTTTGCAAGTGTGAGAAACTAATGCACTGGATTGGTTATTTTCCCTTCCCCTTGCTCTCTTCCTGATTGGCAGTTTTTAAGATGATACAAGGTATCCAGTACACAAGCCTCTGACTAGTGATGGGAATTACGGCTCTTCTTAGTTAGCTGGCTCATTATTAGGCTCCGCTCACTAAGAAGAGCTGGCTATTCTGTCTCCTGAATGGCTCCCTATTAATTATATAAAAGGGAGCTGCAGGCCAATCAGTCACCCCACACCACTCCCCTTTAAACCCAAATTGTATCGGGTTAAATGAGGCGTGGTGAGCAAGAGCACTGAGGTGAGCTAGATTCCCGTCGTTCATGAAGAAGAGCCGGCTCTTAGAGACACTGGGGGTCATTTACAAAGGGCCCGAATCCCGTTTTTCTGACGTGTTTCCCGAATATTACCATTTTTCCCTGAATTGCCCTGGGTTTTTGGCGCACGTGATCGGATTGTGGCGCATCGGCGCCGGCATGCACGCGACGGAATTCGGGGGCATGGCCGTCAGAAAACCCAACAGATTTCGGAAAAATCGGCGTATTTAAAATAAAAAATGTGTCGCTTCACACGCACTGACCTGCACCCAGCCTAGCTTGGTGAACTCCGGCGGACTTCAGCGCAGCAGCGACACCTGGTGGACATTGGCCGCACTACCTTAGTGAATCGCCGGAAGACACGAATCAGCGTCGGAGAACCCGCCGCTGGATCGCGAATGGACCAGGTAAGTAAATCTGCCCCACTGAGTTTTGAGGACTGAAGACTGTCACATATCAGCTTCACACATCGTGGAAGGAATTACATGCAGTGTTATATTCAGTATCCATTTCACAAGCCGTCGACACTGAGTTGTGAGGTCTATCTTCCATGTCACACATCAGCCTCACACATCATGGAAGGAATTACATGCACTATATCCAGTACACAAGCCTCTGACACTGAGTTGTGAGGTCTATCTTCCATGTCACATATAAACCTCACAATTAATTTGAGCATGTCTGATAATCAGGCAGTAGATTTTGTATATCCAATACACATACGCTGTTGATAGTCTCACGTGTCAGTCTCACGTGTCAGTTAAAGTGTCAGTCTCACGTGTCAGTCTCGCGTGTCAGCCTCGCGTGTCAGTCTCACATGTGAGTTCAAGTGTCCGTCTCGGGTGTCAGACTCTGGTGTCAGATTCAGGTGTTAGCGTTAAGTATCAAATATGCCATCATATGATCTATGACTTCTGACCATGTCCTAAAATGGACACTGTACACATACATACACTCAGCTTTAAATATTAGATTATGTCAAGGACCATCAGTATGTGTGGACTAATCAGAGGCGTAACTAGGAGAGGCAGGGCCCCATAGCAGACTTTTGAATGGAGCTCCCTTCCCGCTTAAAAATATACATATTACACTCATATACACCCACTTTTATTTACATAAACATACACTTCCCTGATATACATTTATTTATATACTCTTACGAACATTTATACACACGCACACATATAGGGTATATACACATCACATATACATATGCATACAGTGTCATATACAGACGTACAGCATATACACATCACAGATACACACAGTTATACACCATATATACATCACATATATGTTATATAAATATTATGCTGTACAATGTGCACATCCTCCGTTCCTTAATGTCGGATCGGATGACGGGACGCCCTTACACTGCAGGCCCCATAGCGGCTGCAATGGCTGTTAGCACTGTAGTTACACCTATGGACATAATCACAAGGAGAAGGACCTATATGTTATTGCAATTTCATTGGTTTTTTTCCACAATAGTGTTAAAAATATGTGACCAAGGATAATACTTATAATATAAGTTCTCTTTTAGTTTATATACCTTTAATAGTTCCAAATGTGTTTGTTTTATGGTTTCATACGTGATGTTTCAGTTTTATCACCTTATAAGATGGTATAGTCTCACCTAGTCCCGGCCACAGCATGCGCTTCCTGTTCCTTCTTTAAAGAGGCTTCTCAAACAGAGCAGTATGCATTCGCCATATCCTCTGTTTTTCCAGAACTGGTGGATGGGTTGGTAAAAGGGAAAAGCTCTTGTTAGTTCTGCTTGAAATATTAGCCACATGAATGGTGAATCTATGTGTCTTGGCTTAGAATAGCCTATTGTTGCAGTTGAAATCTATTATGTTCATAATCGCAGGAAGTCTTAGTTGACATCTCTATTGGCCAATAAAATATATATCCTGTTGGCAGAGCCGCATTTGTTGTGCACTAATGGTAGTGATATGGAGTTTGCTATATGGGTTTTGGGGCTTTCAGCTCCTCCCTCAGTAGCAAGATAGAGTCATAGATATTCACAATTCTAGGATTGAGGATTGTGCCACAAAGAATCTATCTAAATATATGTATTAGTATTGGCTGGTGTAAGGTTATTTTGTGAAAGAAAAGTTTCTTAAAACACCATGACACTTAAAACACACAAGTAGTTAAATGGGTTGGCCACTTTTCAATAAATTTGTTCCATTAGACAGGTCTCAGCATGTATATGTACCTGTTTCTCACTCCTTCATTCCATCCTAATGGCAGCCTCCAGTGTGTCTTTCTTCTATCAGTCCACTCTCTGACATACACAGGGAGGTAGGATGAGGGGAACAGGATGAGTCATAATCACCTGCTGCTGGTCCCTCTTATTTAGCAGTGTAGGATCTTTGTTTACAGACTGCACAGAGAGTCTGCACACAGCGATAAATGAAGCATCAGTGATGATGAATGAAATGGAGCATTCAGGGATTATTATTAAGGCAATAAAGGTACATAGGAAATTTACATAGAAAATACATAGAAAGCATCTGGGGACATGCATTATTTAAAAACTTACAGTATAAGTAATACATGGAATGCGCCTAAACAGAGAAAATTAATGAATATAATAGAAGCTTCAATGCTGCAGATTTTATACTAGCTTCTATTTTATTGAGTTTATTATTTTTATGTTTGTCATATTTGATGTTTTGTAAATGGACATAAAGAATAAGGGGGAGAATATGAAATCGACAGAGGTCAAAACTGTCAAGGTATGTCAAAGGAATAGAAATAATGGAGCATATTTATCAGGACCTCTATTGCTAGCACTTGCAACTATTTTGACCTCTCCACCCCCTTCATGCCAGTGGGGGGGGGGGGCACAGTCGGCTGAGCTTATTGCTAGCACTTGCGACTATTTTGGCCTCTCCACTACCTTTAAGCCAGTGGGGCATGAAGGGGCGTGAGGAGGGGGGGGTCGGCCGAGTGGAGGGCGCGGCTGGGAGTGGGCCGGTGCGGGGCCGGTGGAAGCCTCTTGATGTATCCTGCTGTGACTATGCAGCGGTGGGTCTATCAAGCGCCGGCCTATGATAAATACAACAACCATTTATAGAAAGACACTCAGATCATTATAGTCATTTAATCCTAACTAGCATAATATTTTAAATGAGCTAAGCTTCTTGTCGTAGTTAAGTGAGGGATCAGTCTCTTTTTTATCTTATACTTTTTATCTTATGCTGTATAGTTTTGCAGTCATAATAGGGGATAATAGCCATGAGAAAATGAAGTTTTAGGCTACATGCACACGGCAGCGCGGGGAGAGGAGGAGGAGGTGAGCGCCACTCACCCCCGCCCCTCTCCATAGGAAAGTATGGGCAACGGCGCCGTAATACGGGAAAAGATAGGACATGTCCTATCTTTTCCCGGGCTACGGAGTGGTACGGTGCCACACGTATATACGTCCCCCATACATGTGTGTGAATGTAGCCTTACTCTGCAATAAGTGCGGTTTGCAGGAGCAGTTATGATGACCATCACACCACCCATTTGCTATTTTTTCAGAAAAAAAATATATAATACTGCTATGCAGAAAGTAAACTGTGTCATGAGATTGCTACCCATTTACTGTACACAAATTACTTGTGCCTATAAAGTAGGGGTTAAAACATTAGAAGCATTGAGAATTCCATACATTGAACACTTGTGGTATTTATCGCATTTAGCCTACACCATGTAAGACAAATATATTAAGATCTTTACTTTGAGTACAATTCAACTTCATATTATCATAATAAAAGGCAGTGTTTTGTTACAAACTATAGTTTGTGGTTGCACATATAAAAGTTTACATGCATTTCTATAAATTGTTCAAATATATTCAAAATACCTGCATGTATTGACTTACAGATCTCATACATTTCTCCCCCAATAAAATATGGATTAATCTATTTGCTGACCATATTTAGTAAATTCCATGACCAAAACCCCTGCAATATAAACAGATACCTTTAATGGCTTTGTTCGCAAGAAAGAATGTGTCGGTATTTTGTTCCTTCAGAAAAGCAGTTCCCAGACTAGTGACATTTAATATAATCCTTCTCATTTTTTTCCTCAGATAGCTGGGCAGCACTTGAATACCACCAGGCTTAATTGTTAGGAATTTCCAGGCTCTGTCAGGCCTTCTAATGTTTCTCATATTCACACACTGTAACCATTCATGAAGAGCTGACATAGGCCAGACATTATTTCCTACAGTCCTTTAAGCTCTATTTTCGTTATCTGATTAACTGTATTTACTCAGGAAAAGTTAGACTGGTTTTAATTCTCATTTGTCAATAACTTAAGAGGAAAATCTCACTTTGTCAACCTAATTATTTTTCTTCGTGTTCCACCACCCTTCATGTTGTATTATCTTTGGCATTGTACACTTTTTTTGCCCTCTTTTATGATTGTCCTGCACTATGCCTGAAAGTATACACAGAATAGGTGTTTATTATAAACCTGGTTTACAGGATTTGGTTGTATGAATTTGATCTGTTTTGCTACATGTCAGAAATATCCTGTTGCAATCTGGGATTTGAACTTTGATGTTCTCGCTGTTAGTCATACATATGTCTGGGAAACAGATGTTCACTGTATATTGCACTGTCTTTCCAATGAACATCCTATGTTTTTACGGAAGTGACAGTTCTTATAGAATGTTTGTAAATACTTGTAATTTACTTTTCCAAAACAGTTGTGACCATATCCCCTAGATTTAATCTAGGGATTTGTTGGTGTTTAAACAAAGACCAGCCATACCTTTTCATTTTTTATACATACATGATTGGATTTGAGGTTTGGCAGTTGATCAAGTATTGGGAAAATATAACATGTTTTTTCCTTGGGCAAGTGCATGATTTTATACAAGAGTAAACAGGAATGCCTTCATTTGCTCATATTGCAATCAAACATACATGAGAATAAAGTTAGCTCATTTGGGTCTGGGAAACGAAAATTCTAACTACGTGCTAAATGAGAAATGTTTTGGTGAAACTAATTTAGAAAAAGACTGGGGGTATTGGTGAATAGTAAACTCAATTTTAGTGACCAGAGCCAGTTGTCAGCTGCTAAATCAAATGCAATTATGGGATGTATTAAGAGAGGAATAAATTCTCATGATAAGGACATAGTTTTGCCCTTATACAAATCACTGGTCAGATCACACATGGAATACTGTTTTGGGCACCAGTTTATATAAAAAAAAATATAGAAAACTGGAACTGGTGCAGAGGGGAGCAACCAAGATTATTAAGGGAATAGGGGGACTATAATACAATGACAGATTACAAAATTTGGGGTTATTCAAGACAGCTAAGGGGAGACCTCATCACAATGTACAAATTAATGAATGGGCAGTACAAGGATCTCCCCAAAGATCTTTCCATACCTAGGTCTGTGGCCAGGACCAGGGGGCATCCTCTACGCCTAGAGAAGAGGCAATTTTACTGTCACCACAGAGAGGGAGCATCCTCTACGCTTAGAGGAGAGGTGGCTCTACCATCACCATAGACGGGGATTCTTTACTGTAAGAGCAGTGAGACTATGGAACTCTCTGCCACAAGATGTATTGGCTGATAATTTTCATGTTCAGGAGGGGCCTCAATGGCATTCTGGAGAGCAATAATATCACATTGTATAGGAATAAAACTTTTTGTAGTTTCTGTTGATCAAGTGATTTATTTTGACTGCCATATTAGGGGTCAGGAATGCATTTTTTGCTGCTTTGGGTCAAATGTCATCAACAGAGTTTTTGCCTTCCTTTGGAAGGACTTAGTTTAATGTATAGGTTGGACTTGAAAGACTGATGTCTTTTTCTAACCTTAAATACTACAATGAAACACATATTGGAGTAGAAAAGGCCATTCAGGTATTATGTATGTGTAGTCGTCAATAGAATATATTTAAGTCAAACAATCTTGTTACCCAAGACTGAAGGCTGTGGTGTTCCCCTTCACATGTTTACTGTAACAGATAGATCAGTTCCTGTACCTGCTGTCTGTAAGCCAAAGAGCATTGAAAGATCTAATCAAAGAGCGGAATACTGTATATTTTCTCACCAACCAAACAACCAAAGAGTCCCCTACCTTTAAAGGAAGTTTACCATCAAAATCAAGTCTGATAAACGACTTACCTATAGATCCTGGAACATTGACAGTGGTAATCTTCTTATATTTGCAATCCATGGCCTTCTTCCTTCTAAAATCATCTTTAATGTTATGCTAATAAACCTGAAGTGCTATTGGGGTGGTTATCAGAGTCCGTCTGTGCTGCAGCTTCACAGGCTGTTACAGTATCTCCCTCGCCCTTTGCTCTTCCAGTATTTTCACATCACACTGCCTAAAGTAATCTCACTGCAACGGAAGAAGTTTCAGCACACAGTGTGAGGGGCAAGCACCTCTTACACACTGTAATAACCTGTGAAGCTGCAGAACGGAGGGGCTCAGGTAACACCCCAGGAGCCTTTAGTCTTATTAGCATAATTCTAAAAATTGATTTTAGATGGAAGGAGACCATGTATATCAATTTTAAGAAGATTACCATAGTTCCTGAATCTTTTATTAATGTCCATGGTTTAACTTGCATGACTTTGATGGTAGATTTCCTTTTAAGAAGACTCATCACCAGAATTTTACCACCCTGACTAACAATGCCGGGGTAACAAGTCCTCCCCATATCAAGTAAAATTAGCTGTCAGCGAGGCACTGTACTTTCATTTGCATATCAGAAAAATGACTGTAATTAGCTTTTCTGACTCATGTCTTCTGGCTTTGAAACTTTTCTCTCTTGGTCTGCCAGTGAAACACATTCCCTTATTTTGACTGACAGCTCTGCCTTGTGTTACACGTCATGTGACCAAAGTTACATCATCTCAGGTCCTTTAGCCTCCTAACACTAGCAAACTCTACCCATACTGTACTGTACTGTATGTATCTGATGACATGAAATCACAGCAGCCTCAATGGCAGATGGAGAGGAATAGAATTCCAAGGAGGCTGCTGTGATTTCATATCATCATAAACATACACGGGGAACATTTTGCAAATGTAAAGGGTACAGGACCTTTGATGTCATCACTCTGGTCACATGACATGAACTGCTGAATAGTGAGGAGGCATAAGTCATGGGGAGGAGTATATGGGAGGAACTTGCTGAGCAAGACATGCCCCCACTGGTTCCAGGTAATCTAATATAAAAAGCTGAGTGTATGTATGTATGTATGTATGTATGTATGTCTGCTGAAGGAATATGCAGCATCATGTTTACAATCACCAAATTTTGCACAGCACTCTCTGTGATTCAGGGAACGTCATAGACTAGGTCACTGAAAGGGACAGTCAGAGACAGTCACTGAAGGAGATGGTCAGTGACAGTCACTGAAAGAGACGGTCAAAGACAGTGAAGGTCAGAGACAGAGATGGTCAGTGACAGAGACGGTCAGAGACACAGAGAGAGTCAGAGAGAGCGATAGCTACATATAAAATATTTTTTGTTAACCCTATTTTGTTATAGCTAAGAGCAGTTATTTCCTATCCCAGGCTAAAAGACGGGTGTCAGTTAGTTAACAAGTCTGTATAGGAACCTGCCACTAGCTGCATATGTGAAAATGGGGTGACAGGTTAGCTTTAAGTATCCCATAGTAGATGTGTGACTTTCGTCTGATTTTCACATATTTGTTTATAGTCACAGTGTAGCCTAAAAAACTAGGTACAATCACTTCCTTCTTCATCATTTAATAGGTCAAATATAAATTCAGGTTGACAATGATGCCAACAGTGTGTCACAATATATTGTGGTTATAAGCAGCCTTGCTTACTTCACCCCATAATAATGATTTTAAATATATAACAACTAATAACATAAATGTAGAATGCACATTTTTGTGGCTGGTGAATTTCCATATGTAAATGTTTGAGAAATTGCATGATAGCGGCAAAGTGAGAGACATTTTTATGCTAGTATGATTAACTGCACTGTACCTAAAATTGTTCTTGTAACAGCATGTCATAAAACAATATTATCTTATTCCATTTTTGCTGAAATTGAAGGACAGAAAGGAACCCAAGAGAATTTATACCAACAATAAAATGAATTGTGAAATTCTAAAAATGGTGTGTTTAAGAAAGGCATGCAACCCCAGTGCAATGACACCACCATAGTCTAGACTGTGATCGATCAAGTTTTACGCTTGTGTCACAAGAAAGAAAACAGCTGTGTAAAATATAGTGATCACATTAATATAATCTGCCTTACAGTTAGACTTTTAGATTTTTTTTACTTGCTTTAGAATTCAGAGACAACACTTCTAAAAATACATCCAGTATTAAAGAATTAGAAATTTGGTATAATAAGATACATTCTTTATAAACTAGATTGTCAAAGTATTAAAAGATAAAGAATTAGTTCATATTTCTGGTACAGAATAAAGTCACTGCTTCATCAAATTTAATGACAATTTTGAGACGCTGGTAGCCTGCTATCACTATGTTACAGGGTCAACATCTGCAAAGAATTTGTATGTTCTCTCTGTGTTTGTGTGGCTTTCCTCTGGTTCCTCCAGTTTCCTCCCACACTCCAAAAACATAATGGTTGGTTGTTTAGATTGTGAGCCCCATTGGGGAAAGGAACGGATCTGGCAAGCTATGTGCAGCGCTGCGTAATTTGTGTGCGCTATATAAATAATAATAATTATTATAACTATATTATTTATTATTTATATTAATAACTTTATTTAGAGCACAGTAATTATGAGATTCCTCCCATAAGTTTGGTATCCAGCAAACCCAAGCATTTTGATAATTACTTGGCGGAAAATCTGGAATGGCTGTTGCATCTTTCTGCCAATGCAGAGAGTTTTCAGATTTTATGTCAGTGGTGATTTGCAGTATAAAAGATCAGACACAGAGAAGAAAGTTGTTTTACACTATGTTTACAGGAATTAAGGCTGCTGCTGCTGTACTTTGTCTAGCTTTGCAATTAGCCAGAACAACCAGATTATAATGATTTCTTGCTACAGAGAAAAATATTTTGAGAAAAGGGTTATATTTAGAGATGAGCGAACACTAAAATGCTCGGGTGCTCGTTATTCGAGACAAACTTTTCCCGATGCTCGAGTGCTCGTCTCGAATAACGAATTTTTTAAGGGGACCAAGGGTCTGCACAGGGAAGCTTGGCCAAACACCTGGAAACCTCAGAAAATTATGGAAACACCACGGAAATGGACAGGAAACAGCAGGGGCAGCATGCATGGATGCCTCTGAGGCTGCTTAATCGCACCATTATGCAAAAATTATGGGCAACAGCATGGCGATGACAGAGTGACCGAATGAGGCTAGATAGCATCTAAAACATCCAATAATTGACCCTGACACTATAGAAGACGGCATGCAGAGGCAGCGTCAGCAGCAGCAGCGGCAGGCTAGAGAGTGGCATGGCGACATACCCCAAATGGACTCAGGCTTCAAACCAATGGGTGGCAGAGAGGAACCAAAGGAGGTGAGCAAGAAGCGCTGAAATGATTTCCTATGTGAACAAAAGGTTGACGGGATATTTAGTCATTAACACAGCATGGTGGCGACATAGTGACCAAGTTCCATAACGTATCTGGTGAAACACCCGAAAAATGAGCCTGACACAGCTCGTTTGATAAGGGGACGACATGTGGAGGCAGCAATGGAGACGACTTCCATGATTAAGAGTGACAGTATGGGGCATCCATATTGCACTGCTATGATTGAAACTTCAGGTCTCCAGCATGGCGGCGACAGATGCGCCGAGTTCCATTATGTATCTGGTGAAACACCTGAAAATTCTGCCTGACAGCTCGTTTGATAAGGGATGATTGGTGTATATCCTCTCGCTGCTCCCAGCGCCTGGGTATAAGACAGTTTACAGTTGCGCATGGAGACATGGTGGACGCTGTGGAGATTGTGGGAGGCAAAATGGCACAGGAAACAGCAGGGGCAGTGTGCATGGATGCCTCTGAGGCTGCCTAATCTTGGGATGGAGCTGACGGTCGCTGCCAGCGAGCTTTCGCGCTCCAAGCCCCTGTCTTTCGGCTCCTCCCCACCCAAAATGGACCTGGGGGCCAGAAGCGTTTATTTTGAAAAAACGTGTGGAGGCTGCTATGCAGACAATTAAATTTGGATAGTGCCTATATGTGGCAGTCCAAAAAAGTTTTCAAACCAAAGGAGCAGGTAGGTGGTCCTCCAGAAAAATTCAATAGATTGAGTGCCTGTATGCGGCACTCCCAAAAATTGTTTAAAACAGAGGACCGGTAGGTAGCCCTCCAGAAAAATTAAAAAACATAGAGTACTATAGCTAGAACCCCAGTTGGCCCTGGCAAAAAATAGCCAGTTTCCTCTGCTATAGGTACAAAGAGGAGAGAAGGAGGAAAATGAGGAGGAGTGCATACATTATTCAGGTTGAGCTTCTTTCTACCTGGTGAGAATGGAAATCCTAGAAATCCAGGCTTTATACATCTTGATAACGTCAGCCTGTCAGGCTGTCTCGACAGGCGTGTACGCTTATCGGTAATGATGCCACCAGCTCCACTGACAACCCGCTCAGACACCCCTACGCGGCAGGGCAGGCAAGACCTCCAAGGCGTATAGCGCCAGTTCGTGCCACATGTCCAGCTTTAAAACCCGTAGTTGTAGGGACTGTGTGATCATTTAGGACGATGTTATGGTCAGCTACGTACTCCCTCACCATCTTTCTGTAAAGATCAGCCTACTCTCTGCCGAGACTGGGGACAGGTGACAGTG
Organism: Engystomops pustulosus; assembly: GCA_019512145.1. Lineage (NCBI taxonomy): Eukaryota > Metazoa > Chordata > Amphibia > Anura > Leptodactylidae > Engystomops > Engystomops pustulosus. Next base: position 112,733,551 of record CM033644.1, on the reverse strand, counting down.
TCTTGCTGGGGTGACATAAAACTGGCAAAGGCCTTGTAAAGCGTACCCCTGCCAGTGCTGGACAAGCTGCCTGCTCTCCTACTCTCCCTCTCTACTTGTCCTGCAGAATACGGCCCCTCTGCCGCTAGCGCGGTCCGAGGGAAATACTTTTCAGCTTGTGCACCAGGGCCTGCTGGTATTCATGCATTCTCACACTCCTTTCCTCTCCAGGATGAGAGTGGAAAGATTTTGCTTGTACCGTGGTCCAGGAGAGTGAATACCCAGTAATCAGTGCTGGAATAATTCTTTGAACAAGAGGATAACCTGCTTAATGTTAAATTCTCCCTTGTGGGCACATTGCAGACAACAGTCGGTGAGCGGGCATTGGAGGCGGCGCTGCGCTGCCCTGAGAGTGGCGCAACTGGCTGGACTTCCTGAAATGCGCACAGATGCGGCGCACCTTCGTGAGCAAATCAGACAGATTGAGGTATGTCTTGAGGAACCGCTGAACTACGAGATTTAACACATGGGCCAAGCATGGCACATGTGTCAGTCTACCGAGTTGCAGAGCCGCCACCAGGTTACAGCCGTTGTCACACACAACCATGCCTGGCTTCAGGTTCAGCTGTGCCAGCCACAGATCAGTCTGCACCGTGATGCCCTGTAATAGCTCTTTTATCGCTTAGACTCAGCAGTTTGAGCACCGCCTGCTGTCGCGTAGCGACGGAACTGCTGCTGTGCCTAGAGCTAACGACTGATGGCGCCATGCCCACGGATGGTAATTTGGAGGAGGAGGTGGAGGAGGGGTGGGAGGAGGAGGAGGCATAGTAGGCCTGAGAGACCTGGACCAAGGTAGGCGCCGCAATCCTCGGCGTCGGCAGTATATGACCAGCCCCAGGGTCAGACTCGGTCCCAGCCTCCACCAAGTTAACCCAATGTGCTGTCAGCGATACATAGTGGCCCTGCCCGGCAGCACTCGACCACATGTCCGTGGTCTGCAATGTACTTCCTCTTGCACTCCAGCGTCTGGGGTATGGAGAGCTGAGCGCTGCGCATGGAGACATTGGTGGATGCTGTGGAGGATCGTGGAGGTGAAGGTGTGGTTTTCGCACGAGAGGTGTTTGGGCCGGGCAGGGGGCTGACTAGCAGATGACACAGGGGAAGGAGCAGTGGTGTGCCCGGCCGGAGGTGAACGGCCTTGCTTCCATTGAGTGGGGTGTTTAGCATACAGGTGGTGGTTAAGCTGGTAGTGGCGGAACCCCTGCTGATCCTGGTGTGGCACAGGTTGCACACCACAGTCCGTCGGTCATCCGGTGTTTATTTAAAGAACCTCCAGACTTCTGAAAATCTAGCCCTCGCCACGGGAGCTTGACTACGGGCAACATTTGGCGCTGATGCACCAGCTCTGGCCCTGCCATCGTATGGCCCCACCACTGCCTCTTCCAACCTGTCTCATCGGACTTGCCTCCGTCTCAGAAGCACTGTGTTTCACCGGCCTATCAACCCAGCTTGGGTCTGTCACCTCATATCCTCCAGATCCCTCAGTCTGCTCCCCCTGGACTTCCTGCCCTGAACAACTTCACCACTGTCTGACAACCGTGTCTCCTCATCGTCCGACAGCTCTTTACACAACTTCTTCCAACTACGTTCAACAATGTCATCATCACCCACAGACTGCGACCGGTGGAACAACTGGGCATCGGAAAGAGCTCAGCAGCAAACGACAAGTGGTTTGTGACTCTGGGAAGGGTCCAGAAAACAGTTCCTCAGAGTATGCCGGTTCAAATGCCAAATTTTCTGGAGGGGGCAGACTGGGGGAAGGAGGCGAGGTGGAGGAGCTGGAGGAGTGCTGATTTCGGTGACATGGGTGGACTGCGTTGAAGACTGACTGGTGGACAAATGGCTAGAAGCATGTCCGCAATCCATGACATCACCTGTTCGCACGTTCTGGCCTCAACAGTGTTCTACCACGAGTCCCAGTAACTTCAGACATGAACCTAGGGAGTGTAGCTCTGCGGCGTTCCCTGTCTCAATCGCAGGCTGTGTCTCAACCCTGCCAGGACCATGGCCTCTGACCCCTGCAGTAGTTGGACGCCCACGCCCTCGTCCTCTACCCCTATCCCTGGTTAAACATTTCAAAATTAAAGTGTAAAGTGTAAATTTTTTAGTGGTTTTTGGGTTTTTTTTGTGTTTTGTTTTTTTAACAAAACGATGCTATCCTATTGCTATGGCTAGTTTCTAACCTACACTGACAGCCCCACACAGGATTTTGTGCTGTGCCTGATGACTTTTAGTTTTGAAAAAAAAAAAAGAAAGAAAAAGAACTACCTAATTCAATCAACCCCTAATAAATTGTCCCACTTAGGTGTTTGAGATGGATATGTGTGTCACTAGAGCTAAACAGAACGTTCGCAGTCTCCCTGCAAATTCGTAACAATATGGTACTAGCTGCACTACAGTGCCAGTAGAGGCCAGCCACAGCAAATCAACCAAAAAAAAATATATATAACGCTATGTAGCCCAAGAAGGCCTGTGGGTTCTCGATGGCTTGTTTCTAGCCTACACTGACAGCACAAACTGGATTTTGTGCTGTGCTGATGACTTTGAGTTATAAAAAAATGAAAAGTAAAAAAAAAAAGAAAAAGCAGACTGTGCCTAATTCAATCAACCCCTAATAAATTGTCCGCTTAGGTGTTTGAGATGGATATGTGTGTCACTAAGAGCTAAACAGAACGTTCGCAGTCTCCCTGCAAATTCCTCACAATATGATACTAGCTGCACTACTAGTGCCAGCAAGGCCAGCCACAAGCAAATCAACAAAATATAATATAACGCTATTGTAGCCCTAAGAAAGCGGTTGGGTTCTTGTATGCCTAGTTTCTAACCTACACTGACAGCACACAACTGGATTTTAGTCACTTTAGTTTTGAAAAAAAAACCAAAACCGTCAGACTGTGCTAATTCAATCAACCCCTAATAAATTGTCCACTTAGGTGTTTGAGATGGATATGTGTGTCACTAAAGACTAATATAACGTTCGCAAGTCTCTCTGCAAATTCCTCACAATATGGTACTAGCTGCACTACTAGTGCCAGCAAGCCAGCCACAAGCAAACAAAAAAAAATTAATATAACGCTATTCTAGCCCTAACAAGGGCTGTTGGGTTTTTGTAGACTCACTCCTGCCTAACAGTAAGCTAATATAACACCCTAACGCTATCCCTGCCGCAGCAGCAGCTTCTCCCTAACAGCATCCAGACAGAGAATGTGCGAGCAGCAGCGGAGGCTAGTCTATTCCAGAGTCACCTGATCAGGCCAGCCAACCACTGCTATCGACGTGTAAGGTTGTTGTACCGGTGGAGGTGCAGAGTCTCCTGGATTGGATGCTCTGTTTGGCCGCCAAAATCAAAACGGCGGGAGATGCCATTTTTCTCGAGCTGGCAAAGTATTTGTCCGAGCAACAAGCAGTTGCGAGTACGCTAATGCTCGAACGAGCAACAAGCTCGAACGAGTGTGTTCGCTCATCTCTAGTTATGTTGTAAGTAATATAAGTAGTAAAGGAGCTGTCTTTAAAGGGGTTTTCCCACCAGGTTAGTGGGATAGGGCCTAACTTGCTGATCGTTGGGAGTCTCAGTAAAGAGACCCCCACAGAACGGGGGTTCCAACGGGGTCTGAGGTACCTCCGTCGGACCCCTTGTCATGGAGCAGAGTCTGTTCTGCTCCATTCGTATCCATGGAGCTGATGAAGACTGTCGAGCATGGTAAGCTGTACTTTGTTTAAATGGTATGTTTCACATTTTCATGATGTAAGCTTGGCATTCAAAATGGTGCTGGATATAATACTGTATGTTAAAGGTATTATACAGATGGCATGCTAAAAAGATTTTATTTAAAAAGGATCTTACACATCTACTTTTTTTTATAGACACAAGAGGTTAAAATGCCTAAATTTATCTTTAATTTAATAATTTAAACTTTAATGTATCTCAATTTTAATAAATGCATATTTGTCTCAATAGTGTAGATTGTGTTTAGCAGTAGTATTGCCTAGAATTATTTCTACAATAACAGGGAGGCAGCTCACAACATCTGCCACCCACATGTATGCATTGTGTCACACAGTGTTTGTAATGAGTTCTATCTGGACAATGGTGCTGGTACAGTAATTATGGGGTACTGTGCCAAGTGGGCAAGAACCCAAATTTGATAACTCCAACAGTCTTTTTTGCTTTAAGAAAACTGTTTAACACAAGCATAGAACCTAAAAGGAAAAGACTTAATTCTATCTGCATAAAGCAGTTAAGCTTTTTTTATTATGGGTGAAACCTTCCTAGTAATGGAGCTATTTGTTGCAATAAAACCTCATACTGTTAAAGCAATTTCAATTTGGACAGTTTATTTGCATAGTGGATACAAGCAGATCTACTAATGCATTTGAAAGCATCATATTGTTCTATTGAAATGTAGCTGTGGGTATACAAGGTGATCAAACACACGACAGATGCACTTTTACAGATAGGACCTTTACGAGTATATACTCGAAATGCAGCCGCTACTCTCTAATAAAATGTCCAGTAGTCTCCCCTCATGAATGAAATGTTCACACCAGCTATTCCAATTCATAAAATATCCAGCAGAGGGCCCCCATAGATGTTACTTAAAGCAGAGTTCCCCAATAGATGTTTTATGTCCAGCAGAGTGCCCGACAGATGTTTTATGTCCAGCAGAGTGCCCCAATAGATGTTAAGCGTCCATCAGAGTGTTCCCATAGATGTTGCGTCTTAGGTTGCCCCATAGACTTAACATCCAGCAGAGTGCCCCATGGATTTAACATCCAGCAGAGTACCTCCATAGATTTAACATCCAGCAGAGTGCCCCCATAGATTTAACATCTGCCGGCCCGGCCGGGAACCCAAAGGCATACTGTGAGAGGAAGAGGATACCGGTCGGCAGCACCGGAGAGTGAGTACTACTTCTTTTTTATATACCCGAGTTTAAGCCGATAGGAGCTTTCATAAATTGTGCTGAGGATCTTGGCTTATACTTCAGTATACATGGTACATAAGATATTATATATCATAGATATCTTTGATAAAGAAAAACATTGATTTAGTTTTAGTTATTGTCAGGTTTAGTCCTGCATTTTGAGTTCTGCTAGATAAGTATCAGACCCAGGTTAACCAGAAGGCTAAGCGATTGACATCTTGTTGCCTTTCTGAGGCTGAGTATGTGTTACAAGTGCCAGTTGATACAATGAAACCAATACAAAGGTAATAAAACGTAATGTATCAATAGCATTGTGGATGGCTCATACATAATATTGCTTGCTATGTGTTTCATACACAAGTATATTACAAGCAAAATCTTATGCAGATATATACAGATGCAGATATGCAATATCTCAATAGTTTGCTGTGCAGTAATTCAAGAAATTGTAAAAATAAAATGTCACTTACAGTTTAATGTCACCCAGTATTTTACTGCTACTTTAGATGATGCGATAAGATAATCGTGGCTCCAGCATCCTTGGAGGATAGTTTGGATAGGTCGGTTCGAAAATTTTACTGCTATCGAAAACCTCAAAGAAAGGTTTTTTACTACAAATTGGAACCAGCAACTTATCATCTATATTAGGATATTTTGCATTCAATATTGAAGCATATACAATACTCTAGGATCAACATAGGCAATGAATGACTCATCCTCAGATACTGGGGGGATAACTATCAACAACTGTAAGTGACATTTTATTTCTACCATTCCTTGAATTACTTAACAGCAAATTAATGAGGTATTGTATGAGACCAATTCTCTACATGTGAGAACCTGTGTATGACTTTCTTTACATAGTGATTAGATTATAGATATATCTGCATAAGACTTTGTTGGTAGTATACTTGTGTATGCAACACCTATCAAGCTATATTTAACAGACACTAATGTATAAGCCTTGAACACCACTATTGGTACATTACAATTGCTTACCTCTGTATTGTTCTTATTGTTGTTTTTTTATTGTGAATAGGTTACATTGTCAATATAAAAACATTCATAGTGATCTGTTACAGGTTATACCTTTATCTCGCATAGATTTACTGTATTTGGTGCTGATACTACGTCTAATATATAGGTGAGTGTATGTGTGTGTATGTATGTGTGTACTCTAAAGGAATCTTCACTGTTGCATTTACAATCACCAAATTTTGCACAGCTGCTCCGTGTGACTCAGGGAACATCATAGATTACACTTTGAGCTGAAATTTTTACCCTGCACTTTTCAAAATCCACTTATTAACCCCTTACCACTCTGCATCCGATATATCGGACGCTGAGCGCAGTGACGTAGCACTCAGCGTCTGATATATTGGACGCAGAGCTGATGCCGCTTCAGCTCAAGATCTGAGCCGAAGCGGCATTGGGATACAGGGGGTGCCAGCTGTAACCGTAATGGCCGTGTAACAACCGCGGTCGGAGTGGGCTCCGAACGTAGGTGTTTAACCTGTTTAATGCCACAGTCAGCATTTAACCTGCCTTTGGGGGGGTTTCCTCATGATCGGCCCCCTGCACCGTCTTAGGAGGGCAACTATTATTGCTATGGCAAAGAAAATGTAAAGTAGACATATGGGATATGTTATTCAGCAACTTATCTAGGTTGTAAATCTGCCTTAAAATGCAATGATTTAGAATTTTGAAAATGGCAAATAATTTTTTCTTTTTTTTGTAAATAAACGCAAAACTTATCAGCCACAATTTTCCACTAAAATGAAGTACAACATGTAAGGAAAAAACTATCTCAGAATCGCTTTTATAAGTAAAAGTGTTCAAAAGTTATAACCATATAAAGCGACGCAAGTCAGAATCCAAAAAATGGGACTGAGCCTTAAGCTGTAAACTGGCTGCATCCTTAAGGGGTTAACCACCATACACAGGAGCCATTGCGGTGGATTCGGGTCCGGCCGGGATTCACTAAGGTAGTTCCTCCGCAGTCCACCAGGTGGCGCTGCTGCGCTGAAGTTCCCTAGGGGCGCGCTGGAATGCCCTGAAATTCACCGGCCTATACCTGGTGAAGGTAAGTGTAATTTTCGCGACACATTTTTTTTTCTTAAATGCGGTTGTTTTTTCGAATCCGTCGGGTTTTCGTTCGGCCACACACCCCGATTTCCGTCGCGTGCATGCCAGCGCCGATGCGCCACAAGCCGATTGCATGCGCCAAAATCCCGGGGCAATTCAGGTACAATCGGCGCAAATCGGAAATGTTTGGGTAACACGTCGGGAAAACGCGAATCGGGCCCTTAGTAAATGACCCCCATTGTCTGCTGCTGCTGTGGCAGTTAGAAGCTGAGCTGTGATTGGTTGCTATTTTGTCACAAGTCTTTGATATGAACTCTGAGCTTTGATTGGTTAATATAGGCAATTTCTCCCAAGTATGGAGACACCCCACATGTAGATGTTACTTCCTATATGGGCACACAGCAAGGTGCAAAAGGGAAGGAGGGCCATGTGTTAGCCAGTTTGCCCCACAAAAATCTTTGACTTATTTTTATTTGGTGATGTTGCCATATGAGGGCTTATTATTTGTGGGATTAGATGCAGTTTTTAGTGGTACCACAATTCAACGATCGGCATCGCTGGAACCCCATAACTTATACATATATGGCTTTTCTAATAATTATTCGTCAAATCTGTGTGATGGGAACAACTGTATAAATTATAGTACTCCTTAAAAGAAAGCTTGTTATCTGGAATAAAAGAGCAACAGAAAAAATGGCATGAAAACATTTCCATAAACTTGAGATACCTTGGTAGGGGCACTTTGGTGTGCTCTTGTCTCCCTCTCATTATAATGAAAGTACCTAAAAGATTTTACCGTCAGCAAAAGCCCTCATCAGAGGGCTCTCTTTTCACGCCTCACAGGCTATACAGGAGCCATTGTCTGCTGCTGCTGTGGCAGTTAGAAGCTGAGCTGTGATTGGTTGCTATTTTGTCACAAGTCTTTGATATGAGCTCTGAGCTTTGATTGGTTATTATAGGCAATTTCTCCCGAGTATGGAGATACCCCACATGTAGATGTTACTTCCTATATGGGCACACAGCGAGGTGCAAAAGGGAAGGAGCCAGTTTGCCCCACAAAAATCTTTTACTTATTTTTAATTGGTGATGTTGCCATATGAGGGCTTATTATTTGTGGGATTAGATGCAGTTTTTAGTGGTACCACAATTCAACGATCGGCATCGCTGGAACTCCATAACTTATACATATATGGCTTTTCTAATAATTATTCGGCAAATCTGTGTGATGGGAACAACTGTATAAATTATAGTACTCCTTAAAAGAAAGTTTGTTATCTGGAATAAAAGAGCAACAGAAAAAATGGCATGAAAACATTTCCATAAACTTGAGATACCTTGGTAGGGGCACTTTGGTGTGCTCTTGTCTCCCTCTCATTATAATGAAAGTACCTAAAAGATTTTACCGTCAGCAAAAGCCCTCATCAGAGGGCTCTCTTTTCACGCCTCACAGGCTTTTAGTCTATTTAGTTTTTTTTTAATATCCATTGATGATCACTGCCTTTTGTGAATAAAATACGGTGGATTTTCTGTTTCATGCATAACATCATGTCTGACCAATAGAACTAGTATTCTTGAAAGCTCACTATCCTATATACTTACTTAGCCTCAAAAAGGTATTGCCTGATTTCTTCACTTTTCTTCTCTTTTCTATGGCTAACACGGTACAAATCTATACTAGTAAGAAACCCCTTGACTAGACATATCTCTGACATATATCATTTATATGTCATATGCCTAGACAGCCATAGACACCCCTGCCACACAAGCCTTCCTCTGCTTATCTCTTTACTATATTAAACTGTACATTGTATTGTGGTTTGGAGTGGTTCATTCTTTACGCATGTTTAATAAACACACAGACACCAACAAAACGGATTTATGCAAATGAGCTAATATTATTGCTGTCAGAAATGAAAGGAAAGAGCTCATCAGAATTGAAGAGAAGTTGATGGTGATTCTGTCCTAGGCACAGCAGACATCCTGTAGAGTAATTCCATTGAAAACACAGCAACCCGTCTACCCCTGCTAGGAATGACTGCATCAGTAAGCAACAGCAGTTTGCAATTAGAAGATTTTAAAACAATGAAAAATATAATAGTTATTTGCATTTATTTACCTAGAGAATATTTCAGGTCCATAAGGAGGTAATACTACCCAGTGTAGTATGAGCTAGCTCATTAGAAAGATTATCAGATTTCTTTATCAGCTGTCATGGACAGAAAGAAAGGTAGGGGTAAGATATTTTAAGTTGTATCCATTTATTTATCAAGCATCTGATATCTGAGAAGCTTTTAACCCCCATTTTCACAAATGCTCTTTTTCCATTTTATGTTTCTATTTTTTACTTTCCATCTTCAAAAATCCATAACTTTTTTTTCTGTGTACAGAGCTGTATGAGGCTATGTATTCTGCCTAGCAAATTGTCCTTCCTGTGTCATTTAAATGCTGTGAAATTGAAGAAAAAATGCATTTGTGCAATTTATTTTTATTTTTTGGGTCAGTACAAGATACCAAATTTATATAGATTTTATTGTGTTTCAATGAATTTTAAAAAGTAAAAGATTTTTAAAATTGTACAAAAATGTCTTTGTTTTGCCATCTTCTTCATTACTTTTTCATACTTTGGTGTATTAACCTATGTAAGGTTTCATTTTGCTGGGCAAGCTGATGTGTTCATTGCTATCATTTTGGAGACTGTATGACCTTTGGATCACTTTTTATAAATATTTCTTGCCAAATGATGAAACATTGCAATGCGAAAATATAGGTGTGTTTTTCCTTTACTGAGCTTGTAGGGTATTACCATTTTTATATTTTAATAGATCAGGATACCTGACATATTTATGCTAATGTTTATTTATTTAATGCATCCCAGAGAGTGGGGATGGGGGTGATCTGAATGTTTGGGTTTTTTCAACTTATTTTTATTCTTTTTCAACTTTTCTAAAACATTTTTTTACTGTATTTGAAGGTCCTTTATGGTACTTGAACCATAGGGGATCTGATCACTTATACAATATACTATAATAGTACTGTTTTTCAGTATATTGTAAATTTACTGTTTAGGTGCTGCCTACTGTAGCAACTTTCTCTGTCTCGATCCAACAGTAATATCCAAGCTCTAGATTTTATATAGCTATGTGTTATGTAGCTTATTATACATTTCCTTGCATTAAATATAACATTCCTGTTGATTGCTGCATGCACCATTTTCTGTTATAAACTCCAACACTGGAATGAATTTGAACCCATAGGAAATATTTCACAAACAACAAGCAAAGATACAGAAATAAAAGAGAGAAGTAACAATAGTCTGATTTCTCACCAATTTTTTTACTCAGGCACAAACATGTTACAATCAGCTTTTAAATAAATAACCCAATAAACCACATAGAATAACCAAAACAAGGAGTTCCAAATTATTATAATAAGTACATTTTGTATTCATTTGTCAAATAAAAACACAAAACATGAATGATAAAGAGAAAATCTTTTTAGATGATCGTTCCAGTAAAGGTACCAAAAGTCTGACAAAACCTTGAATTAGCAACTGTAATTGGTTATTGTGACAGATAGGGTAGCATCAGTATATTATAGGTTATAAGTCCATATGTAAAATGAAGTATCACTTAATCCCAAAGCCACATATGTATGCACTATAAAGGTACCATACCCATTATAGTGTCAATCATGGGAATTCCTGATATCCTAACACGCATTTCACTACACTTACTGCAGGGGCATAACATGTTTTGCCACTGTGTGATTCATGCAACTAAAAAGTGGCTGCAGCGGTGCCATGAGGTCACCATTGCAATGAGACATTGATGGGCTGTTGGCATTGGGAATGTCAGGGCATTGATTATATGCAAGATAAGTGTAGGAACTGTCATATTTTATTAGAGCAACTTCAGACAAATTATTGTATTTTTTGGTCCCATTCCCCAGAAAAGGATTATGCAACAAGGTCTAACAATAGTTCATAGGAACAAAAAGTGAAAAAAGCTGTCTGCTCACCCAATCACATTTTTTTCCTCCTTTAACCGGTTAAGGACCGGGCCCTTTGCTGTTTTTTCATGTCCATTTTTCACTCCCCACCTTCAAAAATCTATAACTTTTATTTTTACACGTAAAGAGCTGTGTGACGGCTTGTTTTCTGCGTAACAAATTGCACTTCATAGTGATGGTATTAAATATTCCATGCCATGTACTCGGAAGCGGGCAAAAAATTCCAAATGCAGTGAAAATGGTGAAAAAACGCATTTGCGCCATTTTCTTGTGGGCTTGGATATTATGTCTTTCACTGAGCGCCCCAAATGACATTTCTACTTTATTCTTTGGGTCGGTACGATTAAGGGGATAGCAAATTTGTATAGGTTTTATAATGTTTTTATACATTTACAAAAATTAAAACCTCCCGTACAAAAATATTTTTTTTGATTTTGCCAACTTCTGGTGCTAATAACTATTTTATACTTTGGTGTACGGAGCTGTGGGTGGTGTCATGTTTTGCTAAATTTGCTAATATTTTCAAAGATATCATTTTTAGGACTGTACGACCTTCTGATCACTTTTTATAGATTTTTTTATATTTTTCAAAATGGTAAAAAAGTGCCATTTTCGACTTTGGGCCCTATTTTCCGTTACAGGGCTAAACACATTGAAAAACCGTTATCATATTTTGATAGATCGGGCATTTCTACGAGGGGAGCATTGCTCAGACTTCACTGTTCAGCGGGTTATGTGGCAGAAGAGGAGTTGGAGGAGGAGGAAAGGGGCAGTCAGGCAGTGAGGGGAGTTCGTGAATTCTGAGCGTTGGGACTCTGGCGCATATGGCAGATGTCATGCGCAGGTTTAGGCGCCTATCCCGTGACCTCGCGTTTCAAAGAAATCTTATATTCCAGCTCCGATACGGTTATCAATCTCTGGACCCACGGTACAAGCAAAATTTTACTCTCTCCGGAGGGAAAGGAGGGTGAGAATGCTATGATACCAGAGGCCTGGTTCACAAGCTGAAAAAAGATTTAACTCTGACAGCGCTCGCGGCAGAGTGCGAAGTTGCGGGACAGAAGTGCGCGGAGAGTAGGCGAGCAGGCCAGTTGTCACACTGGCAAGGGTACGCTTACAAGGCTGTTGCCGCTTATGTCACCCCAGAAAGACACTGTCACCGGTCCCCAGTTGGCAGAGTAGGGTGATCGTTGACAGAAAGAAGAGGGGTTTGAGGGAGTACGAGCTGACCATACCAGCGTTCTAAATGATCACACAGATACCTACAACCATACTGGGTTTCAAAGCTGGACAGTGGCCACGAACTGGCGCGTACGCCTTTGGCAGGTTCTTGGCCCTGCCGCTAGCGGCTGTCCGAGGGGTTTCAGTGCCAGCTGTTGGCATCATCACGCTAAGGTCACGCGTGTCGAGACAGGATGACGCTTATTAAGATGAATAAAAGAATGGATTTCTCAAATTTCCAATCCCAACAGGTAAGAAAGGCTCAACCTGAATAATCTATCCACTCATCCCTCCCCTCACTGCTCCTTCGCCTCCTCTTTGTACAGTAACGCAGAGGACACGGGCTATTTCTGCCCGGGCCAACTGGCATCTAGTGATAGTACTTTTAGGCATGTAATTTTCTGCGGGCCACCTACCCGGTCCCTGTCCTCTGTTTTATTAACAATTTGGGACGGCCACATACAGGCACTCAATCTATTCAATTTTTTGGAGGCACCTACTGATTCTCGGTTGAAAACTTTTTGGATGCACATACAGGCATCAATTACACATTTAACTGGAGGGGCCACAACATACCTGCTCCTTATGGTTTGGAAAAGTTTTTTGGACTGCCACATAAAAAGGCCTCATACTTATTCCATTTTCTGGAGGAAACTACCCGCTCCTTGGTTTGAAATCTTTGATGCCGTCTGCCAATACAGGCACTCAATCTATTCCATTTATGAGGCCACTACCTGCTCCTCTGGTTTGTGAAAAAAAACTTTTTTGGACTGCACCATAAGGCACTCAATCTATGTCATTTTTCTGGAGGGCCACCGAACCCCGCTCCTATGGTTGAAAACTTTTTGGACTGCCAAGACAGGCACTCAACTATTTCATTTTTCTGAGGGGCACTTTACCTGCTCTCTGGTTTGAAAACTTTTGGACTGCACCTACAGGCACTCAATCTATTCATTTTGCTGGAGGGCCACCTACTGCTCCTCTGATGTTTGAAAATTTTTGGACTGCCGAACAGGCCTCAATACTATTCCATGTTTCTGAGGGACACCGACATGCTCCTTACAGGCACTATACAAATTAAATTGTCCCAAGGAGCCCTCCACCCGTCGTCTCCATTGCTACCCCTCAAAAGTCGTCAATATAGCTGCTCCATACATCGTTCTTCCCCTAATCAAAGAGGTGGGTCAGGCAGAAATTTGTGTTGTTTTCATGTGATCCAATCAAGTGTAAATTTGTCGCCCCACTGCTGGTTATCCACAAAATATACTGGCAAACTTTTGAATTTAACCGATATTATTTCACGCTTCTTGGCATAATTGTTTACATACCACCCGCCCATATTCCACACTTATAAGAAAGCACTACACTTGATGTATACAAAAGGTTCTTAGAAGTGCTGTTTGGGGAGTTATAGCCACCTTAGAGAAGGGGGCTTGATTGTCGAAGCTCGACTGCACGGAGCGCCAGCTCCATGCCAAGATCCAACAAATAGTTTTAACTGGAGCCCTTTAATCTACTCAGTTCTGCCTCCATACAGTTCCCCTTATCAAACCAGCGTTGTCAGCAGAATTTTGAGTTGGTTTCTGGCTTCCATGTTAACTTTGTCGCCACCGCTGTGTTATCACAAAAATATATGGAAACGGTTACCATTTAGGGATAATATTTTAGCGCTCTTGCGCATCTGTTTACATTCCCCTCATCCGCCATTATCCCAAACTTATAAGAACGCTACTCACTGATCTTATACACAAGGTCTTTCGAAGTGATGTGTGGGGAGTAGCCTAGAGAGGGGCTTGGATTGGCGAAGCTCTCCTGGCAGCGGAGCGAAGCTCCATGAAAGATCAACTAATAGTTTAACTGACCAGCACCTTTTAATCTACTACTAGTTCACTGCCTCCATACATGGTCCCTTATCAAACGAGCTGTGTGTCAGGCCGAAATTTTGGGGTGTTTTCATGGCTCATGTTAACTTTTCGCCCACCCGATGTGTAATCACAAAATATACTGGCCAACTTTTATATGTACGATAATATTTGAGAGCTTCTGCTCACATCTCTTGGTTCCTCCTCTGCCACCCATGGTTTGAAGCCTGAGTCCATTTAGGGTCATGTCGCCATGACACTATCTAGCCTGCGCCGTGCCGTGCCATGCGTCCCCTTATAGGTCAGGGTCATATATGGAGTTTTAGATGATATCTAGCTTCATTTGTCACTCTGTCCTGGGCCCTGCGTTGCCATTAATTTTGCATAATGGTGGATTGAGCAGCCTCAGAGGCATATGCATTGTGCCCCTGCTGTTTCCTGTCCAATTTCCGTGGGGTTTTCCATCCTTTCTGAGGTTCCAGGTGTGGCCCCCCCCAAGCTTCCCTGTGCAGAGCCTTGGCCCCTTGAAAACTGCTCGAGCTTCCATTGACTTCAATGGGCTGTTATTCGGAGCCGAGCACTCGGCATGGGAAAAGTTCGTCGCGAATGAAGGAGTACCGAGATTTTAGTGCTCGCTCATATCTAGTGTTTTGTTGGTGTACTCTAAAGGAATCTTCACTGTTGCATTACAATCACACATTTGCACAGGCTCGGTGACTCAGGAAATATAGGTTCACTGAGCTGAATTTTACCCTGCACTTTTCAAAATCCACTATTAACCCTTACCACTTGCATCCGATATATCGGACGTGAGACGCAGTGCGTAGAACTCAGCGTCCGATATATTGGTACGCCGGTGCTGCTGTTCAGCTCAAGATCTGCGCGAAGCGGGCATGGGAACACAGGGGTGTGCCAGTGAACGTAATGGCGCGCGGAGTAAACAACCGCGTCGGAGTGAGGGGCTGTTTTCATGCCACAGTCAGCACTTAACTGCATTTTGGGGGGGGTGTCTATGACGGCCCCTGCGCGTCTCGGGGGCGACTATTATTGATAGTGGCAAAGAAAATGTAAAGCAGACATATGGGATATGTATCCAGCACTTATTAGGTTGTAAAGTCTGCCTCCTTAAAAGCAATGCGATTTAGAATTTTGAAAATCAAATAATTTTTCTTTTTTTTGTAAATACACGCACAAAATATCAGCCCAATTTTCACCTAAAATGAAGTACAAATTTGTAAGGAAAAAACTATTCAAGAATCGCTTTATAAGTAAGGAGTTCAAAAGTTATACCATATAAAGCGTACGCAAGTCCAGGAATCCAAAAAATGGGACTGACCTTACGCTGTAAACTGGCTGCATCCTTAAGGGGGTTAACCACCATAAACCGGAGCATTGCGGTGGTATGGTTTGGCTTCGGGGGGGTGGGTCGGCCGGGACACTAAGGTAGTCATCGCAGTCCACCAGGTGGCGGCTGCTGCGCGACGTCCCTAGGGGGCGCTGGAATGCCCTGAAATTCACCGACCTATACCTGGGTGAAGGTAAGTTGTAATTTTCGCCGACAATTTTTTTTCTTAAATGCGGTTGTTTCGATCGTCGGGTTTGCGTCGGCACACACCCCGCTTCCGTCGCGTGTGCATGCCAGCGCCGCGAATGCGCAACAAGCCGATGTCCGCCCAACATCCCGGGGGCAATCAGGTACAATGGGCGCCAAATCGGAAAGTTGGGTATAACACGTGGGGAGGAAAACGCGGAATCGGGCTCTTAGTAAATGACCCCAGTGTCTGTGATGCTGTGGCAGTTAGAAGCTGAGCTGTGATGGTTGCATTTTGTCAAAGCTTGGATATGAACTCTGAGCTTTGTTGGTTCATATAGCAATTTCTCCCAAGTTATGGAGGACACCCCAATGTAGATGTTACTTCTATATGGGCACACGCAGGGTGCAAAAGGGAAGGAGGCCATGGTTAGCCAGTTTGCCCACAAAAAATCCTTGAACGTATTGTCTTGGTGATTGTTTGCCATATGAGGGCTTTTATTTGATGGGATAGATGCAGTTGCAGTTTTAGTGGTACCACCATTCAACGATCGGGCATCGCGGATACCCCATAAGTTATACAATATGGCTTTTTCTAATAATCTATTCGTCAAAATCTGTGTGATGGGAATAACGTAACAATATAGTAGTCCTTAAAAGAAGAAAGCTTAGTTAATCTGAATAAAAGAGTACAGAAAAATGGCATGAAAAACATTTCCATAAAAAACTGGATCCTTGGTTTAGGGGCACTTTGGTGTGCTCTGTCTCCTACTTCATTATAAGAAAGTACCTTATAAATGAGTTTAATGTCCAGCAAACGCCCTATCAGAGGGATATTCTTTTACGCCTCACAGCTTTTTAGTCTAATCAGGTTTTTTTCATATCCATGAGTGATCACTGCTGATTTGTGTAATATAAATCATGCTGGATTTCTTGTGTCATGCATAACATCATGTCTGACCAATAGAAACTAGTTATGCTTGAACGCTCACGTTCCTATATACTACTTAGCCTCACAAAGGTATAATGCATTGAATTCTTCACTTCCTTTCTTTTCTGGCTAACACGGTACAAATCTATATTAGTAAGAAAATCCCCTTGACAGACATTATCTTGTGACCTATATCATTTATTGTCATTTGCTAGACAGCTATAGAACCCTGCCACAAGCCTTCTATGAACTTTATCCTTACTATATTAAAATGGACATTGTTATGTGGTTTGGAGGTGTTATGGTTATTCTTTAGGGCAGTTAAATTACACACAGACACAAACAAAACGGATTATGCAAATGAGCTCACTATATTGCTGTCGAAATGGAAAGGAAAGAGTCATCAGGATCGAAAGAGAAGTTGATGGTGATTTGTCTCCTAGCACAGCCGACAGCATGAGAGTTAATTCCATGAAAACACAGGCAAACCGCTCTACCCCCGCATAGGAATGCCTGCATCGTAAGCAACAGCAGTTTGCAATGAAGATTTTAAAACAATGAAAAAATATAGTCTTGTGCATTTATTACCTAGAGAAATTTCAGGTCCATAAGGAGGTAAGACTACCCAGTTATCATAAAGAGCTAGATCATTAGAAGCAAGATTATCGATTTCTTGAAGCTGGTCGGGGGCAGAAAGAAAGTCAGGGGTAAGATTTTTAAGTTGTATCCATTATTTATCAAGAATCTGATATATGGAGTTGCGACTTTTTTTTTTTTTTTTTTTTCTTAACCCTTTATACAAAGACTCTTTTTCAATTTTGTGTTTCTTATTTTTTTTTACTTTCCATCTTCAAAAATCCAAAACTTTTGTTCTGTGTCGAGCGTGTAGGATTATGATTTTGCCTAGCAAATTGCCTCCCGTGGTCATAAATGCTGTGAATGAAGAAAAAACATTTGTGCAATTATGTTTATTTTGGGTTCAGTACATTTGATACCGCACCCAAATTTATCTAGATTTCTTGTGTTGCAAGAATTATTATAAAAAGTAAAAGATTTTAAAATTGACAAAAGTCCTTGTTTTTGCCATCTTCTCATACTTTTCTACTTTCGGTTGTCAAACCTATGTAAGAGTTTTCATTTTGATGGGCAAGCCGATGGTTCCACTGCTTCATTTTTGGACGCTGTATGACTTTGGATCACTTTTTATAAATAATTTCTTGCCAAATGTAGAAAAACAGGAATGCGAAAACATGGTGTGTTTTCCTTTTACGAGTAGCGGGTATTACCAGTATACGATCTTTAAATGCAGATCAGGACTACCGACCGAATTTAGCTACGTTTATTTATTTAATGCATCCAGAGAAAAGTGGGGGAAGGGGGTGATCGAATGTTTGGGTTTTTTAACTTTTGTTTTCTTTTCAAACTTTTCTAAACATTTGCGTTACTGTATGAAGGTCTATAGGTCCTGCACCATAGCGCCGGATCTGATCACATCACATACAATATATATAATAGTACTGTTTTTCAGTATATTGTAAATTTATGTTAGGTGCTGATACTGTGAGCAACTTCTCTGTCTCGATCCAAACAGTAAATGTCCAAGCTCTAGGATTTAATAGGACGTTAGTGTAGTATTATACATTCCTTGCATTAAATTACACATTCCTGTGTGCTGCATGCACCCATTTCTGTTCTAAAGCAACACTGGAATGAATTGCACCATAGGAAAATATTTCCCAAAGAGCAAGCAAAGATACAGAAATAAAACGAGAGCAAGAACAATAGTCTGATTTCTCACCCAATTTTTTTACTCAGGCACAAAACATGTACAATCAGCTTTTTCACTAACACCCCCAATTACACACAGAGAAAACCACCCCCACCACGGAAAGTTCCCCAGATTATAAATACGTACACATTTTGTCTTCATTTGTCACATCAACACAAAACATGATGCTAAAGAGAAAATCTTTTTCGCAGATCGTACCAGAAAGGTACAAAGTCTGACAAAACTTGATTAGCCAACTGTAATTGGTTATTGGGACGAAAGGGTAGATCAGTATATTATAGGTTATAAGTCCATATGTAAAAGAAGTATCACTTAATCCAAAGCCACATAGATGCACTATAAAGCGTACCATACCCCATTATGGTGTCAATCATGGGATTCCTGAATATCCTACACCGCATTTCACTACACTTATGCAGGGGAATAACCTGTTTGCCACGTGTGATCAGCAACTAAAACAGTGGCATGCCAGCAGGTGACATGAAGGTACATTGCACTGAGGACAATTGATGGGTGTGGCATTGGGAATGTCAGGGGCATTGATTAAGCGACGATAGTGTAGGAATGTCATATTTATTTAGAGCAACTTCAGACAAATTATGTATTTTGTGTTCCATCCCCAGAAAGGATTATGCAACAAGGTCTAACCAATAGTTATAGGACAAAAAGATGAACGAAAAAAGCGTTATGACTCACCAATCCATGTTTTGACCTCCTTTTTACGGTTAAGGCCGGGCCACTTTGCAGTTTTTTACGTCCACATTTTCATCCCCACC
This sequence comes from Engystomops pustulosus, assembly GCA_019512145.1. NCBI lineage: Eukaryota > Metazoa > Chordata > Amphibia > Anura > Leptodactylidae > Engystomops > Engystomops pustulosus. The sequence continues at coordinate 112,714,384 of CM033644.1, read as the reverse complement.
TTTCGTCAAAACTCTCTACTTTATTTTTACACGACAGAGCTGTGTGACGGCTTGTTTATTCTGCGCTAAAACAAATGTGAATCATAAAATGCTGGTAATTAAATATTCATGCACCAATTTACTCGGAAAAAGCGGTGAAAAAACTTCCAGAATTGCAGTGACAATGGTTGAAAAAACGAATGTGCGCCCTTTTTTGTGGGCTTGGATATTATCGTCACTGAGCGGGACGCCCCCAAATGACCTTCTACTTTTCTTGGGTCGGTACGAATTAAGTGGTGATAGCAAATTTGTATAGGTTGATAAGTCGTCGTTTATACATTACAACACTTAAAAACTCCCGTACAAAAATATTTTTTTGATTTTGCCAAAACTTTGGTGTCATAAATTTATACTTAGGTGTACGGAGCTGTGAGGACGGGTGTGTTTTGCAAAATTTGAGAATATTTCAAACGATATCATTTTTAGGACTGTACGACCTTTGATCCAAGTTTTTATAAGATTTTTTCTACTTTCAAAATGGGTAAAAAGTGCCATTTTCGGACTTCGGGCCCTATTTCCGTACAGGGTAAACACATGAAAAACAGTTATCAATTGTTTTGATAGATCGGGCATTTTCGGATGGTGAACTAACGTTTTATGTTATTGATTTTACTGTTAGAGTGATATTGATGTCCGTTTCTGGAGAGGGGCGTGTATTTGAAATTGTATAGGTTTATTATAGTTTTTTTTTAAACTTTTTTTTATTTTTTTGTTTACTATTTTCAGACTCCCTAGGGGTACTCCTTTAACCCAAGGTCGTGTGATCGATCCTATCATATACTCCAACTACAGTAGGCAGTAATAATAATGGGATTTTCTCTAATCATACATGTGCTATCAGCACTTATAATGAAGGGGGTTATTAAACCGACAAAGCTAGGGTCTTCGAGAAGACCCGAGGCTACCATGGAAATGATCAGCCGCCCCCCGATGACAGTACGGGGAGAGGCAGGATCCCAGGGAAGATTGCGGACGACCATGCAACCAATATCCTTTGAGGCGGCCAGAGCAGTTGCCGCAGCCTCGTATGAAATGAACACCCGCGGATCGGTGCTCTGCACTATGCAGCCAAAGAACTTACCGGCTATGGAGAAGAGGCTCAGCCCGTATCGAGCCATCTCATGCAGGCAACCACGACCGCCGCGTGAATAACAGGCGGCGCACGGTGCGAGCTGGTAAAAAGTGGTGGACGTGTGAATTGGTTGCACGCTCTTTGGATCCTCGACCTCCAGATCAGAATATGTTCAAAACACGGTTTGGCAGCACTTTAGATACATCCACACGTTAGCTCAATTAAAATTCTTCTTATAGTATAAACGACACATGTTAGAGAATGGACCATTACAGTCGACCTACGAGTTAACGTGGCAGCAACTTAGTCAGATCCTAATGACTAGGAGGATCTGACCTAAGACGCTGCGAGTCGAAAGGTAGGTACACTGTATTGTCCATTCTCACAGGTCGTTATATATAGAGAAGAGATTTTAAAATGAGTAACGTGTGGATGTATCTAAAGTGCTGCCAAACCGTGTTTTGAACAAGGTCTAACAATAAAGCTTCATTGCAGACAACTTTCATAACTCTAACATTGACTAACTAATTGGTAACTAGGGCGTTCTTAAGTAGTGGTCTGCCTGTACTAGACTTTTTATTTAATACTGTCGGCTCCAGACAAAAAACATCATGATTTAGCAAAATTTAGGAATCAAATGCTTTTGTATGTTCACTATTTTTCTTTTGAGAAAAAAAAACAAAAGTAGTTGTAATGAAATGTGTTCTTCTAGTCTGGAAATGGGGTCTAGATAATGGGAGTAGACTTGGTGTTTTGCAAGATTTTTTATATATTTATTTCAGAGACTAATAGACATGATGTAACTTTATACATTCTTCATTTAACTTCTAAACGCAGACAGTCACATGCTTACACTGTCACAATATCCTCATCCAATTGACATATTTAGTGCATGTCATCACAAAAAGAAAATGTGTTAACTTGTTATTTATTCCTCAATGAAACAGTATCACTGGAATGTTGTTTTCAGGGAACTGAATTGTTGACAATTATTCAGACTAGATTTTCCTTTGGAATACATTACCAAGCAGATGTTATTATTTCAAAAACCTGGATCATCATTTTGTTTGTTAAATGTCAGCATTCTAATGTTTGGTCACTCAAAATCATTAACAAGGAAATAAGACAATGTGGTTGCAGTACAGACTGCCAAGTATGTTATGATAGCTTTTTGCCAAGATTAGTAGACACCAAAATATATAAATACCCTGCAGAAGAGTAGTATTCATACAATTTTTGATTTCTCAACCCCTTAATGGGCATCTCACGTAAATCAACAGACACGGCATTGTCAAGGAGCTTTGGAGAGATCCTATTATACAGCAGACACCTGCTGTAATCAGTGCTGACACCAATTGTGACAGTTAATCTGTTAGGTCGAATCGGTCTGTGGCACCAAACAGTGCAGCACATGGGCACCACCATCTGATGTCATTGGAGGATGCTGACCATTTGCCATGACTGCTGGGAGCCTTTTAAATACTCCCATAGCTGTAATTCGCCATACTATATTACGATTTGCCAATTCTACCACGTATGGAAATGTTTCCAGTTCATGGCACAGAATACTAAATGGTGCCACTAGACAGGGCGTTTTGTACTGCAGATAACAAGCCCTCATACAGCTCTGAACACAGAAATATCTACTAGATATGGCTTGTTGCAGAAGGGGAATGAAAAACTGAAACGAAAACGTTGAGCTTCAAGGGTTCAAAAGATCAGTGGAATAAATTCATTTTAAACATGTTATCACTCCTGTTAAAGATAAAAATGTGTTTACTGTAAGTTATAATCTTTTACACATCACCATATGTGCTAGTATGCTGCACACACCCCTGGGCTGAACTGCAGCTACACAGGAATAAATATTTTAGCTTTGGATGTTACTACAGCACACTATGAAAACTTACTATATTATTTTTTCACATATACATAGTTAAAAGAAAAGTTATACAATGCATTCATTGCAGAAGATACATATACAAACTATAGAACATACAGATTATAGGCTATCAGTAATCTTGTTCTCTACTATAGTCTGAGCTCTCTAACAGTTTCCAAATGTAGGCAATTGATCATAGCCTATTATAAAGCTTTAGTGATACTACATCGGTTTGATATTAATATCCCTAATTCAAATATACACTGATAGCAATGAGTGTGTTATCATACATTTATAAACAGCCCCCCCTTACTCTCTCCCTCAGTCAGGTGAAAGGAAGAAAAAAAAAAGGGGGGGAATTTTTTTTTTTCAGTTCCACTCTAGTTTTAACATAACCATCTCTTACGCCAGATTTCATCTTTTCCTAAGTCTGCATATTTAATCTTCTCAAACCTTTTTATTTTATTTAACTTATTTTTCCCACTCTTCAATGTCGGGCTTTTTCGGGGACTTCCAAGCATAGACGATCATACTTGTAATACCAACCCCATCCATCTAAGTAAATGTATAGGACCAACAATATCACCTGTGTTTCCCAATACCAGGATATCCAGTGTCACAGGGACCTTCAGGCCCGTTGCTCGACAGACCTCTATATGTACTTCCTCCCAAAATTCCAGAACTCCTTCACAGTTCCATATCATATGGAGGAAGTCAGCTTTAGGTTCCTGACTAGAGATGAGCGAGCACTAAAATGCTCGGGTGCTCGTTATTCGAGACAAACTTTTCCAGATGCTCGAGTGCTCGTCTCGAATAACGAGCCCCATTGAAGTCAATGGGAGACTCGAGCATTTCCTATTCCACTAGCAAGAATTTTTTTGTTTCGCTCTTCCCTCACTGTTTGTAAGTATCTTATGTGTATTGTTTTAATCCTTTTTCATTTTATATGACAATTTAATTCTTTGAGTGTACTGCATTTTTATGTAAATTAAAAACTTTTAATAAGCCTCTGCTTGTAGCCTTAAAGAATCTGAGTCTCCGAAGGGAATCACGTTACCAGAGGTCATTGTTAGCATAGTTCATGTAGTAAGAGATTGCATGTTCTGTGTGAATTTATAATTGTAATATCGTGTAAGTAGTGAGTGCATGTGCTGAGTTATCATCAGGGTGCATTGTCTGTGTGGTTGAGGTGCCTACGGCCTTCTTTGCGTAAGTAACTCGTGGGTGGTGGCAGTGCGGATTGGCTGCGGCTGAAATTCTGTGGAGTAAATTTAGCGTAAGGACGCCATTTTGTGGAAGTGGGCGGAGCTTGAGGGCTAAATTCTGGGACTCCACAGAGTAGGTATCCCCGTGTGTGAACTCCAGTGAGTCGGGTTCGTGACAGCGCCTATCTCCGAACCTATGGGGAGACACGCGCTCACACCTGCAATGTGAAGAATAGAATTAAAAATTAAAAACAGTGAATACAGGACCATTTAAGTGCAGAACACATTTAAACAACACTATTCTTCACATTCCAGATGTTCCGAACATCTCCTAACTTAGCAAGAGACACACGCGCGAACACCTGGAAAGTGAAGAATAGTGTTATTTCAATGTGTTCTTACAAGTAAAACATCTGGAAACATGTGGAATATGTTCTGTAACACTGTTCTTTTAATGTGTTCTGTCAGTGAAAACAACAAAAGTGCGTCTCCTCTAATTTCGGAGATGTGCACAACATCTTCATGTGAAAATATGTTTCTTTTTTCACAATGGGTCGGCACTTAAAGCTCACTGTGTTCACTGTGTTTAATGTTTTAAGTTCTATTCTTCCGTTGCAGGTTGTGCGGCGTGTCCCTCCCGATAGGTGCGGAGGATACGCGCCACACTGCAAAGTGAGAATGAATAACCTTAACGTGACATACATGAACCAGTTAAGTGCAGAACACATTGAAGAACACTTTCTTCACAGTCCCATGTTCCAACATGCTCCTAAATTAGCGGGAGACACGCTCGACACCTGCACAGTGAATCAACATGTTTATTTCAATGTGTTCTTACAAGTAAAACATATGGAAACATGTGTAATATTTTTTTTTTTTACAATAAAAATACTTTTATTCAATTTATTTTATTAATTTACTGCTCGATCTCGAGCTGGCGAGATACTCGTCCGAGTAACGAGCCGGTCCGAGTATGCTAATACTCGACCGAGCAGTATACTCGGACGAGTATACTCGCTCATCTCTATTCCTGACATTTTAGGCACTTTTCTAAATGTGCCCTCCTGAAGCGGTTTACCACCTCCGGGGAGTAGTAGAGTCTATATATAATTTTAAAATGGATTAGTTGAATTGATTGTGAACTGATCATATTCATACTTTGAAATATACTTGACCATTGTTTTGTGGGCAATACTCCAATATCCCTTTCCCATTTTCTTCTACTAAGGTGAGGCTCTAAATTTTTTAAGCTTTTGACTATAAATGTTAATAATGCTTTTTCTCACACTAACTTTTTTTCGAGTAATCTATTATATGAAAATCCTAACTTCGGGGTCTTCTTCTTCTCTCCTAGACTTTTATTTTGTGCGTCAACTGAATCTAGTTGTAGAAATTTTGATTATTTATATTAAATAAATCTTTCAGTGCCTCAAAAGACATTAATCTACCTTCTGTACATATTTGTGAGATTAAGTAAATACCCTTATGGTCCCAAAAAAATCTACCCTGGAAGAGTTCCAACTTATTTAACTCCTTGTTTTGCCATATTGGCGAGAATTTCATGCTAGTGTTTATATCAAAATGTATTTTTAACCATTCCCAAACTTTCCTAAAACAGTGACATAATAATATTACCCTAACTACTAATAAGTCTAACCGACCTGACTCTAATAATATTAACCCATTACTAGTGTTCATCCCTACAGCCTGTGCTATAGCTTTAATTATTGTCAGGATCAGTGGATCCTCTGGACCACCGCGGGAGATGGAACTAGCCGACACCTAGGACCATAGCCCAAGCGGCTCCTGGTTTTCACCAGAGCCCGCCGCAAAGCGGGTTGAACTTGCTGCGGCAGGATACCACCAGGTCGTTCCACAGGTGCGACCAGCCCGCGGTGGCAGCCGAGGTCGAGGTACCTTAGCAGATGACAGTCTCGTAGTCAGGTCCAGGCACAGGGTCAGGGCAGGTGGCAGAGATGCAACGTCAAGTCCAAGTCCGAGGTCAGCAACGGGAGGTCCAGGCAGGTTGGAGCGGGAACACAGGCACACAGAACACAGTAACACGGAGGAACAGCAACTCAGGAATACACAGGAACGCAGGAATACACAGGAACGCAGGAATACACAGGAACGCAGGAATACACAGGAACGCAGGAATAATCGCTTGGAAGAGGCAGGCTTATGAAGAATTGGGCAATATGGCCAGCGCCAATTAATGGCGCACTGGCCCTTTGAATTTGGAGAAAGTGCTGCGCGCGCCCTAGCAGTCTGGGACGCGCGCGCACAGCGGAGGGGAGCGAGCCAGGAGCCGGGACGGGTGAGATGCGCTGGCGGTGCGCTGGCAGGGGCAGGGCAGCACTGGTGAGCCCGCGGCCCGCGATGTGGGTCGCAGGACCACCCGTGACCGTACCCCCCCCCCCTTCGGCCTCCCCCTCCTCCTAGGCTGGAGGGGCACCCTCTGCAAGAAGATTACGAATCCATATGTTGTCCTCTGGCTCCCACGGGGACCTTTCTTCGGCCCGGAACCCCCTCCAGGGTAAAACCGAGAAAGAACCGCTTCCCCTCCAACAATCTCAGCCAAGATCTCTTTTACCCAAGGGGTTGGTAGGTCCGCCACGGGAGTAGGCGGAGGATTTTGCTGGGAAGAAGCAGAAAGAACGCTCAAAGATGACAGGCTTTGAGCAGGGAGACATGAAAGGGGAGGTTCGGGGATGCGGCATGGTGGGAGGTGAAAGGAGGCGCAACTTATAGGCCACCCGGGTTAATACGCTTCGGCACCTCAAATGGACCCAAAGATAGCGAGGGGCCCAAAGTTGTAGCTGGGAATTCTTCAAACCGGACAATTGTGAGGGACAGCCACACTTTCCCTGGAGGGAGAAGTACGGGAGGAGACCGAGTTTTTTATCGGCCTGAGTTCTTGGGCGGGAAGATGCCTGAAGCAGGGGACTGAAGGAGTCTGTGTTCCCAAAAATAGCTTAAGGATGTTACCAACTCTTTCCACAGGCAGGGAACATCAGCAGTACCCGGAGAGAGGTTGAGGGGTGGGGACGTTGGATGTCTTCCCATATAGAACAAAGAGGGTGATACACCAGCAGAATGTCTGAATCCAGGGAGGTTGGGGAGTATATGAGAACTCTGGCCCAAGGTAGCAAAGGTGGACCAGGTGTCCTGACGGGCAGAGACAGAGGACAAAGTGGACGCAGGGTGGGTGGTAAAGGTAAACAGCCCAAAAGTCTGGTTAACTCTTTCAAACCTGTCAAGTAGGATGTGTGGTCACACGCCGAAGAGAAGTCCCAGTTTGATTATCGTGGTTGATAACCAGGCTTGCCACCGAAGCGGGAGACAAATGGACCCCCCGGGTCGCAGGAGATGTGCAACGGAGAGTCCATGTAGGGAAGATGTGTGAGAACTGCGCGGCAAGGTGTGGATGGCAGAGGCAGCCTGGCAGAGGCAACAAAATGAGGGACATTTGGTAAAAAAAACAAAGGGACTTCAGTTACTACACAGCTAACGGTTATGCCGATGATGGTGCAGACTCTGTAATAAAGGTCCTAGCAACGGAGACCACGGCGCAGATAGGCAGTAATGGTAACGTGCAACAGAAGACCAGCGTGTTTATGTGTCGAGAGGGCATTATTACGAGCACAAGAGGTAATGTACAGGACCCGCACAAAAATCTCAACCCTATCGACAACGTACCCAGTGACTCATCAGCGCCACACACACAGATCGAATCGGAGGAGATTAGGGCCACAGAGCATTGCACCCGGGTTGCCAGCCCACACGAGGAAGAATGTCCCCAGGTCAGGATTTTCTTCGAAGTCCAGGTAGCACATAAGTTCTTGCAAGGGAAGGTGTTAATTGCCGGAGGTCCACTAGGCCCTGCACAGGCAACCAAAGTCTCTCCGGAGGAACAATGTGTCGGGGCATAGTCCTCCCCCCATAACATCGAAGCACGGGACAGGCCGTCAGCTTGATGTCTTTGTCTTCGGCAACGACCGAAAAATGGATTGGAAGTCAAACGGGAAAGAAAAGCATCAGACGGACCCCACCGGGCTTGACGCGGGTTTAACCGACTGTAAGGTATGGACGGTATCTTGTGGTCTGTGTAGAGACTGAACTGGAAATCTGCTCCCTCCCAACAGATGACGGCCACTTCCTCCAAGGGCAATCTTGATGGACAGAGCTCCATCTCCTATAGAATAATTCATCTCATGCGCGGGGAGGAACAGTTTTGAGAAAGGAAGACGCCGCAGGTAGGGATAGAGCGACCCCTAGGCCCCCTTCTGAGTAAGGACCGCTCAGCTCCTACGGAGAGGAGGCATCAACCTCCACAAAAAAATGGCTTCTCAGTAGTATGGTCTGGTAAGGACAGATGCAGAAGAAAAAAAAAAGCAGGACTTAGTATCGGAAGGCCTCTCAGCCGCTGGGGCCAGGCATGAGAATTGACACCTTCTCGTTAGCGCCACCATAGGAGCTACCAGAGTCGAGAATGAATGTCTATAATAATTGCGAAGCCCAGGAACTTTGAATAGCCCGCAGTCCCCATGGGCGTGGCACTGAAGAACCGCAGATAATTTGTCAGGATCCATCTGCAAGCCTTATCGGAAAATAATGTAGCCGAGGAATGGAAGGCTTTTTTGATGAAACAGGCACTTCTCCAGTTGGCGTAGAGATGGTTGGCCCTGAGGCGGGCTGAGCACTTGCCATACATGGGAATGGTGGGACTCGAGGTGCAGCAGAATACACAAGGATGTCATCCAGGTAAACCACAAACACAGCTGTACATAAGTCTCTGAAGATATCGTTGACAAAACTCTTGGAAAACGGCTGGCGCATTACAGAGTCCGAAAGGCATAGCTAAATATTCAAAAGCCATTCACGGGTTGTTAAAGGCGGTCTTCCACTCGTCGCCCCTCCTGATGCGGATAAGATTGTAGGCCCCACGAAGATCCAGTTGGAAAGACTCTCGCCCCCGTAGACGATCAAACAGCTCCATGATCAGCGGCAGAGATGGATAGCAATCTTAACAGTGACTTTGTTAAGACCACGATAGTCAATACAGGGGCGGAGAGAGGCCATCTTTCTTGGTGACAAAAAAGAAGCATGCGCTGCCGGAGAGGTGGATTTGCGAATGAAAAACATCTTTGCAGATTTTCCTGGACATACTCAGACATGGCGGCTGTTTCAGGTACCGAGAGAGCGGTACAGCCGACCCCGAGGAGGAGAAGATCCAGGCAGCAGGTCGATGGGGCAATCGTAGGGACGATGTGGAGGAAGGGTCTCAGCTTGTTTCTTGGAGAACACATCTGCGAAGTCCTGGTACGGAGCGGGAAAGCCCCCCCAAAAAGCTTAGGAGACAAGGTAGAAAGGTCCCGACAGGGAGCCAGAGATGTAGAAACTTCATACAGTGTGATGAACAATTCGGACCCCCAACGGGAGAATCTCCCAGAAGACCAGTCCAGAACAGGGGCATTGATGTTGCAACCAGGGGAGGCCAGCAGGAGAGTGGAAGTGCAATGGGGGCCAGCACAAAAAAAAAGGACAGTCTTTCTCTATGTAATGCTCCAACTTGCAGGGAGCAGGGTTCCGGATAGGCACGGGAGAGAATCTGGCCACTGACCGAGGGCAATGGACAATGGCTTCTTGAGACGAACCACCGGGAATAGTGATGCGGGGAGGAGACCAGGGCAAGCATCCACAAAGTAGAGCCTGAATCCAGGAAGGCGGGAAACATGGACCTGGGTGCCAGTGCCAATGCTGAGGAGTACGGGAGAGGAGTCAAGCGTGGAGAAGCACCTAGGGACGCTTCTCCCGAGAAGCCTAGGTGCTGACGTTTCCGGGACGTTGGGGCGGACAGGACAAAGTCCCGACGAAGTGCTCTGGGCTGGCACAATACATGCACAGGTTCTCTGACGTCGCCTGGGACGCTCTTGTAGAGAAAGCGGACCGGTCCACCTGCATAGGTTCATCAGCAGGAGATTTACTGGGGCCGAAGTGGCTTTTGGAATACAGGTGCCAGGCGAGGAAGACATACTCAACACGGCCTTGGGGGGTATTCGGAACGTAGTTCCTCAGCGCGCTCCTTAAACACCGAACATCAATTCGATGGCCAGGGTGATAAGACCACTCAGAGTTAACGGCGGACCCGCGCTGCCAGTGGTCCTTGACCTGCGCAGAGAAAGTCCTTTCTGAAGGTAGCAATGAGGGCCGCATCGTTCCAGGCAAGTTCGAAAGCCGGGTGCGGAACTGAACTGCATACTCTCCCACAGAGATGAGTTGCCCTGGCGCAGGTTCAATAATGCAGGACTCCGCAGAGGAAGCTCGTGCCGGTTCCCGAAGATGACCGGAACTCTGCCAGAAATTCCGAGAGGGTTAGCGACAACGCGGTCATCCCTGTCCAAAGAGGGGAGTTGCCCAGGCCAGGGCCTTCACGGAAGGGGCTGAGGACAAATGCCACCTTGGATCGCTCTGTGGAAAATTGCAACGGCATAAGTTCTATGTGCAGGGAGCACTGGGTGATGAAGCCCCTGCACATCTTGGGATCCCCATCATACTTGCCGGGCAAAGAGAGACGTAGCCTGGGTTCAGCAGCAGGAAGATAAGCCGGGGTAGCAGGAGTCGCAGCGGCCACCTCAGGAGACTGTTGCTGATGCTGGGTAGCTAGCAGCTGTTGCAGCATGGCGGTGACTTGCTCTAGTTGATTCCGCTGTGCGGCAATCTGCCGGGACTATGGATCACTATGGTAGTGAGGTCTGGCTGGGAGGCGGAACCTCGGCGGGATCCATGGCCGGATCTTACTGTCAGGATCAGTGGATCCTCTGGACCACCGCGGGCGATGGAACTAGCCGACAACTGGGACCGGAGCCCAAGCGGCACCTGGTTTTCACCAGAGTCCGCCACAAAGCGGGTTGGACTTGCTGCGGCAGGATACCACCAGGTCGTTCCACAGGTGCGACCAGCTCGCGGTGGCAGCCGAGGTCGAGGTACCTTAGCAGATGACAGTCTCGTAGTCAGGTCCAGGCACAGGGTCAGGGCAGGTGGCAGAGATGCAACATCAAGTCCAAGTCCGAGGTCAGCAACGGGAGGTCCAGGCAGGTGGGAGCGGGAACACAGGCACATGGAACACAGCAACACGGAGGAACTCGGGTAACACGGCAACACAGGACTCAGGAGCGGGAACCCACAGGAATACACAGGAATGCAGGAATACACAGGAACGCAGGAATAATCGTTTGGAAGCTTTCTCTTAGGCTATGAGGCACAAAGATCTGGCAAGGGTTACAGGAAGAGGCAGGCTTATGAAGAATTGGGCAATATGGCCAGTGCCAATTAATGGCGCGCTGGCCCTTTAAATTTCGAGAAGGTGCCGCGCACGCGCCCTAGCAGTCGGGGACGCGCGCGCACAGCGGAGGGGAGTGAGCCAGGAGCTGGGACGGGTGACATGCGCCGGCGGCGCGCTGGCGGGGGCAGGGCAGCACGGGTGAGCCCGCGATGTGGGTCGCGGGACCACCCGTGACAATTATGATTCCATCACCTCCTCCTATTAGATATTGTAGCATTGTGGATATGAAATATAAAAAAAAAGTTGGGTATCGACCTCTTAATTTGTAAAGTATGTCAATTTTAATTCTAACTCACTTCCTTCCCCAAATTAGGTCATTCATCATCCTTTCAATGATCTTAAAAAAATGTTTATTAATCCATATTGGTGATGCTGTGATGACATATAGTAGTTGTGGTAGCAGTATCATCTTATAAGTGCCATTCTATCTGCCTGAGATAGCGATAATTTCGTAAAAATTTTATCCCCAAATAGTCTAGACATTCCCCCTTTGGCAGAACTTCCAACTCCTCTATAAATTTAGTGTCAATGTCCTCCAGGGGCAGGAGGTGGGATTTTGACCAGTTCACCTCAAAACCTGATTGTTCTCCAAATTCCTGAATTAATTCCATGATTACCGGGACTGATCTCTCGGTTTGATCCACTGTCAACAACATGTCCTCCGCATACAATAGCATTTTATCATGGCGGCCACTGCATCCCCAACCATAAATCCCTGAGTTATTACTACATTTGATAGCTAATGGTTCCAGGAACAATACAAACAAGATCAGGGATACCGGGCATCCCTGTCTTGTTTCCCTTGTAATCCTGAATTCGTTTGTTAATCCACTACCCAGTCTTATCCTAGCCATAGGTTCGACATACATCAATTTTATATATTCAATAAATTCCTGCTCGAATCCAAAACCTCTCAAAACTTCCCAGAGAAAAACCCACTCCACTCTGTTGAATGCTTTGGCGGCATCTATCGACAGGATGGAGCGGGATCCCCCCCGACTCAAAAACTTACTATATTATGAATAGCCAAAGTCAATATTTAGAATTTGACCTAGATTACTTAATGCCACATCCCTTTTTTCTTTTTTTTAGTATTTCTATTTTTCACTTTCCAAATTCAAAACCATAACTTTTTTTAATTTTTCCATTTACAGAAATATATGAGGGCTTATTTTTCATGGGGCAAATTTTACTTCCAAGCGTCTGAATGGATCTATGGGGAAAGAAGGGAAGAGTTCACAAGAGAAGGGTGAGGTGCTGCAAGAGGAGGGAGAAAAGCTGTCCATATCCGCAGTGGACAAGATATTGGCAGCAATTGACACCTGTAATAAGTCCATTGCGGATTTGGTAGGAGAGGTTGGAGGGTTAAAAAATGAAATTACACTCCTTAAAGATGATATGCATAAGATGAAAGAAAGGCTTATGTCACCTCAAAAGCAGGTAAAAGGAGTGGAGGAAACCATAGTTAAAATGAAGTCAGAGATTAAGGAATTGAAGCAGGACAACCAACAGTTTAAGGAGAAATTGGTAGATATGGAGTATAGATCAAGGAGAGCAAACATTAAATGTTTGGGCTTTCCTGAAGATACAGACGGGAAAGAGGGGATTCGTTTCCTCGAAGATTGGTTTAAAAAATGGCGAACAATTCTTTTGGGGTAAGCAGTTTATTAAAAGAGCCCATAGGATTCCGGCTAAACCCCCTCCTCCAGGTAGTCCGCCTCGGTTGATCCTGATTAAATTTATCTCCTCTAGGGATAGAGGCCATGTGATGCAGGCAAGTAGAAAAGCATCAGAGTTAAGGTGGAATAAAGGAGAGATTAGGCTTTTCAAGATTATGCTGCACAAACAAGAAAGGAGCAGGGCAGTTTTAGAGACTGTAAAAGATGGATGAGAGAAAATAATGTGTAATATGCACTGTTGTTTCCAGCAAAATTGCGGGTGATCTTTAAGGAGAACACACATTTTTTCTTAAGTGCAGAAGAAGTTTACAGTGAGATGGACATGAACCTTCCACCTGATAGATAGGGAAAACTTTAGTACGGAGTAGAAGGGAGGGGGCAGGTCATGCTAGAGTAAGAGTCCATGTTACTGGATGAGGTAACTATTGGGCTTAACAATTGGAGTTGTGGTAAGGTAGGGAAAGTGCCTGGGTTTTTTTTTCTTCTCTTTTATTTCCTTCCTTACTCTTTTCTTCTCTCTTCTTCTTTTCACCGGATGTAAATGGTTAAAATTGTGTCTTGGAACGTGAGAGGATTGATAGATAGGATTGAGAGGTTGGCAGTATTTAGTGCTCTAGCCTGTTACAATGCTGACATTCTATGTCTGCAGAAAACCCATATATTGGCAGAAGAAGAGAGTTGGCTTAAAAAGAAACGGGTTGAGGAGATTTATATGTCAGGATATTATGTATACTCTAGGGGGGGTTTGTATATTGATAAAAAAAACACTTGCAAATTCATACGTTGTGATAAGTGGATAGATACAGAGGGAAGATTTGTGCTGTTACATTTCATACTCCAGGAGGTGGAATGCCTTATTGTATCAATTTATATTTGAATATGGAGCATGTGAAAAAATTCATGAGATAGTCCAAAGATATAACTTGGATGATTTGATCCTGAAAAGGACCATTTCAACCCAAAGATACAGAAAAGTGGTAGGGATAGGAAGACAAACTTGAGCAAATGGTGTGAGGAGTTAGGGTGGCTTGATCTGTGGAGACTTAGGTATCCGGGAAGCAGAATATATTCCTTCCATTATAAGACATATGGAAGCTTTTCCAGAATTAATCTAGCGCTGGAGAATGAATGGATGTACCAACATATTCAGGATTTAAAATACGGGTCTCGGGACTTCTCAGATTGCTCCCCAATGATTATACAAATTAGAGCTGAAAAGAAACAAGAGCAGTATAGGTGGAAAATAAATAGTCTTTGGTTAAATAAGATCGATTGCCACACTAGAATAGCAGCAGAATCCAAAATAGGTTTGAGGAGAACCAGGGATGTATGTGTCAGGTAAAGCAGTGGGATAGTTGCGGCAATTAAAAATACATTTTGTCAAAGGGGAGAAAGCTTGAAAAGAGAAGTGGAAAAAGAGAAAGTGAGTATCTGGATCTAGCATCAGAGGAGAGTAAAAAATTATGGGAGAAAGTAATTGAGGAGTATGAAACACACATTGGAGTCTACAGCTCATCCTTGGTATGTAGGGGCAAGTGGTTTATAGAAGGAGAAAAGCCTAGTAATCTTCTAGCGAGGTTAATAAAGGAGAAGGGTACAAATCAAACGATTGCTTCTATTATAAATATACATGGGGGACTGTTACATAGGGAAGGTGAAATCTTGCAGTTTTTTCAGGAGTATTTTAGGGAGATATACGCCTCAGAATGGGTAGGATCAAAAGACGAGATTAGATCATTCCTGGAAGGGGTGGAATTGGGGGTATTAAAAGAAGATAGTAGAAGACTATTGGAAGCCCCTCTTTTATTACAGGAGATCAAAGAGGTATCTCCAAGGGGAAAAGGCACCTGACGGATTGCCGGGGAGGTATATCAAAGATATGAGGAAGTATTGGCGAAGGAGTTATTGGGAGTGTATGAACATTCGTTCAACAGGGGAAAACCAACTATGTCCATGTATGAAGCTGATATTATATTAATTCCCAAACACGGTAAAGATAGAATGGATCCCGATGCATACAGACCTATTTCTCTCTTGAATGTAGATGTTAAAATTTTGGCACAAGTTTTGACCAGAAGACTGTCGAGAGTTATAAGAGAGGTTGTGAGTGATGATCAATGTGGTATTATAGAAGATAAAACTTCCTCATGTAACCTGAGGTGGCTGTATGCATGTATGGAATCACCGGGGCTGGCCCGGGATGGGGGGGGCCATACTTTCTCTCGATGCAACCAAGGCGTTTGACCATGTAGAATGGGAATTTCTGTGGATGGTGATGGAGAAATTGGGATTCGGGGAGCAGTTTATTAGATGGGTACAATTATGATACAAATATCCGGGGGCCTCGGTTTGCATCGGGGGGAAAAAGGCCCCGTTCCGGCTGGCAAGGGGGACCAGGCAGGGTTGACCACTGTCCCCTTTTCTCTTTTCGTTAGTCATAGAGGTAGTGGCAGTTAGGATTCGTAGGCGATCAAAGGGATTAAATTGGGGATGGTAGAGATGAAGACATCTTTGTATGAAGACGACATGGTATTCTTTTTTGGTAATTCTTCAGTAACTTTGAATGTGGTTAAGGACATTTTCCAAAGATTTGGGAGAGTCTCAAGGTTTAAAATTAAGTAGGCGAAATCAGTGATAATGGCCTTGAGGGCTGAGGGGATAGAAACAGATCTACCACTGGAAATGATAGAGGGAGAGAAATCTTTCAAATATTTGGAACTGTAATTTCAAATTCTTTGGAAAGATTTGCGGAGTTAAATATTATACCTCTACTTAGAAAATGGAAAGTCAAAATTTGGGCTAAATTAAAACTTTCTCACGCAGCAAGGCTTACCTTGATTAAAATGGTCTTTTTACCTCAAGCTTTGTATTTATTTAGGAATTCACCAGTGAAGATTACAGGAAAAATATTTTGTGTAATGGATAAGATATGCATAGACTTTTTTTGGGGGAGGTAAAAAGGCGCAAATTGGTAAAAGATTCCTGAAATGGCCCTCCCGGACTGGAGACAGTATTTTTTGGCCTCTCAGGTGGCGGCAATCCTGAAGGATACTCCTGAGGAAATAGCAAGGGGCTTTGTGAGTCAATTTGCAGGATAGAGGGTTGAAAATGGAAGAGATAATGGAGTCCATATATCAGAGTCAAAAAAGCTAGACTTTTTGCTACAGCAATGAATTGTTGGCAAATGGTTAAGAAATTATTGGGTACCAATGAGTGGTTGGAATTCACACCAATTTGGGATAATATTATAGTAAAAGGGGAAAAAGTAAGGGGTTTCAAGATTTGTATAGGTAAGGGAATAAGATATATCTCACAAATATTTAAAGAAGGGAGCCGGAGAACCTTTAAGGATTTAAAGGATGAATTTAGATTAGGGTAGAATGATTTTTTTTGTATATAAGACTATGGTGGTTCTTTAAAAAAATGGAACACGGGCACATGAACACACAAGCTAGGAAATTTAGTGAGAATTTGTCACTTACAATTTGCTACTTCAGGCAAATGCACAAAAAGTGAAGTTTATTTGTATTCAAGTATGGGCAGTAGATTTAGGTACACATATAGATGGGGAACAATTGTGGGAATATATTTTAGGGAATTTTTATTTTGATTTTTTTAGCCATAAATTTAGGATCAGATGCAATACAATGATAAGTATAGATATCATATATATGAAAAAATTCTACTAAAACACAGAAACGGTATTGGCGGGTTTACAATGACCTTGGCTAAGATGTTATATAGGTATACCCATGTAACTATTGAAAATTGCCTCGCCAAAAACTTTTATAAAATGCAATCAATACCTCAAAATAGTACCAACAAATGCAGTACATGAGCTTATTCCACATTAAACAAGTTAAAAACAAAGTTATGGTTCCTATGGGCCACATTTACTAAAGGTCTGCGGACCGCATTTCCGTCGGGTTTCCCGACTATTTCCGATTTGCGCCACATAGGGGTTTTTGGCGCACACGATTTGATTTTGGCACAATCAAGCCGACTTTCATTTGACACAAATTGGGGGCATGGCCGTCGGACAACCCGACTGATTCGGACTAAGCGCTGGATTTAAAATTCAAATTGTGTCGCAAGACATGCACTCACATACACCGGGAAGAAGATGGTGAACTCCGGTGGACCCCAGCAGAGAAGCGACAGATGCAGGATATCGGGCGCACGATCTTGGTGAATCGCGCCGGACTTCATTCTCGTCAGACAGTCTGGATCGGGAATCAAGACAGTGCCCCACTGAGTTCAGAGCCAGACCCGAAACCCAAAATTAAAACTCACGCCGAGAAAACTCTTTAAATGCACCATGTACACCACCATGTTACCAAGATTACTTTCTCCCGAAGGCATCTACAGGAAGTGTCTATCATCCTTAAAATGTCAGTGCCAGTACACTTTGCCAGTGGCATTTAAAGAGTTTTGAAATGTTCGAGCACTGATCATTGATGCTACCAGCAAGTGGGTTGAGCCAAACCCACAAACTTCAGCACAGACCCCAACTTTGCAGTTTATGGTTCACCAAGAGTTTCCTCAAAAAGGTGTATTTATTTTCTAAAGTGGTAAAACATAACAAAAGAAAACACATACTTATATAGTGCCCTTAATCATAGTAACCTACAGAATAATTTTATAAAATCTTTTATACTATAGGGTGAACCATGTAAACATTTGAACAAAAAACAAGTTAGGAATAGCTGTTTAATTCTATGAAAGGGTTAAAGGGGTATTCCCACAAAGGCAAGATTCTTAAATATACTTAGGATAACAAAATAACACATTCTCTAATGCAACAAAAAATACTGCATTTCACAGCTATAATTCCAGTCTGTCTTTATTAGTCCTGGTGTTAAGCACACAGCATTTCCTAGTACAGAGGAATCATGATGATTCTGCTTACACTGACCATTACTGAGTTATTAGTATGGGGGTTAAAAATGATCTTTATTGTGTAAACATCACCAGAAGATTAAAATTTGAGAACTTTTCTTCTTGGGGACATCCCTTTAAAGGGGTTCTTCAGCGACATAAAAGTTAACCCGCATCCACAGGATAGGGGCTAACTTGCTGATCCGCGGGGGTCTCATGGATTGGATTTGCACAGATCACGAGGGTATCTGAGTACAGCACTTGGCAATCCTTGTCCGTGCCATAGAGATGAATAGAGCCAGCACATGGCTGCTCTCTTCATCTTTGGCTACAAGGTACAACAGACCCCTTTCTTGTGATCCATGGGAGTTCCATCACTAAGCAAGTTAGTCCCTCTCCACAGGATATGCTCTAACTAATATGTCGCCGGAGAACCTCTTTAATACATTTTTAGGGTAAAAATGGCATTATGATATAAATGAGGCTTTTGTAAAATAGAACGCTTACCGCAAAATAACAAGTAATGTGTTCTTGAATTTAAGCATGGAAAAAAGAGGTCTCTCCTGAAGATTAAAATGAACCATGTCCTTAAGGTGTTCAAGAATGAAACCGTTATTCTACCAAATTTGTCTCAGTCTTGAAGTCATACAAGCCTTATATACTCCTGCTGTGGAATGCCTGGTATCTGTTCTGCTTATCAGGTTTCCAGATAAAAGCAACCAAACATAAACAAAATTTGTTTAGCAAAATGAAAAAGCATAAAAAAGTACTTCAATGTTCAATGATAAAGATCATCGAGTTTCAACTGTACAGAATAGTTGTACAATCTCAGTACAGATCTTTCATTCCAGGAGTTCTGGAAATACAGTAAATTGCTGTTCTAAGTATATTTTCATTTGCGTTTGTCATAAATTGATTCTTGTAAGGAAATGGAATGTGATATAGGATATTTATAATTACACACTATTCAATTCCATAAGATAAGGCAAGTGAGACTATTCAAATCCAGAAGACAAGGCTAGCCATAGGATATATATGGGATAGGGGCTAAATAGTTGATTATGAGGGTCCTACTGCTGGGACCACCAATGATCATAAGAAAGGGACCCCTAGCTTTCCGGAGACTAGGGATTCGATTCTCACTAATGAGTGGAGCAGCAAGACAAACATGCACCCTGACACTCCATTCAATTGTATGGAAATGATGGAAATAAATGCTCAGCAATCTTCGTCCGCTGCCATAGACAGTAAACAGAGTGCCAAGGTAAATAACCATTGAAGTAGGAAGGCACTCACTATTCCAGGGGAGAGGGAAAGAAACATCGAGAGTAGACAAACAAAACGACAGAAGTTTTGCGCAAAGTAACAAAGTAATACTCCTCCTGATGCTCCACTGATCAGTGAGAATGAGATCCACAGTCTCTGGAGAGCTGGGAGTCCCGTTCTCATGATTGATGGGGTCTCAGCAGTTGGAACCTCACCAATCATCTTGTTATCGCTGTATTCTTTATTAATTTTTTTAATGTTTTTATTATTTGCACCTTTTTTTAAACTTATTTTTTACTGTTTTATTTTGTCCCAATGTTGTGATCCCAAGTGATCATTTGAGGACTTGTTTAATGTAATATACTGCGATACTAATGTATTACAGTATATTACCTTAGTCAGGCACACTATAAGATTGTTCTGAAAGCACAATCTAAGAGGCATCTACGTAAGGCACCCCTGGGGTCCTTTATAGGACTCTGTAGGAACCCAGGGCTGCCATGTTAGTGTCTGGCACCTCACTGTACCTCTGCAGCATCTAAAGGGTTAAACAGCTGAAATTGCAAATATCAGAATCCCGGCTGTTAGTGCAGGAGCCCGGCTGTCACACCTAGTCTGGTTCTACACGGGCTCAGCGTCTGAGATCGGGCGATCTCTAAGAGGTACATGAATGGTGGGATGCAGCAGCAGGCCACATTTCCCAACATACTTATGTCCGAATGCACTATGGGGCTAATTATTTTTCTCAGAAAACAGGTATTTTTCTTTTTTCTTTTATTTTGGTGTACCATAGGTACTCTCTCCGAAAGGGTAGTGGTTTTTACTGATAGACATGCCTTAATAACCAACATTCTCACTATGAATAACCCTTAAAAAGATAAGATTCTTTTGTGCTACAGACCCTACCAAGTCTAATGTGCTATCAAGGAGTGTTTTTTCTACCTTTTAGTGTATTTCTGATTTAGTAAGTCTAGTTAACTCAGTACTGATCCTCTCCCAGAAAAAAAACTATCTTGGGACAACTCCTTAAAATATATGTCAGGTGGGTTCCTTCACCCGCGCATCTCCCTTCTCCCGGCTCCTGCTTCATCCTCTTCGGCCGTGAGCGTGATTTCCCGACTCCTAGGGCACACATGTGCCAGCTTCGGAAGATTTAAATGGCCAGCACAGCGCTAATTGGCACTGGCCATTTTCTAGAAAACTATTTCAACCTGTCCCTTCCTGCAAGCACTGCTGGATTTTCGTGCCTTGAGCCGTTGAGAAAGCTGTGTTTGATGCCTTGCGTTATTACCGAGATTTCTCGTTGTGACCCCAGTTCCATTTCTGACTTTGCTCCTTTGCCGCCTGCCCTGACCTGTTGCTACGTCCCCAACTTTGATCCTGTGCTGCCTGTCCTGACCTCCTGCCTGTCCCCGACTACGAGATTGCCTGCCACTCCTGTACTTCGACTTTGGCTGCCACTGTTGACAAGTCACAACTGTGGAAGGACCTGGTGGTACCACGCTGCAGCAAATCCAACCAGCTTTGCGGTGGGCTCTGGTGGAAACCGGGTGCCACTTAGACTCCGGTCCCGGGTAGTGGCTTGTGTCATCGCCCGCAGTGGTTCAGGGGATCCACTACCTCTAAGCCTGACAATATGCAGAAACTCTGCATTGTCCACATTACATTTTATGCATTTGAAAAACTACCTCCCTATACATCCTATTAAGGATATATGGGTAATAATACATGTATATATATAATATATATACAGTTATCTCTGCACTAGCCTTGCCCCGCAGACTCTAAGTAATAGTGGGACAGTGGAGGTGCTAACAGGTAATATACAGGTGGCTAACCTGTACCAATATACAAAAAGGGATTGAAATGGGATAAACCCATTTGGCATCCAGCGAAGAGGAGCCTCTACTGTGGAGACCATAACGAAGCTTAGAGGATTGAAATTACAACCCATCTGAGTAAACTAGGAAGACACTCACATGCGCATGTGAAAAAGTAAAACGCCGAGGGAAGAACCTGTGGCTCCATACCACACAATCATTACAAGAAGAAGGCCCATGAAAGCGGTCGACAAAATGTGAGTCCCCATATTTAGTAGGAGAAAACAGCTTACAATATATTTGTTGTTTATTATCACCATATAGAAGTGACTTTTCCACCACAGCCACTATTTCTCCTATATGACTGTTTACCATCCATGCATCTGGGCCTTACGTGAGCTCTGAGCACATTATCTGAGCTTGCCGAAAGATACACAACTAATATTGCAACAAGCACGAGTATCAAGTTGAGATTTAAGATCGTCATTACAATTGAGAACGCAATATTTATATTCTGAATTTACAACCTGATTCTGATTTACAGTCTGTTTTGGAATAACATTGTACCTCCCTGACTAATAGAAAGCTCAATATTACAAAATGTTTTATTTTTTATTTTTCATTTGTTTACAAGAAGCATATCAAGTACAAAGAATTCGCTCTCTGGACTTTTTCACGAACATATATTTTTTTAGAGGTGGACACTTGGGCCCTTCAGTGCCACCCTATCTTTCGCCCAGCCTGTGGTCTTAAACGCATTTAATGAAATATGTTTACTTAGTTTACATAGTTGACTTAGTTCACACAGCATACATCATAGAATTTAAGTAAAGATTTAGGTGTATATTTCTTTTAATGATGCAGGTCCTATTAGTTTTCCCATTTTGAACATAGAATTGTATACTTCTCATATGTTCCAGTTTTAGATCCAATAAACATTTTTTTGTATATCTGTTGAACAGTGTGAGTTGTTGCTAGGTGTTTTAATTTCAATCCCTTTTTACATATAAAATTACATTGAATCAGTCTGTGACTAATACTAGATGACACTTTAACTAAAATAAGACTATATTCTCCCAAAAGTACTAATTTTCACACAGATACTACTACATCCCACTTACAGTATTTCAACTTTCATGCACTAAATCTCAATAAACATTAATCCATAACATCTTATATACTAGACAAAACTTTCTTCTTCACAACCGTGGTTCTTTATGTGTGTTAACAATAATCTTTAGATTTTTGATAGTCTTGGAAGACTTGTAAATATCTGTAGAGTAACCGTGACCTTGAAATATCATACTTATGCTCTATCACCTGTTATTGTGGCTTAGTGGCTAGCATTATAGCCTTGCAGCACTGGGGGGCCTGGGTTCATGTCCCAGGTCAACATATGCAAAGAGTTAGTGTGTTTGCGTGGGTATCCTCCAGTTTCCTCCCACACGCTAACACATACTGGTAGGTTGATTAGATTGTGAGCCCCATGGGGACAGGAAATAATTAGGCAAGCTCTGTGCAGCGCTATGTAATCTTTGTGCGCTATATAGTTAAAGGGGTTATTAATTATTATATTATTATTGCCATCTTAAAGTAAGTGTAAGATATTACATACTCCCAACTTTCTCCAAAAGTTCTTTAAACTCAAAAAATTCTTTTATATTAGGATAATCCTAAAGTGAAGTGAATCTAGTAGCGCCCTAAACCAAAGAATATTTTTAACTACATCCCAAGAAGCCGACATATTGGATATTTGTAGGAGGGAATTTCCCAACTGATTAGACTCCAGTAGTTCACATATATTTGCTGTATTTCCCTTCTCCAGATGAGTCAATCTACAAAAGGTTTCTGAGTTCTTAAAGTCAATTAGAAATTGAACCTGAGATTCTATAAAATATAAGGAGAATCCCATGTAACTACAGAAGACTTACTTAATACTAAACTACTTCCTTCCCCATATTAGCAAGTTCAAGAAGTATTCCAGCACTATAAAAGATTTCCCATCAATCCATATTGGTCTCATATATATATTTTTTTTAATACAGAACCTTAGGGAACAACTCTGTCTTTATCAAAGCAATCCTGTCAGCATTCAAAGTTGGCAACATAGACCAAATACTGACCTCTGGTCAGCAAGGGGCACAAGTTAAAGAAAAAACAACCATTGGAAATGTAGTAATTTACAGTAAACAAAACGTATTGTAATACGTAAACATAATAAGGCATGACATGCAGAGAACCTGTGAAAAAAAGACTTAATTATAAAAAATACCGGTATTTTAAAAAATATTCTAATTAGCCTGGGGGACTCTGTGTGTGCCTGTGACACAGGTGTTCTCTGATGATAGTTATGCACAACACCAGCATTATACTCACATCCTCTCTTGATCCCGTTGACAATTGGCCCTGCACCAAGAAGAGTGCCTGGCATTAAGTATATACATGTGTGTATGAGTGTAGAACTCTGCTATGGGGCCCAGCCTCTCATATTTTTACGCCATGGAACCATCCCTCCACTCTTTAATCATTCTGCAGCACGCTACACCCCACACACACACACACACTCAGCATCACACTAGTTATATATATATATATATATATTTATTTATGCAGTATTATTTATATTTGCAGATTTATACTGGGTTTGTGGTATGTTTATTTAAGACTTATCATTATATACTTTATTACCTAGTTCTATTTATTTAAGAATTAATCCAATTTAGACTACCGGCTTTTGTATAGTATGTATAACATTTAATTTGCACACTCACCCCACAATGATGTCACAGGGTGGTGCAATCTTTCAATTGTATAATCTTGAGTCTGTTGAAAGTTTTTTTATTTCAATTACTCACTGCTGTGTATTTATCCCCTTCAATGTGTAGCCTGTTTGTGCATTCAGACTCAGTCCTTTTTTTAAAAAATGTGACCAGTGTCTCTTCCTGTAGTAATAACTTTTCAACACTTTAAGATATCCCTGTGATTTTGAGGTTGTTTTCTCGTGAGACACTGTAGTTTACGTTAGTAGCATAATTTCTCTAATCAGTTACTTTTTGGGGGGTAAAAAGATTTTCAAAATTTCAAAGAGTAGACAAAAACTCATACCACTTTTTTTGTTTTTTGTAGAAACCTTTTTTCATTAGTCTTCTTTACATTTTCATAACAGTAGAAACCCCTAAGAACTGACTATTTTGGAAACTACACCCCTCCATGAATTAGTCCCGGGGTATTGTTATCATTTAACCCCAAAGGTGGACCCCAAATAAAATGCATAATGAATAGTGCATGTTATAAAATATCAATTATGTCATATTTTGCCAAGCTCCTGCCATGGCAGACAAACACCCCAAGAATCATGATGCATGTTCCCCTAGGTACGGCAATAACCCGCGCATGGGGCAGCCAAACTTAAAGCATGGCCGCAACTCGCGTAGTTTGCAGTAGAGAAGCTGTCCTGCCCGGCCAGTAGTGTGGCATCAAAATGGGTGTTCAGTGTGGCGGAGGCCATCGTTACCCCAAGGAGAGCCCGCTTATCCACCCGTAATGTGGAGAGACTGACCTTTGTCAAGATAAATCAGGCTTGGATCAGCCAGGATTTCAACACATCAATGCCTTATGCATCAGATTAGATAAGCCATGACACCTCCCCCAACTACCTGGATTCTATCTCCCAGCCACTATTCTGTTGCTGCCACCTGTCTGATGCCACACATCTACTGTCAGTTGCTCCATATGCCTCCCACCATCTTTACCAGGGACTGGAATCATCACCCACCTCCACAATCTGTCATTGTGCCACTCTGTGGCCTTCCATGTTGCTGCCAGCTTAAGAATTTGTCATTGTGCCACTCTCTAACCTGTTGCTGCTGCTTCTGATGCTCCCACCTCCACACTCTGCTCATGCTGTTGCTGCTGCTGCCCCCTTTGCAGTTCTTTTTTGGCAAAGACATAATATTTTCAGGAAAATTGTAATGTATTATGCATGTGGCATCTCTAATCTTCAAATTTAAATAGAAAATTCCAATTTCAAATTCATTTCAAACTTTAAATTCATTTCAAACCTTGTCATTGTGCCACACTTTGGCCTACCATGTTGCTGGCACCTAAAGAATTTGTCATTGTGTCACTCACTGACCTCATGCCGCTGCCGCCACCTCCACACTTTGCACTCTGTCATTCTGCCACTTTGTGGCCACCTGCTGCTGCCACCTCCACACTCTGCCATTGTGCCACTCTGTGGCTTACCATGTTGCTGCCACCACACACTCTGTCATTGTGCCCAGTGCCATAACTAGGAGAGGCAGGGCCCTATAGCAGATTTCTGAATGGGGTCCCCCTTACCCACTTTCCCCAAGCTTTCCATCACTGGGCAGCACATTTCTCTCTAGAATTCCTTGATGCAGCTTTGTGTCCGTAAATTCATTTGGGCAACTGCAATATAAATATATACACTCACCGGCCACTTTATTAGGTACACCTGTCCAACTGCTCGTTAACACTTAATTTCTAATCAGCCAATCACATGGCGGCAACTCAGTGCATTTAGGCATGTAGACATGGTCAAGACAATCTCCTGCAGTTTAAAACGAGCATCAGTATGGGGAAGAAAGGTGATTTGAGGGCCTTTGAACGTGGCATGGTTGTTGGTGCCAGAAGGGCTGGTCTGAGTATTTCAGAAACTGCTGATCTACTGGGATTTTCACGCACAACCATCTCTAGGGTTTACAGAGAATGGTCCAAAAAAGAAAAAACATCCAGTGAGCAGCAGTTCTGTGGGCGGAAAAGCCTTGAGGAGAATGGGCAGACTGGTTCGAGCTGATAGAAAGGCAACAGTGACTCAAATCGCCACCCGTTACAACCAAGGTAGGCAGAAGAGCATCTCTGAACGCACAGTACGTCGAACTTTGAGGCAGATGGGCTACAGCAGCAGAAGACCACACCGGGTGCCACTCCTTTCAGCTAAGAACAGGAAACTGAGGCTACAATTTGCACAAGCTCATCGAAATTGGACAGTAGAAGATTGGAAAAACGTTGCCTGGTCTGATGAGTCTCGATTTCTGCTGCGACATTCGGATGGTAGGGTCAGAATTTGGCGTCAACAACATGAAAGCATGGATCCATCCTGCCTTGTATCAACGGTTCAGGCTGGTGGTGGTGGTGTCATGGTGTGGGGAATATTTTCTTGGCACTCTTTGGGCCCCTTGGTACCAATTGAGCATCGTTGCAACGCCACAGCCTACCTGAGTATTGTTGCTGACCATGTCCATCCCTTTATGACCACAATGTACCCAACATCTGATGGCTACTTTCAGCAGGATAATGCGCCATGTCATAAAGCTGGAATCATCTCAGACTGGTTTCTTGAACATGACAATGAGTTCACTGTACTCAAATGTCCTCCACAGTCACCAGATCTCAATCCAATAGAGCATCTTTGGGATGTGGTGGAACGGGAGATTCGCATCATGGATGTGCAGCCGATAAATCTGCGGCAACTGTGTGATGCCATCATGTCAATATGGACCAAAATCTCTGAGGAATGCTTCCAGCACCTTGTTGAATATATGCCACGAAGAATTGAGGCAGTTCTGAAGGCAAAAGGGGGTCCAACCCGTTACTAGCATGGTGTACCTAATAAAGTGGCCGGTGAGTGTATATCTGTTTAAATATTTGATGTCATAAAATTCGAGACACTTAGGGGTTACTGTTTGGAAATGACGCTCATATACCTATAATCTGTTTGTAGATATATTAAGTCACAATATAGGTATAAGCAATTTGAATATCTAAAGTTAGAGGTGAACATAATATGGTATGACTAGGAACTCTTAAGATTATATTATAATTAATTTGGGGTTTATGAGTATATAGGCATATACTATATGTGACTTTTGGATTGGTTGAACACATCATTTGGACGTTTAATTAATAATAATAATTGTTCAATCAATTTTTGTACACTATCAATATTATTGACTAATGTTTTCTCTGTATGGACCCCCTTTTTGGTCCAATTTCCGTTATATTTGAATGGCGAAACTCGTAGGGTTAAGTGGGTCTATGTGTTTTGTATCCCATCTCGGTGATTACTGCCATAAGATACACATAAATAGTGTATTGATTTAATTTTTGTGGAGCATCGAGTGCCCTGGTTGAGAGGCCTTCTAAAAAACCGGATACCAGGACACTGTTTATGTATCTTATAAGTCTATTTGAGACAGTGGGGGTCATTTACTAAGGGCCCGATTCGCGTTTTCCCGACGTGTTACCCGAATATTTCCGATTTGCGCCGCTTGTACATGAATTGCCCCGGGTTTTTGGCGCACGCGATCGGATTGTGCTGCGAAAAGACGCGCGATGGGCAGCGTGTGAGTGCGCCAGCTCCATCGCCATCAGTCGCGTCTGGCGCAGACTGTGTACATGCCACCTCGACGACCCCAGACCCAAACGTATAGACGCTACTCCATTGGATTCGTACAAAGGTGTCTTAGAAGCGCTGTGTTGGGGAGTAGCATAGGAGCAGGGCTTGGCATTGGAGAAAAGCTCGCTCGGCAGCGTACCGCAGCTCCATGCCAAGACCAACTAGACACTATGTAACTGCGCAGCACCTTAAGCGCTACACTAGTTCACTGCTCCTACATGGTCCCCTTAAAAACGAGGCTGGTCAGGCAGAATTTTGGGTTGGTTTTCCATGGCTTCCATGGTTAACTTGTGCGCCACTTGCTACTGGTGAACCCACAAATAGAATCGGCAAACTGTGGAATCATTGTACCAATTATTGTGAGCGCTTCGTGCCACCTCCTGGGTGCCTCTCTGCCACCCATGGGTTGAAGCCTGGAGTCCATTTAGAGTTGATGTCGCCATGCCACTGCCGGCCGCTCGCTGCGGCCACTGATCTGCAGCGCCCCTATAGTGTCAGGGTCATTCTGGATGTTTTACATGCTACTAGCTTCATTATCGTCACTCGCCATGGCCGCTGTTGCCAATGTTTGCATAATGGTGCCGATTAAGCAGCCTCAGAGGCATCCATGCATGCCTGCCCTCGCGGTTTCTGTCCATTTCCGTGGTGTTTCCATCTTTTCTGAGGTTCCCAGGTGTTTGGCCAAGCTTCCTCTGTGCAGAGTCCTTGGTCCCCTTGGAAAAATGCTCGAGTCTCTCCCATTGACTTCAACGGGGCTC